>CM010610.1:7754565-8980002 GCA_003430845.1 Xanthoceras sorbifolium
TCCGCTCGGCCCGAATCAGGAAGCGCTACACTGTACGGAAAACTTAACTTTACTTTACTGTATAAAAATCATGTCCTTACAATTAAAAAAATTAAACATTAAATAATGGTTCAAAAATATTTTTTGAAAATCTGGTCAGAGTATCCTCCGTTTTTCTGATTTACCAAAACCTGTTTTACAAATACCATTTATACAAAATATAATATTTAAGTAATACCCATTCAAAAGTAACAGAATCCATTTTACTAACAAACATAATTATTACAGAAAATACATAAAACCAACATAATCCTTACAAATATTTACAAAATATTTCCGGTAGATGCATGTACTTAAAATATAACAACTGTACACAAAATGTCTACCCAAATGTATAGGAACGATGTAACTCTGGCTCGGATCCTGTAGACTCTACTCTTCTCTGTCTTTGCCTTCTCTGGAGCCTCTGTTACCTACGTGTGAGAAAAACTCAACACGTTAAGCATATAGCTTAGTGGGTGTAAGCGTAAATATAGTTTTATGTACACCTACTAAGCTATATGCTTAGCGTGTTGAGTTTTTCTCACACGTAGGTAACAGAGGTTCCAGAGAAGGCAAAGACAGAGAAGAGTAGAGCCTGCAGGATCCGAGCCAAAGTCACATCGTTCCTATACATTTGGGTAGACACTTTGTGTACAGTAGTTATGTTTTAAGTACATGCATCTACCGGAAATGTTTTGTAAATATTTGTAAGGATTATGTTGGTTTTATGTATTTTCTATAATAATTATGTTTGTCGGTAAAATGGATTCTGTTACTTTTGAATGGGTATTACTTAAATATTATATTTTGTATAAACGGTATTTGTAAAACAGATTTTGGTAAATCGAAAAAACGGAGGATTTTCTGACCAGATTTTCAGAAAATGTTTTTGGACCATTATTTAATGTTTATTTTTTTTTAATTGTAAGGACATGATTTTTATACAGTAAAGCAAAGTTAAGTTTTCCGTACAGTATAGCGTTGCCTGATTCGGTCCGAACGGATTGGATCGGGGGTGTTACACTATTACAATAATTGCAATCAAACCACACAATCCAAGTATGCTCATATTTGAATCTATTATGACTCAAGCTTTCGCATAAATGATGTTTTGCCTGAAGAAATAATAATAATAATAATAAAAACAACTTGAACACATGCATGATATTAAGTCTTGTAGGAAAATATATATTGTTTCAAAACAAATAGCTACTGGAGTCCAGAAATACGATATAGTTATGAAAGAGAAACAAGCAGAAAAAGGCTTCAAAGTCAAACCCCATAGCTATTGAGGCCATGTATAACATTCTTATGCATATATAATAAAGAAACCTTGAAAGCAAATGACGAGGGCCATCATGTTAAGAACCTTGCTCAGGAGGTGGAATATTAGTCAAGCTCCAATCATCCATTGGATCAATCTTTTCATCAGTACTCACATATATGTCACCAAATGCCTTCATTTTTGAGTTTTTCAACTGCTTATTGTATTCAACAAACGTTAGATCCTTCAGACGTTGATGCTCCGTTGGATTTAATCTTTCATTTGTTAAGAGAAGCTCCTCGGCTAAACTCTTTTTCAGATCATATCTTGAAGTACCATCACAGGTTTGGCTCAGTATGTGTATGGCAAACTTCTGCAGCTCAGGGCACTGTGCTCCATAGCAAGACCACCACTCGACTGCACGTATAATTTTTTTTTTTAAAAAAAAAAAGACTAAATTAACTTAGAATTAACATTGACAAGACAAAGATACAAAGACAGATTAAACAAGTGATATCTTACTTGGTGAAACATCTTCTATTCCTTGCAGTGTACTGCCATCTTTAAAAGCACCTTTGCCTTGTGTATACTCTTCAAGCTGTTCATATATCAAAGTTTGAACATCCGGATCTTCAACCATATTAAGGATGCAAGACTCAAGACCAGTTGCAACCTCACCATCGACATGGAAATTTTCGGAGTAAAATATACCAGGGTTTAAATAATAACCAGCAGCGTGAAGAGGTCTGTGGAGATATACGTCCCATACAAAATCAATTACTCTCCAAAATGGCATGTAAAAGGAGGCCTTGTTTCCAAGTTTATTTTTGATTTCTTTCTTAGCTCGTAGAATGCTATTATATATGGAACCAACTAGTAGTTTATCAATCCCGTTGATGGGAACAAGAATACGTACAAGTGGTGTAACAGCTGCCAAAAATATATGGGCTCCTCTCCAGAAAGTCACATCTCTTAGCAAATCAACCACCCACTTTCCTTCTGTTGCAGAAGCCCAAATGGAGTCAGTCCACTCAGATGAAGCAACCATGTCCTTCATGTTGTTCTTTTGTGACACAATATTTCCCATAGTGAAGAAAGCCATTAGTGGCCTAATCTTGTATGGCTTGGATACCAAGTCATGTCCATGAGAATACGATCTAAACATCGTCAACACATCCGTATGGCCGTGAATGAACTTGGTAAGAGTCATGGCCTTGTTTAATATCTCTCTAAAGGGTCTTATCATCCCACTATAATATAACATAAGCCCTATGCAGTAAGACGCCCCCAATGACCAACACATGTTCTTGCGCTTTGACACAATGTCTTTGGTTGCACGCCACAGCCTAGTTATTGTACTTGAAATGATGATCTGAACTACATTTTTAAGCCCAACATTTTCCATAACCTCTTGTAATAGCATTTCAAATGCATTAAAACTGCCAACGTATGTAGAAAGATCAAATGATCGAATATAGATAGTACCCTCAAGGCAATCTATCAAGAAATTAACAAGGTGTCTTCCCTTGTCATCGTCCCATTCCTCGATCAAGATGCTACATCCAGTCACTGGCCAAGAATCTCTAACCTTCTTCACATACTCCTCTATTTGTTTCACATCGTTTTGCTCATTTGTATTGTGTGCTTGCATAGAGCTCTCCGCAGGTACTTGTTTTTCATCAATTGTAGAAACCATAACTTGATCACTTTTAAGCTCAGCTTTAGCAGAGGCCGTCCATTTCCTCTTCAAAGGAAGATCAGGATGACACAATTGGCCTACTTCTTTAGTAAGAGATTTTCTTTTGTTCTCAAGTAATTGGGCCATCATGAGGTCCTTGACATTCGAGGGAACTACTCCACAAGGCACCACATCTCCTCTTAGGCTACCTAAGTGGCACTTGAGACGGTAGAAGCCACTCACTACTTTACCACAATAATTGCATTTTACTTTTTTCTTTTTCTCATCAAGAGCAATGCCATGCTCATGCACATCTATCAACATGTTTCTCCTCACCATATCTCTTGCTCTGAAAATGTAAATTCTGGTTAAATTCACAATACAATAGAGTGAGACATATATATTACAAGAATTTACTATATGTTAGAAAATAACAATGATTGGTAATTACCAATGATTGATAACATTATTTAGAGCAGCAAAGCCTAATTAAACAAGATTGCTATGTAATATTAGTAAAGTAGTTATTTTATTAAAAGAAAAATGTGAGTCGATCTGCAGGATGAGGAGCCATGGTCCACCGACCTAGGACGGAGCCAGATTGAGAGTCAAATTGTAAACCTAATATGACATTTTAAGGGGAGTGTAAAAATATGCAATAAATCTATAGATTTATATTTTTTTTTAAATATTAAAAATAAATTGTGGCGCCCGAAGGGTTCATGGCGGCCGCCTCCGACCTCAACTTTATGGGGTTAGAGGGGTCGGAGAGGTCAGAGTCATGATCGCCTTCGATCTTACCTTAATACCTAATCGTGATATTTCCATTCCGATATCGTTAAAATTATCGTAAATCAAAAAAATTATTTTGATTCCAATTAACATGCATTGATAAGTACTACATAATCTAATATTAAGATAAGACATTAATGGAGAATATATATATATATATATATATATATATATATATATATATATATATAAGTAATAGAAAAAACAAAGAAATCAAAGAATTAGGTAAATATATAGACTAGAATACTACATACCTTTGATGATGAAACAAGCTGTAAGAGAGTCTTACAGAGAGAGTGAAATGATGTCTGTGCTGTTCTTAGATTCAAGAATGGTCCAATTAAAGTGGTTTTATTAGAAGAAAAGGAGAAGAAAACAACAAAGACTCTAACAACTTACTCAGAGAGGTCTCTATGTATGGGTAGTGAGTTTGGCCAACTTTTAGAAAAAAGACAAAACAGTTTATTTCTCTCAAAACATGAGGCCTCACCTACTCTAGGTGGCATTTCCTTTCATGCAAATGCCAGAAATTAACTCAGTAAGGTGTGCAATTTTAATAAGGCAAGCCAATAAAACTCCTACTTATTATATAATTAATTACCTGTTTTTTTTAAAAGATTTTTTTGAAATGTTACTGGAAACTAAATCTAGCTCGTATATTTTTTTTACGCAAGTTGCGGCGGCCAATGGTAAATTTTTCACATCCACGTTAATGAGATTGTAGTTTCAAGCCATGTCTTATTTTCTTCACTTCCAAATTTATATATATTAATTATTATGTGCGGGATTACGTATATTTACAACGATAAAAATTGAGGATCTCTTATGAAAAAAAGTGGAGAATCCTTATATTCTCCATATTTTAATCTTTTAATAAAACTTGTTTGATAATTATCTTAAAACAATATTAAAAAATATATATGCATATAGTTGACATGGTTTGACTTTAGGTTGCTTCAAAAGGTGATTATAATGAACATATTAAACAACTCTTTTTGTTTCCTATAGACCGTAAAATGCGTATGATGGTGATACAGGCACTATAACCTGTAAAACTAGAGAGAGGGTGATCGGTAGGATGCTTGGGACATCGGGATATTGCCGATCAAATGTACTCTGATGATCAAGTCAGTATACTGGGTATTCTATGAAAGCAGTAGAATGAATTGAAAGTAGTGCTTCCTGGGGATGGTATCTTAGTCGGTGATGATCGGGATCATGACTGAAAGATGATCGGAGCTAGCAGGATCGCATTAGTGACCGTAGATCTTGAATAGTAAAAAATGGTGTCAAAATCTAGAGATATAAAGAAAAATGACCTGAAAGTTCTCTGGAGAGTCTAAAGTGCGTGAACCCTTGCTGAAAGTGAGGTCTAGTTTTTATAGGGCCTGGATGCAGCCCGTTGGGAGGAGGATCACGCTTTTCTAATTTCTAGACGAGTCTTTATGGGGTTTCTACTAGTCATCAGATCATCATTCGACTCTACCGTTGGACCTGTTGTCACTTCTACTCGGCTTGGACGACTAGCGACTAGTAGTTTACCTTGTCTTCTTCTCACTTGACCTGGGCCCATGCCTTGGCTGAGACTTCTTCCATTGTCTTACATGTGTATTTGGTCAGCTTCTTGTATAACTCGGAGTCGTAGAGCAAACCCTTCCTTAAGGCTGATATTGTTGTTGATGGGTTGCAATGAGGAATGGACACCTTCTCCTTGTTGAAGTGTCCGACGTAAGCTCGTAGACAATATCCTCGCTTTTGACAAATAGTGTAGAGGTCGTCGACTATTTTTACAGCTTTCTACTGCTGGCGAACTGTTCTATAAATTTGTCCATCAGTTGAGCGAATCAGCTGATACAGTTGTTGGATAGGTTTATATACAATTGACATGTTGATCCTCCTAGACTCGACCTAAAACCTTTGCACATGCATTCTTCACTCAGGTCATGTGGAATTCCCGCTGTGAACATATGTTGGCGGTATTGGGCTATGGGGTTGTCTGGTTCAGTCATTTCGTTGTAGTACTTCATGTTGAGGGAGCTAACTTTTCTAGGCATCTCTACCAGAGTTATCGCATCCAAGAATGGTAAGTCAGCGAAGTTGTTCGCCACACTCTTCTTTATCAGGATTGACATTTTCGGAATGCGTTAGATTGGGGCCTTTATTTATGTGAACCTACGAGTCAAGTCAAGGTTAGCAAAAATCAAATTGGAACTTACCATCTGTAAGGTCAACGAGGTAGACATTGAAGGGGCTGATGGTGTTCCCTGTGGTAGAATGGTTTGCTAGAGTCGATGTTGGTCGTAGGAGGAGTTGACATAGGTTACAACACTTGAGCAACTTGTGGTAGATCGTTCCCTTGGCTTGTCGTTGTTACCACCCGGGGGTTTGACTGTGGTGGTGCGACTAGGTCGACTACTTCACCCATTCCTTACGAGCCTTGCTCTCCACCCATTAGGACTAGATCAAGATCACTAGCCATAATGCCTTGGTCTTCCATTCGAATGTTCGAGAATCGTAGAGTGAGAGCCACTTGGTCGAGTGCAGGTGCATGGGAGGTCGATAAGTTCCCATACGGTCGAACGGTTGCGAATGACTAAACCTTGCTCTGAAGCTCTTGCTTCACTGCTCAAACCATCTGGTTCTCCTCTTCAAGTGCTTGAATTCTCTGTGTGTTCTCATTCATCTCGAAGATGAGAATTTGGAGTTGAGCCTCCATCACACCATGAGTTGAGTCGTCGGCCATTGCAATAGGGTCAATACTACTCTAGCTTTGCTCATTCAACGATTATCGTGCCCTACGGTAGGCACCAAATTGTAGATCGTAGAATGTGTAGGATGGTGATACAAACACTACAACATGCAAAACTAGAGAAAAGGTGATCAGTAGGATGCTTGGGACACCGAGGTGGTGTCACCAAATGCACTCCAACTATCAAGTCAGTATACTGGGTATAAATTCTGGGGATATTATTAAAATTCCTTCTATAATTTAATATATTAGCCAAAATATCCCCTCTAGTTTCATTTATGATCAAAATCCTCTCTATAATTTTATTTTATAGTCAATTTCACCTTACTATCTTGACCGTTATATTTTCTATTTATTAAAATCTCCCTCTAGTTTGATGTATTAGTAAAAATCCCCCACAGTTTCATTTATGACTAAAATTCCCCTCAGAGTTTCATTTTATAGTCAATTTTTTCCCTACCGTCAGTTTTATTTAATAAAATACCCTTAACCATTAACTTTTATGTTAAAAATTTTAGGGTACCAAGGGTATAAAGGTAAATACCTATAAATTTAAAATTAAAATATTTTAATTTATAATATTAGTGAATATGATGGACAGTAGAGATCAAATATAAAATAATAAAAAAAATAAAAAGATGGATCTCCACTGTCCATCTTCATAGATGGATGGTAGAGATCATAAACAAATAAATAAATATAAAAAAATTAAGAAATAAATAATAATTAAAATAATAAACAAACAAATAAATAAATAAAAAGGTAGAGATCATAAAATAAAAATTTTAAAATTTTAAAAAATATTGTGAAGATTATAGAGGAGATGATCTCCAGAGATGGAGACAGAGGGTGTCGCCATCTCTATCAATGGCGACGACCATCGTCAACCACGATGACTAGATCCAACAATATGGTCAAGATCGATCTAGCTTAGATCCATCGATCCTGTCGTCATGGTCTGGTCCAAATCCATCGTCGTGGTCGATGATGGCTATTGCCATCAATGGAGATGAATCTCCACAATATTGTTCTTAATTGTTTTGTAATTTTTTTTTAATTTTGTTTTATAATCTTTACCTTTTTATTTTTTTAATATTTTTAATATTTTTTTTTTCACATATTTGTTTTATTTATGATGTCCATAGTCCATCGATGAACGGTAGAGGTCTATCTTTTTTTATTTATTTCTTAAATTGTTTTTATAAAAAAAGTTTGTGTGTTTTTTATCTCCACCCTTCATCTATAGAGATGGACGGTGGAGATCCATCTTTTAATTTTTTTTATTATTTTATGTTTGATTTCTACCGTCTATCATATGATGGACGATAGAGATTCATTAACATTAATGTTATAAATTAAAATATTTTATTTTAATTTAATATTTATAGGCATTTACTTTTATACCCTTGGTGACCCAAAATTTTAACATAAAAGTTAACAGTCAATGGCATTTTGGTAATTAAAATTGATGGTAAGGGAGAAATTGACTATAAAATGAAATTGGGGGAGGAGATTTTGACTATAAATGAAAATATAAGGGATTTTAACTAATACACCAAACTAGAGGAGGATTTTAATAATATTCCTAACAGAAAAGTTAACGATCAAAGTATTTTCATAATTAAAATTGACGGCATGGAGAAAATTGACTATAAAATGAATTATGAAGCAGATTTTGGCCATAAATAAAACTAGATGCGAGATTTTAACTAATACACCAAATTATAGAGCGAGATTTTAATAATATCCCTAAATTCTATTAAAACAGTATAATGAAGTGAAAGTAATACTTCCTGGGGATGGTATTTTGGTCGATAATGATTGGGATCATAATTGAAAGATGATCGGAGCTGACTGGATCGCACTAGTGACTGTAGATCATGAATAGTAAAAAATAGTGTCAAAATCTAGAGATATAAAGAAAAATGACCTGAAAGAATGAGTAAATTCATTTATTGTATTCAAACTTTCCTAACCACAAGCTAAACTGTGATTACAAGATGTAGAGTTATTTGATCTAGAATGCCACTCCGATCTCATTCATGGTATGTTAAAAGTCACGATCTAACTTGAAGGAGTCAGTAAGACATTCAGGATTCAGATCACTCATATACAACCATCATTTGTGGATATATATAAATCTCTTAATCTAACGGATCTTGGTGAGATATTCATATAAATCGTGGCTATATCCTATATGATTTCATCATATTAGGTGTCTTCATTTCTATGTCACCACATGAGTAGTCTAGGATAAGATCACCGTACATTATAGAATAGACCGCAGCTGTAGATTAACAACAAATAAAGTATTTATCTTTGTTTGTTCTCTACGAACTCGTTAGATACATGTCTCAAACTGAATCCTTCTGTATATGACATTTATATACTCAGTTTGAGATTACATTATGCAATCTTGTATATTTTGCATATATAATATAAGCGTATGAATGTAAATAAATAAATATTTATAGAATGAAAAACTATTTCTTTTATTTATATTTTATAATATCTACATATTACAACCTTCAGAATATAAATCCTAATAGACAATAAATGAAATTAGTGGGAGAATTTTAACAAATACCCTAAATTATAGAAAGAATTTTAATAATGAAAGCATAGAACAAATTGAAAGTAATACTTGTTGTTTCATAATGGTTTTAGCCAATGTGTTGGGCCTTGTGCCCGTTTTAATGCCTTTTGCATTCTTTGTATTGGTGGACTTATATATATCTGGCTTTAAGGTCTGTGCTTATTGGGCCTGACCCTTGGGCCCAGTGCTATTTTTTTACTACTACATTACTCACTTTTATCCAGAAGATTTAGATTGTATTAAAAAAACTCTTCCTTGGTAATTTTGTGTGTTTTTTTTACTTTATAGAAACTATAATGGGCTCAACGGACAAGTACTTAATGCTAAGGCCCATGGGCTCAAACTCAAGAATAGAATCAAAACTGATAGAGATCGAACGCCCAATGAAGTCCATCATCTTTTAGATGATTATTTGCCTCTCCTATGTTTTTCATCTAAAATAGTTGTCGAGACCGTACTTATATAATTTAATCTCGATTGGTCCTGGTAGTCCTCTAACCTACAAAGATGTCAGATTTAAAAAAAAAAAAAATTCAAATTATATTAAAGGCATATCATGTTTGAATAGATTAAGAATATAATTAAGGATTGTTTCGAAATTAGATGATGATATAAGTTTCTAGTTGTTTAAATTATAAGTAACAAAAACTGAGGTCCGGTGATCGCAGTAGATTCGCCTAAATTTATACTCAACAAGTTAATAAAACTATACACAATTACACATCCACTTGACACCACAATAAAGATTACCAACAATGACTCTCTATAGTTTTTTGGCCATTCCCCATCTCCATAACCTATTTATAATAGAAAAATACCTTCGATTTTCCTCTTCCCATTTGTGTTTACCCATTCAACTCCTCCATTTGTCTCTACTTTATGCCTCTTGTATTAACCAAGTTGTAAGCTTCTGCATTTGCATGGTCATGGTTAAGTCATAGTTCAAAACCCATCAATTTAAACCCTTTTTTTTATGATGGTGACTGCAAACAAGTTGGAGCTAGCTACTAGCTAGCAGCTTTCTGGGTTATTTTCCATGGCTTTCTTTGTTGGCAAATAATTTGTTTGTGTTTTGTCCACCTTTTTTTTTTTTATTATTATTTTCGGCCAAATCTGCATGTCAAAAGAAATAATAATATGCTGATTAGATATTAACTTAGTTTAATAAATGTATAATAAATTTTGGTAATGCGCACTAAATGACAAATGGGGTTTGCATAATGAAAATGGAAATTTAAAAATGGAGAAATTTATCACCAAGTTGCACATAATTGAGCTATCAACTGTCCCCACTCCTTCATCTATATTTTCAATTTAATAACCAAACTTAATTATTCTCATTACTTTAATTCTTAACTCTTATTAAATAAATAAATTAAATTAAATGTGATTAAATATTACGTTATATATAAATAGAGGGATAAATAACGTCTATCTTCTCTTAAATTTACTTAATTATAGATTAATTCATTCAATTAGTTCTAAATAAATCCCAAATTTGTATTGTATAATGAAAATTAAATGATGAAAACAAAAGCAATTATTGTGTTCACGTCATCATTGATAAATTGACGAAAAGCTCAAATAGATTCATGTTAATATTCATTATAACGTTAGTTTCAAAGCCATTTTGACGACGCCGCATTTCATTTCTGCTGAATCTTAACAAGAAGAAGAAGATTTCTTCATCTCAGGTTCTTGCTTTTTTTTTTTTTTAATATATAATTATTTCTTTTCATGTGGGTTTATTTATCTCTCCAACTAGTATTTGCTTTTCTCCAGTACTTGCCATATTTATTATCATAATTCTATCACCTCTGTTTCATTGTATGTTGATCCAAACATCTTTCTACCAAAATTGATCTAAATACTTCATTTCACACTCTTTACTAGTTACAGTTTGTCAAATACTAAATCTACTTTTGATGTGAATTGCATCTATTTTGTATCAGTTTGTGTAGGATTTGTTGAGATATTTTCCAAGTTTCTGTCTTTTATGTATTTACTTCAAGAGGTCCATGGAGTTCTTGCAGTATAAGGGGAGAACTAACACTATGTTGTGATAGAACTGTTTTAGGCACAATGTTGTTAGTACCATTGTCATTTAGTTTTAACCAATTTCTTGCTGAATTACCTAAAACTTCCCTAGAGGAATATTAGTAAGTATGTTGTTATCAACGGTTAGGTCAATGTAAGTTTATATGAATTTTTCTCAATGTTGCTGTATGCCACCGTGCTGATCACATAACTGATGGCCTGGTTTACAGATTTTGTACCAGAGAAGACAAATTGCTATATACCTTCTTACACTTATGGACGATGTAGTTCCTTTGCTCTCCCAGTCTGTGGGGTTTTCACTGCACTATTAAATTGAGCAGATGAGTGATGGAGTATTACTGTTACCAAAATGCATGAATGTAATGGAAGCACTTAGTTTTTCTAAATAAAGAAGTGTTGATCTGTTGAATCAGAGTTCTGTTATAGAAATGTGACACATTGCTTGTCCTTAAAAGAAAGAAATAAAAGGTTCCTTGTATGAGCAAGGAAACTCATTTGAGACAAACCTTCGTCAAAACTTATTTTTGAAGTTGGCTCTTAGTTATAAACCTCAACACCTAAAATTCCTGTTTAGTCAACTTAAAGGAGCTAAAATTCTGATTCCTGTATCTCAATTTTTGTTAGTTACTTTCATTTTGAAGTTTTTCAAAATTGTGGCATTTTGCATTTGTCAAGGTTGTCTGTCATCGATGACCATGAATCATCAAAGTATCATTTCTGTAACACCAAGTGAGTCTAACAAAGGCGTCTCACAGTCCTGTTGTACTGCCTCATCCCCAATTTATAATTTTTTGAGTGTTGAATCAGAAGGGCAAAGTGTCTGTACCGGCGATTATCCCTCTCCACATGCTTCGCCTTTCATACGAAAAGAATCTCTCAGCTCTCTTAATCATATGAGAGTACCCAATAGCCCTGTGACTCCTGGTTTACATCTACATTCAAAGGGCGCCTTTTCACGTTCTTCTGAATTTTGTACCAGTCTATACCAATCATCATCATCAAGCTCTGAAAACCATCGGCGGCTTGGGAATTTGCCATTTCTTCCGCATCCTCCCACATACAACCAGTCCTTCTCTGCAGTTGATTCAACAAAATCTCCGTTGCTTTTCAGTGAGGATATAGGGAATACATATGAAGAGGAGCACTCAGGACCTCCTATGAAAGACTTTCTTAATTTTCCTGGAGACGCTTCTGATGGTAGCTTTCATAGTGTAACTTGTGGAGGTGAAACTTTGCCATTTACTGATCAATTGGAGCTGCAGTTTTTGTCGGATGAACTTGACATAGCTATAACTGACCATGGAGAAAATCCCAGGCTTGATGTAAGTCTATTCAATCCATTACCCATTACATAACTGTTAGATATTTGTCTGCTGCTAGAAGTTTTATTACTGAACCGTGTAGACGTTGAGGATGGCAATATGATAGTGCCTGGACTATGAAGTAACTGGATCATCCAAAAACTTTTACTTCTTTCTAGAACTTGCGTTAATCTTGAAATATCAGGAGGAATAAGATGAACGGGATATGATCATTTCTCTTTATGAACTTGCTCTGAATGATGATATTTGTGTAGGAAATATATGAAACATCTCAATATTCATTAAAACCACCCATAAGACTGGCGTACAATCAGAACTATGTTTCTTCAGCACCACCTGTTGATGCTCTTACAAGTCATCCTTCTCCTGGGCTTGGCACTATTCACAAACCAAGAATGAGATGGATCCCTGAGCTCCATGAGCGTTTTGTTGAAGCTGTTAACAAGCTTGATGGGGCTGAAAGTAAGTAATCAATTTTGTGTAATGTTGTAAACAAGTTTGAGTCGTCACCTTTTCAGTTGAGAAGATGACTTACATAAAGCTCATAGCAGTGCACGTATTATAACTTTTGACAGTTTCCCAATCATAGAAGGTTCATTATTCACTTTGAAATGCAGAGGCTACTCCAAAAGGCGTGTTAAAGCTTATGAATGTAGAGGGTTTGACCATCTATCATGTAAAAAGCCACTTACAGGTGTTCAATTTTGTTTATTGGTTTTTTAAGTATAATTGGTAAATATATGATAGTCCTTTTGTTCCTACAGTATTTATTCATACGTCTTTTGCAGAAATACCGACTTGCAAAGTATATGCCTGAGAAGAAAGAAGGTAATGAACATGTTATGGAATGGTTATGAATGTAGCGTATTATTTGAGATTAATATTTATGTCAATGTTTCAATCTTCAATTTCTTAACTTTCCTTCTATATATGCTCCTAATACTTTTCAAGACATGTCTAGATCATATAGATAAATGCTTTTCACTCAAATGAGTTGTTATTTGCGAATTGGTTATTTATGGTTTGCCCTTTTGCTTTACAGAAAAGAAGACTTGTGGATCAGAAGAAAAGAAAGCAGCTTCAAGTAGTAATGAAAGTGATGGACGGGAGAAAGGGTGAATATCATTTTCAATTGATAATTATTCCACATATGTTTTCTAGTTTGGTTGCATCACACAATATGTGAATAAAAAATCTTTTGTGTTCCTTGTTATATATATGTAGGAGCATACAAATAACTGAGGCGCTGCGCATGCAAATGGAAGTTCAGAAACAGCTCCATGAACAACTTGAGGCAAGTCTGTTTCTGATTTTAAAAGCTCCATGCAATAATTATTTCTTATTGATTTCTAAAAATGTTGTTTTGTTGTTTGCATATTCTATGCTCAGGTACAAAGGGCACTCCAATTACGCATAGAGGAACATGCAAGGTACTTGCAGAAAATCTTGGAGGAGCAGCAGAAAGCTGGCAGTGCCTTGATTCCTCCTCAAAGCTTGTCAACGGTTACCAGTTTAAGCAAAGATTCTGAGGTGCAGCCTCCTTCTCCATCAGCTAGTGCCTTAGATGATTCTAAAGCTGACTCATCATCATCTCTACCATCAAAGCATAAAGCTATCCACAATAGCGACTCAAAGCCAGAAGCATGCCCAAAAAGGATCTGTCTTGAACACAAGCCGGAATCATCATCTGAAGATCCTGTGCAATGATGGTGTCAGAACCTTTTAAATTTCATTGTTTGTATGATTACTCTAGCTCTTGTAGATGTTGTATTGAACTTTCTTTGTAAAGTAGTGATTGAATTGAGATTTTCTTGATTTGTATCTCTTGACATTTTACAAAAATCTGAATGGAAGAGAGTATGAAGCCATTGGATTGACATAATTTTTAGCAATTTTGCATTTGGTGAATGCTAAAATGATGGTAGAAAACAAAAAATGAGGCAGTAGTTTATATCGAATTGTTTTAACTTTTAACGCCCTTTATAAAAAAATTTTGAAAATTTTTTTGAAGAACACGAACCCAGAAATCTGGGTTCGTGTTCTTCGAGCACGAACCCAGATCTGGGTTCGTGCTCGAAGACCACGAACCCAGATTTCTGGGTTCGTGGTCGAACCCAGCTGGGTTCGCGATCGAACCCAGAAACTGGGTTCGATCGCGAACCCAGATTTCTGGGTTCGCGATCGAACCCAGATCTGGGTTCGAATGCGAACCCAGCTTTTGGGTTCGATGGTGAACCCATTTCTGGGTTCGCGTTCGAACCCAGATCTGGGTTCGAACGCGAACCCAGATGCTGGGTTCGCGATCGAACCCAGAAACTGGGTTCGATCGCGAACCCAGATTTCTGGGTTCGCGTTCGAACCCAGGAGCTGGGTTCGAACGCGAACCCAGAAATCTGGGTTCGCGATCGAACCCAGAAATCTGGGTTCGACCACGAAGAACATGAACCCAGATTTCTGGGTTCGTGTTCTTCGAAAAATTTTTCAAAAAGAATGCATTATATTTACAAGATTTTGAAATTCATAATTAAATAAAGATAAAACTCTATACATGTTTCCATATTTGTGTAAAGTTGAAACGACTTTACTCTGGTTTATATTTCTAAGCTTTCATAAAATAATAATAAGAGGCGTAAAAAGGAGCATGGAGGGGAGAGGTTTCTTCCATGTGTCGGTGTTGTCTAGTTCACTAATATCATGCGGGATTGGCCAATTAAGTGGGCTCAGTTCAATGATATCATGTTCTGCAGTGTGAGTGACATTATTAATGTTTGGGGGTAAATTAGTAGTTCCAAATAAAATGAAATATTTAATATAAAAAAAAATCATAACAAGTCTCAAAAGTAATAAGACGTGACAAACCCATGACCAAAAGGGATAAAAAAGGAATCTGGGAAGGTTTGGACCAAGGGGACCCCATGGACCTCTTAGGTCCCTTCCTAGACCTAGGTAATACCTTTGCTCACCCAGTGCCAAGGACAACTTGGGTTCGATGAACAACCTCCCTAGTTGCCAAGTTATCCCCTGAGATGAAGGAAAGAAAGATCTGGAAGCAACTAAGGATGAGCTATAACTTATGACAGCATAAAGCAAAGTGCAGCTATGACAGTCTGACTTGATAGCGATATGACATGTTCGGACCTATGTCAGAACAGGCTGTATCATGTTTCCTTATATTGTAAAACTGAGCTGACAACTACCATACATTCTTTGACCACAGACCTACATAGAAAATGACCTTACATCCTAGGTTATGAGTAGTACGGACCTGGTTGTATGGAGCAAATCAGAATAAGCCCTTTGGAGGGTGCATCAGACGAAATCTCCCACCATCAAAGGAAAACTTGACACATATCGCCTAGGGGATAAGATTTTAGGAAGAAGCTCAATGAATCAGACCAGATAATCTGGAAAGGTGCATTGACCAAAGAAAGTGACGTGGAGCCCTAAGAACCAGAGTTTGAAAGTCTATATATAAAGCTCATCAGGTTTCATACAAGGTAACAAAGTTTTGGTCTAGAAAGCCCTAGTATGCAGAAGAAAGCCCTAGTATGCAGAAGAAAGCCCTAGTGATATTCTTATAAAAATAATAGGATCTAAGTCTTCTATTGACCACTTCTAAATTTATTTCATCTAAATATTACTATATTCTACCTTAGAACTCCCTTTTGACTTAGCGTTGGAGGGTTTTCGCCAGTGGAACACCGGTAACCCCTGACCTCCCATTCTTTATTTTCTCTCAGGAAAATGTGTCAAACGAGTCCGCTAAGGTCTGTACATACTGGTGAGTCTACTATCTTAGAAGGTAAGTGTAACATCTCAAAATTTGAATAATTACTTTTGAAAATGAGAATGTAAAAAGTTATGATTAGAGGGGTATAAAACGTAATTAAAAGTATGTTTATTTTTATGGTTTCCAGGTGGACCAGATGGAATGGTCCAGAAATGATGCATGAAGAAAAAAGGAGTGAAAAACTGGGGTAGTGCGTATCGCTACCCCTCACTGCGACCACAGATCGCGATGAGCTGCTCGCGGTGAAAATGGCATTTTCGGGCAGTGAGCAACGCGACCTGGTCACCACGACCACAGATCGTGTTGACTGGCTCGCGATAAAAAAATAAAAATTCTGGCAGTGAGCATCGCGACCACCAGCGCGATCAGGGTACTGCGATGGGTGATCGCGATGAAGGCGGTGGAGTTGCTCCAGTGAGCAACGCGACCTGGTGGCGCGACCACAGGTCGCGACGACCGAAAGATTATAAAAAAAAAATAAGTTGTCGCTGAAGTCTCTGGAAAAACAAGACAGAAAATAGAAACAGAGGAAAAGAGAGACCGAGAGAGTGCGAGAGAGAAGAAGAAAAGGAAGAAGAAAAAGAGAAGAAGAAGAAGAAGAAGAAGAGAAAGAAGAAGAAGAAAAGAGGAAGGAAAGAGAGAAGGAAAGAAAAGAAAAAGGTGAAAGAGAAAGAGAAAGGGAAAGGAAAAAGAAAACCTAGAAATGCGATTGTCGAGAGGAAAACGGTATCCAGGTTGGTGTACACCCGTTTTCGAAATCTTTACAAAAAGTATTAAGTATTTTTAGTCTGAATCTGCGATTTATTTGAAGAATTTCGTTATTATGTGTTTATAATATTTTCCTTGGAATGATTTTATTTTAGATCGTATTTCGATCGTATTTCGATTATTACGATTTCGTTGAAAGTACTTGTTTTAGACTTTTGTATGTATATTGTTTATTTTCTATGAAAACCTATGTATATTTGAAGAATATTATTTAAATTGTATATTTATTGAGTGACCGTTGATTTGTAAATTACAGCGAATATTTGAAAATGTTTTATTGAAACGGCCCTAAGATACTTAAACATAGAAATGGATATAGGAGGTTGGTATACCAGCTGGGTTAGTTTAGCAGTACTGCGTCGTTATTATCAGTGATTGTTGTTGCGGGGCAATCTCGGACAATCACATAGATATCAGTGACTGTTGTTGCGGGGCAACCCCGGACGTCACATTGAAACTACAGTGATTAGACCCATATTCCAGTCCAGAAAGTATGTTGAGTATTCTAGAGGGCCAGAATTGAAGTGAATGGACTGCTATGTTTATAAGTGAATTTAGAAATCAATTTTATACGTTTATTTCATTATTGAATTTGAAATGATAGTGAGGAAATGATTATAAACTAGTTTACGATTTGGTTTTATATGGATTATATATTGTAATGAGTGTTCCTTTGAGTTGATTTCATCCATTTCATTTGCGTAAATGATTTGAATCGTAACATATTTATATATGATTATATTGTGATATTTTGTTTTATTATGAAAAGATATTTATGATTTTAATACTTGAGTTTAGTGTACACCCACTAAGCTATATGCTTAGCGCGTCGGTTTTTATCGCGCGTAGGTCACAGGGATACCGAGGCAGATAAGGAGTAGAGAGGAGGTACCTGCAGCTTGGAGTTCAGAGTCACAGCATTGATTGGGTAGTTATAAAAATTTTGTATTTTATATTAAGTAAGCATGCATATACAAAAGTCTGAAAATTCAATGATTTTATATATGTTTTGTAAATAATTTATGATTTATGTTTGTTTTTATTTTAAAAGGTTTGTAATTATTGACTTCTGAATTATTTTATTTTAAAAACTGTTGGAAAGTCGCACTAAACGGCAGAGTGCGCGTTTGGATGAAATGATATTTGAAGTGTTGAGGATTTTATGTGATTTGAGTTTTATTTGAAACAGGTTTTGGGAAATCAGAAAAACAGAGGGAACTCTGCCGAAATTTTTAAAACTGTATTTTTATTGGGCTCACTAGAAAAATGTTTTTAAATTACAAATTGATACGATTTTCAATGGTTTGAAATGTATAAAGTGAATTTAGAAAGTTTTGAAAACCCGGTAACGCTCCCTAGGTCGATCCAGTCGGGTCGGGTCAGGGGGTGTTACATTTTTAAGTGGTATTAGAGCCAGGTTTAGGCATTTCTGGACCAAAAGAGTCTGTATATGCATGCATTGTATAAAGATACCCATAGGAATGTATGACTCTAATCTGCAGACCTCTCTTCTGTCTGATATAGGATAAAAGGAAATGGAAGGAAGTGGAGATAGACCTGAGAGTCCCGCCAGCGTGGCTGGGGGAGCATCTAGGGAATCAGTAAGTCCGAGAGTGGCGGACCCTGTACAGCCAGCATTTATGTAGCAGATGGCTGAGTTATTTCAGAATGTGGCTAGAGCAGCGCCACGAAAATCAGCCATAGAGCGACTGGCTAAATACAGACCCACAGATTTTCAGTGGCAGAAAGGATGAGAATGCATCTGCCGCAGAATACTGGTTTGAACGGACTGACAGAATATTAGAGCAGATGTACTGCACACCTGAAGAAAGACTGGAGTGTGCAGTATCTTTATTGCAGGAGGATGCCTACCAATGGTGGACCTCCATTATACAGACAGTGCGACCAGAGGACAGAATGTGGGAATTCTTTCAGAAGGAGTTCCGGAGAAAATATATTGGTCGCATCTATTTGGATAATCTGAAAAGGGAGTTTACCAACCTGAAGCAAAGGCAGATGATAGTGACGGAATATGAGAGAGAATTTGTCAGGTTGAGTAAATATGCACGAGATATGTTGGCGACGGAGGCGGATAAATGTAGAAAGTTTGAAGATGGACTGAATGACTATATCCGCCTGCAGGTTGTGTGACATTCATAATTTTTAGATAATGAATTGTGAATATATGAATAGCATGTTGATGATTTAAGAAATGTTACAGGTGGCTGCCTTTGAATTTGAAGATTTTACCAGACTAGTCTCGGCAGCTCTGAATGTTGAACGAATTAAGAAAGAAGAGCAGGCCAGAAGAGACAGAGGGCAGCAAAGAAGATGGGCAGGGCCATCCAGCTCATATCAGCCCCAAAGTAAGAAGTTTAAGGGACCGCAGTCTAGTGGTCCAGTGTAGTTACAGAGGCCTATACCCACAGCTAGGCCTGGTCAATCTGCAACTTCCGTGGCCAGTACCCCTAGGAGTGCAGTTAGGGGACCAGCCCCTGTATTGTGTGATAATTGTTGAAAAAGACATCCTGGGGAATGCTGGAAGCTTACAGGAGCCTGTTTGCGATGTGGATCCCATGACCATTTCCTGAGGGATTGCCTACAGATTAGATCTCAGCAGCCAGAGAGATCAGCCCCAACTACTTCCAGAGGTAGGAGGCCTAGTCAGGCAGTACCTGAAGGTGGTAGCCACAGAGGAGTGTCAGAGTCAGTGGCAAGACCCGATAGTCGAGCTCCTGCACGAGTTTATGGTGTTAGAGCTCAGGAAGACAAGGATGTGCCTGACGTGATAGCTGGTATTATTTCTATTTTTGATACTACAGCTATTGTATTGATAGATCCAGGTTCCACTCATTCATATATATGTGATGCCATGTTGAAACACCGAAATCTGGAAACTGAACCTACTGAATATGATGTGTTAGTCAGTAATTCCGATAGGTCAAAGTGTAGTTGTGAATCGTGTGTATAGAAATTGTCATATTCGGATACAGGAGTGTGACTTTCCAGGAGATTTGATGGAGTTGCCATTCCATGAGTTTGATGTGATCCTAGGCATGGATTGGTTAACTCGGCATAAAGTGGTGATCGACTGTGAACTAAAACGAGTGAACCTCAGAACAGCAGATGGTGCAAAAATCACAATGGTGGGTGAAAGGAGGGATTTTCTCTCCAATGTCATTTCAGCCACTACAGCCTGTAAACTGATTAGAAAGGGTTGTGAAGCATATTTGGCACAGGTGGTTGATTACAGAAAGGTTAATTTTGAAATTCAGAATATACCCAATGTGTGTGACTTTGCAGATGTGTTTCCAGAGGAGCTTTCTAGTTTGCCACCTCAGAGAGAAGTGGAGTTTGTGATTGATGTGGTACCAGGTACGTCTCTAGTATCGATAGCTCCCTACAGAATGGCACCAGCAGAACTGAAGGAACTGAAGATACAGTTACAGGAATTGCTGGATAAGGGCTTCATCAGACCCAGTGTATCCCCCTGGGGAGCTCCAGTGCTGTTTGTGAAAAAGAAGGATGGGTCATTGAGACTATGCATTGATTACAGGCAGCTGAATAAACTTACTGTCAAGAATAAGTACCCGTTGCCGAGAATCGATGATTTATTTGATCAGCTGAGAGGAGCCTGTGTCTTCTCAAAGATAGATCTGAGATCAGGTTATCATCAGTTGAGGATAAAAGATTCAGATATTCCGAAAACTACATTCATAACTAGGTATGGATACTATGAATTTGTAGTGATGCCATTTGGGCTGACTAATGCACCTGCAGCCTTTATGGATCTGATGAACTAGAATATTCCGACCATACTTGAATCAGTTTGTAGTGGTATTTATCGATGATATCCTGGTGTACTCACAGACAGCAGAGGACCATGACAGGCACCTCAGAGTAGTATTGCAGATTCTGAGGGAAGAAGCAACTGTATGGCAAACTAAGTAAATGTGAGTTTTGGTTGCCTGAGATTGCATTTCTGGGTCACATTGTGTCAGCAGAGGGTATTAAGGCAGATCTGAAAAAGATTGAAGCAATAGTGGAATGGAAGCCTCCCTAGAAATGTTACAGAAGTCAGAAGTTTTCTAGGCTTGGCAGGTTATTATCGACGGTTTGTGAAGGGGTTTTCCTCCATAGCAAGTCCGTTGACCAAGCTACTGCATAAAAATGTCAGATTTGACTGGACTGACAGATGCCAGGCAGCTTTTGACCGATTGAAGGCGATGCTAGTTGAGGCTCCAGTCGTGATTCAGCCTATTTCAGGTAAGGACTTTGTGATCTTTACTGATGCCTCACATCAGGGTTTAAGTTGTGTATTGATGCAGGAAGGCAAGGTGGTTGCATATGCGTCCAGACAACTGAAAAATCATGAGTAGAACTATCCGATACATGATCTGGAACTTGCAGCCATAGTATTTGCTTTGAAAATCTGGAGGCATTACTTATATGGTGAGAAATGTTATATATACACGGATCACAAGAGTCTGAAATATCTGCCTACCCAGAGAAAGCTTAATCTGAGACAGAGACGGTGGATGGAGTTGATAAAAGACTATGACTGTGTAATTGACTACCATCCAGGAAAGGACGAAAGTGGTAGCAGATGCTCTGAGTAGAAAAGCACTGTTTGCTCTGAAGGCTATGAATGTGCAATTACAGCTGAATTCAGATAATGCCTTGGTAGCTGAATTGGTATGCAGACCCAGTCTGATTCAGTAGATTACAGACAAACAGAAGCAGGATGTTAGACTCCAGATGATATGTGAACAGATCCCAGAAGGGAAGCATCCGGACTATTCAGTCAGAACTGACGGTATTGTGTGTTTCAGAGACAGGATTTGTATTCCAAATGATGAAGAATTGAGAAAGATGATCCTGACAGAGGCACACAGTAGTTCGTATGCGATGCACCTAGGTAGCACAAAAATGTACAGAGACTTGAAAACTCAGTATTGGTAGTCTGGTATGAAAAAGGATGTGGTAGAATTTGTGAATAGATGTATGACTTGTCAACAGGTGAAAGCTGAACACCAGGTTCCATCAGGATTGTTACAGCCAATAGCAATACCTGAATGGAAATGGGACCGCATTACAATGGACTTTGTTACAGGATTACCACTCACCCGGAATAAACACGATGCAGTATGGGTTATAGTGGATCGATTGACGAATTCAGCACATTTTCTACCTGTCAGAACTGACTATTCACTGGATCGATTGGCAGAATTGTATATCAGAGAGATAGTCAGATTGCATGGAGTGTCTGCATCCATAATATCAGATAGAGATCCAAGGTTTACATCCAGATTCTGGAAGAAGTTTCAAGAAGCCTTGGGTACTCGACTGAGTTTCAGTACAGCCTTTCATCCGCAGATAGACGGACAATCAGAAAGGGTAATTCAGGTGCTTGAAGATATGCTAAGGAGTTGTGTAATTGACTTTGAAGGGAGTTGGGCGGATCATCTCCCATTGATTGAATTCGCCTACAACAACAGTTACCAGTCGAGCATAGCTATGGCACCGTATGAGGTACTGTATGGAAGGAAATGCAGGACTTTAGTATGCTGGACAGAGTTGGGAGAAGACAGGTTAGTAGGCCCAGATTTGATTCGACAAACTGAGAAGAAGGTGAAGATTATCAAGGATAGATTGAAAGTTGCTTCTGACCGACAGAAATCATATGCAGATTTGAAAAGGAAAGAGATAGAGTATGAAGTTGGTGAGAAAGTGTTCCTGAAAGTATCTCCGTGGAAGAAAGTACTTAGATTTGGCAGAAAAGGTAAGTTGAGTCCTAGGTTTATTGGCCCATATGAAATCATTGAACGTGTGGGACCAGTAGCCTACAGACTAGCTTTACCTCCAGAATTAGAAAAGATTCATAATGTTTTCCATGTGTCTATGCTGAGGAGATACATATCTGATCCTTCCCACAGAGTTCAGGCCGAAAGTATTGAAATCCGACCAAACCTGACATATGAGGAGGAACTAGTGCAAATTCTTGATCGGGAGATTAAAGAATTAAGAAATAAAAGAGTTCCACTGGTGAAAGTCCTCTGGAGGAATCACAATATAGAAGAAGCTACTTGGGAGAGCGAGGAAACTATGAGACAGCAATATCCACAACTGTTCAATTGAGGTAAATTTCGAGGACGAAATTTCTTAAGAGGGGAAGAATTGTAACATCCCAAAATTTGAATAATTACTTTTGAAAATGAGAATGTAAAAAGTTATGATTAGAGGGGTATAAAACATAATTAAAAGTATGTTTATTTTTATGGTTTCCAGGTGGACCAGATGGAACGGTCCTAGAAATGATGCATGAAGAAAAAGGAGTGAAAAACTGGGGCAGTGTGTACCGCGACCCCTCACCGCGACCACAGATCGCGATGAGCTGCTCGCGGCGAAAAATGGCATTTTCGTGCAGTGAGCAACGCTACCTGGTCACCGCGATCCACAGATCGCGCTGACTGGCTCGCGATGAAAAAGTGAAAATTCTGGAAGTGAGCATCGCGACCATCGGCGCGACCAGGGTACCGCGATGGGTGATCGCGATGAAGGCGGTGGAGTTGCTCCAGTGAGCAACGTGACCTGGTGGCGCGACCACAGGTCGCGACGACCGAAAGATTATAAAAAAAAAATAAAGTTGTCGCTGAAGTCTCTGGAAAAACATAACAGAAAATAGAAAGAGAGGAAAAGAGAGATCGAGAGAGCGCGGGAGAGAAGAAGAAAAGGAAGAGGAAAAAAAGAAAAAGAAGAAGAAGAAGAAGAAGAAGAAGAAGAAGAGAAAGAAGAAGAAGAGAAGAGGAAGGAAAGAGAGAAGGAAAGAAAAGAAAAAGGTGAAAGAGAAAGAGAAAGGAAAAGGAAAAAGAAAACCTAGAAACGCGATTATCGAGAGAAAAACGGTATCCAGGTTGGTGTACACCCGTTTTCGAAATCTTTACAAAAAGTATTAAGTATTTTTAGTCTGAATCTGCGATTTATTTGAAGAATTTCGTTATTATGTGTTTATAATATTTTCCTTGTAATGATTTTATTTTAGATCGTATTTTGATCGTATTTTGATTATTACGATTTCGTTGAAAGTACTTGTTTTAGACTTTTGTATGTATATTGTTTATTTTCCATGAAAACCTATGTATATTTGAAGAATATTGTTTAAATTGTATATTTATTGAGTGACCGTTGATTTGTAAATTACAGCGAATATTTGAAAATGTTTTATTGAAACGGCCCTAGGATACTTAGACATAGAAATGGATATAGGAGGTTGGTATACCAGCTGGGTTAGTTTAGCAGTACTGCGCCGTTATTATCAGTGATTGTTGTTGCGGGGCAATCTCGGACAATCACAATGATTCTAGTGATTGTTGTTGCGGGGCAATCTCGGACAATCACATAGATATCAGTGACTGTTGTTGCGGGGCAACCCCGGACGTCACATTGAAACTACAGTGATTAGACCCATATTCCAGTCCAGAAAGTATGTTGAGTATTCTAGAGGGCCAGAATTGAAGTGAATGGACTGCTATGTTTATAAGTGAATTTAGAAATCAATTTTATACGTTTATTTCATTATTGAATTTGAAATGATAGTGAGGAAATGATTATAAACTGGTTTACGATTTGGTTTTATATGGATTATATATTGTAATGAGTGTTCCTTTGAGTTGATTTCATCCATTTCATTTGCGTAAATGATTTGAATCGTAACATGTTTATATCTGATTATATTGTGATATTTTGTTTTATTATGAAAAGATATTTATGATTTTAATACTTGAGTTTAGTGTACACCCACTAAGCTATATGCTTAGCGCGTCGGTTTTTATCGCGCGTAGGTCACAGGGATACCGAGGCAGATAAGGAGTAGAGAGGAGGTACCTGCAGCTTGGAGTTCAGAGTCACAGCATTGATTGGGTAGTTATAAAAATTTTGTATTTTATATTAAGTAAGCATGCATATACAAAAGTCTGTAAATTCAATGATTTTATATATGTTTTGTAAATAATTTATGATTTCTGTTTGTTTTTATTTTAAAAGGTTTGTAATTATTGACTTCTGAATTATTTTATTTTAAAAACTGTTGGAAAATCGCACTAAATGGCAGAGTGTGCGTCTGGATGAAATGATATTTGAAGTGTTGAGGATTTTATGTGATTTGAGTTTTATTTGAAACAGGTTTTGGGAAATCAGAAAAATAGAGGGAACTCTGCCAAAATTTTTAAAACTGTATTTTCAATGGGCTCACTAGAAAAATGTTTTTAAATTACAAATTGATACGATTTTCAATGGTTTGAAATGTATAAAGTGAATTTAGAAAGTTTTGAAAACCCGGTAACGCTCCCTGGGTCGATCCAGTCGGGTCGGGTCAGAGGGTGTTACAGTAAGCATTTTCGCAAGACTTTCGCCATTGATCCTAAGTTCATTACGCTGTAGTGAACCCATTGTCCTCGAAGGTAAACACCTTCACATGATTTCTGTTGTTGATCTAAGGTCTCTATAATCTGGTAAATCTGCTGTTTTTGGAGGTAAACATCTTCGCAAGACCTTTGATTGTGATTGATTATAAGAGTATTCCAAAACAATCTTACGTGTTGGTGCAAAACTATTTTCTTGCATCAACAGTTAGCGCCGTCTATGGGGACCAGTACAAAAAGTTGTCTTCCACCCTTTTTCTTTGTTTTATATATCTTTATTTGCAGGAAATGACAATCTTAGGTGGTTTGTGTTTGGAAGTCGTAGGTGCAGGAGGCTCAACGGAAGAGCCGACATTTAGAGAGCTGGTTAGAGTGACAAGAGCGGTAAGGGGACCCAATAGGGAGGACCCTACTCGCGAAGATGCCGGGGTGATAAACCTCAAGCGAGACATGCAGGTGGTGATCCAAGGACAGCAGCAGCTGAGAGTAGGGGTGGGCAAAATTAGGTTTGGTTTGGTTTTACTTATAACCGAACCAAACCAAATTTTTTTCGGTTATTAATTGGGTCAATCAAACCTGGTGGGTTTTATGTGAATAACTGAAAATAGTCAAACCATAAAAGTTCGGTTCGGTTCGGTTATCTCGGTTTGGGCCTTGTGTGTATGGGCTTAAGTAGGTCTTTTGGGCATAAATCAATTTGTTTTTATTTTTTATTCAATTGTTTGTATATTTTTAAAATATTGGGTTCATATACGATAAAATTCAATATATATATATATATATATATATATATATATTTTATATGCGCAAATTTAATTAAAAAAATACTATTAAAATAAAATGTATGACAATAAACAAAATTCATAAATAGTAAAATAATATCGACATAATCAACTTGAGATACATAATAATAAATAAATTATATAAACAATAAATATGGTCGATATAGCTAACCTGAGATTAATTAGAGTAAATAAAATATGCATATACAGTAAATTAAATGAATTTTATTAGATTCGGAACTTCAGGTTCTTACTGAATTGAAATTGTTAATATATCCAGAACTTTGGGTTCTTATTGGATTAAAATTTTTAATATTTAGTGTTTCCGACTCTTCTATTTATTTTTGCAATCTTCAGGTTGCAATGAAATATTAATAAGTAAATCACTTTTTTGAAGATCTTTTTATTTATATGCGATCGTGCTGATAATGTGTTATAAAATATGAAGTAAATAATATATTATGAGTATGAAGTAAATACTTCAACAATAAGTAAATGCAATAAAAACAAAGAGAAAATATGGGAGAATATTTTACTGAATCCCGTGATTGATTTCAGCTTACAATTACATAGGAATTGAGGGTTCTATATATAAGAATTAAACCTAATCACATTTTGACATCCAAATTGCCACATGTCAAATGCATGAGGCAAATGAAAGCCACAATTTGACATGTATACTGCTAGCTGTCACATATTCTCTTTAAAAGAAAAATGGTGGTCAACCACCAATTTACAATAGAAAATAGATTGTATGATATAATATAATCTAAAGATAGAAGATAAAAATTTCTAAAAAGAATTCACAGAGATTATGAAAAATTATAGTAAAAGAGAGACTTGAGAGTTAAGAGGATATGTTTTCTGGAATGAAATGGCCAAATAGGGAGGCTAGGGTTTTTTTAATTTTTTTATTTTTGTTTATATAGTTCGATTATGGGTCAATTACGGTTTTGGCTTCCAATAACCGATCCATAACCGATTTTTATTTGGTTATCAAAGGGAATAACTAAGCCCCCATGACCCATGATCCATAACCGAAAATAACCCCCTTTAGTCGGTTCGGTTGGGTTTGGTTAGGTTCGGTTTGATTAATGTGCCTACCCCTAGCTGAGAGACGAGGTGGGACGTATGATAAATGCTGTTCACGAAGCTTTGGCCATCCAATAACGTCCGGAAAGCCATTTGGTTTGAAGCCGCAAGCGAGGAAAGACGGCCGCAGATCAGGGAGAGTCGGCCTTGCCATCCCAGGTCCGACTCTAAAGCCAGCCCACAGGAGGTGAACCAGCTTAACCACTTCCGGTCCCAGACTCACCAGGAGCAGATGATGGGAAAACCCATGCTGACTCGGCTCGGGCAACGGAGGCCAACGATGTCAGCCACCTTCTGAGAGACCAGGCAACCGCATCCCTAGAAGCAAGCGACTCTAGCAACGCCGGAAACCAACCAATGACGGAGCAGTTAGGGAATCAACCTACCACGAACTTCCCGCCACTAGAGACCGAACCTCAGAACAATGGTGTCGAATCCACGAGCCACCTTTGGTACGAGTAGTGGAGTAGGGGCTGCGGGAGATAATGAACCAGATGGCTGAACTCCAAAGGGCCCGGACCTAGACGAACGAGCCTAACCCCTTAGGTGTCTTCGACCAGCCATTGGTGGAAAGAATCAAGCTTACAAACCTCCCATAGAAGTTAAAGATACCTCAGCTAGATCGCTACAAAGGCCAAACGAATCCGGTAGCTCATGTGGAAAATTTCAGAGAACAGATGCTATTCTAAGGCATGGCGGATGGTGCTATGTGCAGAATCTTCCCTATAACTTTAGAGGGACTAGCGTGAGATTGGTTCAAGTGTTTGCAAAGACCCATCAACGTTACAATATGTAAAACAGCGGGAAAATGAAACACTCAAAGACTATATTGGTAGGTACCACAGCGATTTTATACAGATGGGAATCTTCGGAGCACGAGATACCTTAATCAATTTCTGGAGAAATTTGCGAGTAAGGAAGCTTTGAAGCTCATTTGAAGAGAACAACCTAGGTAGCTACAAAGAGGCGTACAACCGGGCTTTAAAGCAAGTCCAGATCGACGAGAAGTATTCCATTAAAAAGTAGCAGAAGATGGACGAGATGTCTAGGAAAAAGGAACATAGACGAAGGAGAGAAGAACAGGTTGTAGCACAGCCCAATAAAGCTCACAATCGCAGAACCGAAGGTCCACCCCAGTGGTGAAGATCACCAGTAAAGGATGCGATAAGGTGAGACCAAAAGAGATTACAGCAAGTGCTACCACTCTCTCCGCTAAGGCCAGATTCCAGAGATTCTAGCCAACAAATAGGGTATACTCACTCAACACCATAAGAGGACAGATCTACTTAGCCATAAAATCAAAGGGCTCCTCAGGAAACCTAGTCCCATGAGGAACCAGCTCGGAAGAAAGGAGGCGCACCGATATTGTGACTTTCACGAAGATTATGGCCACTATACTTTGGACTGTTTCAACCTAAGAAATCAAGTCGAAGATCTCTTATGTTACGGACATCTCAAAGAATTCCTTCAAAAGATTCAAGGTGACATCCAAGCGAAACAAAGTGAAGTAGAGAATCCTCTCCCGACGAACAACAAAGGTAAGGAGAAGGTTGAAGATAGCTAAACAATCCACACCATAATTGGAGGATCCACTAGGGCAGGAGATTCAAATCATGTAAGGAAGCAATGTGCTAGGGAGATACCCTGCCCAGGAACACCCTATAGAGTTTTGCATAATTACCAGGTCCAAAGGTCGGAAGACCCGCACTCATCAGTGATCTCCTTTACCGACAATGATGCCAAAGGGGTGCATTACCCTCACGACGATCCCATGGAGGTGACATTGAAGGTGGCCAGTAAAAACATGGTGAAGATCTTAATAGACACAGTGAGCTCCATGGATATTCTTTACAAAGACGCCTTAGACCTATTTGGCTTAACACCAACAAAGCTCCAACCATTGCAAACTCCTATTGTATGGTTTCGCCGGTAACGTCGTCATTCCCTTAGGAATTATAGCTCTGCTAATCATTGTTGGGGAGGAACCAAGTCAAACAACTACGATAGTGAACCTCGTTGTCATAGACCATTCAGGGGCTTACAATATGATCCTCAGAAGGCCTTTTGTATTCAATACTAAGGCTGTGGTATCTATGTATCACCTAGGCAATGAAGTTCCCAATGGAAGGAAGAGTTGGAATCATCAAAAGGGATCAACATGTAGCGAGGCGGTGCTATGCAACTTTCATAAAGTAATGTGCCCAGGTAATCACCTTCGATCCCCAAGAATCAACCAAAGGGAGGAAGGATGAACCAGGGGCTCTACAGCCGGAAAAGCTTAAATATGAATGGGAAGAGCTTTTAAAAAGTTTTCCCAACACCTTCCATAGAGGTAGAACCAACTACGAAGATATCCCCCTTTATCATAGATCACTTAAGAGTCCAAAGGTGTACACCAAATATTTGAATTCCATAAAGTGCAACGAAGCACATCAGTCACGTCTTGAAATCTTAGCAATTTTCATGCCTTTTAGGCAAGCAAAGTCTTTCAATGATGCGGCCCTTGCATGGATTTTTTCTCCTAACAAAAAGAAAATTTTGAACTATCCTAATGGTTTTGTTGCTATCTTTTTTATTTTTAGGACAAAGGAAGGCCTAAGGTCCATTTACTTTCAAAACTTTGGAGCAAAGTTTATGGCCTTGGTGCGATCAAAGAGCAAAAGTCCCTAAACAAAACCCCTGCGGTAAAAATAAACCCAGGAAGGCCCAAGGTCTATTTACCTTCAAAGCGTTGGAGCTGAGTTTATGGCCTTAGTGCGATCAAAGGGAAAAAGTCCCTAAGCAAAATCCTTGTGGTAAAAATAAACTCAGGAAGGCCCAATGTCCATTTACCTTTAAAGCTTTGGAGCTGGATTTATGGCAATGGTACGATCAAAGGGCAAAAGTCCCTAAACAAAACCTCTATGGTAAAAATAAACCTAGGAAGGCCCAATGTCCATTTACCTACAAAGCTTTATAGTTGGGTTTATGGCTTTGGTGCGATCAAAGGGCAAAAGTTCCTAAGCAAAACCCCTGCGGTAAAAATAAACCTAGGAAGGCCCAAGGTCCATTTACCTTCAAAGCTTCGGAGCTGGGTTTATGGCCTTGATGCGATTAAAAGGCAAAAGTCCCAAACAAAACCCCTGTGGTAAAAATAAACCCAGGAAGGCCCAATTTTCATTTACCTTCACCTTGGTGAAATCAAAGGGCAAAAGTCCCCAAACAAAACCTTTGCAGTAGAATAAACCCTGAAAGGCCCAATGTCCATTTACCTTCAAAGCTTTGGAGCTGGGCTTATGGCCTTGATGCGTTCAAAGGGAAAAAGTCCGTAAGCAAAATCTCTACGATAAAAATAAACCTAAGAAGGCCCAAGGTCCATTTACCTTCAAAGTTTTGGAGCTGATTTTATGGCCTTGGTGAGATTAAAGGGTAAAAGTCCCTAAACAAAATCTTTGCGGCAAAAATAAACCCAGTAAGGCTCAAAGTCCATTTACCTTCAAAGTTTTGGAGCTGGGTTTATGAACTTGGTGCAATCAATGAGTAAAAGTTCCTAAGCAAAACTCTAGAGGTAAAAATAAACCCAGGATGGCCCAAGGTCCATTTACCTTTAAAGTTTTGGAGCTGAGTTTATGGTCTTAGTACGATCAAAGGGGAAAAGTCCTTAAGCAAAACTCTTGCGGTAAAAATAAATCCAGGAAGGCCCAAGGTCTATTTACTTTCAAAGCTTTGGAGCTTGGTTTATGGCCTTAGTGCGATCAAGGGAAAAAGTCCCTAAGCAAAACCCCTACAGTAAAAATAAACTCAGGAAGGCCTAAGGTCCATTTACTTTCAAAGCTTTGGAGTTGGATTTATGACATTTGTGCGACCAAGGGCAAAAGTCTCTAAACTAAACCATTGTGGTAAAAATAAACCCAGGAAGGCCCAAGGTCCATTTACCTTCAAAGCTTTGGAGCTGGGTTTATGGTCTTGGTACGATCAAAGGGCAAAAGTCCCTAAACAAAACCCTTGTGGTAAAAATAAATCCAGGAAGACCCAATGTCCATTTACCTTTACCTTGGTGCGATCAAAGAGCAAAAGTCCCTAAGCAAAACCCCTGCGGTAAAAATAAACTCCGGAAGGCCCAATGTCATTTACTTTCAAAGCTTTTGAGCTGGGTTTATAGCCTTGATGCGATCAAAGGGCAAAAGTCCCTAAGCAAAACCCCTATGGTAAAAATAAACCTAGGAAGGCCCAATGTTTATTTACCTTCAAAGCTTCGGAGCTTGGTTTATGACCTTGTGCGATCAAAGGGCAAAAGTCCCTAAACAAAACCCTTACGGTAAAAATAAACCCATTAAGGCCTAAGGTCTATTTACCTTCAAAGCGTTGGAGCTGGGTTTATGGCCTTGGTGCGATCAAAGGGCAAAAGTCTCTTAGCAAAACCCATGCGGTAGAAAATAAACCCAGGAAGGCTCAAGGTCCATTTACCTTCAAAGCTTTGGAGCTGGGTTTATGACTTTGTAGCAATCAAAAGGGCAAAAGTCACCAAGCAAAACCCCTACGGTAAAAACAAACCCAAGAAGGTTCAAGGTCCATTTACCTTCAAAGTTTTGGAGCTGGGTTTATGACCTTGGTGCGATCAAAGGGTAAAAATCCCTAAGCGAAACCCTTCGGCAAAACAAACCCAAGAAGGCCTAATGTCCATTTACCTTCAAAGCTTTGGAGCTGGATTTATGGCAATGGTACGATCAAAGGGCAAAAGACCTTAAACAAAACCCCTATGGTAAAAATAAACCTAGGAAGGCCCAATGTCCATTTACCTACAAAGCTTTATAGCTGGGTTTATGGCTTTGGTGCAATCAAACGGCAAAAGTCCCTAAGCAAAATCCTTATGGTAAAAATAAACCTAGGAAGACCCAAGATCTATTTACCTTCAAAGCTTCGGAGCTGGGTTTATGGCCTTGATGCGATTAAAAGGCAAAAGTCCCAAACAAAACCCCTGCGGTAAAAATAAACCCAGGAAGGCCCAATTTCCATTTACCTTCACCTTGGTGCAATCAAAGGGCAAAAGTCCCTAAACAAAACCTCTTTAGTAGAATAAACCCTAAAAGGCCCAATGTCCATTTACCTTCAAAGCTTTGGAGCTGGGCTTATGGCCTTGATGCGATCAAAGGGGAAAAGTCCGTAAGCAAAATCCCTACGATAAAAATAAACGCAAGAAGGCCCAAGGTCCATTTACCTTCAAAGCTTTGGAGCTGAGTTTATGGCCTTGGTGAGATTAAAGGGTAAAAGTCCGTAAACAAAATCTTTACGGTAAAAATAAACCCAGTAAGGCTTAAAGTCCATTTACCTGCAAAGCTTTGGAGCTAGGTTTATGACCTTGGTGCAATCAATGAGTAAAAGTTCCTAAGCAAAACTCTAGCGGTAAAAATAAACCCAGGATGACCCAAGGTCCATTTATCAGGCACCTCCTTAGGGTGAACTCGGATCACTGCGTGATCCTCCTCCAACTCCATAGCTCCCAAATTCCTAGGAGTAGCCACAAACCATTCAGATTCGAAGCAATATGACTCAAATATAGTAGATTTAACAATCTCATTAAAGAGAACTGGAACATTGAGGGGGGATATGTGTAACAAAATCATGAGTCTATCTGAGGCTCTCAGCAAATGGAACAAAGAGACTTTTGGGTGTATCTTTAGGAATAAGAAAAGAATCTTGGCTAGGATCATTGGTGTCCAAAACTATTTTAGTAGAGGTCACATGAATCATCTTGCAATCTTAGAAGATAAGCTGATTAGAGAGTACAACATCATTATTGAGCAAGAAGAGTTATTTTGGCTTCAAAAATCTCGCAACAATTGGTTGAGAGAGGGAGACAAGAACACCAAATTTTTCCATCTCTCTACAATTATGCGCAGGGGGGCCAATAAACTGGAAGGTTTGAAAGATTCAAGAGGTAATTGGGTAACCGACATTTCTCTAATGAAAATCACTGCCACAGACTATTTTAAACAGTTGTTTCTTAAGAAACAAGTGTTTCTGAACATTACTAACATCCCTAAAGGGTTTCCTTTGTTCCTTGAGAACTGTGCTAGGAAGCTCAATGGGCATATTATAGACATTGAGGTGAAAGATAGCTTGTTCAATATTGGTAAGCTGAAGGCCCTTGGTTCGGATGCTATTCCTGTAATCTTTTTCCAGAATCAAAGGGATGTTTGTAGCCGTGATTTTATCGGACTTGTCATTGATTGCTTTCCTCAAAGGTGAAATCCCCTTCACGGTCAACCAAACCTTCATTGTTCTGATCCCGGAAGTCCCCAACCCCATTGAGATGACTCACATGAGACCTGATGCAAGTACAAAAGGTATATTTAAAGTATGAATATTAATTGATACTTGTAAAATAAAGAGCTTAAAAATGATATTCTTCCATAGTAATTTTATAAGTGTTGATTTTTATTAATTATATTATTTTTGCACTTGTAGAATCCATCAATAAATCAAGAAAAGTCCAAGAAACCCTAGCCCATGTTTGAATCAACTTTCCATTTGAAGAAGGGATGGTTTCTTACCTAAATAACCTAGAGAAGTAAACAAATTCGGCCAAGGAACATATTTTCAACTTTTAAGGCTGAGCTGAGCATACTCTCTTCATTTGGGCATAACTTTCTTTACAAAAGTCTCCATTCGGTGATTCTTGCGGCTATGGAAATATAAGAGGCAGGGCTACAACTCTTATGTTGACAATTTGCCTAAAATCTGTCAGCATGATGGTGCAAATGTCGTGTGAAGTTCGGATTCAGGAAAGGAGCTGCCAAACTTTGGAGAAAAGTCAAGCCTCACCTCCACTATATATGGGTGCCTTGAAAGCTTTATTGAGATAGCTAATTGAGAGAAATAAACTTCAATTTTAAGAGAGCTTTCTTTCTTGGAAGACATGATTATTAAATTCATGATAAAGCTGGATAAAAAAATGGATTCCCAAGATGAGGCCCTGAAGAAGCTGGAAGCTAAACTTGATCAAGTTGCTCAATATACTCAAGTTGCTACCCAAAGCTTGGAGATTCAAATCAGCCAATTAGCTATAGAGATCTAATGGCAAGAGCACGAACCATATCCTATGGAGCAATGCAATGAAGCGGCCGTGGAAATCGAAGAGCAAATTGAGCAGCAGATTTGGGTTGATCAAGTAGAGATGGAAGGGAGCAAGAGTTTGTTGCATGAAGATGACACATCTACCTTTCCAGAGCCGCTTGAGATTTGTCTAGTCCAGAGTACCACTGCAAAAGAATAAAGCCACCAAGATACATATGTTTCTGTAGACCTCGGAGAAGGGAAGCCCAAACCGCCTCCGCCTTTTGACCAGAACCCGCACTTAGGGCCGTAACAAGATACCTTCGCATTCGGGGTATGTAGGGCTAGGAGAGTTTCATTCTCTTCCAGTCATTTGGTTAGGATGGTGCGGTAAGCTGATGAGGAGATACCAATCATGGGGCAGGTGGGCGAAAGCTCAAGCGATGAGGTAAAATCTGTATATTATTTTCTTTTATTTTATTTTGATTTTTTTAATTTAATTTCTTTTTAGTGTTTCGTAACTCTTTCCAATAAACCTTATTAGAAGTGTTGTGCCTTGTGTTGAAAATTCGAAGTACGAGGGCATGAGGTTGGATGAAGTGATAGTTGTGGATATTTAGGATTGTTAGTTGTGGATACTAGGACTGTTGTCCTGTGTTCATGTTTTGTGCGTTTTTGTTTTTGTGTCTAGTTTGATTGTTTTTAGTTTTTAGTTTTTATTTCTTTGTAAGCTCCTTTTCCTCGTACGTAAGGTGTTAAAACATTGAGGACAATGTTTATCTTAGGTTTGGGGGTATTTTGGTTTGTGTGTGTTTTTGTGTCATATTTTGAGTATTTAGTGTGTTTTGTTGTGTTTGTGTCAGGATAGCGAAACCATATGCATGCTAAAAGAAAAATTGAGTAATAATATGTAAATACTTAGGTCATTTGAGCGTACAAAGTTGTTATTTAGAATAATGCAGGTAGGTTTTTGCATCTAATCGTATAAGTCTGACGTCTTTGCATTGTAATATGTGACAACTTTCAATTAATAGCTCTGACTAATAGTGGAGACTATTCTTAGTGAGATTTTGAGATTATTGTATATTTATTCTGAGGGAATTTTTATTTCTACTCTTAAACACTTTCTTGAGCTTTATTGTCATTAGATTGATCTCTATAGATTTGCATTAGATGTTAATGAACTGCATAATAAGAATCTTGTATGTTTGTGTTGAATGTTCAATTGAGTGGATTTTGGAGATATGATCCAGACATTATGTGTGAACTCTTAAATAGCTTTATTTCATGTCCATAAATTGTATGCCCCATATCCCATTCGTGGCCAAACACTCGCATATTAGCCTTTCATTGTATGACCTACATGTCCAAAAATCCTAACCGAAATTGTAAGACGTTACCGTTGACGCTTGGAAACTAGAGACAATTAAAAGAAAAATGTGTAAGTGTTGAGTGAGAAAAAGGAGTGGAGTTAAAAAGATGAAAAGGATGTGGGAAATGTGCAGAAAAAGAGAATAGCCAACATAAAATAATATATATATATATATATATGAAAAATGTTGGCTAAAATGAGAAAAATGAGTGAATTGCACAAAGAAAAAAAAAATTCAAAAAGGTTGAAAAAGAGGTTGAAGGAGAAAGGTGTAAAAGAGGAAAGGAACAAAAGTTGAGCAAATTTGGTAGTCGTGAGAGAAATTGCACGATTTGAAAATTTTATGAAGTCTCTCAATAGGTTTCCAAGTGAGTTGAGCCCGATTTCCATTCTTTTTGAGCCAATCACCCTAAGCCCTATTACAACCATATAAAGACCTATTGATCTCCTTAAAAAACTTAATTGGAATATTTGACTTGTATATACATTGATTTTTCTGTTCTTAGCATTTGATATCTTTCATGAGATCCTTTGTTAAATTTGTGCGTTCTTTCTAATTATTGATGTATACGACTCATTTTGAAATTCTTTGCTCATAAATTCCAGTCGTATGCAGTTGAAAGTGTGATAGCTTAGGTTGTAAGTGTCATTGAGTGAAAACTTTTGAAACTAGAGTCGAGGCGAATTACATCAGTGGTCTGTTAGTATGGAAGGTGTCACAATTATAAATGCGTTGCATGTCAGTGTCCTGTATGATATAGGGTGTATTAGACTTATTGACAGCATTTTGGATTTCTGATTTTGTGCTATTCTTATGCCTTTGCATTTGTGTATATACTTAATTTGATGTTGAGCTATGTATGTGGTTAGCTTAGGACGTTTGTGGGTATCGTAGTTGATAAACCCTCACGAGACTATAATTCCTCCACTAGGGACACCTAGGGGTTTAAAGGCTTGTGGCACATGCTAAGTGCAATCGTGTTACCTACGAAAGTGGTTTAAGCTAATTGTTTGTTTTCCGTTATTTGTTATTTTGTTTGCATTTTTGTTTCGTTCCGATTTTGCTCGAGGACGAGCAAAAGTTAGGTTTGGGGGTATTTGTTGGTTCCATTTCTTGATCAAAAATGGACCTTCACTAGTACCTTTATTCACCTACTTGTGTTCTATTCTCGGGTAATTATTGGTTGTTTTTAATGTTTTTATTTAGTATACAGGTAATAAGGTTTTGTGTGTAATTGAATGGTGGATTAAATTGAAGATTTGGGAGTGCACAGCTGTTATCATTTGGAGGCTGCCATAAATTCTACAATATGAATTGGGTTGAGAGCCTTATATTTCTGGAAAGGTCACGATGTCTACTTTCCGGCAAATTTTACGGTTTGTGATTCCGAGTTTTCTAGAGGAAGTTATGCTTATTTTCACAACAGTGCGCAGACTCACGACTTTCATGTCGAGAGTTAAGTCATGAGTCATGTTTCGGAGTCCGTCATAAATTCTAGAGGATGAACTGGGTTTCGAACTTTATATGTATGGAAAGATATAGATGTCTACTATCCAATACATTTTACGGTTCATGATTTGGAGTTTTCTAGAGGACGTTATGGTCATTTTCGTAACAGTGCGCAATCTTGAAATTTGGACCAGTCAGCACCGCGACCGTTGGTCGCGATACGCCGTTCGTGATGAAACTTCAATTTTTTGGCAGTGAGCACCGCGACCACAGCATCGCGACCAGTGGTAGCGACCCACGGTCACGATGGCGACGCGATAAACCTTATTTCCAATGTCTATAAGTAGAAAAAGGGCTCTAAAGAGAGGGAGTTCGGCTAGGGCTCTAAGGAGAGGACCAAGAGGAGACCAAGAGAGAAGAGAAGAGGCAAAGAGGGGAGAAGAAGATCACCTTGGAACCAAGAGGGATTGGATTCAATCCTTGAGCCAAAATCTCACCATCAAGTTTGGATTTGGAGAAAGTGGAAGCTAGACAAATTCACAATGAGGAGGAGGACGAAAGTTCATCACACCTAGAGTTTTTCTATCACTTTCCTTCTTTATTTTCATGCTTGTAACTCTCTTTATTAATTAGAAAACATGTTTAGTTGTAAATCTTTGATTATGAACTAAACTTGTAAGTTAGGGTTTCGTTGGATCTTATTCTATGAAGATTGAATGAATTGATTGTTTAATTTGTTGTGGTTGATTATTATGTTGTTGAGTGATATTATTATGCTTAATGCTTTTGAATGTGAAGGCCTACATTTAGATGATAAATTGGTTGTGTATTATGTACCGAGAGGAGACGCCTACAACGTGCTCGATATAAGTCCACAACAAGTAGAATTAGATAGAGATATACTAATTTGCTTGTGTGATTATATAGGGTGTTTATTGTGACTAATGTATTTTCATGCACTTGGATATACCATCGAGAGATAGGATATTAGTGTATGTGGAATAGGTCCGATTTACCTCGGGAGGGGACTTTGGATTATTTAGATAAACACGATCATCAACATGAATAATTAAACTACAACAATGTGCTTTCATGAAATTCAATTGGATGGATTAGGTGAATTCAAATACCCTAACTCATCTCTCATATTTGGTTGTTTGATTTATTTTTATGTTTATGTATTTTCATCTTTAATTTTCCTCTTACAAACCATTTTGATTTATCCAAATAGAAATAAACTTGGTTAATTTTAGTACTCAATACCTAAATATCCCTGTGGAGACGATAATTTACTTATACTTTATTACTTGTGCCAACCCCGTATACTTACGGGTACAAAAAGGCGTAACAATAGGCTGCAGGTCGACCCAGATTACCCGCTTGTAAAGCAAAAACGAAGGAAGTTCGCGCCCGAATGTAACAAAGTTATCAACGAGGAGATCCAAAAGCTAAGTGACATTGGCTCGGTAAGGGAAGTGAATTACCCAGACTGGCTCGCAGACGTAGTAGTAGTGAAGAAGAAGAACGAGAAATGGCGAGTCTGCATCGACTTCACAGACCTCAATAAGGCCTGTCCCAAGTATTCCTTCCCTTTACCACATATCAACATGATGGTGGACGCCACAGCGGGCCACAAACTATTGAGCTTTATGGATGCATTCTCCGGCTACAATCAAATCCTCATGCATCCAGATGACCAAGAAAAAACTTCCTTCATCACGGAGCGCGGCATTTTTTGCTACAAAGTGATGCCCTTTGGACTCAAAAACACCGGGGCAACCTACCAAAGGTTAGTCAACAAAATGTTCGCAAGTATGCTCGGACAGACCATAGAGGTCTACATCGATGACATGCTAGTAAAATCATTAATAGCGGATCAGCACCTCGACCACCTCCGACAGTCATTCGATGTTATTGACAAGTACGAGATGAAACTTAATCCAACCAAGTGTTCCTTTGGAGTTTCATCAGGAAAATTCCTTGGCTATTTGGTAACCAAGAGGGGCGTTGAGGCCAACCCAGATCAAATCCAATCCATCATGGATTTGAGGTCCCCCAAAAGCATCAAAGACGTACAAAAACTGACCGGGCGACTCACAGCCCTCAACCGTTTCATCTCAAAGTTATCCGAAAAATGCAAGCCTTTCTTCGACGCTCTAAGGAAGAGTAAATCATTTGATTGGAATCAAACCAGTGAATATGCATTCCAAAACATTAAGCGATACCTAGCAGACCCTTCCCTCCTATCCAAATAGAAGGAAGGAGAAACACTTCTATTCTACCTCGCTGTATCCGAAACAACCGTCAGCGCAGTACTAGTGAGGGAAGAAGATGGCAAACAACTCTCCGTATACTACATCAGCAAGACCCTACTTGACGCAGAAACAAGGTACACTCAACTTGAGTAATTGGCCCTTGCGCTAATTACAGCCTGCGAGGAAATTGAGGCCATATTTCCAATGCCATACCATCAGTGTCCTCACTACTTTTCCCCTAAAGAACATACTACATAAGCCCGAACTGTCCGGCCGACTAGTAAAATGGGCCGTGGAGTTAAGCGAAGTATGACGTCAACTACCAACCTCGCACGGCGATCAAGTCACAAATGTTGGCAGACTTCATAGCGGACTTCACGCCTGGGATTCTACAACAAGCGGAAGAAGAGCTTTGCACCATGTCGTGCGACAAATCAAAGGAGGATTAGACTTTGGCAATCGACGGATCAAGTAACGCTAGGGGCAGCGGACTAGGGGTAGTACTTACCTCACCTGAGGGACATGTCATTGAACGATCCATCAGATGCGGATTCAAAACCACTAACAACGAAGCCGAGTATGAAGCCCTTATAGCCGGACTCACCTTGGCAAAGGACTTACACATCGAACGGATAAAGGTACGTAGTGACTCCCAATTAATTATGAGACAATTGCAAAGATCCTACCAAGCTCGAAACTTGAAAATGTCTGCTTACTTAACCTTGATGAAAGAATTACAAACCTCGTTCGAGTCGTTCGACATCGAACAAGTACCAAGATTAGAAAATACATCATGCTAACGCACTTGCCAACCTCGGTTCCGTACTAGATACCGCAGTTGAACGGACCGTCCCCATGGTTTTTGTCCTAAGCTACTCTTTCTACTTATACTCTTTCTACTATATTGGCAGGACGGGTGCCAAGTTATTAGTAGCTAGGCAGCTAAGCCAGTAGTAGTTCAGTTCAGGTTAGGGCATGAAGCTACAGGTTCTATTTGCGGTCGTGAGACAGAGGCAACTTGTTATATAGGTAGCCGTGCGTGTTAATAGATCTTCTTCTTAATGTCTATAAGTGAAGATTGGTATGCTTTCAAAAGGGCTGTTTTCATGCGTGCTGGTGTTCGTGGCCTGTTGGTTTTTCTGTTCTCATGGGGGAAGGCTGGATGGGCGCATCTATAAGTTGAGAGTATGCTCGGGCAAGTGGGCTAACCAGAACTACTAGTAACGGGATTTACCTGCAATAGGAGTAAGGGGAATGGAACTCTTGTTTGAGAACTTTAGCTACGAACTTAGGTTACCTAGCTCAGCTTCTCCTATGGCTATTTGGATTTGCTGTGGCTCTAATGCCGGCGATGAAGCAAACAAATAGGGTGTGATAACATTCAGACCTATCTGAGACTAAGAGACTGAATTGTTTAAAATTGAAAAACCTAAAACAAAGCAACAAAAGATTTCTCCAGTTGATGACACGTATCTGTGGCATCTAAGACTTGGACATATAAACCTTGATAGGATAAACAGACTAGTAGAAAATGGATCTTTAAGTCAGTTAGAGATCGGTACCTTACCTGTCTGGATAGTATCCCAACTCACAGCTTCAGGTACACCACAGCAGAATGGTGTTGCGAAGAGAAGAAATAGAACCTTGCTGAAAATGGTGAGATCTATGATTAGTTTCTTATCATTACCATACTTTTTTTGGGATATGCACTACAAACGGCGACTTACATACTAAATGTAGTTCCATCCAAATCTATTCCTAAAACTCCCCTAGAGTTGTGGAATGGTCGTAAAGTTAGTTTACGACATTTTCACATATGGGGATGTCCAGTACATGTACTGAAGAATAGGCATGGAAAGCTGGAACCTCGTTCACAAGTATGCTTATTTGTAGGGTACCCAAAGGAAACACGAGGTGGATTCTTTTATAATCCACAAGAAAACAAAGTGTTTGTATCGATAAATGCAACGTTTCTTGAGGAGGATTATATGAGTAATTATAAACCTCGTAATAAGATTGTGTTAAAAGAGCTAGAACCTGGTACGACCAGTGCTCAGTCAACAAGAGTTGTAGACAATGTTATTATTCCACAAACATTTGATAGTCAGATAATTCTTAGTCAGGATATATTACCGCCGAGGCGTAGTGGAAGGGTTGTTCGACAACCTGATCACTACTTAGGCATTGGAGAGGCACAGGGTGTCGTTTCTAATGATAGTGTGGATGATCCATTGATATTTAGACATGCAATGGAAGATCCTGACAAAGAGGAATGACTTAAAGCCATGAATCTCGAGATGGAGTCTATGTATTCCAACTCAGTCTGGGAACTTGTAAACTTACCAGATGGGATAAAACCCATAGGATGTAAGTGGATTTACAAGTGTAAGAGAGGCGTAGACACAAAGGTAGAGACCTTCAAGGCAAGGCTAGCGGCTAAGGGTTACACCCTAGAAGGAAGGCATTGATTATGATGAAACCTTCTCGCCTGTAGCTATGTTTAAGTCTATTAGGATACTCTTATCCATAACTGCCTATTTCGATTACGAAATCTGGCAAATGGACATCAAGACTGCATTCTTGAATGGCAATCTAGATGAGAGCATCTATATGATGCAACCAGAGGGATTCGTATCCCAAGATCAAAAGCAAAAGGTTTGCAAACTGCAAAGGTCCATTTTTGGATTTAAGCAGGCATCTAGATCTTGGAACATTAGGTTTGATACTACGATCAAAACCTATGGCTTTGAGTAGAACGTTGATGAGCCTTGTGTATACAAGCGCATCGTTGATAAGAAAGTAGTTTTTCTGGTCCTTTACGTAGATAACATCTTATTCATTGGGAATGACGTAGGAACATTATCAGAGGTAAAGGGTTGGTTTGCTAACCAATTCCAAATGAAAGATTTGGGAGAGGCAAGTTATGTTCTTGGGATCCAATTGATAAGGGATCGTAAGAACAAACTGTTAGCGTTGTCTCAAGCATCGTATATCGACAAGGTACTTGTGCGATTCTCCATGCAGAACTCCAAGAAAGGTAGTTTACCTTCAAAACATGGAGTTCACTTATCTAAGGAACAGTGTCCTAAGACACCTCAAGAAATTGAGGATATGAGACGGATTCCCTATGCGTCTGCAGTAGGCATTCTTATGTATGCTATATGCTATGCACAAGACCCGACATCTGCTTCATAGAGGGAGTAGCCAGTAGTTATCAGTCCAACCTAGGATTGGATCATTGGGTTGCTGTTAAGCATATTCTCAAGTATCTTCGGAGAACGAGAAACTATATGCTTGTATATTCCCATCCGAATTTGATTCCATTGGGATATAGAGATTCTGACTTTCAGTCAGACAAGGATTCAAGGAAATCCACGTCTGGGTTAGTATTCACCCTTGGTAGTGGAGCCATTATTTGGAGGAGTATCAAGCAATCTTGCATTGCTGATTCCACCATGGAAGCCGAGTATGTAGTAGCTTGTGAAGCAGCTAAAGAGGCTGTTTGGCTCTGAAAGTTCTTGAGTGATCTAGAAGTTGTTTCAGATATGGATAGGCCCATGACACTTTATTGTAATAATAGTGGAGCTGTGGCCAATTCCAAAGAACCAAGAAGCCACAAAATAGGGAAGCATATAGAGAGGAAATATCATCTCATCAGAGAGATAGTGCAGCGAGGAGACGTGGTCGTGACGAAGATTGCATCGCAAGATAACCTGGCTGATCCATTTACAAAGACCTTGACGGCTAAAGTGTTTGAAGGTCACCTTGAGGGTCTAGGATTACGAGACATGTCCCAACTGCTTTAGTGCAAGTGAGAGATTGTTGGGATTTATGCCCTAAAGCTTGTAATTGTAAATGGTTAAAGACAATAATAAGAATTATTCAGATTATCATTCAAGTTCAAAAAATGTTTTATATTCAGTAATACATTCGTATTGTGCAAGAACATCCTAGATTGCAAGATGTAATCTCATAATGAGTATATGATGGTCATATATAAAGAGGATTCATTTTGAGACGTGCAATCTAAAGAGTCCGTAGAGAGCGAACAAAGCTGGGTACTTTGTTTGTGATTGATCTACTGCCGCAGGTTCATTCTGTAAAGTACGGTGGTCTTATCATAAACCGCTCATGTAGTTGACATGAGAATGGAGGCACCTTATATGATGAGATCATATAGGACTGGGCCACGATTTATATGAATCTCTCACCAAGATCTGTTAGTAGATGAGATTCATATATAATTGATAAACGATGGCTATTTATAGGTGATCTTAATCCTGAGTGTCTTATCGACTCCTTCAGGTTGGATCGTGACTTTTGATTTACTATGAGTGAGGTTGATGAGAATCTCGACCAATACCTCCATATCTTGGAGCTGCGGTTTGGCTTGTGGCTGGGAAGATTTGAACACAATAGTAGAATCCACTCTTTATTGATTGAAGTAGATGAGTAGTTCCCTTAAGGGTTGATTCGGGGCTTGAACGATTATGAGCGCTCTCCTTCTTCCGTGAGAAAGACAGGATTTAATTGTTCATTAGAGAATCAATGGTACTTAAAGGAAAAGATATTTCTAGAAGGGTATAACGGACTTTATGACCCAGCTCTAGTTATGAACTATTTGTGCAGGATCACACTATATGTAATTAGCTATATCAATGGACACTGAGACTTTAGATTGTATAAACACGTCTACAGTTCTGAGAGTGCAGCCTCGGGTTTTTAGTGGAATAACTCCGAGGTTAATAATCGTGAAATATTAATTAAAGAGTTTTAATTAATATTACTAAGTATCATTGGAGCTCAAAACTTTGGGTCCATTAGGTCCCCTTGCTAGCCCTTATGGCTATTGGTAACGAGGATCACGGTAGATTAATTGGATGGTCCAATTAGTAGTGTTACGAAAGTAATGCGATTTAAATAAAAGAGAATAATTAAATAATGTGATTATTTAATTAATTAAATATTTAATAAAATAGTAGAAATTAATAATTATTAATTATTAATTCTATTTATTAAATATGAGGTCATGTGATTAAATAATGACTAGGACAAAAGAATTAAAATAATTAGATTATTTTAATAGTCCAAAAGGTCACAGGTTCAAGTCTTTAGGGAGACTAAAAATAAATAGGATTTAGAATTCTATTTTGACTTGGTCAAACTAAAACCCTAAAGGACTACTATATAAGTGTTATATAGTTAGAAAAAAACCTAACCTAGCACACAAGTGAAAAAGAAAGAGAGTTCGGCCACCAAAGAGAGAAAAGAAAAAAAAAGTTTTTTCTGACTCTCCCCTCTTTTGCAGGATTCGGCCGGCGTTCTTTTCACGTGATCTCCATCTCTTGCCGTGACGTGCCCACACACACGTTGTCAGACCGCGGGTCATAGCTCGGAAGATCTGGTGGTAGATCGAAGAATCAGAAAAAGAAAATCAAGAAAAATGTATGTAGTTTCTAAAATCTTTTTCTGCGTATATACAAGAACTCGTTCCTAATTGAAAAAGGTTTTCAATATAAGAAAAATTTTTGAAACCTAGTTCCGCATGTTATACGATAATCAAAATCTTTTCTAAAACTCCCTTAATGTAGAAGAGGTATGACAACTCAAAGACGATAGACTCCCTTGTACACAACAATTCCAACCCCAACAGGATCCTCCAATTATTGGGCATGAGTTGCCTTGGGGCAAGCTCGAAGTGGTCCAAGACTTTCCTCAGTAGTCCGACCACCGGCAATCTAAACCCGACCCGCTGAAGTTCATAGAAGCAAGTCCACCCGGGGATATCCCAATCAGGTCTCTCTTCCTTAAGAGGCACCCTCAGTGCGACACCCTCAGGTATACCGTAGCTATACCTTATACGTATGAGGTCCTTCTCCTTCAGCACACTGGCTGGATTGACCAAAATCAAACCCAGTAGTCTACTTGGACCCATGGGGCAGGGACCAGCAACTTCCTCTGGTAACTCGACAAGAGGCTCTTCTAGAGGTATATCGTCCATAGCGTGCGACGTAGCCTCATGACTTGAGATAGTCACGGGGTTGTACGGCGGGGATGCCAGCATAACATCCCCACTCTTTGTCCTCGACTCGCCCCATGAGTCGGACGACAGATCTACAGTGTCGTCGTATCTTCGTCCAGAGGTACTAGGAAAACTCTCGTCTCCTCTACTCGACATCGGACCTACAAGTCGAACGACAGTAGGGAGGGTTAGTAGTCAAATCTAACTAAAGGTCATACATACCCTACATCAGTTCCTAAAGATTGTTGTCATAAAACCTAAAAAGTCGTGCGACATACACTCTCCAGTCACTGTCGTACGACGCATACGCCACAAATAGTTTCTACCAAATCCTAAGTTGCTATTTTCGATCAAACACCAACGTTTTTTGAACTTCCTAAAGATCTACTCGAAGAACAATAAGGTACCCAGAAAACCAATATTCAACAAAACCCATAAATTAAAGACAAAAGCAAAAGAAAACAAGAGAAATTTACCGGAATACTGAGAGAAGTGCACGAAAACTCACTGGAGTAGTCACGAAAATAAGAAAAAGCGGTCAAAAATACCAGAAAAGGAATCGCCATCCACTGGTTCTTGAGCGAGAAGAAAGAAAGAGAGAGAGAGAGATAGCAAAAATTGAAAATGGGAGAGAAAGGGAAAAGGCGGCAATAAAAGGAAAAGCATGCACTGACGTGTCAGTTTCTTATTGGGCACGCACCCCCACAACCGTCATCATTAATCAGGCGTGTGCATTTCCCATAAAGACACAATTACTTTGGCACAACTATCGAAGAGCCATTGGAAGACCAACCATACCGCCTCGACCACGACATCGTCGTACGACCATGTCAAGTCACAGGGATTGTGATCTTCTCATAAAACCAGGAGCAACTCTCAAATTAACCCAACTAATCATCACAATTGATAGTCGTACGACATATAAATAATAAAGAGCACTATATAAACTCTACATACGGATCCACGTCCTACGTGTCGTACGACACAAACATAATATTGTATCCTTCCACACGACGAAACAATGTCGAAGGGCATTACAAACCCCTTGACTTTCTTCTTAAGTACAAGGCGTTTGGGGGCAAACTGTAGTAGCTAAAATATGTCAGGCCCAAAATATAAGCGATGATCCAGCCCAGAAGCCCAAAGTATATCACAAGACTAGGCCCAGAGTCAAAAAATGGTCATGAACCTATTGACTTTGTCACACGACGACCCAACTAGGATCACTACGCGGTGATCCAAATAAAGACAATCATGTGAAACCATAATTGACACACCTAAAGAACCTTCATGTTGTACGACATACACTCAACACCCCACACATCGATCCAAGTAGCAACAAGGGAAAATAACTCACAATGTCCACGCCTAGGAAAGCTTCTACGTCGCACGACATACTATCTTTCTCACCTCGGGTCAATGTTCAGTCGACATGTCGCACGACGTATGATCGTGATTGTCTCAGTACAATTGTCAAAACCACATGTTGTACGACATAGAATCTTCTTGGTTCTGTGGGAGACCAAATCATGATTTACTTTAAAGACGGTCCTACAAAACCATAATTAAAACCTAAACGGCTAAATCAAAGAGAGGATCTATAAACCTCCTTGATGGGAGACAACAAGAGAGAGAATGATGAAATCCCTCAACGGGCAGAAATATCATCCCTCTATAAATGAAAGATAGATCTCCAAAGAGTGGGGGATCGAAGAACTCATATCTCAGAGCCATCAATATTTAGACAACATTCTTCGGCCATTATTCATCGTCTCCGATCACCTTCCGATTGTAACCCGATTAGCTGATCTCACATCTCCTTCGATCAGAAAGATCTCAGTCACCAAGTTAACAGGAAGTATTACTCATTCATCTCAACTTATAAACATTATATACTTATTAGCATTCGCTAACTTGACCGTCGGAGTGACTTTGGCCGGCACCACCCCGGTGTCCCAGACGTCCTGCAGGTCACGTGTGTTCTATCTTTACAGGTTGTAGTGCCCCGTGTCCCCGAGCGATTTTTGAGGACTACAGTCTTTTATTGTAATATTGCCTATGGTATATTGTTATTTTTGGATTTCTCATAAGATGAATTTCTACAAGTGCCAAATGTAAGAAATTGATTTACTCAAATACATTTTGATTTATATGTTCTTCAACTCTTTATTTTCCGATTGATTGTTTAGGATGTGAAACTTTCAATTGAGTTATTTTATGAATCAAATCCAAATAGGTAAACAAAGCATATAAGAGATTCTCTACACCTTACCGATTTTAGTTATCGAATTTCCTTTATATCAAATTCTCTTGCTTTATTTCTCTACACGTTTAATTCATTTTCAATCATAAAATTATTTTTCTTTCTCTTTTGTTCATTTTATTTATCTCTAGAGTTATTTGTCTACTAACTTTCCGTGCTTGTTTTTGTCATCTCCTTGTGGATACAATCGCCTAATCTACTCTACATCGATCGCTTTGTTTCGACAAGTTTGGACGTAATCAAGACCCATTAGCTTGTATAGCAGCATTTACAAGGTCATCAGCAAAGTGATTGTTGCTCAGTTGAGGCATCACTTTCCAGATCTTATCAGCCCGAACCAGGTTGCCTTTGTTCTGGGAAGGCAAATACAAGACAATATCATTATCGCTCAAGAAGTGCTTCACAAATTTAGAGTTATAAAGGGTAAAAAGGGCTTCTTCGCTTAGAAGATAGACCTAGCAAAGGCTTATGACAAGCTTCAATAGGACTTTATAAGAAGCGTGCTGGACGAAGTGAGCATTAAGGGTAAAATGAAAGACCTCATCATGAGCTCATCTCCAATGTTGATTACAAAGTCGTCATCAATGGAGAAGTTTATGAGAGCTTCAAACCGGGGTTATGGTATCAAATAGGGAGACCTTCTATCTCCCTACATCTTTGTGTTATACATGGACAAACTTTCCCATATTATCAATGATAAACTCAAGGAGAAGAATGGAAGCCGATTATAGTTTCTAGGGGTGGCCCTCAGATCTCTTATTTGTTCTTTGCAGACGACCTTTTTTTTTTTTTTGGGCAGGCCTTTATTCAGCAACCTGAGAGTATGAGGGGTTGCCTTGATACCTCTGTGAGTTATTGGGTCAACAAGTTAGCTTTCCAAAATTCAGAATCTTCTGTTCCAGTAATATCAATGATGCTCTTGCTAAAGAGATTGCAAGTATATGCAGATCCCCTCTCACAGAGTGCTTTATTGTGGACATCTGGGTATGCCACTTATCCACAAAAGAATCAACCATCAGACCTATATTGACCTTGTGGACCGTGTTTAGACAAGGATGACTGTCTAGAAGAGTGCTTCATTTTCCTTTGCAGGAAGACTCACCCTTATCAAATCAGTGGCTGCTAGTATACCCATATACAACATGCAAATTGTCAAGCTCCCATCCGAGGTATGTTGCAAGCTTGATAACATTAACAGAAACTTCCTCTGGGGGCATTCCAGAGACAAATAGCCCATCCATATAGTAAGCTAGGACACCGTTTGTAAAGCCAAAGATAAATAAGGGCTTGGAGTGAAGAATGCTAAATGTGTAAACCAAGCTCTCCTTGTTAAAGCGGGATGAAGGCTCACTTATGATGATAAAGGCTTATGGAGCCAGATGATTTGAAGCAAGTACTGTAAGGCTAATTCGAACAACAATAGCAAAACAACCTGTTCTAGTATTTGGAGAGGAATTGCCCACGGCTCTAAGCTCATAAGCAGAGGTATGGTGTGGAGAATAGGCAGCGGGCACGAAGTGTTGTTTTGGAAGGATAATTGGATCCCCGAGGTAGGACCTCTTCAAGATCATGCAATGATCAATCTGGATGAGTCCATGATACAAGAAAAAGTTAGTTGTTACATTCACAACGGAGACTGGAATTATAACAAGCTGAGGGCTGTCCTTCCTTGGCCGATTATTCAAAGCATCGTAAGTATTTATACAGGCAGCAGTAGTGAGCATGACAGAGCTGTTTAGGGAGGCACTAGCACTGGTATTTTTTCAGTTAAATCTGCCTATGACATTAATAATGGTATTGGGTTCTCGCCTGAGTGGAAGTGGAGCTTTATTTGGAAGATGAAGATTCCCCCTAAACTCTAAAGCTTCCTTTGGATGCTTGCTCATGGCAAACTTTTTACTAACAAGCAGAGGGGAGTAAGAGGCCTCACTAATGACACCATGTGCCCTAAGTGTGAGGAAAGTGAAGAGAGTATGGATCATCTGTTTTAGAATTGTAGGTTTTCTAAGCTGGTTTGGGAGGACTATTGGAAGGGCATCACTACTTCACAAAGATTTGAGTCTAACTGGGAAGAGTGGCTCAACTACAATCTGAAGAATAAAAAGAGCTTGACAGGTCATATACCTTACTACTTTTACTTTGTTTTTTATACTTGGTAGATCTGGAAATGGAGGTGCAACAACATCTTTGTTAATGCCCCTACAACCATCTTTGCTCCCTACAACACCGTCTTTAAAAACACTAAAGAATGGTGGGATGCCATCAACAATCTAGCCTTTGCCAATGCTACTGTCTTAAAAAACATAGCTTGGATCCTTCCTGATCAAGGCTGGCTCAAACTCAACATCGATGGTAGTCGAGAGCATGCTGATAGTAATATTGCAGCAGGAGGAGTTCTTCACAACGATGCCAAGGAATGGATCCTTGGTTTTGCGCTGAACCGAGGTAAAGGCTCTATCATGGATGCAGAACTTTGGGGCATTTATGAAGGCTTTTGTGCTGGAAAGCTGGCTATAAGAAAATTCTTGTTGAATCAGATAGCAAAGAGGCAGTGGATCTCATCACTGCAAACTCCAACTGCTACAGCCCTTTTTGAGCATCATCAATGGCTTCAAGAAGTTGCTGGAAGGGCAATGGAGCTGTAGCCTCAATCACACCTACAAAGAAGCCAACAGGGTGGCTGACAGACTTGCTAAGCTTGGTCACACTCTTCATCTAGGAGTCACCATCTTTGTTGAACCTCCTCCTTGTATATCCCCTATGTTGGAGGATGATTTGAGGAGTGATGGAATTATTAGACCTTTGTGGTCTTAGTTTGTTGTTTTTTCTAGGCTTAGTTCCCTCCAATTTACCAAAAAAAAAAAAATGGAATGGTAGATTTTTTTTGAGAAATAGGTATTAATTTCAGTGTTGCCAACTCTTTAAGCTTTAGGGGTACGATAAATGCTACTCTTTGTCATAGTCAAGGAAAGTATGAAATCCCCAGTTGTGATGAGTTGAATGGGTTGATCCTTTAAGAAGAAGTGAAGAAAATGCGAGAACATGTGGAGAGGATAAGACATTCATGGGCAATTACTGGATGCAGCATTTTGTTTGATGGATGGATTGATCAAAATGGTCGAAACTTGGTCAGTTTTATTGTGGATTGCCCTTAGGGACCAATTTACCTCACATTCATGGGCAATTACTGGATGCATCATTTTTTTGGATGGGTGGATTGATTAAAATGGTCGAAACTTGGTCAGTTTTATTGTGGATTGCCCTTAGGGACCAATTTACCTCCGGTCCTCAGATGTTTCAACTGCAATCGATGATGTTGATGCCTTGCAGTTGTTATTAGCTGGAGTTGTTGAAAAGGTTGGGGTTTATAATGTAGTTCAAATAATTGTATGTTCTACAACAGGCTGGATGAGACATGTAGGGAAGCAGTTTATGGAGCGCCAAAGGACGGTGTTTTGGACTCTTGAGTGCCTCTTGTTGCATTGAGCTCATGCTTGAGAACAACAATATGATGGATTTTGTTAGGGGAATATTAGATAAGCCTAAGATTAGTACAAGGTTCCTTCATAGCCATGCAACAGTATTGAAACTCTTTAAAGATTATTCTGGTGGCCATGAACTTATTAAGCCCTGCAAGGTAAGTTCAGCTATGCCTTTTATAACTGTAGAGAATATTGTATTAGAAAAGGAAAACCTAGAGGCCATGTTTTCCTCATTAGTGTGGAATGCCTTAAATTAGGCTTCTGGAACAGAGGGGAATATGGTAGTTAATCAAGTGAAGTATCGCTCTGGACTGGAGCCTGGATGGTTCCGAAGGCAGCTATACCACTTATTGAATGTTCCGTGCTTGATCAACAGAGCTGACAAACCACAAGTAGGGTACATATATGAAACCATGGATCAAGCAAAAGAGACCATTAGTAAGGAATTTAAAGAAAAGAAATCCCTACATATGCCCATTTGGAATGTTATTAATGAGACTTGGGACACACATCTCCACTGTCTGTTTTAAATCCAAATCTGTTTTATTCAAGTGATATCCATTGTGATAAAGAGATAGCCTTAGGCCTGTTATGCTCTACTTTGATGATACAAGAACAGCAAACTAAGGCTTTGATATCTCGTGAGTTGGATAAGTATAAACTTGCTTAGGGCGATTTTAGTGAGGGGAACAACATTGACGAACTAAACAAAATATCCTCCAAGTATAAATTTTATTTGGTATCTTTTTGATTGCTTGCAATTTGATCATTTTTAGACAAGTGAGAAACCTATATCCTTAATCATGTTTCTTGCAACTGAGTGGTGGTCTCATTATGGAAACCAATGTCCTAAGTTGTACAAATTCGGATTAGAATTTTGAGCCAAACTTGTGATGGGGCTTCAAAGTATGGGGGGCTAATTACAATGACATCCCCTAAGGTTTGGTATAATTACACAGATAAACAAGGTTTGAGTATATCAGCACTAACTTACCCTGAAGTTTTAATGTTGTTACACGAACATCCCTGACTGTTAGTGTCAGTCCATTAACGTTAGTGTGTCAGTGTAAAAGTAAGGGTAAAATAGTAAAGTTACCAGATAAGTCAGATACAATTAATGTTTCTACAGTTATTATATTATTAAATAATTAAAAAGAAAAAATAGCATTGAAAATTGTGTTTAATAATTTAATAATTTCCCCCAGAAAAGTAAATGCATTCCATATTTGTTATTAAATTTTTATTATATTAAATAATTTAATAATTTATTAAAAAATTTAAAAAAACTTAAAAAAAAATAATGGACCAGATGAGACCAGATTTGGTCCAATGCAAAAAAAAAATAAAAAAATAAATAAAAAATAAAAAAGATGGTTCTAGATTTCTAAAACCATCTCCACTAATGAAGCTTTGGCTCCAAGTGAGATGGGAGATGGAGCCAAAGCTCCATTTGCTAAACAGATCATCGGCGCACGTTCGCCGGAGCGCAAGCCAACGATTATATGCGATCTGGTCTTCCCTTAGAGATGGAGCCAAAGGCTGCATCTCTCTCAAATGTGGGAGATGGAGCTCAAAACTCCATTTCAGAAAAGCGAAGGATCAGATCATGTGACCTGGTCCATATTTAATTTTTTTTTTCATTTTTTTGGTCTCTCTCTCTAATATTTTACAAACTTCCTCATGATCGCACAATTTGGTTTGTTGGTCTTCGCCAAAACAGATTTTTTTTTTTTTTGGGTTTGGTTGTGTTATGATGATGCTGAGTTTCTGTTTCTGGGCATGGGTATTGCATTTTTTTAATTTCTGAAAAATGTTGAATATTGATGTTGTTGTTGTGATGTTGTATTGGGTTGGGTTGTGATATTGTTGAATATTGATGTTATTGTTGTGATGTTGTTGAAGAAGATGGAAAATATTGATTTTTTTTTTGTGAAACTGGAAATGTTGATGTTGTTGAAGAAGATGAAGATGTGGATTGATGAAGATGAATTAAATTGATGAAGATGAATGATGTCAAAACCTTGTTTATCTATAATGTTGTGATAGGCATATTAGTTGTGATGTTGTATTAGGTCTGGATTTGGATTTTGAATTTTTTCTGAGCGTGATTGTGATTGTTTTCTAGGAAAAAGAAAATGAACAGAATGGTTGTGATGTCTGATGAAAATAATCCTAATATCACCAAACCCAATAATGTTCAAGGTGAAAAATAAGAAAAAAAATGAACTTTTTTTATGAGTTGTGAAATGAGCAGCAAATAATCGTTCATGGCTCCACCTTAATTTTTTTCATTTTTATAATTGTCATTATAAAATTAGTTTAGGGCAAAATAGGAATTTAATTTGACTTTACGAGACAAAAAAGGTGGCAAGTTAGAGTGGCAGACTGTCTTTTAACTTTTTAGGGACATTTTAGTTTTTTACCCTTACTGTTACACTGACACACTAACTTTAACAGACTGACACTAACGGCAGGGGATATTTGTGTAACAACATTAAAACTTCAGGATAAGTTAGTGCTGATATGCCCAAACTTTGTTTATCTGTGTAATTATACCAAACCTTAGAGGATATCATTGTAATTAGCACAAGTATGGGTTGAAGAGGGGTTTGTCTGAGAAATTGCTCACGAATGGCAGGAATCATATCGAGTAACAATGATTGAGTGATTTGACATTTGTTCACTATAATTTGCAATTGCAGAACTCTCAACTAGAGTTATGAGGTGACATTATGGCTGATGAGATTGATCTAATGGATGATTGGATCGCAGATGAAGAACCAGAAATGGTTACTAGGAATGGATGATGTTGAACTAGACTGAAGGAGCAACTAATGTGGAAGGAAGAAAAAGCAAGAGCCAGTAGCTAGGATAATGTCGTGTCATCTAATATAAAGTTGTATATGATGTTTAGAATGTGAAGTTTGTGGATAGTAGCATTCATGTCTGTCTATTTATAATTTTAAGGATGTCTGCGGTGTTTGGTCAGTACTTTGAATGCTTTTCAGCTTTTTTAAAGTTAAAGCGATATGAAGTTATTTTCTTTATTGAAGGCTGTCCAAACCTTATAGATATTACCTATAACATTGGAACAATATTAACGAGATTATGAATTTGATGAAGTTAAAAATACAGATAAACTTTAACTTGAGTATGTTTTTATTCTATAGCATCGGAACAATATTAATGAGCTTATGAGTTTCATGAAGTTAAGGTTGGTTTAGTAGAAAATTCCATACATACACATTATAAAATTATGAGATGGATGAAGTTGAGGTTCGTTAATTAGAAAGTTTGCCGTATTCATATCGGTAAGATATAGGTTATATTCTTTTAATTTTGTAGTGATTTAAAATAATAATAATAAATGACAAAAAAAAACTCAATAAAATTGATTTTGTTGCCCAAACGTTAAGACAGAATCTAGTATTAATAACTGTCCATAAATATAGATATAGATTGTAGTTGGAATTGCTTTTTTGGTTATAGACACGAGTTCACAAGAAAGACAACCGAATCAAACGAAACCTGGTATGGATAACTTAGAGATTCTTCTTCATATCCAATCGTAATAGTTAGTCCATACATATGAAAACATGACGTACTATTTAACAACAGAAAAGAATATATATAGTTTTGAGTTTTGACCATTTGTCTTAATATGACACATTCGTAGGTAGACCCAAGAAGGAGAACAGAAGAGGAAGATCTACATTTCTCCCTTTTCATTCTAACTCATATAAAGGTTCGTTCTTTATTATTTTCTTGAATACCCAGTTTTTCCTTTTTCTTTTTTTCTTTTACGTTTATTGTGTGTTTGAATTGATTTTGGTTATTGCTCACTAATGTAGTTGGGATCTAACCAATCTTGATTCTTGACGTTGTTTTCATGTTTAGTGTTTGTGTTTTTTCTGGTGTCTCGATTAAAATCATGATGTTATGTTTATGTTTTGGATATCGCGCTCTATTCAAATCTTCCCATTTCGCTACGTTTGTTGACTTTGAAGAACATGTTCTTTCTCTTAAATTTGGGCATATAAAATGTGCACCTTGTGATTTGGCAATTTGATTTGCAATGAAGAAGTAAATCAGTACTCATAGCACTGTGATGTTGATAACATATTATTAGGATCTGCGTCCCAACATAGCTACAACTTATTATTGTTTGCTTTGGCTGGATACTTCAAATTTATCTGATCATTTCTTTCTCTTCTGGTAGCTATTCTTCCCTCTTATCATATTGTTACAGTGTTGAACTAGTGGTAGTGGTCTAAACTTTATTTGATGCAATGTAAACTAAATTGTCTGGAGTATAAACAAAACTGGCTCTTGATTTAATGCATCTCTCAGCAGCTATTCTTGCAAAATCATCTGCATTAGTTTTGTAATATTTTAAGCAATTTTTACTTGCTATTCTTATATTTTAAATAATTTTGTCTCATCTCTTTGGATGATTAGATGTTAATTGAACGTGAAGATGAAAAGCCAACATACACGGTGGATGAAGCTCTGGTGAAAATGGGGTTTGGAAAATTCCAATTTCTTGTGCTTGCTTATGCCGGCATGGGTTGGGTTTCAGAAGCCATGGAAATGATGCTCCTGTCTTTCGTAGGACCATCTGTCCAGTCTTTATGGAGTCTTTCTTCTAAGCAAGAGAGCCTAATAACCAGTGTGGTTTTTGCTGGCATGCTAGTCGGGGCTTATTCATGGGGCATCGTTTCAGACAATTATGGAAGAAGGTAGGCCCTTTATCATTTCCTGATCATCTGAATGCATCTTTTGCTTGTCTACATCTGCCTTTAGCATTTTCTGATTTTTATAATATTCGTTCTCGGCTTCTGTTCGGTAATCTTGAGTTAATTAACAAGCTAGTTTGGTTATGATGGTTGAAGAGGGTTGTTGTTTTGTATAACTGCTTCATCTTTATTCTTTGTTCCTGAATGAGAAATAGCCTTCTGGATCTCACCTTGGCCTGGAAAATTTCACTAAAAGCCTACAGACAGAAAAGTGAACAATAAGAATAGGCTTTGGACTCGGGCCTTGACAATAGATGGAGAAGATGTTTACTGCAATAGAAAGGAGATTTCGAGAAAGGATTAGTTACCACTCTTCCTGGGTTTGTCACAAAGTTCCTTGACTTTTGGGTAAACTTAAACGGTTAGGAGCAAGTTTAGGCAATGTTACTTGGAGAAATATTTTCCATTTTTGCTCTAAATATATCTGGGAAAAGGTTTCCGAACTTCATTTAAGCCCAAGTTATCTAATGTTTAGTTGAATTTAGAAATTTAAGACAAAAGTAGGTCAAACTGGACAAATTGACACTTTGCTCTACTAACTATTGTTTGCTTTTGCTTTATTCTCATGCAAAATAACATTTAATGTAGCTATTTCTTGCCGTACTAATTGTATATCTACATATTCGTTACTTTGAATCTGAGTATTATGCTTTTTGTTTTTTCTTCTTATTTATTTGGTTGCATTTCTATTCCTTCAGGAAAGGATTCCTCATTACAGCAATAGTTACTTCTGGAGCTGGTTTTCTGAGTGCCTTTGCCCCAAATTACATTTTATTGATTATTTTCCGTTGTATGGTTGGTGTTGGTTTGGGAGGTGGTCCTGTGCTCTCATCCTGGTTTCTAGAGTTTATTCCTGCCCCAGACAGAGGCATTTGGATGGTTATTTTTTCAGCATTCTGGACTATTGGGACAATCTTTGAGGCTGCAGTTGCATGGGTATGTTCACGATTTCCTTCTTGGTTTTTTTTTTTTTTTTTTTTTAATGTGATTGCTTTGTAGTTTAAAATTTCATCATTGGCCTAATTTGTTTGTCTAACTTCTTGACCTCTAGAAGCTGGAGATCTTCACATTGGTTATTGCTGATATTTTATGATTCGTTTGTAGTCTAATATTATATAATTATTTAGTCTTTCACATTTAACTTGTTGAACAGAAATATATTCACTTTTGAAGGTTTAAATGTCATGATAATTTCCTAATTTAAATTTGCTATGCTAATATTCATGATAGAAATTTGGAAGGAACTCTCATCCTTACAATGTATGCTTTGCAGCTTGTCATGCCAAGATTGGGTTGGAGGTGGTTACTTGCACTGTCTTCTCTCCCTTCCTCACTTCTGCTTCTATTCTATAGGGTGACACCTGAGTCACCGAGGTATTTATGCTTGAAAGGCAGAACAGCGGAGGCACATCATATTTTGGAGAAAATGGCAAGAATTAATGGCAAAAAACTGCCTTCTGGCAATCTTGTTTCTGACTGGGAACGAGAGCTAGAGAATAGATCCCTGCTCTCACCAAGTAGTAGTCAAGATGATATGAATCTTAAGGAAATGGAAGGAGATCAAGATTCAATTCCTGAGTGGAAAGATTCAAACATGGGTGGCCTCTCCTCGCTTTTTATGCTTCTTTCTCCAGCATTAATCAAGTCAACCCTGCTCTTATGGGTAGTTTTTTTTGGCAATGCATTCTCGTATTATGGCCTCGTTCTGCTGACCACTGAGTTGAACAGCGGACATAATAGGTGTGCGTCAAATGAACTGCAATATGAAAAATCCCAGGATATCAACTACAAAGATGTTTTCATCACTAGTTTTGCAGGTATGGTTGTCTACTTGTTTTAATATACTTATTTTTAAAATTTATTTATTTATGTACAGAATATTTAATTTTTGCAACTCTGGAAGGTAGCTTATTAACTTTTATCTTTGATTTGTTTTAAGAGTTTCCTGGACTCCTCATATCAGCTGCCACTGTAGATAAACTTGGTCGTAAGTTGTCAATGTCATCTATGTTCTTCTGCTGTTGTGCGTTCCTGCTTCCTTTGTTATTCCATCAGCCTCAAGGTTTAACAACGGTTCTTCTTTTTGGAGCTCGAATTTGCATCACAGGAACCTTCACTGTTGTCTATATATATGCTCCTGAGGTAAATGATTTGTGCTAATTTTTCTTTTTTATTTCCGAGCCCCGTGAATAATCATATTGTCATTTGCAGTATCTCATTGCATCTTGTCATACTTATGCATGACAGTTTTACTAGGGTGATCACGCAAGTATTAGTGTAATCACTTGAGAGTTGAGAGTCTTAAAACATTGAAATAACTTTTTTGGTCGTTTAATGTATGAGAAAGGTTTATCTTGTCGAAGTTACTTAGATTCTTGATATATATATATATATATATATTTTCATTTTGTTTGTATATCTAAATTAGCATCCTCTTGAAACATTTTTAATTAGAGCCAGAGTAAAATTATTTTTCATGTAATTTAAACTGCAGATATATCCAACCTCAGTCAGAACAACTGGTGTAGGGGTTGCAAGCTCGATGGGAAGGATTGGTGGAATGGTATGTCCTCTTGTGGCAGTGGCTTTAGTCCATGGATGCCATCAAACTGCAGCCATAATTCTGTTTGAGATTATCATTTTTCTGTCTGGGATCTCTGTATTACTCTTCCCATTTGAAACCAAGGGCCGTGACTTGAGTGATAGTGTATCTAGTTCAAAAGTTGTCAATACATCGTAGCAAACAGGTCTTGCTCTTTTTCTATTTACAGATTTTATTGAAGAATATAGAAAATAAGTATACAGGATTCCAGCCTTCTCATTGTTTAGAATGGATTCGTCATTTTGTCTTTGAGAATCTAACCAATGACTGGTTCTGGAAACTAAGTAAACAAATCCTGCTCACAGCAGGAAGGGGTTTGTGGGATGGGAGAGGGTTACCTCCTATTGTGTAACCCATAATCAAGGAAAGAAAAAGCTACTCAGAAACATAATCTAGCTGGAAAACTGAAATTTCCTATGTTATGAAAAATATTCCATGTATGTTATGAAAAAGTAATTGATTCATGACAATTTTGAAACTGTTGTTCTTCCAAAATGTTAAGCCTGTTATTGCAGCTCAGGATACATTTCTTGTTAAGGACCTGTCCAAGAGCTCATATCTCGTGAATTAGCACAAAGTTGGCGGCTCTCTTGAGGGATCATGTCAGTGCAGTTTGGCCCCTCCAATATTGGTTAAATTATTGCTGTATAAGGTATTTCCTTATGTTGCCACTAATAGAAAATAAAAGGTGACAGTTCTTGTCTTCTAAGTGCTTATGCATGTATGTAAATATGCAAGATTTATAATCTATAGATTTCAATATCAAAGGCTGGGAGTTTAGGATTTCTTTTAACAAACTTCTGTAGCTCATTTAAGTGACCTGAAACAGCCTTTGCCACTCATCGACCGGGCAAATTACAGCAGATATATACACTACTACCCTTCTTTATTATTCAAAGCAAATATATATGACATATGAAAATCACTCTCTTCTGTTTGTTCCCTTTTCTTTTATTACCATCAAGTGAGTATTATCGAGCATTTCCCTGCCCCTTTGCATCATAATCTACAGTAAGAACCTGACCATATTCACCTTTCCGGTTCTCATCATCTTCTTCATCAAAGTAGTCGTCTCTTGTGTTATCTGCAAGCATTAGGCAAATCAACCAGAAGAGGGAAGCATTCAGAGCCATGAAGGCGGCACCACCAAAGAGGCCGGTCTTGGCTGTGGGGCAGTTGGTGTTCATGTTGCGGTGCACATTACGAGTCAGGTGCACATTACGAGTCAAGTGAATGAGCTCAGTGATTGTCGCCCACATCAGCATCCCTTGAGCTAATAAGAGCATCTCCAATGCAAATATGTATTTTTGAGTATCTAAATAGTGCCACATCAGCATTTCTAAATAATATGGATCTAACTTGTCAAAAAAATTATAGAAATGCATATTCACTTCTCCAATGTAAATATCTAAATAGTAATTTTAAACCAATCACCACAAGTCATTTGTTACATTCTCTCTTCATTCAATATGATAATTAAATGCATTGACAAAATACTAAAATTTTATTGGTGGGAAAAGTTAGAAATCCTAGTCAGCATATCAAGGAGAATATCTACAATTAGAAACTCTACTTGATATTTTCTAACTTTTTTTTTGCCACATCATATCAATATTAAAGTTAGATAATTGCATTGGAGAATATTTTCTTAACTTTTTCAATATTGATCCTATGTGGCACTCAATTTTCTCCAAATGCATAATAGCATTGGAGATGCTCTAAGGACAGCCACCTGAAGCCCATTAACAGCACCCTTGTGAAGAGAAAGCGTTGGAGAGATCTAATACTAATATGATGCATGCATATATGCGTGTAGATGGAGGCAGAGACTCACACAGTGATGTTGAAAAACACAAAGAATGTATTGTATCTGAAAAAAATAGTGTGAGGAACAGATTTGCCTTTATAGGGACAGAAGACAGCATAAAAACCAATCACAACAGAAGCTGCAAGTGATATGATGGATAAGAAGCCTAAAAAGACAGTTGAATCTGATGGATACTTGCAGGTCACAACACCTCCTGAAACCCATGGACTTCCAGATGCAGGCTGTACACAAGAATCACAACAACAACAAACAAAATTAATAATGTGAAAAAAAAAAAAACACAAATCATGTAATCAGTCTGTAAACCTTTTTATTTTCTGCAACAATCCCAAGTATGAAAGATTTAACACCAAGTGCTGCTACTGTAATAGCCATTCTTTGATTCCAATAGTCATCTTTCCAACAAAATATCAACAAAAGAAACAGAAGTCAAAAGGACAGAGACAGCTTTAGAAGCTAAAAATAGTAGATGAAGAAATAACCAAAGATTTTTATCAGTATCTGCAGGCATCATAGGATACTATCACCAGTCTTTGTTTTTATTTCTTCAACCTTTTCCTCCACATATGTTACTAATTTCTTGTTTTTCTCTTTACCAAACAATTATACAAAAGAGAGAAGTTGTCCATAGCTGGAAGGGAGGTCCAAATAAAAAAAACACACACAGTAAAACCAACCAAAAATTAAAATGTTATTATCTGCATATGCAAAGTCATGAAACCATGCAAAAACTATTAGTTCATTTCAAGGAAGCAATGTCCATGTGTGGAACTGATAAATATTAATTACCTATATAATCATATGACTAACAAATACAATGCTCGTCTGATGGCAGGGACATATTTATTGTTTGCGCGACTTTTGTCTTCATTTGGCAATCATTATTCAAACACGAAACGGATATTTTCTGATATTAGGAAAATGAAACATTAATTCAACGTTGCAGTAGCATGATTAATAAAGACAAAAAAGTAAAAATACAACCAATGCTAATATGCTTTATTACAAAAACACGTTCCCTTAAAACTCATAAAGGTGAAGTCAGTATTGTCTTTCTTACGTAGTTACTACGCTGTGTTTTTTTTTTTTTTTTGGATATTTACCATTTTTACCATTCACAAAAAAGAAAAATAATAAAGAAAAAGGCAAGAACAAAGTATTCCAATTCCAGTCATCATCAATTATTATTTTTAGAAAACCGAACATAAATACAGAGAGATTTATAGAAAAAAAAAAAAATGGAAAGGTACCCAGCTCCTATATGTCTTTAGCTTAGATTCTGGTGACAGAATTTTAAGACAAATCTTTCTTTCTTTTAGATTCTTCATTCGTTTCATATGGCGGCAACCCAATCACAAGTTCCAGATCGTACCACTGGTACTTTCAAGCTACCTACCTCATCATCATCATCATCATCATCATCATCATCTCTCTGTATATATTTATATTTATATTTATATTTTCCTGCTTGATCTCCAAGTCTTGATTCACTTATGACTCTTTTATGTTTTTCATTTAATGGGGTTCTCTTTCATATATTTATATGATTCAATGAATCCTGAATTTCGATGGATTTAAATTCGGTTCTTTAGATCATAGAAAGCTTGGCGCTTCCTTTCCCTTGGTGTCTTTTGGTTGTGTATTGTTTCTACTTATAGTTTTTTTTTTTTTTTTTATTTTTTGCTTTTGTGGAGGATCATTCGACAACTTAGCATGGCTGGTATGATAAGATCCCTGGCGTTTTCCTTGTTTTATGACTTGTTTGTTTATATATATTGAAAGGTTATGGGGATTTTGATCTTACGTTGAGATCTGGGATCTGGCTGTTCTAAGATGATTAAACTTATTGAAAAGTTTGGATTTTTAACTGTGTTAAATTAAATAACTTCTTATAGGAAATTGGAAACAATTCATTGGGATATCTGTTGGGTTATGTGAATGTGTTCCTTGAATTTTGCTGTGATTTTTCAGTACCTATAATAAGCATGTCTGTTAAATGAGGCTGTTGATGTAGGGAGAGTGGAAACAGGCAGCATTAGTCATGGAGAAGATGTAGATATGTGAATTGAATGTTAAGAGTTGTATGGATTGAATTTGAAGTGTTAGAATGACAACTGAAAAGTTGATAACATAGTAATGCAGAAAATAATAAATCTGTGAAATGTAACCCTTTTATAAAGCCTAGAAATCTCCAATTCCTTTTCTTTTTAAGTTGTTTTTTTTTTTACTGATTAGTATATAACAAAATATCTTGCTCCCGTTCCTTTGCGATCTCAGATAGCTGCTAGAAGCTCAATGGACCTTACTAATGTTTTATGGTACGGTCCCCTGTACATCTCTGAACCAGGCCACTCATGAATAACAAATCAATAATGCGTAGAGAAAAATGAAAAAAATCATTTACTATTTATATGTATCTCAACAATCAAAAGGATCTGTATGTATAGTTTTTGGATGCTAATGAGTGTATCGTATGTGGACTTTTGGCTTTGTCCCTTGTCTTTCTGATCTTGGCATTCTACACTGTACACAGTAAGTAAATACTTAGGCCTATTAGTCAATGTCTCACTACCTTTTACTTTTAAAATATATTCATGTTCTTCTATTTATCATGGGTGCATAGGTGTGCACGCGTGGATTTGTGCGCACATATTCATAGCTTCAAGTTTTCCTATCCCAGAATTTAGCTTTGGTTGGTCAATAATTTGTACTGCCTGTGTTTCTAAGACTCTACTAAGTCACTGATCATGGATGCAGAAGAGCAACCTGCTGATGCAGACAACATGAAGGAGCAGGTAGTTGTAAGTCTGCAAGCAGCCCTTCCTTTTGATTTTTTGTTTATCCATCAATCAGTTTCAAGAAAGCATTTTTCTTAACAACCTTTTCTTTTTTATTTCTTATCAGCCTCTTTCAGCAAAAAATGAGAGCACAGTTTCTCCTAATTCTTCCCAGGGTGCTGCCACTATAGGACATACAAGGGATGCTGCAGCTCAGCCTGGATCTTTTGGTTCTGGTGGGGATCGTTCTGTCTATTCATCCAATATCTACGCACCGCAGGCACAGGCCTTCTACTATAGAGGTTAGTAATTTATCCTTTGCTACTGTTAAGCCAAAAAATTTGGTCACCTTGGACAAATCTAGTGATGAGCATATAGTCCATTCAAGATCTAGTATCTTGTTACTTTTGTAGTTGAAATGTGGCTTGTTTCATTTATGTAACAATTTGAAGTTTAATTATGTTGTAGGTTACCTTTGATCCATCACTGGTTATATCTTGCTTAAATTAGTTTGGGAAAGGAGGTCGTGTTGGAAGATGATAAGTGTTTAATTTACAAGAGGAGTTAGTTACAACCGAATGTCCTTCTAAAAGCCACTGAATTTAGATGATAAATGCCTTTTGATTTTAATTGACTGAAAATTAGTACTTTTCATGGTTGTTGAGGACTACCAGTGAGGATGATAATCTTTTTTTGCAATTATTAGGTCAATTCTTCTAGTATTTTTTTAGATTGTTGAACCCCAATTTCATGTTTTTATGTGTAATGAAGTATGTAAGAAGTGGTCTAGTCATGATGGTTATGACTGGGTTATATTCTTATATTATTTTATTTGATCACTTGTAAAATTACTTGAGAAGGATCAATTTTTAATTTGTGATGTGATTCTAGGTTATGACAATGTCACCGGTGAATGGGATGAATATTCTCCATATGTCAATGCTGAAGGATTGGAACTTGGATCTCCTGTTAGTATTTTCCCCCTATCCATCTTTAAGCATTTTTTTCCACAGATTAAACTTATATTTTGTATAATATTTGATATAATTAGGGCATCTACAACGACAATCCTTCACTTGTTTTTCATACTGGATATGGCTACAGTCCTCAAATGCCGTATGGACCATATTCCCCTGTCACAAGTCCTTCTGTAGGTGGAGAAGCTCACTTATATTCTCCCCAGCAATTTCCATTCTCTGGACAACCATATTATCAGCAGATGGTTCCCCCTAGCATGCCTTATATTACTTCGCCAACTCCAGTTTCACAACCAGAGGTCACCACTTTATTGAGTGCTGACCAACAAAATGATAGCATGCTTTTTGGACCAAGACCTGGTTATCCTCCACCATTGGGATCTTTCGGTAGAGGCAGTGTACCTGGAAATCCAGGTACGGTTGGCTTTCATGATATGCAGCAAGGGTTTGATGGATTAAGATCCGGAGGACTTTGGTCAGATTGGTCAAAGCCCTCTGACAGACAGAGGTCTCTGACTCAGATATCACCTGCTGTATCTCCACAACCAATTGGCCCATTTGGGTCATTTGGGCAGAATGTTCCAGTGGTTAGTTCTCTTACCTCAATATCTTATCATGTTCCTTATAATTATTTTATTTAATTATCCTCTGTTGACATTTTATATATGCGGTTGGATCCAATATCACTTCCTTGTCTACCATCCAAGTGTAAAATGTTGTTAGAATCAAATATGTATGATTGATTGCAATAGAATTTGGGAATTTCATGAGGGAAAAGCACTAAATTTTTGGGGGAAAGTTGTCCATGATATTTATATTTTATCCAGTTATCCTTGAATTCATTGATTATGCTACTAATTATGTTCCATCAATCATTCCGCCAGTACTTTGTTCTTGAAGTTGGCATGAAATTATGCAATTGTATTGTGCTGTATTTTTTCAACAGCGACATACATTATGGGGGCTTTTTGTAAAACAAATGAAAAGTTGTTTGATGATTATAGTGATATAATGTATAAAAATCAAAGTTGCAGCTTTTCGCCGCCATGATGGCAGCCTTGACTAATCCTCCTTATATGTATTATCTTTGGGTCAATGACAGTCAATAAGAAGTGAGGATCCCTTGCATGAATACTAAGTTTACTTCATCAATTGGGATGCCAAGCGGATAGTTCTTTGTAAACAGATAATTTAGTGCTCGTTATTTGACAGTATAACATGATTTTTATCCATTTCAATCAAGAAAAAAATTTATTTGAAACTCTAATCAATCAAGCAAGTTAAATGGTTATCATTTCAATGCTGATGAATTAATCAAATTTCTGCAGGCTACCCAACAACAAAGATCATTTCATGGGTTTGGATCGGGTTCAAATTCCTACAATAGAGGCTTCATGCATGGTGGTTTTGATCAGGGCTCTAGTTTTGGTGGTGCTTCTATTTCTAATTTGGGACTGAACGGTCGGGGCTGGATTTCTCTTGACAACAGCAAACGACGTGGGAGGGGTAGTGGTTCTTTATGTGGCTGCAATGGTACTCTTGATATCCTTAGTGAGCAAAACCGGGGACCAAGGGCCTCAAAGCCTAAGAGTCAAATGATAGATGAACATGGTCCTTCCGCTGATAATAACAAAAATAGCAAGTGCTCTGTCAAGTTTGTCGAGGAGTCACACAACCAACCAGATTTTGTCACTGACTACAAGGATGCTAAGTTTTTCATTATCAAGTCATATAGTGAAGATAATGTTCACAAGAGCATCAAATATGGTGTCTGGGCCAGCACACCAAATGGGAACAAAAAGTTGGACGCTGCTTATCGTGAAGCTAAAGAGAAGCAAGACATGTGCCTAGTGTTTCTCTTCTTTTCGGTAAATTCCTTATATCCAATCTCTCGAAGACAAGAACATAACTTGGCAAAAACTAAAGATGATGCAAACAGCAAACTTTTGAAATGACAATGATAATAAAAATTAGGTAATTCTCTAACAATGAAATGACTTAGGGTTCTTAGTAAATTTAGTTTCAGTTGGCCACTTTTAACAGGCTAAGTCTTATTGACTAGTAAGATTACTGTCACCTCAAGCTTTCATTGAATATTATCTTAAAATGTTTTATGTTTAGTTGTTTTTTCTGAATATAATTTTTTCTTGAATACTGTGTGGACACTGTTAGCTTCACCTTTTTCTGGGGTGTTTAGTTGCACAGTTATCATCTTTGGAATTTTACAGATGATGACAATGTTTTGTTACAGAAAAAGTTACTTTTAAGTTTCATTTAGACTGTAATCTCAATGATAATGCTTCTTAAAAAAATGTTTTTGCGCTTGGTTCACCTTTGTCCAGGTCTCAAGTTTAACTTTTATCATCATTGGTATTTTCTGGGTGATGAGGCCATTGTATTATCTAGAGGTTTGACGAGAAAAATGAGTTTTACAAGTTGCAGCAGCCTTGGCTTGACAAAGGCCATAAGCTTGGCCCCTCAAATGCGAGTTATAAACTAGTATATTTTAAGGCCATAAAAACAGTCTCTTTGCCCGTTTCACTTGCATTCCTCGTGGTTTTTATTTATTTATTTTTTATTTTCTTTGATTAGGCATTACTCGTTTAACCTTCTCTGTTGAACTATAAAATGTTTAGAATTTTCTGTCATAGAATATAGGATTAAAAGAATTTCATTCCTGCTATTGTTGTTATTGCTTCTCTACTTTCATCTTCTTTCTTTCCCTCTCTCTGTCTTGCGTCTTGCTCTTCCGATCTTTCTTAGTTTCGTTGCTGATGTATGATACATTCATATGCAGGTGAATGCTAGTGCTCAATTCTGTGGGGTGGCCGAAATGGTTGGGCCTGTTGATTTTGAAAAGAGTGTGGATTACTGGCAGCAAGATAAATGGAGTGGGCAGTTTCCCGTCAAGTGGCATATTATCAAAGATGTTCCAAACAGTCAGTTTCGTCACATTGTTCTGGAAAATAATGACAGTAAGCCTGTGACTAACAGCCGAGATACTCAGGAGGTAATGAAAAACTTTCAGTCTTTTTTAATTTTAGGTAAAACAATAGTTTCAAATTGGAGCTACATAAACCTGGTATATAGCTGCTGTGTGTAATAAAAGCAGCTGTGATTGTCATAGCGGAGCATAAACTTGATGCTAATTGGTTAGCTGTACTTTTCCAGGACAAGTCACGATTGTTTTATGCACCACTACAAATACTTTTAAGCTTTTGAGTATCTCTAACTTTTGATCCCAGTGAGTCTTTGGGCTGAAAGTTAAAGGTGTAAATAGCCCTTTAGAGATTCTCATCTCTGGTACCAAATTTTAGTCTTCTTTTATATCTGCTCTACTTTTCCGATGACCTCCTTTGTCCAAATGAGATGACATGGCTTTCCTTTTATTCTCTTCTCATAATCTGTCTCATGTGCATTTCGTGACCATTATTTTGTTTCCTTGTGATTGAATATGTGATATTGCAGGTGAAATTGGAACAGGGTATTGAGATGCTGAACATCTTCAAAAATTATGAAACTGATATGTCCATACTAGATGATTTTGAATTTTATGAAGATCGGCAGAAAGCCATGCAGGAAAGGAAGGCAAGGCAGCAAACCAGCCTCATGGCTGTAGGAGTAGTTGGAGAAAATGACCACAGAAATGCTGTTCCATATTCCAGTGATCTCATCAAACAGATGTCCAAGAGCTTCGCCCAAGTAGTCCGCTTGGATGAGGTTAACAAAGAAGGCACCGGTACAGACAGAACTACTTCTGCCTCTGATGCTCGCACAGTTGCCGTCTCTTCTGCTCAGTCCAGTTAAGATGACATCTTTGGTGGCATTGTTCTTCTGTATGTGACAAACTACCATTTTGTTTCAGTTTTATATTTTTCCATAAAGAGAAGACTTTGAGTTCATTGCATCAGTAACTAAATGAAAGGTCATACAGTTTTACAGGGCTGATGAGCTTCTGTATAATATATGTTTTCAGAGTGCTGCTTCTTAATTGTAGTCGAGTTTTTGTTTCTATTTTTCTGTCCTTTTCTCAGCTTTCTAGTGAGCATAGGATGTAGATATTGGCTGACGTCTTGCGTTTGTAAAGTTCCAGATCATTGCTGTCAGTTTAATAATGGAATACAGCAGAAGGTGTTCAACATAAACTCTATCTTTCCCTTTTTTATATTTATCTCTTTTTTATGTAAGTGATCCATGAATTGATTGTATAATTATACCAACTGTTGTTGAGGACAAACATATTCGGAAAAATAGCTCAGCATATTTTGACAGAAAGTGAGATAGGATGTGGCTTGCTTGAGCTATTGTTAGCATTATTTGTTGTTACATGTGAAGTATATAATTGATGAGAATTTGGAAGCTTCTTTCTTATATTTCCCTTGTCATACAAGTATGCAACAGAACACCAAGAATCAGTATCTTGATGCCAAGAAATATGGGAGGATATTGTTATTTAACCTTAAATGTACTGGATGTTCCAGGCTACGGAGAGAAAAAACAAACATTATACATAGAATTGCAGTCACTTGATTATTTTTACAAGTAGCTGGTGCAAATATCCCTTATTATTGTGATAAAAAGTGAAAAAGCTGATTATCATACGCTAGGATTCGAAGAAGCATAAGCAAGAATGGTAGGATCTTGTTCAAATTTGGCCATCTCTTGTTGGGGCAATTGCATCCATAATTCTATTCCCTTACCATCCCTGGTGTCAAAGAACACAGCGGAATCATCATACTCTGGCCTCACGACTGCTGTCCAGACTGGCTTTTCCCATCCAAAATCAGTCTCGTAAAATGGAAGTCTACACAAACTACTAAGCAGAAGCACACTCATTTGAGGACTTTTCTTATTTTCTCTTCCTCTCAACAACCTGTTTCCATCTGTACAAGTTTTTTTTACCGACTCCCCATTCATACTACTTATTGATTCCCGAAGTTTTCCCGCTAAACCTTTATAGTCGATAATCTCCTTCATTGGACAGATCGCCACTGCGGGCGTGATTATGTTCCCGATACATTGTTCCGCTATTGGTGGATCCGTTATTCTCTTTCTCAGATTGATAGGAACTGATACTATAGACAGTGCATGGGGTGCATATTCATTCGTTGCTCTCTTTGCAGCCATGACTGCACCCCAAACCAGCCCACCCAGAACCTCAAAACGCGTCGTTTGATTCCCAATTTCCTCACGCAGAGCAGCTATCTTAGAACAATCGAACACGAACCTTTTTATGCTAATTCCTGCTGAAGAACGAGTGACACTTATCGACAAGCCTGATAAATCTTGCGGAGGGAAGATAGATGTGAAATCAAATACTACATTCTCTGTAGGGTTGCCACCAGAAGAAACTGTAGCCCAACTTTTAATAAAGTTTGCTGCTGCCACTGCATCGGCAACAACATGTCTAAACCCAACAGAGATCGCCACCCCGCCACAGTTGAAGTGATTGACCTGGACAGCCAGGATTACTGTACTACTTAACTGTTCTTGTGGCACTAGCTGTTCCAGCAGCTCATTTGTTGGTTGTTTAAGGACCCCGGACATGTCGCCGGCTACTTTGGCTTCAATGAAGGTCGCACCAGTGTCATCACAGTCCACTAAAAAGTTATCATGGACTCGTCCTGCAAAAGGATAGTAGTGAGTTAAAACTTTTGAGAGAGTTTTTTTGAGGTGATCATCGCTAGTTTTGCATGGTCCCAAGTAAAAGAGAAGGAAGCAGAAGTACTTTTCCAAATTTAATTGATCCATAAGAGAGAAGTTATAGGTTCTCAAATGGTTTGGGTTTGAAGAAGATGGTTTGATGATTTCTCGAGAAATGATGCTGACCTCCATTTACTCTTAATATGTAAGAAAATTGAGTGAGGTTTTTTTTTTTTTTGGTTGATTCAATTCAAAGAAACCTCCTCGTGATCTACTTATAGAGGAAGATGGCAAACCAAAACATACATTTTTGTTGGGAATTGGAAATTTGGAGAATTTTAATTTAATATGTTTGGAGTGGGTGAGTTTATATTATTTAGCATAAAATATTAAGACTTTGGATATATAAAAAATTATAAAATTGAATGTAAGTGATTCACGAGATGTCTACAATTCAATGTCCTTTGAGGTTGCTCGGCGGATCTTCTGGATCGCATGTGTCATGCATGAAAGCATGCTCCACTCCCGATGCTGCCTAGCATTTATAATATCTACAAAGGGACGGCCCTGGTTTGGTTCAAACCGGGTAGTTCGAACCGAACTGGTGGTTGGTCCCTGCTCAAAATCGGTTATGAACTGGGGTACCAGAATCGGGACCTCTGATCCCGATTCCGGTTGCCCCAAAAAAAAAAAATCGGAACCGTCGAAAGTCCGTTTATTTAAATATTTCTCTCATCTCAATATTTCTTTAATTCTCTAATTCTCTTAATCTTTCTCTAGTTTTTTAATACTGCAATTATTTTCATTATTTATTTAAATTGTATACTTTATTTTTATAAATTTATAATGGCATCATCCTCAAGACCGTCTTTTTTCGGAAGCCGAAGGTCTGTATCCAGAAGGTCCATTTCTAGAGAGAATGATCTGGTACCGGATTTGAATCTTCAAGAAGTACAGAGTCGCCGTCGCCCTGCCCCAGAATTCAATTTCAACGATGAAAATTTTGCTCAATACGTACAATAGAGAGAATATGAGGAGGTAATATTTGGTAATGAAACTCCTCTTAATGTTACTCCTCATTATTCTCATTCCCCCACTCCCTCTCGTTAAATCCCCTCAAGTGAAACCATACAAATGGCGCCGCCAGAGTTGGCAAAGTACAACTCTGAACTTTTTAAAATTCATATGAAAATAGTGGAGAAGGAACTGGGGGTAATTATGGTGATTTGCAACTATTGTTTCAAAAAATTTAAGTGGAACAAATCTGGAGGATACGGGACATACTAGAAGCACATCAACAGCAAGCATCCAGTCGAAGCTCAGCATGAGCGTAGCCGTGGCAATACCAAATTTTCAGGTACACATCTCCTAACCATCCATTATTTAAATATAGTGATGCAAATAATAGGGAAGAATTAGCAAGAATGGTAGTGACCGAACATTTTCCTTTAAGTTTTGGTAAAAAAATTGGTTTTTTAAAATGTTGTTATAAGGCTTTAAATTCCGCTGCATATAGGGTATTTAGGACCATATTGAAACGTATTATGTGTGACATATATATATATATATATAAAATCATTAGTTAAATATTTTCAAAATTATATGGGTCGTGTGTCTGTTTGTGCCAATATCTAGAGTGATCATTGACAAAAACATTCATACTTAGGACTCACTTGCCATTACGTTGATTAATCATGGGAATTGAAAAAATGAATTCTTGCATTTAGAGTTTTTGACGACATCCATACTGCTGATAATATTTATAAATTAATGAAAATTATTTTTGAAGAATATTGTATTGAAAATAAAATTTATACAATTGGTTTTGATAATGTTGCAAACAATACTGCCGCCATTCCACAATTAATTCGATTGTGTCAACCCTACTTTGGCGGCAGATTTTTTCATCAAAGATGTGTTTGCCATGTTTTAAATATATGTGTATAACATGGTTTGCAAACACTACAAGAATTTATTACACCAATTAAGGATGCTCTAATTATTTATGGAAACATCCTAGCACCATGAAACAATGGGCTAGGTATTGCAAATCTCATGGGAAACATCCAATTAGGTTTTCCTGTCAACTCATTGGAACTCTACATATAAATTGCTTATGAAAACTATGAATATAGAGAATTATTAGTTAGATTTATGCAACATAATATTAGTAGCGTTATTTTATATGCTCATCATTTGAATGTTTGTACAAAAATTTGCATGCTTTTAAAAGTTTTTCATGATGTAACTAACACTTTATCTGGTATGTATTATTCAACATCACATTTATTTTTATGTGAAACCATTAATATTATAGGTGCACTTAATGAATGTGCACAACTACCGGATTTAACTGCATGTGCTAGTGCAATGAGAGAAAAATGGTTAATTTATTATAGGGATATTCCTATGATTTATACAATTGCATCAATTTTTGACCCTAGGTGTAAATTTGATAGTTTATATGAATATTTTACTCTTTATTATCAATCTCTAGAGCTAGCTAACATGGATATTAATGCTTTATACCATAATGTTAGGGATTTATTTTATTTCATGTATGACGAATACCGTTCTGTATATGGTCCATCACTGAACATTGTTGTTCCGCAACTGGATACAAGTGGAAGCGGTAGTACTAGCAGTCATTCTCATTTTCGCTTTCCCTCCACATTAAGGAAGTTAGGGTCAAGCGTGTTGACCAAAAAATCAAGGGCGTAGGGGAGTTCGTCGTCTTCATCAACCTATGTTTCAGAGGTTGATGTTTACATAAACACCTCTTTTGGGTTTTTAGACAGCGAACACTTTAACTTCCTACATTGGTGGAGGGAGCACGAAACTAACTTTCTAGTTTTGGCCCTCATTGCCAAACAAATTTTTGGAACCCCTGTCTCGACCGTGGCAATCGAAAAGGAATTTAGTGCAGGTGGCAATGTTCTCGACGAGAGATGAGCATTGTTCAGTCCTGACTCAATTCAGATCCAGGTCTGTGTTGACAACTGGACCAAGGCCTCATACTGGCAGCAGGAAATGGATTTAGTATCCGATGACAATGACTTCTTCGACACCAACGATGATACAACGGCCATCGAAGAAACAAGCGACGATTGATCACCTCTGGAACATAACAGGTAAAAGAACTACGTGGGCTTTGATTCTCTTAAAGGATATGTAGGTAGTTTAATTGAGATAAAATTAAGTGCAAGCCCTACTTTAGTTATTTATTTATTTATTTAAATATATATATTTTTAATTTTATAGTTTTATGATATTATCGTAATTTTATTTTAACCTAGTACCCACTTTTAATTTTTTCAAATTTTTATTAATTTATTTTAAATTTTAAATTTTAAATTTTTTTTAAATAAGGGGCCGGTTCCGGTTAGGGAATCAGCGGTTTAACTGGCGGTTAAATCGACAGTTCCCTAAAATCGGAAGAGGAACTGTAACCATGGTTCCTCATCCAGTTCTAATCGGAACCGAGACCGGGACCGGGATCTGCATGGTCCCAGTTTCGGTTCCCTTAAATATTCAACCGAAACCGGCGGTTCCAAAACCAGAACCGAGGCCAAGTCTATATCTCCTTGTGGAGTCTGCATGGATGGTGGTCATGATATAATTAAGACGAACGCCACCAGCAACGGAAATAGGCTTTACATTTTTTTTTTCTTTTGTTGAAAACTCATTTCATAAAGACCTAATTAAGGTACATACGTGAAAGAATCTTTAAACTACAATTATATTTGTTGTTTTTCTTGATTCTTTGATTTCTTAATTCACCACCAAACCTTCCGAACTATGATCCACGGTCTGAAAACATGTGTGTGAGCACGTTATGGATGCAGAGATGGAGATTGCAGAAAAACGGAGAAGATAACTCCTAGGCTGGCCGAACCTCCACAAAGTCAGGAAAAAAAAAATATTTTTCTTCTCTCGTTTTGGTGTTGCTGCACTCTCCCCTTTTCTTAGGTTAATTGCTTTATTTTATTTCCTGATATATTACTATATATACAAAAGATCTCTAGGGTTTTATTTTGACCGAGTGAAAATAGGATTCTAAATCCTATTTTATTTTGGTCATATCTAGAGTTTGAACCTTTAACCTCGACTTGAAATAATCATTATTATTTTATTCCTTTTGTCCTAGTCAAGGTTCGCACTTGCAACATTCTATTTAATAATTAAAATAATTAAAAATTAATAATATTTATTTAATTATTAATTAAATAATCATATTATTTAATTAATTTTCTTTAATTAAACCGTATCACTTTCGTAACACTATTAATTGGACTATCCAATTAATTTACCGTGAATCTCGTTACCAACAACCATAAAGGCTAATAAAGAGACCTAATGGACCTATAGTTTTGAGCTCCAATAATACTTAGTGATATTAATTAAAACTCTTTAATTAATATTTCATGATTATTAACCTCGGAGTTATTCTACTAAAAACCTAAAGCTGAACTCTCAGAACCGTAGACGTTGGATACAATCTAAAGTCTCAGTGTCCATTGATATAGCTATTACATACAGTATGATCCTCCACGAGTAGTTCATAGCTAGAGCTAGGTCATAATATTTGTTATACCCCTTTAGTTATATCTTTCACTTTAAGCACCGTTGATTCTCTAATGAACAATTAAATTATTTCTTCCTTTATAGAATAAGGAGAGTGCTCATAATTGTTCAAGCCCTGAATCAATCCTTAAGGGAACTACTCATTGACTTCAGTCAAGAAGGAAGTGGATTTTACTATTGTGTTCAAACCATCCCAGCCACAAGTCAAACCGTAACTCCAAGATACAGAGGTATTTATCGAGAATATCACATCGACCTCACTCATGGTACGTCAAAAGCCACGATCTAACCTGAAGGAGTCGAAAAGACACTTAGGATTAAGATCACCTATATATAGCCATCATTTGTCGACAAATACAAATCTCATCTACTAACGGATCTTGGAAAGAGATTCATATAAATCGTGGCCCAGTCTTATATGATCTCATCATATAAGGTGCCTCCGTTCTCATGTCAACTACATGAGTAGTATAGGATAAGACCGCTGTATATTACAGAATGGATCGTAGCAGATTAACCACAAACAAAGTATCCAGCTTTGTTTGCTCTCTACGAACTCTTTAGATTGCATATCTCAAAATGAATCCTTATGTATATGACATTCATGTACTCATTTTGAGATTACATCTTATAATCTTGGATGTTACACGCATGATATATAAATGTATGAACAAATAAAGACACTTTTATTCGAATGATAAAACTTTTACTTTTATTTAGGTCTAATTATATTTACAATTACAAGTTTTAGGGCATAAATCCGAACAAGTAGCTCTAAAGGAGAGACATGTGTCTTTTTTGTGTTTTTTTTTATATAATTAATTTTAGGACAAATTACAGTGAAACTATCTGGGGTTTTCCCTTTTACAAATGGAAAAAACTTTACGAAAAATTAATAGAAAAAACCCCACCGTTATTGGTGACCGTCAAATGCTAACAGTTGACCCTAACTAAAAGGGTAGAATGGTCATTATGCCATTTAAATTGGGACAAATTTCAGCTAACCTACCTAGGGTTTGTCTTTTTACAGGTGGAATCAACTTATTGAAAAACTAACAGTTAACTTCTCTACCGTTAGTCAACCATTATAAAATGTCAGTCAACATTAGTCAAAGTAAACTATTTTAAGGGCATTTTAGTCATTTTAATTTATTTAAAAAAAATTAAAGTAGAAAAATTTTAAGATCTCCACCATCCATCTCGTTTGAGATGGACAGTAGAGATTTATTTAAAAAAAATAAAATAAAAGATAAAACACTTAAGATATCCACCGTCCATCCATCCATCTCAAATGGAGGGTGGAGATTAAAATAATAATAATAAAAAAATTTGGCAACCTCTGTAGAGATCAGCGAACCAGGAGATGCAGGAGAGTCTCCACTGGTTCGACTTGGTGCCACGAAGGGAAGGAGAAGAGCCTCCTCTTCATCGTAAGATGAGGGTCTTCGTCTCGCTAAATGCAACAACCTTCTTCGCACGACGAAGGGGAGGCTGGTCTCCCATAGAGAACCTCCGTGAATCTCTAATAGATTCTATTTTTTTTAATCTTAAGTGTTTTTTAATTATTTTTTTTAATTTTTACTTAATTTTAAATTTTTTTTATTTTGAATAAATCTTCACTATCCACTTGGATGGTAGAGATATAGACTTTTTTTTTTTTTTCAGTTTTTATTTTATTTTATTTTTTAGTTAGGGTATTTTGATTTTTTTACACTTTCGAAAACGATTAACGGTCAACTTTAACGGTCAACACTAATGGCAGGAGAATTAACTGTTAGTTTTTCAATAAGTTGATTCTGCTTGTAAAAGCTAATTTTCAGGTAGGTTGGCTGTAATTTATCTTTTTTTATTTCTATTTTTTTAATTTTTAATTTTTTAAATCGAGGTATTTGATCTTTTTACACTTTTAAAATGGTCAACGGTCATCTTTAACGGCCAACAATAACGACAGGGAGATTCGCTGTCAATTTTCCTAAAGTTTTTTCCTTTCGTAAGAGGACAAACCCCAGGTAGATTAACTATAATTTGTCCACATTTTTCTCTTTTTGGGTGTCAAAAACCTTCTAAGTTACTTATATGTATGCTTTTTGTAATATTACTTCTTAGAAGAACATTAACGAACTTAAAAAAAATTGTTACTTCTTAGAAGAATATTAACAAACTTAAAAAAAATTGTGGAGAGTGGATTTTTATAACTTATCAACTAAGGTAGTACTTCTTTTTTTAACTTTTATATATATATATATATATATATATATATATTATTTTTCTACAATATAAGATTTAAAATTATTATTGTTTATATTAATCACATATTTAATCAAAATGGTATATATGATTTTTTATATTTCTTAAAAGTTGTTTTGATTATGTCAATGTTAATTTATTTTAATTTTATACTAATTTTTATTAATTTATTATTTTAGTTTAGAAAAATTAAATTATTATTTAATATTATATTTGGAACCAAATAGAGAAAAATAAAATTGTAATTTAATTTAATTTGAACTTATGAGGTTGTTTTTACTATCCAAATAAAAAAATTAATGTAAAAATAAACAATAAATTAAAAAAAAAGGAAGGAGACACATGTTGCTCTTCTAAGAGTGAGTGGCCACCTGCAGTCAACATTCAATTCTTTCATAACATTTCTTAATAGAATATGTGAAGGTCACACAAGGTTTTCTGCCTTAGTGGTTGGAGGCCTTAAACTCATTCAAACTACCAAGATTTAATATATTGTGTAGCCATATAAATATATATTCTCACTATTACCTATAAAAATGCAATTGTGACCCCTCTTGTTATTGGGAGTAGTTGTCCGGACCGTACTTGTATAATTTAATCTCGGTTGATCCCGATAGTCCTCTCACCAGTAAGGTATCAGATTTATATATATATAGGGATATTCTCATTTTTCTCCCCTGAGATTTAAAAATAAATCATTTTACTCCATAATTTTAAAATATTCACCATTTTTCCCTCTGCCTTAAAAATATTTACTATTTTTCACCCTGCTTTTTAAAATATATGTTTCAAAATATGTACCCTTAATAAAAACTATAAATAACTATTATATTCTTAATAAATTTAAATAATAATAATAATAATAATAATATTTTAAATTTATTAATAAAAATAAACAATTTAAAATACCTCATATTATTATTATCCTCATCATCCATCTCTAAAAAAAAATATAAAAATATAAGAAAATATAATAAATAAAATCATTTCTCTTTCTCCGGTTTAATATTGGGAATGGATCGTAATGATAATGGATAATTGGCTTGGGGTTTGGTGTTAGGGATAGATAGTGATGATGATGGACATATAGAAATGATTTTGTTTATTGTTTATTTATTTTTGTTATGATTAAGAAGAAGATAAAGATATTTTATTTTCAGATTTTGTTAATTTGAGGCATTTTAACTTGACTACCCGGATGAAGTCTTTATCCTTCCTTCCACATACTCTCCCCCTGGTTACTTTCAAGACTCTCAAGACCCTATGGAACTTGATCCTGATTTTAATCCAGATGCTCTACACTGTTCACAGTCTCATTCTGATCATGACACCGGGCCATCCAAACCCTAGTACAAATCTCTTTATGGTGAGAATGACTCAAGTGATACAGAATACGACAACAACAACTTGTCCCTTTCTCAGAACTCGATGTGATGACTCACCTGCTCAGCAAATTCCCTCTTATCCAAAAATCATTTATTTATAGTTTTCATCAAGGTTATAGCAGGCTCTTTACATTTTTACTCAATGGAATTAACACACACACATAGAATGATATTTTTTTCAAACCTCAAGGGGCAAATAATAATATTATTTATCAGATTAATAGTTAATTACTATTTTGTCCTTGAGAGTTTACGGTTAAATTAGTTTTTTTTAATGGCAGGGTGGAAATGGTGTATATTTTAAGGTAAGGGGGAAAAATAATGAATATTTTAAAAATAGGGGGTAAAACGATGTATTTTTAAACCTCAGGAGTGAATAATAATATCCCATATATATATAAAGGTCCAGTCTTGCATTAAATTTTTATTCTAATAACATTTTCAATTTTCTATTATTATAATGTAATTTTATAATTTATTAATTTTATTCTAACAACATTTTTACTTTTCCTATATTTTTAATGAAATTTAATAATATTATTATAATAATAACTGTAATTTCATTATTTATTAATATTAATAGGGCAATTATCAATTTAATCCTTAAATTTTAATGAATTATGAGTTTTTTTAATGTGGTTTATTTTATTGGTACCCGTAGACTCTAAGTTTTCGTAAATGCATCAATTTGATACCTCTGACTAATTTTTTAATAGTCAAACTCACAGAAAATGTTAAAAAGACAGTTTTACCCTTGACTCTATTTAAATGAGTTAAAACTACAATTTTACCCTCAAACTTTTAAAAAAATTAAATGAATCTCCACCGTCCATCAATCTTGATGGACCGTTGAGATAATATTAAAAATATTTTTAAAACATATTTTTTTAGAAAGTGACAATTAAAAAAAGAAATTATATTCTTGGTTTGGAGATCCAATCTGAAGGTTGGATCTCTAAACCCAGCAAACAAACAAAAAAAAACAAAAAACAAAATGGAAGCTCGAATATCCATCACTGGAATTCTACGTAGACTTCTCTTTGTATGATATTACAATATTCTCCACCCACCCATAATTTTCATACATGGAATTCTACGTAGACTTCTCTCTGTATGATATTATCAAAATAAAAAAAATAAAAACAGAGAAAATTAACAGACCCACAAAAAGAACTCAGATCCATTCACCATTTTCGAACTAGCCGTTAGAATCGTTGTCGCTGCCGAAGATCAATACCAGGTTGTAGAGTAATAACACCAATTCTTGACCTGAAATCGGCCCCTATATCTACTTAATTTTGTTTTGTTCCCTAGTAAATATCGGTTGTTTTTAATGTTTTTATCTAGTATACAGGTAATAAAGTTTTGAGTTTAATTGAAAGCTTTAGTGGCTAAAATTGGAGAATTGAAGATTTTTCGTGTAGATTTGTTGTGTTTCGGAGGCCACCATAAATTTCACAGGATGAACGATGAACTGGATGGTGAGCCTTATATTTCTAGAAGGATCTAGAAGTCTAGTTTGTTACGGTTCGTGATTTTGATTATTCTAGAGGAATTTATGCTCGTTTTCGTATCAGTGCGCAGTCCAGTGCGAGTTCCAGTAGAGAGAGATGTGAATTGTAGTGCTAGTTGCACAACTCGAACCCGCAACTCGCAACTGAACCTGTTACCCTATTTTTTAGAGCATAAAAACAGGGAAGAAAGAAAATAAGGGGGGGCCAGAATAGAGGAAAAAAAGAGAGTCTAAAAGAGATAAAAACACCACCTTGGAGACGAGGGGTGCGAATTGGATTCCTTCTTCATCTTATCAACATCAAGCAAGGATTTGGAAGCAAGTGCAAGCTAGAGGATTCCATAAATTGAAGAAGACGAGAGTCAATTCTTCCCAGGAGTTCTTCGTTTCCTTATATTATTTTATTTTTATGCTTGTATCCATGTTTGATGATTTGATAATCATGAACTAAACTTGTAAGATAGGGATTTGATAAATTCTTTTCTAGATTATTGAATGGATTGGTTGTGTAATTTATTGAGATTGATTTTTGATTGTTGAGTGGATTTTATTGTGCTTCATGCTTCTAACTGTAAAGGCCTACATTTAATTGATTTTATGGTTATGTGTTATGGACCGAGAGGTGACGCCCACAATGTGCTCGATATAATGTCTATCATAAGTATAATTGGATAGAGATATGCTAAATTTACTTATGTCAATATTATAGAGGGTTTATGGTACTTAATAAATTATTATGCATGTAATAATCATCGAGAGATAGAATATTGATGTCTGATAATAACTCCGCTATGATTCGAGAGGATATGTTGATTAATTTAGATAAACACGATCATCAACATGAAGGAAAAAAATTTGATTATAGAATAAAAACGCAGGGGAAATAGGTTTTAAAATTTTTTCCTTTTTGTTTTGAAAACTCTTTTCATTAAGACTTAGTTAATGTACAAACGCGAATAAAATCTTTAGACTACGATTACCTTTGTTGCTTTCTTGATTCACTACCAAATCTTCCGAGCTCTGACCTGTAGTCTGACAATGCATGTGTGGGCACATCACGGATGTAGAGATGGAGGTTGCAGAAAAGCGGAGAAGACAACTCCTTATCTTCTTCCTTAGGCCGGCCGCACCTGCACAAAGTTAGAAAAAAAAAATTTCTTTTTCTTTTCTCTTTTGGTGTTGCTGCACTCTCCTCTTTTCTTAGGTTAATCACCTTGTTTTGTTTCCTAATATATATATATATATATATATATATATCAGGTCTCTAGGATTTTATTTGACCAAGTCAAAGTATTATTCTAAATCCTATTTTATTTTAGTCATATCTAGAGTTTGAACCTTTGACCTATTATTTTATTCCTTTTGTCCTAGTCAAGGTTCGAACTTGCAACCTCATATTTAATAATTAAAATAATTAATAATTCAAAATTATTAATATATATATTTAGTTATTGAATCATTAATTAAATAATCATATTATTTAATTAATTTTCTTTAATTAAACCGTATCACTTTCGTAACACTATTAATTGGACTATACAATTAATTTACCGTGAACTTCGTTAGCAACAACTATAAGGGCTAGCAAAGGGACCTAATGGACAATTCAGTATTAAGCAGTGATATATGAATTAACGATTTTAAAACATACAAATTGTTTTCAATCATATCAGAACAAATATTCAAACCATTTCTTGAAACAATAACTGACTTATCATTAAAAGAAACTAAATAAAATTGTTCAAGCAATCTAGATATAGAATCAAATTCTTTGTAAATCTAGGAATGTAATAAACATTTTCTAATGGAAGAAAACAACTATTAAGACGTAGTCTAACTACTCCCATTGCTTGTGCTGAAACGACATCCCCGTTCCAACGCGCAAAGTGAAGGACCCATCCTCCAACTCTTACTAAGTTTTAGTCCACTGTAAAGAAGAACAAATATGATTAGTGGCCCTTGAATCTACTATCCCAGGCGAAGAGTAATCTTTTACTAAACAAGATTAAATGACAAGTAAATCTTATTTACCTTTTACTTTCTTCTTGGCTGTGAGCCCCTCGAGGTACTTTGGACAGTTCCTCTTCTAATGACCAACATTGTCGCAATGGAAACATTTTCCTTTTGACTTGTTAGCCTTGGTGCTCTGCTTTTTCTTTTGTGCGGGCTTTTCTTCGACTTTGCCTTGGCCTTCCTAGTAGATCTCTTCCTCTTCTTGAATCCAAAAGAAGAAGGCTTAGTAACATTTAATTTGCCAGTCTTACCCTTATTGTCCTTTTTCATGGACTGATAAGTAGAGAGCTCATTCATCAATTGAATGAGAGTGAACTTCAACTTGTTCATCTCATAATTGCTTCTAAACTGATCAAAAATTTTCGAAAGAGTTGTCAGTATGATGCTCACTTGGGTGGCCTCATCAATAGTCCCACCATTGACTTCAGCAGTGCTGAAATCGAACATTTTCTTAAGGACATGTTCCCTAACAGATGCACCCTCATTCACAAAGTCAAGCATAGCGGAACGAACAGCTTCGTGTCGCTTTTGCTCTGAGGGTTGTCCAAATATGGCATGCAATGACTACATTATCTCAAATGCAGTAGTCATTGACTTGTGCTTCGTCGTAAGCACCTTGGTTATGTCGGCTAGTAGAAAAGTGCAGACCTTTTCATCAGCCGAAACCCATTTATCGTAGGCTTCTTTAACGACTCTTGGCATGTTAGGAGCAGGATGTGGAAGACATTCCTCTGTTAGCACAAATTTAATGTCTTTGTAAACCATGATTGCATTCATGTTGTGTTTCCACTAAATATAGTTATCCCCGATTAATTTTTCGTTTGCAAGGATAGAAATTAAAGCAGAAGACGTAGCTAAAATTTAAAACATAAATAAATAAATTAAAACAATTCATATCACATACTACATGTTCAGCATAAAATTAAACATGATGCATGAACATATTTTAATGAACTAAAAAATCCCCAAAAACAGTTACTATGCCACGACAATCCAACATACCCCAAGTAAGTGCCTAGGTGGGCTAGGTCAAATCCTTGCATGTTAGATCGAGACATTTTCAAACAAATGATACACCAGAATAGTTCTTTATTTTTATATCATCCAATCATCGCTTTAATTCAGTTAGGATATTTACTTAACAACTTAATTATATCCTTATGAGTGTAACCAATCGTTTCATATTCCAAGAACTTAACTTGAGACTTGCATAGGTAGGCTAGGTCAATCCTAAAATACATTATGAAAATCTATTTGTTAGGAAGTCAAGCTTGATATTAACTCTTATGGACACCTTCCTTAGGGAGGACGAAAGTAAAGCCGTCTCGAGATGCCATTTGAATCTCATGGTGTTGAACTAACAATGGAAACTGCGAAATATAATGTCGTATATTCCTCTCCCATTCACTATTTATAGTCTAGGGTTTTCTAATTACTTCGAGTTTCTAAAACTCTAATGTTTCTAGTCTTTACCGTAGATTCTACGACTAATTAAAATCTAAGTTTACTAGATATAATAAATTATTTGATCTTTAACTCTTAAAAATCTAATTTATTATTCAATTTTTAATTTACATAAACTATTTAAATAAACTAGAAATTAAATGTGAAATACCAAGTTTGAACTATTAAAACTAAATCACATTATTTGCTCCAATTATTATTTAGGCCTTGGTCATATTAATCCTAATTAATATGACCTAACTAATCTAATTAAACATTTTAATTATAAGATTAGTTCAATAATGAGAATTACTAAGTTTCTACTTCCTAAAAACTAATCTTATTATTTGGTTCAATTTTAATTAAGGTTTTAATCATATTAATCTTAATTAATAATGAACCTAATTAATCTAATTAATTAAACACTTTAATTAATGGATTAGTTAATTAATGAGAATTACTAAGTTTTTACTCCTAAAAACTAATCTCATTATTTGATTGTCATTTATAAACATGTTTACTATTTTAATCATATTAAAAGTTAAACAAATAAATTATGACAACTATGTATGACATGTTAAAATGCAAGTGTAGGCATACCTAATTTAGATGACATATATATGTATGATCATACTTTAAACTACCATAAATCATCATATGAAATAAAATACATGAATGACCGAGTGACATGGGCTATTTAATTTAAACAAATCTAATTACAACTTTAATCCAAGGCATCCTTGGTCTTCAAGTAATCTTCTTCTTCAAGTCCAACTCCTTCTTATATAGGATTCCTATCAAGTCCAACTTGATTTAATTTAACTGAATCATCTCATGGGTTGAGCATTAAGGCCCATCACTTAAATTCCAGCAACTTATGGCTACCCAAGAAGCCCATTGTACTATCCTTCCGCAAACTTCAAGTCCACTCACGCACAAGAATTGCACGTAGCGAGTTCGGATGCTTTAGGACTATCCGAATGACTTCTATGGGCTGCCATCTTTTGTGGCAAGGCCCACGTGTTATCCTAACATATATCCGAGGTCCAAATGAAGCCCAAAACATCCCTAACACATGCGAAAACTCGACTGCTAGTAGCGATAGCCGTGCACATAGCCCTCGCGCGAACCGTACTTTCGTGCGTGTTGTGGGTGTTTTGCCTGCAGTTTTTTACTCCGATTTTCTGCCATTTGTTCGGAACAATATGCGACAATATTTTCCAAAAATTTTCAGTAAAAATTGTCCGTGAAAAAATCACGTGAGTAGCCCTTATGCGCCGCGGCAGCAGCCAGCGTGCAGGCGTGCGTGCAACTGCTGCTGTGCGCAAGGGGCTGTCGCCCTTTACTGGTTTTTTTTTTTTTCGTATCATCCGCAGTCAGGATCGTCTTCACATATAGAATAATATACAATATATATATATATATATATATATATATATATATAAAAGAAAAAACAATATACAAAACAACCATTAAAATACAATTGGCTTTCCCAAAAATAAAAACGAATCCTAGAACCCATGACACCATATAATTAACGACCATTCATACTTTTAATATATACAATAAAAATCATATATAAACAAATCATACAAACCCTAAATTGTGCCTACACATATCATACATCAAGAATCAAGAAAATTAAGAACACAAAAAAAAAAAAATTGTAGATTTCTTTTTTTTTTTTGTATATACAAAAAATTCAGAACTTGAGTCTCTGATACCAATTGAAGGGAGAAAAAAAAATTTATTTTATCACATAAACGCAGCAGAATTGAGTTTTAAAAATTTTTCTTTTCTTGAAAACAATTTTCATAAAGATCACGTTCTTTATACATATGCTAATAGAAACTTTAACTACAATTAGCTTTGATGCGTTTCTTGATTTGTTGACTTCTCGATTCACCACCAAGTCTTTCGAGCTATAATCCACGGTCTGATAATGCATGTGTGGGCACGTCACAGATGAAGAGATGAAGATTACAGAAAAGAGGAGAAATGCCTTGTCTCTCTCCCTAGGCCGGCTGAACCTGTAAGAAAAGGGGTCAAAAAAACTTTCTTTTTCTTCTCTCTTTTTTGGTGTGGCCGCTTCTTTCTTTTTCTTAGGGTAATTGCTTTAGTTTATTTTCCTAGTAACATATTATATATATATATATGTATGTATGTATATATATGTATATATATATATACACTAGGTCTCTAGGGTTTTATTTGATCAAGTGAAAGCATGTTCTAAATCTTATTTTATTTTTAGTCTCCTTAGTGTTTGAACCTTTGACCTATAGAACTATTAAATAATCATATTATTTAATTCATTTTGTCATTATCATGATTCAAACCTGCAATCTCCTATTTAATAATTAAAACAATTAATAATTCAAAATTAATCATTTTTATTTTATTATTAAATAATTAATTAAATAATCATATTATTTAATTAATTCTTTTTAATTAAATTGTGTTACTTTCGTAATACTATTAATTGGACCATCCAATTAATTTACCATGACCCTTGTTACCAATAACCATAAGGGCTAGTAAGAGGACCTAATGGACCCACAGTTTTAAGCTCTAATAATACTTAATAATATTAATTAAATTCTTTAATTAATATTTCATGATTATTAACCTCAGAGTTATTCCACTAAAAACTCGAGGCTTAACTCTCAGAACTGTAGACATTTTATACAATCTGAAGTCTCAGTATCCATTAATATAGCTATACATATGTATGTGTAGGAAAAAGAGTTTGAAAATACGCAGCAGAAATTTAAAAAGTTATTGGTATCGTTTCAAAAAATTTCCTTTAAAAAGAACCTTAACCCTTAATTAATTAACATATTAATAAAAGGGTATCATACCTTTTTAATGTGACAATTGATGTTGCGTTGAATTGATTTCCGCAAGATCTTCCAATCTAATCACAAACGTGAATCACTTTAGAGTGTGGGCTCTCTTTCTTTGAATTATAATAACTGAGGATGGAAAAAGAAAAACTTTTTCTTTTCGTTAGTCACAACCAACCTCTAGAAGAAACTAATAGCGCTCGGTCACTTTTGAATTCTCAATCTTTTGATCGAAATTCGCGTGAACCTAATTCGATGTTATACACAAAGCATTTTGATGTAAAAGCTAGTAGTGTACTACCGAAACTAAATACTCTTCTCTTTTCTCTCTTGGCCGAATTCCTCACACACGTTTTCTTTGAGCTGGGGGAATTTTTCTTAAGCAAAACAAAGCTCAAAAATTCACACACAAGCACTAATTTTTGGCCGAACTCCCTTGATAGGTATTTGTGGTGGCCGAATTCTCCTTTAGGAAGAATTTGTGTTTCACCAAAATTTCTATCAACTTAAGAGTTCAATTCAATTCCAACTCATAAGTGTGTAGTCAATTACTAGTCATTGACTTTTATTAAAATTCCTTTTATGGCAATTAGAATAAATTATTAATCCAATCCCAAATAGGAATATTAATTGTGACTTATCAAAAACTTTCTAATTCTAGATAAATAAAAACTTATATTTATCTACTAATCAAATAGAGTTATGATACCTATCATACTTCCAATAAAAGCATGACACTAAGGGACCATCTCCTAATTGAAAAAGATTTTGACTTTTAATTAAACCATTTATTAATTAATTTCTATTTAATTAATTAATAAAATAAAACAAAATATTAGGCCAATTTATTTAGCCATTGCCGCCGAAGCCTTTAACCTTGGTCTATATTTTGTTTTTCCATTTTATTAAATCCATTGGATTTTAATAAAAAGTCCACATGTGAACAAGACCCATTCTTACTAAAAAAGAAATAAGTCCACATGCCTTAATTAATATAATTGAGCAGCCCATTTAATTTAAAATATACAATTATATTCTTAATGTATTAATGGAATGCTAATTGCATCCCATTAGGACCACCTGAGACTTTCCACAGTCTTAGTCGTCCATTCCAGGTATTTGAAGAGTTACAGCGTGTCTTGTTCACACATGACTGCACCTCTCCAAAACTTTTGGATTCCAAAACCCAAAATCAATTCTAGATGGACCCAGTAATTGGTCCGATAGAATATATTAAGTGACTCATGCAAGTTCGTGTAGATTGGGGATATTAGCTGGCTAATTAAATTTAAGCTTCAATAGACACAACCTAATCACAATCAACAAATGATTCACATAGGTTCAATCTATTAATTTTAGTTCATTCCATTAAAGAACCAAAATTGAATTCTTAAATAAAGATAGAATAAGATAGTGTTTCTCATTCGTACCCTAGACAACCTTATTGGAGATAGTGTATCATCGTGAAAAATACCAGTAATTAACAAGAGCTCTTAGACCGCCTATAGCTCTCCTTAGTTACCATTTTTAATCATATGACCACATTTTGAACTTGGATATTTTGACTTATCCAGAAGCCATGTTTCAATAGACACTGCTGAAAACTTAACATTAAGATTTAATATCCAATACCTCAAAATATTCATATGATGGTATTTTACTCTCATTTAATAAATGGAGCCATGATGTCCATATCTATAAATGAAGTCCTCTATAATTAACAAATGAATACCACCAAACCATCAAGGATAGACTGTTATATAATCGTACTCATTGACAGCTCAAATGATAACACTTGCAACCATAAGTCCATTATTTATCTCAGGATTGAGATAGACTCTCTGATTGTCCTTAAGTTAAAACTTTTATCCACTAACGGTTTTGGATAAAGAGTTTCACTGTGATCCTATTCAATGCACCTAGTGCACTAGATCCTTTTGCCCAAAGACACTGCACTTTGATGATTTTAGACTCATCATAACACATTTGATCCCACTTAAATGCTAGCAAAAGAATCTACAACTTTAACAAGATAAAGGCGTCCAACCTCTATTTTAAGTTGTGAATATTATTCAAGACTAACTAAAGAATTGTGTCTACCTCATATATATTTAGATACACGAACAATTCTTTATTTCTCATAATCTTTTGACTTTATGATTATTTACATTTAACAATTATAATATTTAAACTGTAAAAACTATAAGATTTGTTAACATAAAAATTACTTTATTAATATGAAAAGATTGTTAAATTACACCATTACACTCTTGCTGTTGAGTATAATCCTAACAGTATGATCCTCCACAAATAGTTCATAGCTAGAGTTAGGTCATAATGTCCGTTATATCCTTATAGTTATATCTTTTCCTTTAAGTACCATTGATTCTCTAATGAATAATTAAATCCTTTCTTCCTTTAAGGGAGAAGGAGAGCACTCATAATTGTTCAAGCCGTGAATCAACCCTTAAGGGAACTACTCATCTACTTCAATTAAGAAGGAGTGGATTCCATTATTGCATTCAAACCTTCCCAGCCACAAGCCAAACCTCAACTCCAAGATACGGAGGTATTGATCGAGAATAAAATATCGACCTCATTCATGGTATGTCAAAAGCCACGATCCAACCTAAAGGAGTCGATAAAACACTCAGGATTAAGATCACCTACATACAACCATCGTTTGTCGATATATATGAATCTCATCTACTAATAGATCTTGGTGAGAGATTCATATAAATCCTGACTCAGTCCTATATGATCTCATCATATAAGGTGTCTCAATTCTCATGTCAACTACATGAGTAGTCTAGGATAAGACCATCGTACATTATATAATGGACCACAACAGTAGATCAACCACAAACAAAGTACACAGCTTTGTTTGCTCTATATAGACTCTTTAGATTGCATGTTTCAAAATGAATCCTATTGTATATGACTTTCATATACTCATTTTGAGATTACATCTTGCAATCTTGGATGTTACACATACAATATATAAATGTATGAACAAATAAAAACACTTTTATTCGAATGATAAATGTTTAACTCTTATTTATGTCTAATAATTACAAGCTTTAGGGCATAAATCCCCAACACTCATTATATAAGGTGCCTCCATTCTCATGTTAACTACATAAGCAGTCTAGGATAAGACCGTTGTATATTACATAATGGATTACAATAGTAGATTACCTTTGTTTGCTCTCTACGGACTCTTTAGATTGCATATCTCAAAATGAATCCTTCTGTATATGACATTCATATACTCATTTTGAGATTACATTTTGTATTCTTGATATTACACGCACAATAAATAAATGTATGAACAAATAAAGACACTTTGATTCGAATGATAAAACTTTTACTTTTATCTATATATTTTCACAATCAACAACAACACAATACTATCAATAAGGTTTAACATTAACAACGACAACATTCAACAACAATTTTTTTTATATTGTTTCAACAACAACAACACCACTCAACAATAACAAAAGTAGAAACGAAAAACAAACTTAGCAGTAAACAAAAAAAAAACTTAACAGAAATGGAAACATAAAAAAAATCTATTAATGTCAAGCACAAATTAATTGAACAGATTTGATAGAACATATCATATGATAAAATAGATTTGATGTAGGCAGATAATTTTCTAAATTTTAAATCTTTTAATTTCAAAGTAAGATACTCAAAGAAACAAACGATAAAATGATAGAACAGATTGATTGATACAACACCATTAGGCATCCAAAAACAATCATAGATGATAGAGCAATTTTTAACTATTGATTGATACAACACCATTAGGCATCCAAAAACAATCATAGATGATAGAGCAATTTTTAACTATTAATTGATACAACACTAGACTATGCCCAAGACTGATGATATCGACGAGGAGACGGTGATGAGAGAGTAGAGATGGTCCCCCAGCAGCGACACAAAACCAACCCAAACTCACCGGCAATGACAGAAGACTGCAACGAGGTCACTGGCAACTACAAGAGATGGCACCGAATCATGCAATGAGAAAGAGAGATATGGGTGGGGTGTGTGAAGTGCGAAAGAGAGATCAGATAAGCCAGGGTTAAATGAAAATTAGGTGTGGGTGTGGGTATGGTAGGGTTTTTTATTTTTCAATATATCATCAGTTTCGGGTTTGGCCACCTAAAACTAAACCGAAACTAATTTTGTTCGGTTTTCAAAAGAGAAAATCGAACATGTGCCACCATAACCTAGAACAAACCAAAACACCCTCTGCTCAGGTCGAGTCGGGTCGGGTCAGTTTGGGTAAAATGCTCACCCCTAGCTGTGCTGGTGCCAAGCTGACTTCAATGAGGAAACGCGCGATAAAGGACTGGAGTGGCAGAGTTACTACACAGTTGAGCATCACCCTGTAGATGGCAACTGCTCCGTTTAGAGGATTCCAAGAAGTCCTCCGATAAGGAAGCGTGAGCTTCAATGTACCTGGGAGCTTGTAGTATTAGTTGTATGCATGTAGGTCAGTTCTCTCTACCACGTTTGCCTCGCAATCCTAGAAAGATGAGACTTGTCGGTGAGAACCTGACCTATCGCCGAGAGTGTGACTTACTATCAGAGTTCTCGATGGATTGCTCGTCGCAAACTGAATGATCTTTCCCCATTGCCGTGTCTGAGAAATGTGAAAGGTTTACTGGTGAAGACTCAGGCATTGATCCGACGTCAACATCGATAACCTGTACACACGAATAATCGATGTTTAGTGGTATGGGCTGGGGCGACTGACACGCTCACAATGCATAAGATAAAATTCCAAGTGCAAGATGTGTCGAAGTAATAAAGTCCCAGTAAGAATGGAGTCGAATCCACAAGGAAACGATAGGTTAACTATTACTAATGCTAAAGATGTCAAGTATACAATATTGATATCAGATTTGTAGGTTTGAATCACGAAAATATAAAAAGTAACTAAAGCAATTATCAAAAGAAAAACTTAGCTAAGGGTGAGAAAACGTTAGGTGGTCAAATGGTCCCAATCATAAGCCTGGGTATTGTAATTGACTACTTAACAGCACAGTATTTCAAAGAAGTGAATTAACCCTAACAATGTCACATCAAATTATATTGGTCATACATTGATATTGTAATTCTAATTAATTCCAGTTATTTGTCCTAGAGTGAAATTAATCAAAACCCATTATCAAGTTTAATTCTTAGATTAATTAAGCATTTTCATACCTTAATCAAACTAATCATTATTTCCTAGAAGTCGAATAAACACAATTGTAACATAATGATCTCTCAAATAAGCTATAATTTTCATATCAATTGTAATTCAACATTCAAGTAAAAACTCTCGTAGTGCAAATAATAAGAATTACAAATTAATAGAATAAAATATCTGAAAATAATGTTTTTGAAATATAATATCAGTGATAGTCAACTACAAACCCTAGAACTTAATCATGGTCCATTGACTTCCTAACTATGGGTTTAGTTCAACATGTCACAATTCAAAGCATAAGAAAGAAGTAACGAATAAAGTAAACTCATTCTGATATGAAGTAATAAATATTGAAGAAATCTCGCTTTGGTTTAGCTGAAACTCCTTATTCTTCAATGCTTCGTCTTCTCCAATTGAATGATTGATGATGATGATGAACCGTGTGTGAATCTTATGTCTTTGATCAGAAGAACCTAAGAAAAGATGAAGTAAGAGTGTATGTGCAAATTCCTTAGCCTCTGGCCGAGTTTTCTTTTGAATGGTCCGAACCCCCATCTTTTCCCTTATCTTTCTTTTTATTCCCTGCTCAAATTATGGAGTTAGGTTTGCTATCGCGACCCCTATTCGCGACCCTGGGTCGCGAAACCCAGGTTGCGGTAGTCACTACCCAAAAGTGGAATATGTCTTGCGATTCTTGTGTCACGACCAACCTGAGTCGCGATATTCACTGGCCAAATTTGGCTTCTTCTTCGCGATCCAATATGGTGACCCTTGGTCACGAAACGTAGGTTGCGATGCTCACTGGTCAAAAATGCACTTTTAAGCTCCAATCTTCCAACTTTGGGATCTTTTCCCTAATAATCACGCATAACCTGCACAAGCTCGAAACACACATTAAACCCCCCGAATTCAATTAAAAACAAGATCAAAAGATAAGGTAAAGGTGATAAAAAGATAACATATTCAGTCCGATCAAATACCCAACCTATCTTTTATTTGTCCTCAAGCAAATCGGCACAACAAAAACAAAAGACAGAAGACAAAACTACTAACTAAACTACACTATACCCATTTTCGTAGGATGAACGATGACACTTAGCATGTGCTACAAGCCTTTAAACCCCTAGATGGCCCTAGTGGACGAGTTATATTCTCATGAGGGTTTACCATTTATGATACCTACCAACATAGTAAAAAGAACTATAGACATGCCCAAATATCAATCCAAATATACACATAAACGCAAAAAACATTCTAGAACACTCAGTTAAGACTAAAGCTGTGCCAATCAAATCAATGCACCATGTATCAAACAAGAAACTGACATGCAAAATATTAGTAATTGTAAACCCTTCCATATTTCATAAACCAAAAATTGAATTCGCCTCGACTCTATTTCTCACCAGTTTTCACTCAATAATGCTCAAATCCTAGGTTTTCACTCTCAATTATAAACGACTGGAAGTTATGTGTAATTCATTTCATACCTTTTAAAATCGTATCAATTTGTAATTCAAAAATATTTCTCTAGTGAGCCCATCGAAATACACTTTTAAAAATTTCGGCAGAGTTTCCTCTGTTTTTCTGATTTCCCAAAACCTGTTTTCAAATAAAACTCAAATCATATAACATCTACAACACTTCAAATCTCTTTTCATTCAAATGCGCACTCTGCTATTTAGTGCGACTTTCAAACAGTTTATAAAACAATTCATTAACTACAATCCTTCAAAAATGCAAAACAGAAAGCATAAAATAATTAATTACAGCATAATTACAAATTCTCTGTTTATGAATGCATATCTAATTACATTATACAGAAATATCTATATAATTAACTACCCCAAAAGATGGTGAGTATGACTCTGAACTCTCTTCTGCAGCTGGTACCTCTTCAGTCTTTTCCGTCCTCGGTATCTTTATTACCTACGCGTTAGAAACAAAACTAACGCGCTAAGCAATACTGCTTAGCGGGTGTACACTTAAAATAAATGGTAATATAATATAAAACAGTATATCTAAAACAGTATATCGTAAATTCAGAAATTCAAAATATAAATAAACAATAAAGTTTAAAAACAGAATTTTCAGAAAGATAAATATATATAACAAACGTTTTCAATTACTGAAACTAGGTAAACATACAGGATTTCAAAATTTCTGGAATTCGGTTCAATATCATTCTTTATTTTCCATCACATTTGCTAACTATAAATTCTCAATCTGGCCCGTGATACACATAACAGGGTGTACAGGACTGGATTACGGGTTTTTCAGTCGGATTTTCCATCTCATATGAAATGGTATCCCTCTATATAAACAGTCGGTTTCCCATTTCACGAGGAAATGGTATCCGGATATTTTCACAGTCGGTTTCCCATTTCACGAGGAGATGGTATCCGGATATTTTCACTGTCGGTTTCCCATTTCACAAGGAAATGGTATCCTTAGTAAACAGTCGGTTTCCCATTTCACGAGGAAATGGTATCCGGATATTTTCACAGTCGGTTTCCCATTTCACGAGGAAATGGTATCCGTAGTAAACAGTCGGTTTCCTATTTCACGAGGAAATGGTATCCGTATAATCCACAATCAAAGACATCATACATAACGGTGCAGTACTGCCATAAATTCACCCAATTGACATGTCAATCTCCTATATCCCTATATCCCTATACATATATCAGGGCCGTTAAAACTCATAACAAATTACTTCTTTGGTTTCAGAATTTATCATTTTAAATCAAAATCCATAAATAGGAAAATCAAACAATAATTGTAAAGCAGGTTTTGAAAACATACATTTTTATTCAAATGCATAAATGCAATACGAGTATCTAAACCAATTCATACGAATATATATAAAATCTAGAACTATGTGTCCAAACGTACTTAATCAAAACATTTATCAAAAATAAGTTCATAAACGTGTGTACACCAACTTGGATACCGTTTTACCGGTTCTCCGACTTTTTCCTTCTGAATTTTTCTTTTTTTCTTTTCTTTCCTTTCTTCCTCCTCTTTCCTTTCTCTTCCTCTTTTCTTTCTTTTCTTTTCTTCTTCTTTCCCTTCTCTTCTTCTTCTCTTCTTCCCTTCTTCTTCTTCTTCTTCTTTTCTTTTTCTTCTTCTTTCGGTCTCTCCCTCTCTGTTCTCTTTTCTGTTCTGTTTCGTGGCTTCTCACAGAAGCCACATTTTTTTTATATCATTTCGGTCATTGCGACCTGTGGTCGCGCTACCAGGTCGCGTTGCTCACTGGAGCAACTCTACCGCCTTCATCGCGAGCACACCTCGCGGTGCTCTGGTCGCGCTGGTGGTCATGCTCACTGCCCGAATTTCATTTTTTTCATCGCGAGCAGCTTATCGCGACCTGTGGTCGCGGTGACCAGGTCGCGGTACTCACTGTCCCAGTTTTTCACTTTTCATGAATCATTTCTGGACCGTTCCATCTGGTCCACCTGAAAACCATAAAAATTTAATTACATTTAATTACATTTACACCCCTCAACTCACAAAAAATTTTATATCCACATATTCACAATTATTTATCCGAAATTCGGGATGTTACAATTCTTCCCCTCTTAAGAAATTTCGTCCTCGAAATTTACCTCAATTGAACAGTTGTGGATATTGTTGTCTCATGGTTTCCTCGCTCTCCCAGGTAGCTTCTTCTACATTGTGGTTCCTCCAAAGGACTTTCACCAGTGGAACTCTTTTATTCCGTAGTTCTTTAATCTCCCGATCAAGAATCTGCACTGGTTCCTCTTCATATGTCAGGTCTGGTCGGATTTCAATACTTTCGGCCTGAACTCTGTGGGAAGGATCAGATTTGTATCTCCTCAGCATAGATACGTGGAACACGTTATGAATCTTTTCTAATTCTGGAGGTAAAGCTAGTCTGTAGGCTACTGATCCCACACGTTCAATGATTTCGTATGGCCCAATAAACCTAGGACTTAACTTTCCTTTTCTGCCAAATCTGAGCACTTTCTTCCAAGGAGATACTTTCAGGAACACTTTCTCACCAACTTCATATTCTATCTCTTTTCTTTTCAAATCTGCATATGATTTCTGTCGGTCAGAAGCAACTTTCAATCTGTCTTTGATAATCCTCACCTTCTCCTCAGTTTGTCGAATCAAGTTTGGGTCTACTAATCTGTCCTCTCCTAACTCTGTCCAACATACTGGAGTCATGTATTTCCTTCCATACAGTGCCTCATACGGTGCCATAGCTATGCTCGACTGATAACTGTTGTTGTAGGCGAATTCAATCAATGGAAGATGATCCGCCCAACTCCCTTTAAAATCAATTACACAACTCCTGAGCATATCCTCAAGCACCTGAATTACCCTTTCTGATTGTCCATCTGTCTGTGGATGAAAGGCTGTACTGAAACTCACTCGAGTACCCAAGGCTTCTTGAAACTTCTTCCAGAATCTGGATGTAAACCTTGGATCTCTATCTGATATTATGGATGCAGGCACTCCATGCAATCTGACTATCTCTCTAATGTACAATTCTGCCAGTCGATCCAGTGAATAGTCAGTTCTGACAGGTAGAAAATGTGCTGACTTCGTCAATCGGTCCACTATAACCCATACTGCATCGTGTTTACTCCGGGTGAGTGGCAATCCTGTGACAAAGTCCATTGCAATGCGGTCTCATTTCCATTCAGGTATTGCTATTGGCTGTAACAATCCTGATGGAACCTGGTGTTCAGCTTTCACCTGTTGACATGTCATGCATCTATTCACCAATTCCACCACTATCTTTCTTCATGCCAGACCACCAATACTGAGTTTTCAAGTCCCTGTACATTTTTTTGCTACCTGGGTGCATTGCATACGAACTACTGTGTGCCTCTGTCAGGATCATCTTTCTCAATTCTTCATCTTCTGGAATGCACATCCTGTCTCTAAAACACACAATACCATCAGTTCTAATTGAGAAGTCCAGATGCTTTCCTTCTGGAATCTGTCCACTTATCATCTGGATTCTAGTATCCTGCTTCTGTTTCTCTGCAATCTGCTGAATCAAACTGGGTCTGCATATCAATTCAGCTACCAATGCATTATCTAGATTCAGCTGTAATTGCACATTCATAGCTTTCAGAGCGAATAGTGGTTTTCTACTCAGAGCATCTGCGACTACGTTCGCCTTTCCTGGATGGTAGTCAATTACACAGTCATAATCTTTAATCAACTCCATCCACCGTCTCTGTCTCAGATTAAGCTCTCTCTGGGTAGGCAGATATTTCAGACTCTTGTGATCTGTGTATATATAACATTTCTCACCATACAAGTAATGCCTCCAGATTTTCAAAGCGAAGACTATAGCTGCAAGTTCCAGATCATGAATCGGATAGTTCTGCTCATGCGTTTTCAATTGTCTGGACGCATATGCAACCACCTTGCCTTTCCTGCATCAATACACAACCTAAACCCTGATGTGAGGCATCACTATAGATCACAAAGTCTTTACCTGAAACAGGCTGAATCAAAACTGGAGCCTCAACTAGCATCGCCTTCAATCTGTCAAAAGCTGTCTGACATCTGTCAGTCCACTCAAATCTGACATTCTTATGCAGTAGCTTGGTCAACGAAGTTGCTATGGAGGAAAACCCCTTCACAAACCGTCGATAGTAACCTGCCAAACCTAGAAAACTTCTGACTTCTGTAACATTTCTAGGAGGCTTCCATTCCACTATTGCTTCAATCTTTTTCGGATCTGCCTTATACCCTCTGCTGACACAATGTGACCCAGAAATGCAATCTCAGGCAACCAGAATTCACATTTGCTCAGTTTGCCATACAGTTGCTTCTTTCTCAGAATCTGCAATACTACTCTGAGGTGTCTGTCATGGTCCTCTGCCGTCTGTGAGTACATCAGGATATCATCGATAAATACCACCTACAAACTGATCCAAGTATGGTCGGAATATTCTGTTCATCAGATCCATAAAGGCTACAGGTGCATTAGTCAGCCCAAATGGCATCACTATAAATTCATAATGCCCATACCTGGTTCTGAATGCAGTTTTCGGAATATCTGACTCTTTTATTCTCAACTGATGATAACCTGATCTCAAATCGATCTTTGAGAAGACACAGGCTCCTCTCAGCTGGTCAAACAAATTATCAATTCTCGACAACGGATACTTGTTCATTGACAGTAAGTTTATTTAGTTGCCTGTAATCGATGCACAATCTCAATGACCCATCTTTGTTTTTCACGAACAGCACTGGAGCTCCCCAGGGGGATACACTGGGTCTAATAAAGCCCTTATCCAGCAATTCCTGTAACTGTATCTTCAGTTCTTTTAGTTCTGCTGGTGCCATTCTGTAGGGAGCTATCGATACTGGAGACGTACCTGGTACCACATCAATCACAAACTCCACTTCTCTCCTGCGGTGGCAAACCTAGGAAGCTCCTCTGGAAATACATCTGCAAATTCACACACAGTGGGTATATTCTAAATTTCAGCATTAACCTTTCTGGAATCAACCACCTGTGCCAAATATGCTTCACACCCCTTTCTGATCAGTTTACAGGCTGCAGTGGCTGAAAGGACATTGGAGAGAAAATCCCTCCGTTCACCCACCATTGTGATTTCTGCACCATCTGCTGTTCTGAGGGTCACTCGTTTCAGTTCACAGTCAATTACCACTTTATGCCGAGTTAACCAATCCATGCCTAGGATCACGTCAAACTCATGGAATGGCAACTCCATCAAATCTCCTGGAAATTCACACTCCTGTATCCGAATCAGGACAATTTCTGTACACACGGTTCACAACTACACTTTGACCTATCGGATTACTGACTAACACATCATATTCAGTAGGTTCAGTTTGCAAACTTCTTTGTCTCAACAATGCATCACATATGTATGAATGAGTAGAACCTGTATCTATCAATGCAATAGCTGTAGTATCAAAAATAGAAATAATACCAGCTATCACGTCAGGTGCATCCTTGTCTTCCTGAGCTCTAACACTATAAACTCGTGCAGGAGCTCGACTATCAGGTCTTTGGCTACCACTTTCAGGTCCTGCCTGACTGGGCCTCCTACCTCTGGAAGTAGTAGGGGCAGATCTCTCCGGTTGCTGAACAGGAGTAAACTGGTATTTCGGACAATCCGTGTAAAAATGATCACGGGCTCCACATCTGTTGCAAGCTCCTGTACTCCAGCATTCACCAGGATGCCTCTTTCCGCAGTGCTCACATAATACAGGGGCTGGTCCCCTAACTGTCCTCCCAGGGGTACTGGCTACAGAAGTTGCAGACTGACCCGGCCTAGCTGTAGGTATGGGCTTCTGCGACTGCACTGGACCACTAGGCTGCGGTCCCTTAAACGTCTTACTCTGGGGCTGATATGAGCTGGATGGCCCTGCCCCTCTTCTTTGTTGCACTCTGTCTCTTCTGGCCTGCTCTTCCTTCTTAATTCTTTTTACATTCAGAGCTGCCGAGACTAGTCTAGTAAAATCTTCAAATTCAAAAGCAGCCACCTGTAACATTCCTCAAATAATCAATATTCTATTCATATATATTCACAATTCATTGAGTAGAAATTAGGACTATTACTATAACCTGTAGGCGGATATAGTCATTCAATCCATCTTCAAACCTTCCTGCATTTATCCGCCTCTGTCGCCACCATATCTCGTGCATATTTACTCAACCTGATAAATTCTCGCTCATATTCTGTCACTGTCATCTGCCTTTGCTTCAGGTTGATAAACTCCCTCTTCAGATTGTCCAAATAAATGCGACCAATATATTTTCTCCGGAACTCCTTCTGAAAGAATTCCCACGTTCTGTCCTCTGGTCGCACTGTCTGTATAATGGAGGTCCACCATTGATAGGCATCCTTCTGCAATAAGGATACTGCACATTCCAATCTCTCTTCAGGTGTGCAGTGCATCTGCTCTAATATTCTGTCAGTTCTCTCAAACCAGTACTCTGCGGCAGATGCATCCTCATCCTTTCTACCATGAAAATCTGTGGGTCTGTATTTAGCCAGTCGCTCTATGGCTGATCTTCATGGCGCTGCTCTAGCCATATTCTGAAAGAACTCAGCCATCTGCTGCATAAATGCTGGCTGTACAGGATCCGCCACTCTCGGGCTTACTGATTCCCTAGATGCTCCCCCAGCCACGCTAGTGGGATTCTCAGGTCTATCACCGCTTCCTTCCATTTCTTTTATCCTATATCAAACAGAAGAGAGGTCTGCAGATTAGAGTCACACATTCCTATGGGTAGCTTTATACAATGCATGCATATACAGACTCTTTTGGTCCAGAAACGCCTAAACCGCGCTCTGATACCACTTAAATGTAACACCCCCTGACTCGACCCGACTGGATCGACCCAGGGAGCGCTACCGGGTTTTCAAAACTTTCTAAATTCACTTTATTTATTTCGAACCTTTTAAAATCGTATCAATTTATAATTCAAAAATATTTCTCTAGTGAGCCCATTGAGCCCATCGAAATACACTTTTAAAAATTTCGGCAGAGTTCCCTCTGTTTTTCTGATTTCCCAAAACCTGTTTTCAAATAAAACTCAAATCATATAACATCCACAACACTTCAAATCTCTTTTCATTCAAATGCGCACTCTGCCGTTTAGTGCGACTTTCAAACAGTTTATAAAATAATTCATTAACTACAATCCTTCGAAAATGCAAAACAGAAAGCATAAAATAATTAATTACAGCATAATTATAAATTCTCTGTATATGCATGCATATCTAATTACATTATACAGAAATATCTATATAATTAACTACCCTAAAAGATGGTGAGTATGACTCTGAACTCTCCTCTACAGCTGGTGCCTCTTCAGTCTTTTCCATCCTCGGTATCTTTATTACCTACGCGTTAGAAACAAAACTAACGCGCTAAGCAATACTGCTTAGTGGGTGTACACTTAAAATAAATGGTAATATAATATAAAATAGTATATCTAAAACAGTATATCGTAAATTCATAAATTCAAAATATAAATAAACAATAAAGTTTAAAAACAGAATTTTCAGAAAGATAAATATATATAACAAACGTTTTCAATTACTGAAACTAGGTAAACATACAGGATTTCAAAATTTCTGGAATTCGATTCAATATCATTCTTTATTTTCTATCACATTTGCTAACTATAAATTCTCAATCTGGCCCGTGATACACATAACAGGATGTACAGGACTGGATTACGGGTTTTTCAGTCGGGTTTTCCATCTCATATGAAATGGTATCCCTCTATATAAACAGTCAGTTTCCCATTTCACGAGGAAATGGTATCCGGATATTTTCACAGTCGGTTTCCCATTTCACGAGGAGATGGTATCCGGATATTTTCACAGTCGGTTTCCCATTTCACAAGGAAATGGTATCCGTAGTAAACAGTCGGTTTCCCATTTCACGAGGAAATGGTATCCGTATAATCCACAATCAGAGACATCATACATAACGGTGCAGTACTGCCATAAATTCACTCAATTGACATGTCAATCTCCTATATCCCTATACATATATCAGGGCCGTTAAAACTCATAACAAATTACTTCTTTAGTTTCAGAATTTATCATTTTAAATCAAAATCCATAAATAGGAAAATCAAACAATAATTGTAAAGCAGGTTTTGAAAACATACATTTTTATTCAAATGCATAAATGCAATACGAGTATCTAAATCAATTCATACGAATATATATAAAATCCAGAACTATATGTCCAAACGTACTAATCAAAACATTTATCAAAAATAAGTTCATAAACGTGTGTACACCAACCTGGATACCGTTTTACCGGTTCTCCGACTTTTTTCTTCTGGATTTTTCTTTTTTTCTTTTCTTTCCTTTCTTCCTCCTCTTTCCTTTCTCTTCCTCTTTTCTTTCTTTTCTTTTCTTCTTCTTTCCCTTCTCTTCTTCTTCTCTTCTTCCCTTCTTCTTCTTCTTTTCTTTTCTTTTTCTTCTTCTTTCGGTCTCTCCCTCTCTGTTCTCTTTTCTGTTCTGTTTCGTGGCTTCTCACAGAAGCCACATTTTTTTTATATCATTTCGGTCATCGCGACCTGTGGTCGCGCCACCAGGTCGCGTTGCTCACTGGAGCAACTCTACCGCCTTCATCGCGAGCACACCTCGCGGTGCTCTGGTCGCGCTGGTGGTCGCCATACTCACTGCCCGAATTTCATTTTTTTCATCGCGAGCAGCTTATCGCGACCTGTGGTCGCGGTGACCAGGTCGCGGTACTCACTGTCCCAGTTTTTCACTTTTCATGCATCATTTCTGGACCGTTCCATCTAGTCCACCTGAAAACCATAAAAATTTAATTACATTTAATTACATTTACACCCCTCAACTCATAAAAAATTTTATATCCACATATTCACAATTATTTATCCGAAATTCGGGATGTTACATTATGTACAAGAATTTACCAAAATATGTTGCATATACAATTAATTAGAAGGAACACACATATTAAAAAAATAGATCTTATGAACAATATTAGATATTACGAACGTAAAAGTTAATACATCATGTGTCAAACAATGAGATTGAGATTCATTAGGAGATCAAAAGGTCTTTTTCATGTTGTACTAGGACTTTAGGATTCATAGCTGCAAAAAGAAGTGGAATAACATAATTCGAAATAGCTTGTAAACGTTTTGAGAGATTACAAACATTTTCAATAAACCTTTCACTCTCACAAACACCAAGTTTCATTCAAATTGTATTCCTTTTTCTACATCTTTCTCACTCTCAACCTTTTCTTTTAATCTTTTATTCGCGTGTTTTCACTCCTTTTTCATTCAGTAATATGTTTTTTATTATTTTTTTAAACAAATCACTGAATTTCTTTCATGCATACCCATACCTCAGTTTTTATTCTTTCTCATTCAATCAACACAAACACTTAACCCCTTTTTTTTTTAGTTCCCAAGCTATAAAGGTAAGGCTTCATAATTTCCAACTTGAAGATGGAATATATAGGTGATTCAATAAAAAGGCTAAAGTGTTTGACTACAAAGAGAGTGTGGAGCTAGCACATAATCAAAGGATAGGAAAAATTAAGCTTTTTACGGAGTTAAAGCACACAGCGCCTAAATCATATCTCCAAAATTCACTCAAATCATCATTTAAAATATGAATGCAACACTTTTCATAAAAATAGTTCATTAACATCAATTGCAAACCTATAGAGATCAATCTAATTTCAATGAGCACAAGAAAGTATGTAAGAGTAGAAATAAAAATCCCTCAGAAATAATGCACTTAAGTCTCAAACTCTCGTTAAGGGTAGTCTCCACTATTAATCAGGGCAAACTAATTGAAAATTGTTTACATATTACAATGCAAAGCCAAAATAGATGTAAAAGACTCTTACTAGCAACACCCTAGTTAGAACTTAGTGAAAAACACATGTAGTATAACCTTCACATATTATACTTAATCATCAATTTGACATGAACATATAGTTCGCAAACCTAAAGATTCACTAAAAATAAATAAAACAAAAATTTACAACAAAGAAAAACACATAGATACACAAATGCAAATTTCACCCCTAAATCTAAATGAAACATTGTAAACAATATTTATGATCTGGAGTACAAGGGAAACATTCACAAACAAATCACAAAAAAATTTACAAAACAAAAATAATGAAATAAAGAAACTAAGAGTTCAATATACTAAAGGAACAGAATCTGAAATAACAATAAACAAACAAAATCATGAAGAAGGTGGTGGTGGTGCAGGTGGTGGCTGGCTCGAAGATTCTGCACAGCAGCCTATTGCGATAATATCCTTGACTATAACCCTTTTCTACCAAGGTTAAGGAAATAGTCTATATAGTGCTAGCCAACTCATCAATTCGCTGGTCCTGGCAATCCAACCTGGCATCAAAATGAAATCGCATGTCCTGCAAAGCCTCTATCAACTGCTTCCAGGGTGGGTGATCAGTTGTAGCCTCTAGTCTAAGCCTTGAAGCGCCTGCCGCGACTGTCTCATGTGCACCATATGCCCGCTCTGGATCGCCTGCATCATCAAGCCCATCCATATAATCATCAATGGTAGCAAAATTAGCATCAGCGCCATCATTATCTCTTACAGCGCTATTTTCTCGACCGCCTATTATCTGCATCTCTCTTTGTCTAGCGAATTTATTGTGTACAAATCGGCCCATGTTATTACGTGGCAGTAATAGAATCTCACCCTCATCATATATGACGACGCCCTGCTGATGGCAAATGTGGGTGATCAGACAAGAAGAATAAAGTACCCCTCTAGTACATCTCGCTGTATGAAGAATCTCATCACTGATCAAGATGCCAACATCCAACTCCTAACCCATCCTAATGCATTGTACCAACCTCGTTGTTTCCATGGTTAAAGTAGTTCAATGCCTGGTTGGCCACAATGAAAAGTCTGAGAAGATGCACTAGAAAGTAGCATCCAAGTGTAGCTCGGCATGTCTAATATGATGATGGGCTGCTTCACTCTAATAATGCCAACCAGAAATCTGAAGGCTGACCATTTACTCACCATTATAAGGATTGAACAAAGGAAGCTCTAGATACATAGATTGGAGCTTGGGGTGAGGAATGGTGCCATAATGTCCATTGATCAACTCTGGAGTGGTCCGTACCTGAACCCCTCTGACGGTCATGACGTAGTGGCTATAAAAATGCAGAGGAAAGAGTGCGGCGTAGAACTCTCGCACTATATTTTCATTAGCTCTGTTGGCATTCGAATCAAATTTCCCCAACCCTACTGATCCACATGTTGAGGCACAAATGTGTCTACTAATTCCTGCACATTTATCCCTCTTTCCAAGATAACGATTCTCTTCTTTTGGGCTTTCAACCAACTCTCAAAATCTGGGTTGGGGTCGCCCACCTTGGTGGTGACTCTTATCCTTTTCCTTCCCCTTTAAAGTTCCAGCTTTACCTTTTTGTTTTCCTTTTCCTTTGGTTCTGCTTGAAGAACCTTTATCCAGGTAATCTGGGTTGAAGTTATTTAGCCTTATGTCCACAACAACACAATGAATACACAAACAAATGCAGCAAATAATGTCCTCAACAATCAAAATAACCACACTATTACTCCAAAATACCACAACACTCAAATCCCCGAAAATCACCACACAACACTCTAAAATATATCAACAAAAGCACAAGCAACTTCCACAAACTCCTTTCACAAGCCTAGGCACTAAAAAAACACAATCCAAGCCAACCATGCAATTTTTCTACCAATAAGCACAATCTAGAGGCAAGAATGAAAGAGTATTACCTTACTTTGAAAACCCAAGAGCGATCTATGGATTTTATCCCTAAATCGCTTTGTGAATCTCTGTTGTGACCTCGGGTCACCAATGAGGGTCGCCAATGGCTTTCCTAGTCCAAAATAGCAGTGTTTGGATAAGTGGGGGAGCTTCGTGACCTTGTTGTTGCGACCGGGAGTCGTGAGTAGAGAATCGAGACACTCACTGAAAAATTTGAAATATTCTTTTTCTTTTTCTTGGCACTGAATATCATAATCCTTTCTCACAACCTAGGGTGCGAAAAACGCTCGCGATGCTCACTAGAATTTTTTTTCTTTTCTTTTTCTGGCAGTGAGTACAATAACCCTTTTCGTGACCTAGGGTCGCGAAAAACGGTCGCCACACTCACTAGTGAGAACCAATTTTTCCAGCAAATACTACACTGCAACCTAATTCACACAACTCAATGCACATCAAAACATACATGTTCCATTAATAAATTTGAAACAAATTTCACTTGCCCCAAACCTGAATTACATATTGTCCTCAATGTGAACAATGGTTATAAATATGGACAACACATACTTCAAGTATGAAGAAAATGAATATTGAATACACACAAAAATAAAATAAAAAGCTACAGAAAATATCAAAAACTAACAAAAATAAAAATGAACTTGGGTGGGTTACCTCACACCAAGTGATTTATTTAACGTCTAGGTAAGACGTTGTGCCCAATCAAGGGTCACCAACTAGCTCAATGAGATGGACAACTGACGCTGGAGGAATCGCGCCATGGTATTGCTTCAAACGTTGTATATTGAGCTTGAATGACTCACCAGTCTTCTCATTCTGAATATCCACAGCTCCATGAGGAAGGAAGTAACGGCCCAGACCACTTGGACTTTAGCTTCCTAGGAAAAAATAGTAGGCGAGAGTTAAACAACAACACCGGCATACCGGGTTCAAACACTTTATGATGAATTATCCTGTTATGGTAAATCTTGTTAGGATTATGCTCAATAAGAAGAGTGTAATGGTGTAGTTTAACAATCTTTTCATATTAATAAAGTAATTTTTGTTTTAAAAAATCTTATAGCTTTTATAGTTTTAATATTATAATTGTTAAATGTAAATAATCATAAGATCGAAAAACTATGAGAAATAAAGAATTGTTCATACATCTGGATATATATGAGGTAGACACAATTCTTTAGTTAGTTTGAATATTCACAACTTAAGATAGAGGTTGGGAGCCTTTATCTTATTAAAGTTGTAGATTCTTTTGCTAGTATTCGAGTGAGATCAAATGTGTTATAATAAGTCTAAAATCATCAAAGTGTAGTGTCTTTGGGTAAAAGAATTTAGTACAGTGGGTGCATTGAATATGATCACAGTCAAATACTTTATCCAGAACCGTCAGTGGATAAACGTTTTCACTTGAGGGCAATCAGAGTTCTATCTCAATCCTGAAATAAATGATGGACTTATGGTTGCAAGGTGTTATCATTTGAGCTGTCAATGAGTACAATTATATAGTATAGTCTATCATCGATGGTTTGGTAGTATTCATTTGTTAATTATAGAGGATTTCATTTATAGATATGGATATCATGGCTCCATTTATTAAATGTGAGTAGAATACCATGATATAGATATTTTGAGGTATTGGATATTAATTCTTAACGTTAAATTTTCAATATTGTCTATTGAAATATGACTTATGGACAAGTCAAAATATTCAAGTTCAAAATGTGGTCATATGACTAAAAATGGTAACTAGGAGAGTTATAGGCGGTCTAAGAGCTCTTGTTGATTACTGGTATTTTTCACGAGGATACACTATCTCCAATAAGGTTGTCTAGGGTATGAATGAGAAACACTATCTTATTCTATCTTTATTTAAGAATTCAATTTTGGTTCTTTAGTTAATATATTGGGCCTAAGTGAATTATTTGTTGATTGTAATTAGTTTGTGTCTATTGAAGCTTAAATTTAGATAGTCCACCAAGATCCCCAATCTACATGAACTTGCATGAGTCACTTAATATATTCTACCGGACCAATTACTGGGTCCATCTAGAATTGTTTTTGGATTTTGGAATCCAAACGTTTTGGAAAGGTGCGGTCATGTATGAACAAGACACACGATAACTCTTCAAGTATCTGAAATGGGCAGCCAAGACTGTGGAAAATCTTGGGCAGCCCTAATGGGTGCAATTAGCATTCCAATTATACATTAAGAATATAATTGCACATTTAATGTCTGTTCAATTATATTAATGTATTAATTAAGGCATGTGAACTTATTTCTTTTTTAATAAGTATGGGTATAGTTTATATGTGGACTTTTTATTATAGTCCAATGGATTTAATAAAATGGAAAAACATAATATAGTCCATAGGTTTAGGCTTGGGCGGCAATGGCTAATATATTGGCCTATTATTTTGTTTTATTTTATTAATCAATTAAATAGAAATTAATTAATTAATTTTTTAATTAAAAGTCAAAATCTTTTTCAACTAGGAGAAGGTATCTTAGTGTCATACTACTTTTAGTAGTATGATTAGTAGATAAATATAACTTTTTATTTATCTAGTCAAATTAGGAAGTTTTTGATAAGTCATAACTAATATTCCTAATTAGGATTGGATTAATATTTTAATCTAAATGCCATAAAAGGAATATTAGTAAAAGTCAATCACTTACAATTGCCTACACACTTATGAGTTGGAATTGGATTGGACTCGAAACATAAATCCTCCCTAAAGGAGAATTCAGCCACCACAAATACCTATCAAGAGAGTTCGACCATGACTAATGCTTGTGTGTGAATTTTTGAGCTTCGTTTTGCTTAAGAAAAATTTGTCCAACTCAGAGAAAAAGTGTGTGAGGAATTCGGCCAAGAGAGTTATGAAAGTAACGCGGTTTATTAAAGTGAATTAATTAAATAATATGATTGTTTAATTAATAATTTAATAATAAAATTATTAATTTAGAATTATTAATTTAATTATTAAATAGGAGGTTATGATTTCAAACATTGAAAAAAGGGAAAGTTAAATTAGATTATTTAAAAGTCTCTGGAGATCAAGAATTCAAATCCCTGTAGGTTATTAAATAAATATAGAATTTGAGAATTTTATTTTGACTTGGTCAAACCCTAGAGATTAAATGAATATATAAGTGTTATTTCTTTTAATTCACAAGCAAAATATCATACTTTTCAAGCAAGAAAAGGAAAAGAAAACCCTAGGCATACTAAGATTCGGCCGAATTGAAGAAAGGGAAGAAAAATAAAAAGTTTTTTTCCCCTCCCTTTCTTGCAACGTGCGTCCAACCAAGAAAGAAGTTGTCTTTCTCCTTTCGCATATGATCTCTCCCACACACACGTTATCAGCCTACGGGTCATAGCTCGGAAGATCTAGCGGTATCAAAAGGAATCATATCATTCAAGAAACAAATAATAATCTTATATCTTTTTCAAGTAGTATATGTACAAAATCGATAGTTTTAAAAAGAGTTTTCAAAAAGACAAAAAGAAAAATTTTAAATCCTTGCCTAAACCTTCGTTGTTTGATTTTCTTTTTCCTACAATTGGTATCAGAGACAGGTTCTTATTTTGTACATATACGAAAAAGAATATGATTCTTATTTCTTGTTCTTCATATGTATATGTTTGTTATATATATAATTATTTTGGTTTGTTGTTTCATGTGTAGGCACAATCTAAAGGTTATATGTGTTATATATTTAATTGTTAATATATAAATATGAATGGTCATAATTTTTTATTGCGAATTGGGTTTAGATTTAATTGTTTTGTCAAAGCTGAATATGTTATTGGCTGTTTCGTACATCCTATAATTAACTGAAGCGAAACCATAGCAAATGGTATTCGATTAAGGCGATTCAAAAACTGGTGGAAAGCAGAGATTCAAACCAAGACAACGAAAATGGCACCAATAACGGGCACCGAATGCAACCTTACGCGCTATCGCACGCCGGCAATACTACAGACTCAAAATAGGGCAATACACTGTGCACAAGGGACTGTCATAGCAGGTTTTGGGACTGTTCTTGTGGATTTGTTTAGGGCAATTTGGCTGCATATTTTCTGAAAAATAGTGATGAATATTAGCCCAAAAAAATGGCAGAAAATTGAAGCGAAAAATTGCTTGAAAAACTGCCCAAATCGCGCCTTGCGCGACTGCACGCACTATATGTATGTGTGGTTGCCAGTACGAGTTAGGGTTTTTTTTGGGCCTCGAACACAGTTAGGATAACGTGTGGGCCTTAGCACAAAGTTGGCGGTCCATAGAAGTAATACAGATGGCCTTAATAAATCCAAGTTAACTTCACTTAATTTTTCCGTGTTAGCGGACTTGAGATATGTAGGTGGGTTATCTGATGGGCTTCATGGATAGCCATACCTTGCTAGTTTTAAGTGATGGGCCTCAGGACGCAATCCATGAGATGGGTTACTAAAAAATTTAAATCAAGTTGGACTTGATAGAAGCTCAAAACGAAAGATGGAAGACTTACAAAGAAGACCAAATAATGCCTTGGATAAATTTTGTAATTAGATTTGTTTAAGTTAGATAGTCCAATTCACTCGGTCATTCATATATGTTTTTTACTTATGTAATAAGTCTGTTCATACATTTCAATGCCATTTAGATTAGGTGTGCCTACACATGCATTATAACATGTCATTGATGCGGATTTTATGCAACTCGTAAGTATACGAGATCGACATAAGTAATAATGAGAGAGTTAGAGTATTGTTCCCACGAGGACAAAGACTATCAATTACCAAAATTAACTTAACCTAATTCTATTTAGACTAACAATGATTTTAAACTTGCAAATTAACCTAAAACAATAAAGACAAGGTTTTGAATTCAAGGGAATTAAAGAGTTAGGATATCCGGTTTCACTTAGTTATTATTATCAAACACTCCTGAGTTACTATATAGATTTTATTATCGAAGTTTGAATGTGTACTTAAACTAGATTAACCAATAATATCTCTCGAGTATTACCATAATTATTCTACAGCACACCAATACCCTATCTCTCAATAACTATTGAGTGCAAGAGAACACATTAAGATTAAATAAACACAAAACAAGTAATACAAACCAATTTACTATATCTCTATATAAACTAGTATGTGATAGACATTATTACGAGCACAAGTCGAGCATTGTTAGCTCTATTTCTTCATAAAAAATGGACCTCTATCTTTACCTATTCTTACCTAATTTTGTTCCATTCCTAGGTAATTATCGGTTGTTTTTAATATTTTTTTATCTAGTGTGCAGGTAATAAGGTTTTGAGCTTAATTGAAGAACTTTGGTGGATTAAATTGAAGATCTGAAAATTTATTAGTGCAGACTTGTCATGTTCCTGAGGCTTCCTTAAATTCCAAAAGATGAACTGGATTATGAGCCTTATATTTTTGGAAAGTTCTAGATGTCTACTTTCTGGCAAATTTTATGGTTTGTGATTCCGAATTTTCTAGAGGAAGTTATACTTGTTTTCACATCAATGCGCAGTCCAGCGACTTGTGCAAGTCGCGGCAATAAAAATCCCAGATTTTAGGCAGTAGCTTCCGCGACTTGTGGAAGTCGCGGCGGACTAAAAATCACCCTAATCAGCTCAAGTATAGAAGGAAAAACATGAAAAACAAAATGGGGATTCGGCTGGGACTGAGAGAGCTCGACCAAGAGGAGAACAAGAGAGAAAAGAAGAGGTCAAGGGAGAGAAGAAGATTATCTTGGAGATAAGAGGGTCTGAATTCAATCCTTTAGCCATGTTCTCAACACTAAGCTTGAATTTTGGAGGAAGTGAAAGCTAGAAGAAGTCACGATTGGAAGAGGATGAGAGTTCATACGTTCCACGAGTTTTTTTTATCCCTTTCCTTCTTTGATTTTCATTCTTGTATCTCTCTTTTAGCATTGTTAAACATTTTTAGTTGTAATTTCTTGATTATGACTTAAACTTGTAAGTTAGGATTTTGATGAATCATTTTTATTGATATTTGAATGAATTTATAGTTTGATTTATTGATATGAATTATTGTTTGTTGAGTGGTATTATTGATTTTCATGCTTCTAAGTGTAATGGCCATGTATTTAGTTGATTTTATGGTTGTGTGTTATGGATCGAGAGATGAAACCTACAACGTGCTCGATATAATGTCCACTATAAGTAGAATTAGATAGAGATATGCTAATTTACTTGTGTGATCATTGTATGTGTTTATGATGCTTAATAAATTGTTATGCATGCGATAATCATCGAGAGATAGATATTAATGTGTAATAATAACTACGGTATAATTCGAGAGAATATTTTGGTTAACTTAGATAAACACGATCATTAACAATAATAATTAAATCTCAATAATGTGCTTTCATGAAATTCAATTAGACGGATTAGGTGAAATCAAATATCCTAGCTAATCTCTCATATTGGTCCGTGTTATCTCATTTTTGCGTGAATTTATATTTATGTTATTTTCTTCATATAAATATTCCGATTTTTCAAATAGATATAGGTTTAGTTAATTTTAATACTTAATACCTAAATATCCATGTGGAGACGATAATTTACTTATTCTTTATTACTTGTACCAAACTCGTATACTTGCGGGTACAAAAAGGCGTAACAAGCGTCTCCTCTCGGTTCATAACCCAACCACCTATGATGATTCTAAGTGGTAGCCAAGCACTTAGAAAGTAATAAACACAATAATATCAATTTAACACATCAATAACAAATCTAAATAGAAAATTTCAATTGTATTCAATTAATAGAAAACCAATGACCCATCATTAATCTTAACTGTAGGAAATTAGTTCATGCTTAAATATAAGAACAAAACAATAATATTCTCAATTCCTAGCATGACTAATTACAATGGAAAATTAAAGGAGAAGTCTTAGAAAACGTTGATTCCCAATTGATTGTTTTTCGAATTGATGCAGAATTGATGATGAACTGTGATGCGATGCGATGCGGATATGGCGGCTTCTTGCTTCCCAAAACCCTAGAATTTTCCAACCCCTTTCTTGTTGGATGAGTCCCTATTTATATCTTTCCTCCAAAAAGGACTTAAAAACGTGCAAAAATGCAATCTAAAAATGCTACCCCAAGTCGCATGTTATTGGTCGCGCCACCTGATGGAGAATTCATCATTCAAATAATGCTACCCAAAAAGCGCTACCTAAAGTAGTGTTTCTTGGTAGCGTTTTTGGCACTTTTGGACCAGTAGTATATGCTACCCAAAAATTCTACCCAAGGTAGTATCTCTTGCTAGCATTTCTGGCAATTTTGGACCAGTAGCATATGCTACCTAAAAATGCTACCCAATGTAGCATCTCTTGCTTGTTTTTTGGCAATTTTGGACTAGTAGCATATGCTTTCCAAAAACGCTACCCAAGGTAGCATCTTTTACTAGCATTTTTGTCCTTAACCAGTTCTTTAACCCAATTTCACGGTCTATTAATCTGAAACCATCCAAAACATTATTGATCATCGAATATCACTTATACACCAAAGAAACACATCAAAACGTCCAACTTTCCTCAAGAATCGAGCAAAAACGATAAATAATGAGGTCGCAAAATCATACAAAATATGACATTATCAGTCATGCATGATTGTCATAAATTATATGTTTAATTTTAATTGTGCATTAAAAAGATAAACACTCAAATAATTGGCAATCAATAACGAGTTTAGTTTTTAGGAGTAAAAACTTGGTAACGCTCATTAAAACACTAACCGTTTTTAATTAAATCGTTTAATTAATTAGATTAGTTAAGCCCAATGATTTATGAGGATTAATTTGATTAAAGTCCTAATAATAATTAGACCAAATAATGAGAATAGTTTTTAGGAGTAAAAACTTAGTAATTCTAATTAATGAACTAATCGATTTAATTAAAACGTTTAATTAATTAGATTAGTTAGGTCCAATAACTTATTAGGATTAATTTGATTAAAGCCCTAATAATAGTTGGACAAAATAATAAGATTAGTTTTTAGGAGTAAAAACTTGGTAATTCTCATTAATGAACTAATCGATTTAATTACAAAGGTTAATTAATTAGATTAGTTATGCCCAATAACTTATTAGGTTTAATTATATTAAAGCCTCAATAATAAATTGGACTGAATAATATGAGTAAGTTTTAATAGATTAAAACTTGGTAAACTCATATTAAATTCTAATCTCATAAATGTTTATAATAGATTAGAAATAAAGATAAATTAGTCTTTAATAGTTAAAGATTGGTAATTTATTAATTGTTAATAGGATTAGATTTTACATTAGCCATTAAATCTAAATTAAATACTAGAGACATAGAGTTTAGAAATTCGACGTCACTTAGAAAACCCTAAATAACAAATATGAGTGGGAGAGGGATATATGACATTATATCCCGCAGTCTCCATCGTTAGTTTAACACCGTGAGACTAGAGTGACGCCTCGAGACGGCTTTACTTTCATCTTCCCTAGGGAAAGTGTTCACGACAATCAATGCCAAGGTTGACTTCTTAACGGATAGGGTTTCTGAATATATTTTGGGATTGACCTAGCCTACCTAGGCAACTCTCAAGTTAAGTTCATGAAATCTGAAATGATGGGTCATACTCACATGGATTTAAATTAAACAATTAAATTAAATTTCTGACTAAAACATAACGAGGATTGAATGATATAAGAATAAAGAGTTATTCGGATGTATCATTCGATTGAGAATATCTCGATCTAACATGCAAGGATTTGACCTAGCCTACCTAGGCACTTACCTGTGGTATGTTGGATTGTCGTAGCATAGTAACTATTTTTAGGAAAATTTCTAGTTCATTAAGTATGCATCATGTTTAATTTTATGCCGAATTCAAGTACAAAGTATGAATGTATAAAATGAATGTCTATTAATTTTATTTATGTTTAGATCAGCAAAGCCTTCTGCTTTATTACAAATCCTCGCTAATGAGAAATTAACTGGTGATAACTATATTAAGTGGAAAGACAATATGAATGCAATCATGGTCTGTAAAGACCTTAAATTTAAGCTTACGGAGGAATGTCTTCCAGAGCCTACTGCCAACGCGGGCACGAGTTATCAAAGGTAAAACCAGCAAGGCAAATGTTCCTGAGCCATCCATTACTAGTTTCAAGAAGAGGAAGAGGTATACCGGTAAAGCAAAGGCTAAGTCTAAGATAAAGAGAACCACAATTGACAAAGCAAAAGGAAAAATATTTTCATTGCAAAGAGGTTGGTCATTGGAAAAGGAACTGTCCATAGTGCGTCGAAGAACTCTCCAATAAGAAGAAAGTTAAAAGTGAATCAGATTTACTTGTCATTGAATCATGTTTAGTGGAAGATGATTCTTCACTTGGGATAGTAGATTTAGGGATTACTAACCATGTTTGTTCTTCTTTACATTAGACTGATTCTTAGATAGAGGTGGAGGAGAGTCCTTCATTATGCGCGTTGGAACATGGTATGTCATTTTTAGCAAGAGCAGTGGGAGAAGTCAGACTTTACACAACACTACTTAATACTGAAATGTTTAAGGTTGAAAAACCTAAAACGCAATAACTAAAGGTTTCTTATGAAAATGAAACAGTATTTATAGCATCTAAGACTTGGCCATATTAACCTTGATAGAATAGACAGACTAGTAAAAGGCGGACCTTTAAGCGACTTAAAGATCGTCACTTTACCTGTCTGCGAATCTAGTCTAGAAGGTAAAATGACCAAGAGACCTTTTTACTGGAAAAAGGAATATGACCACACAACCACTAGAGCTTATACACTTAGATATCTGTGGACCAATGAGTGTTAGAGTTAGATGTGATTATGAGTATTACGTCACATTTATTGACGATTACTCAAGATACAGGTATGTTTACCTAATGCAACATAAGTCGGAAACATTTGAAATGTTCAAAGAATTCCAAGCTGAAGTTGAAAATCTATTAGGCAAAACAATCAAGGCTCTACGATCAGATCGTGGAGGTGAGTATCTTGACCAAGAGTTTGAAGACTACATAGTTGAGCATGGGATAATATCCCAAGTCACATCTCTAGGAATGCCACAGCAGAATGGTGTTGCGGAGAGGAAAAACATGACTCTGATGGAAATTGTGAGATCTATGATTAGCTTATCATCACTACCTATATTTCTTCTGGGGATATGCACTGCAAACGGCAGCATACATCTTGAACTTAGTTCTATCCAAGTCTGTTCCCAAGACTCCTCAAGAGTTGTGGAATGGTCGTAAAGTCAGTTTACGACATTTTTGCATTTGGGGATGTCCAGTACATGTACTAAAGAACAGAAGTGGAAAACTAGAACCTCATTCAGTTGTATACTTGTTTGTAGGATACCCAAAGGAAACTAAAGGAAGATTCTTTTATAATCCTCAAGAAAACAAAGTGTTTTTATCGACAAACAGCAACGTTTTTTGAAGACAATTATATGAGTAATCTTAGACCTCGATCAAAGATCGTATTGAGAGAGCTAGAGCCTAGGTCGACCAGTGCTCAGTCAGCAAAAGTTGTTGACAAGATTATTGTTCCATCCATGTCTGATAATTAGATAATTCCAAGTCAGGATACAATACCACCTAGACATAGTCGTACAAACACTATTTAGGCATTGGAGAGGCACATGGTGTCATTTCTGATGATAGTGTGGAATGACCCATTGTCATTTAGACATGCAATGAAAGATTCTGACAAAGAGGAATAGGCTAAAAGTCATGAATCTCGAGATGGAGTCCATGTACTCCAACTCAGTCTGGGAACTTGTAAACTTACCTGATAGGATAAAACCCATAAGGTGTAAGTGGATAAGGTAGAGACCTTCAAGGCAAGGCTAGTGGCAAAGAGTTATACCTAAAAAGAGGGGGTCGATTATAAAGAGACATTCTCGCCAGTAAAAATGTTTAAGTCTATTAGGATATTTTTATCTATAGCTGTCTATTTTGATTACGAAATTTGGCAAAAAGACGATAAGATTGTATTCTTGAATGGCAATCTTGATGAGAGCATCTATATTATGCGAGGGATTCATCTCCTAAGATTAAGAGCAAAAGGTTAGTAGATTGTGAACGTCTATTTATGGACTTAAGCAAGCATCTAGATCTTAGAATATAAGGTTTGATACTACTATTAAGACCTATGGCTTTCAACAAAATGTTGATGAGCCTTATGTATACAAGCGCATCGTTGGCAAGAAGGTAGTATTCCTAGTTCTTTACTTTGATGATGTTGGGATTAATGCCCTAAAGCTTGTAATTGTAAATGGTTAGAGACTTAATAAGAATTATTCAGATTATCATTCAAGTTTATAAATGTTTTATATTCAGTAGTACATTCGTATTGTGCAATAACATCCTAGATTGCAAGATGTAATCTGAGAATGAGTATATAATGGTCATATACAGAGAGGATTCATTTTAAGACATGCAATCTAAAGAGTCCGTAGAGAGCAAACAAAGCTGGGTACTTTATTTGTGATTGATCTACTGTTGCGGTCCCTTCTGTAAAGTACAGTGGTCTTATCCTAGACCGTTCATGTAGTTGACATGATAATGGAGGCACCTTATATGATGAGATCATATAGGACTGGGCGACGATTTATATGAATCTCTCACCAAGATCCGTTAGTAGATGAGATTCATATATAATCGATAAACAATGGCTATTTATAGGTGATCTTAACCCTGAGTTTCTTATCGACTCTTTCAAGTTGGATTGTGGCTTTTGATTTACCATAAGTGAGGTTGATGTGAATCTCGACCAATACCTCTGTATCTTGGAGTTGCGGTTTGGCTTGTGGCTGGGAAGATTTGAACACAATATTGGAATCCACTACTTCTTAATTGAAGTAGATGAGTAGTTCCTTTAAGGATTGATTCGGGGCTTGAACGATTATTAGCGCTCTCTTTCTTCCGTGAGAAAGATAGGATTTAATTATTCATTAGAGAAGCAATGGTACTTAAAGGAAAAGATATTTCTAGAGGGGTATAACGGACTTTATGACCCAGCTCTAGTTATGAACTATTTGTGAAGGATCACACTATATGCAATTAGCTATATCAGTGGATACTGAGACTTTGGATTGTATAAACACGTCTACAGTTCTGAGAGTGCAGCCTTCGGGTTTTTAGTGGAATAACTCCGAGGTTAATAATCGTGAAATATTAATTAAAGAATTTAAATTAATATTACTAAGTATTATTGGAGCTCAAAACTGTGGGTCCATTAGGTCCCCTTGCTAGCCCTTATGGTTGTTGGTAATGAGGGTCACGATAGATTAATTGGATGGTCCAATTAATAGTATTACAAAAGTAATATGATTTAAATAAAAGAAAATAATTTAATAATGTGATTATTTAATTAATTAAATATTTAATAAAATAATAGAAATTATTAATTATTAATTATTAATTCTATTTATTAAATATGAGGTCATGTGATTAAATAATGACTAAGACAAAAGAATTAAAATAATTAGATTATTTTAATAGTCCAAAAGGTATCAGGTTCAAGTATTTAGGGAGACTAAAAATAAATAGGATTAATAATCCTATTTTGACTTGGTCAAACTAAAACCTAAAAGAGTTACTATATAAGTGTTATATAGTTAGGAAAAAAACCTAACATATAATTGAGAAACACAAGAGGGTTCAACCACTAAAGAGAGAAGAAAAAAGAAAAATTTTTTTTTTTTTTTTTTTTTACTCTCCCTTTTCTTGTTGGTGCGGCCGGCCATAAGGAGAAAGGGTTCTCCGTTCATTTTTCACGTGACCTCCATCTCTTGCCATGACGTGCCTACACATAAGTTGTCAGACCGCAGGTCATAGCTTCGGAAGATCTGGTGGCAGATCGAGGAATCAGAAAAAGAAAAATCAAGAAATAGGTATGTAGTTCATGAAATCTTTTTCTGTATATATACAGGAACTCGTTTCTGATTGAAAAACAGTTTTTCAATTAAAAGAAAATTTTTGAAATCTAATTCTGCATATTATATGATAATCAAACGTTTTCTAAAACTCCCTTCAGATGACATCATTATCAGAAGTAAAGAGTTGTCTCGCTAACCAATTTCAAATAAAAGATTTGGTATAGGCAAGTTATGTTCTAGGGATCCAATTAATAAGAGATTGCAAGAACAAACTGTTAGCATTGTCTCAAGCATCATATATCGATAAGGTACTTGTGTGATTTTTGATGGAGAAATCCAAGAAAGGCAAAATACCTTCCAAACATGGAGTTTATTTGTCTAAGGAACAGTATCCTAAGATACCTCAAGAAATTGAATATATGAGATGTTTTCCCTATGCATCAGCAGTAGGTAGTCTAATGTATGTTATAATATGCACAAGACCGAACATCTGCTTCGTAGTGAGAGTAGCCAGCAGATATCAGTCCAACCTAGGATTAGATCATTGGGTTGCTGTAAAGACTATTTTAAAGTATCTTCGGACAATGAGAAATTATATGCTAATATATTCCGGACAGGATTTGATCCCATTAGGATATACTGATTCTAACTTTTAGTGAGAGAAGGATTTTAGAAAATCCATATCTAGGTCAGTATTCACCCTTCGTGATGGAGCCATAGTGTGGAGGAGTATCAAGCAATCTTGCATTGCTGATTCCATCATGAAAGCCGAGTATGTAGCGGCTTTGTGAAGTTGCTAAGGAGACTGTATTACTCCGCAAGTTCCTAAATGATCTGGAAGTGGTTCCAGATCTGGATAATCCCATGACACTTTATCACGATAATAGTAGAGCTGTAGCTAGTTCCAAGGAACTAAGAAGCCATAAAATAGGGAAATATATAGAGAGGAAATATCATCTTATTAGAGAAATAGTGCAGAGAGAAGACGTGACCATGACGAAGATCGTGTCAGAGGACAACCTGCTAGATCCATTTGCGAAGACCATAACGGCTAAAGTGTTTAAAAGTAATCTAGAGGGTCTAGGTCTAAGATACATGTCTCACATGCTTTAGTGCAAGTGGGAGATTATTGGGGTTTATACCCTAAAGTCTTGTAATTGTAAATGTGAGAAAATATCAATAAAATGATTTATAATTCATTCATAGTAAAAGTAGTTTATTTTAGTTCATACGTTTATATATTATATGCGTAACATTTAAGATTGCAAAATGTAATATCAATCTGAGTATATGAAAGTCATATACAAGAAAATTCATTTTGAGACATGCAATCGAAAGAGTCCGTAGATAGCAAACAAAGTTGGGTACTTTTTTTGTGAATGATCTACTGTTGTGGTCCATTCTATAATATACAGTGGTCTTATCCTAGACTGCTTATGTAGTTGACATGAGAATGAATGCACCTTATATGATGAAATCATATAGCACTGGGTCACGATTTATATGAATATCTCACCAAGATATGTTAGTAGATGAGATTCATATAGATCGACATATGATGGCTATTTATGGGTGATGTTAATCCTGAGTGTCTTATTGACTTCTTCAGGTTAGATCGTAGCTTTTGATCTACTATAAGTGAGATCGGATGTAGTTTTCTCGATCTACACCTCCGTATCTTGGAGTTGCGGTTTGGTTTATGGCTGGGAAGGTCTGTATCGAAATCCACTCCTTCTTGACTGAAGTAGATGAGTAGTTCCCTTAAGGGTTGAATTAGGGCTTGGACAATTATGAGGCATCTCCTTCTTCCGTTAGGAAGACATGATTTAATTATTTATTATAGAATCAATGGTACTTAAAGGAAAAGATATAACTAGAGGGGTATAACGAACATTATGACCCTGTTCTAGCTATGAACTACGTGTGAAGGATCACACCATATGTAATTAGCTATATCGATGGACACTGAGATTTCAGACTGTGTAAAACATCTGCAGTTTCGAGAGTTCAACTTCGGATTTTTAGTGGAATAACTCCGAGATTAATAATCATAGAATATTAATTAAAGAGTTTTAATTAATATTTCTAAGTATTATTGGAGCTCAAAACTGTAGGTCCATTAGGTCCCCTTACTATCCCTTAAGGTTGTTGGACAACGAAGGTTCACGGTAAATTAATTGGATAGTCCAATTAATATTGTTACGAAAGTAAAGCGGTTTATTAAAGAGAATTAATTAAATAATATGATTGTTTAATTAATAATTTAATAATAAAATTAGTACTTTAGAATTATTAATTTAATTATTAAATGGGAGGTTATGATTTCGAACCTTGACAAAAGGGAAAGTTGAATATTTATATTATTTAAAAGTCCCTAAAAGTCAAGAGTTCAAATCCCTCTAGGTGATTTAATAAAAATAGAATTGAGAATTCTATTTTGACTTGGTCAAATCCTAGAGATTAAATGAATATATAAGTGTTATATTCTTTTAATTCACAAGCAAGATATCATACTTTTCAAGTATGAAAAGAAAAAGAAAACCCTAGGTATACTAGGATTCGACCGAATTAAAGAAAGGGAAGAAAAATAAAAAGTTTTTTTCCCCTCCCTCTCTTGCAACGTGCGGCCAACCAAGGAAGAAAGAAGTTGTCTTTCTCCTTTCGCTTGTGATCTCTCATACACATGCGTTGTCAAACTATGGGTCATAGCTCGAAAGATCTAGCTGTATCAAAAGGGATCATATCATTCAAGAAACAAACAAAGGTAATCTTGTATCTTTTTCAAATAGTATTTGTACAAAATCGATAGTTTTGAAAAGAGTTTTCATAAAGACAAAATGAAAAAATTTAAAACCTCACCTAAACCTCCACTACGCGATTTTCTTTTTCCTACATTTAGTTAACATCTTTAGTATTAGTAATAGTTAACTTACTGCTTCCTTGTGGATTTGACCCGGTTCTTATGGACTTTATTACTTCGACACATCTTGGACTTGGGATTTTATCTCACACGTTGTGAGCATGTCAAGTTTTTAGCACCATTGCCGGGGATCAAACCCGAGTCACCATCGTGACCGGCTGGAATTCTCACCACTATATGTATACTTGAGGATCGAAGGTAATTATTTCAAGTCCAATTTGGGTGGATTGATAGTTAAAGGCAATAACGCGACTTCTAACTGACTTTTCTGTTCAACACCTAAACCTGCTTCTACCCCTTCTTCACCTCCATTTTCGCTCAGAAGACTAGGTCTATCTGCACAAAGATCATCACAATCATTGTTTTTTACCTTGTCGAGGACTACAAAATCGGCAGGAATGATGAGCTTATCCACCTAGATGAGAATATCTTTAATAATTCCCTCGGATGTCATGTAGCAGTAGAACGATCCGCCAACAACAGAGACATAGAAGTGGGCTTCAAATCATGTAAGCCAAGCTGCACGTAGACCGAATAGGGCATCAGATTGATGCTAGCCCCAAGATCTAACGTTGCTCTTTCGAACAGGCATAAAACTTGACACGCTAATAACGCATGAGATAAAATTCCAAGGGCAGGATGTGTCGAAGTAATTAAGTCCTATAAGAATGGGGTCGAATCCACAAGGAAGCGGTAGGTTAACTATTACTAATGCTAAAGATGTCAACTAAACAATATTGAAATCAGATTTGTAGGTTTGAATCATGAAAATATAAAAAGTAACTAAAGCAATTATCAAAAGACAAACTTAGCCAAGGGTGAGAAAACGTTAGGTGGTCGAATGGTCCCAATCATAAGCCAGGGTATTACAATTAACTATTTAATGCACAGTATTTCAAAGAAGTGAATTAACCCTAATAATGACACAACAAATTATATTGGTCATGCATTGATGTTGTAATTCTAATTAATTCCACCTATTGGTCCTAGAGTGAAATTAAACAGAAACTCATAGTAAAGTTTAATTCCTATGTTAATTAAGCATTCTCATGCCTTAATCAAACTAATAATTATTTCCTAGAATTCGAATAAACACAATTGTGACCTAATAATCTCTCAAATAAGCTATAATTTCCTTATCAATTGTAATTCAACATTCAAGCAAAAACTCTCGTAGTACAAACAACAAGAATTACAAATAAATAGAATAAAATATCTAGAAATAACATTCTTGAAATATAATAAAAGTGATAGTCAATTACAAACCCTAGAACTTAATCATGATACATTGTCCTCCCAACTATGGGTTTAGCGAAGGGAAGAAAAAATTGATTTATCGAATAAACTTTGCGGAATGAGTTTTAAAAATTTTCTTATCTTTTGAAAACAATTTTCAATCAGGAAAGAGTTTCTGTATATATGCGAAAAAGAATAGATTACTACAATACCTATTTGTCGCTTTCGATTCTCTGACTTCTTGATTCACCACCAAGTCTTCCGAGTTATGATTCACTGTCTGTTAATGTGTGTGGAGGCACGTCATGGATAGAGATGGAAGTAACAAGAAAAAGGGCGGAGAAGACTTCTTCTTTCCTGGCCGGCTGCACCCTGCAAAAACAGGAACAGTCAGAAAAAAAAAAAAATTTTGTGTTGGCCGAATGTGCCTCTTTTCTTTCTTTTGCATTAGGTTAAAATTTTCTAGTAACATAACCCTTATATACTAGACTCTAGGGTTTTTAGTTGACCAAGTCAAAATAGGATTTAAATCCTTTTCGTTTTGGTCTCCCAAGAGATTTAAACCTGTAACCTGTAGGACAATTAAAATAATCAAATTGTTTTAGTTCTATTGTCCCTGTCATGGTTTGAATCTGCAACCTCCTATTAATAAATAGAATAATTAATAATTCACAATTATTAATTTTCTTTTAATTATTAAACGGTTAATTAAATAATCACATTATTTAATTAATTCTCTTTAATTAAATTGCGTTACTTTCGTAACACTATTAATTGGACAATCCAAATAATTTACCATAACCCTCATTACCAACAACCATAAGGGCTAGTAAGGGGACTTAATGAACCCACAGTTTTGAGCTCCAATAATACTTAGTAATATTAATTAAATTATTTAATTAATATTTCACGATTATTAATCTCGGAGTTATTCCACTAAAAACCCGAGGCTGCACTCTCAGAACTGTAGATGTGTTTATACAATTTGAAGTCTCAGTATCCATTGATATAACTATTTGCATATAGTGTGATTCTCCACAAGTAGTTCATAGCTAGAGCTGGGTCATAATGTCCGTTATATCCCTCTAGTTATATCTATTCCTTTAAGCACCGTTGATTCTCTAATGAACAATTAAATCCTGTCTTCCTTACGGAAGAAAGAGAGCGCTCATAATCGTTCAAGCCCCAAATAAACACTTAAGAGAACTACTCATCTACTTCAATAAAAAATGAGTGAATTCTACTATTGTGTTCATATCTTCCCAACCACAAGCCAAACTAAAACTCTAAGATACGGAGATATTGGACGAGAATACTACATCGGCCTCACTCATGGTAAATCAAAAGCCACGATCCAACCTGAAGGAGTCGATAAGACACTCAGGATTAAGATCACCCATAAATAGCCATCGTTAGTCGATATATGTGAATCTCGTCTATTAACGGATCTTGGTGAGAGATTCATATAAATCATAGCCCAGTCTTATATGATCTTATTATATAAGGTGCTTTCATTCTCATGTCAACTACATGAGCGGTGTAGGATAAGATCACCGTACATTACAGAATGGACCGCTTAGTAGATCATCACAAACAAAGTACCCAGCTTTGTTTGCTCTCTATGGACTCTTTAGATTACATGTCTCAAAATGAATCATACTGTATATGACTTTCATATACTCATTTTGAAATTACATCTTGCAATCTCGGATGTAAAACACTTTTAACTCGAATGATAAACACTTAATTCTTATTATGTCTAAAACCGTTCACAAATACAAGCTTTAAGGCATAAATCCCAACATTTATTTCAACATGTCACAATTCAAAGCAAAAGAAAGAAGTAAAGAACAAAGCAAACTTATTTTGATATGAAGCAATAAATATTGAAGAAATCCCACTTTGGTCCAGTTAAAACTCATTCTTCTTCAATGCTTCGTCTTCTTCAATTGAATTATTGATGACGATGATGAACCGTGTGTGAATATTGTGTCTTTGATCAGAAGAACCCAAGAAAAGATAAAGTGAAAGTGTATGTGCCAATTCCTTAGCCTTTGGTCGAGTTTTCTTTTGAATGGCCGAACCCCCCTCTTTTCCTTTCTCTTCCTTTTTATACCCGCTGGAATTAGGGCGTCAGGTCTGCTGTCACAACCGCCATTCGCGACCCTTGGTCGCGGTACTCAGTGCCTAAAAGTGGAATATGTCTCGCGATTCTTATGTCGCGACCCTTGGTCCTGAAACCTGGGTTACGGTACACACTAGCCGAATTTGGCTTATTCTTCACGATCCAATATGGTGACCCTTGGTCACGAAACCTAGGTCGCAATGCTAACTATTCAAAAATGCACTTTTAAGCTCCAATCTTCCAACTTTGGTATTTCTTCCCTAATAATCACACATAACCTGCACAAGCTAGAAACACACATTAAACCCGCCAAATTCACTTAAAAACAAGATTAAAATATGAGGTTGATTACGCCCAAACTTGTCGAAACAAAGCGATCGATGTAGAGTAGATTGGGCGGTCGTATCCACAAGGAGATGACAAAAACAAGCACGGAAAGTTAGTAGACAATTAACTTTAGAGATAAATAAAATGAACAAAAGAGAAAGAAAAATAATTTTATGATTGAAAGTGAATTAAATGTATGATGAAATGAAGCAAGGGAATTTGATGTAAAGAAAATTTGGTAATTAAATTCGATGAGGTGTCGAGAATCTCTTATATGCTTTGTCCACCTATTTGGATTTGATTCATAAAATAACTCAATTGAAAGTGTCACATCCCAAACAATCAATCGGAAAATAAAGAGTTGAAGAACATATAAATCAAAATGTCTTTGAGTAAATCAATTTCTTACATTTGGCACTTGTAGAAATTCATCTTATGAGAAATCCAAAAATGACAATATACCATAGGCAATATTGCAATAAAAGACTACTCATAAAATAATTGCATTCTATCAATATAATTATATAATGCAAAACTTCACATAAAAAGAGCTTGACTAGATTTATATAAAAATTGACAATACAATTTTATTAATATAAGAATTGAAAAGAAAAGATAGAAGAAGAAGAATAGTTTACTCAAATTTATAAACCTTAGATAACATTAGAGACACAAAATCCAAATAAGATCACTACACATATAAGATCATCTCTAACCTCACCATAGAACTCTAGCCTAACTTGCTCATGTTTCCACAAGTTCTATAGAGAAAATGTGAAAAAGAATTACAAGAAAGAAAGCTCTCTTAAAATTGAACTATATTTCTCTCAATTGGCTCTCTCAATAAGGCTTCCAAGGCACCTATATAGAGTGGAGGTAAGGCTTGACTTTTCTCCAAAGTTTGGCAGCTCCTTTCCCAAATCCGAAACTTCACACGCAATTTGCACCATCATGCCGATAGATTTTAGGACAATTGTCAACATAAGAGTTATAGCCCTGCCTCCTATCGTTTCGTAGCCGTAAGAATCACCGAATTTAGACTTTTGTAGAGAAAGTTATGCCCAAATGAAAAGAGTATGTTCAGCTCAGCCGTAAAAGTTGAAAACATGTTGTTTTATTTTATGGTTGGCCGAATTTGTTTACTTCTCTAGGTTATTTAGGTAAGAAACCATCCCTTCTTCAAATGGAAAGTTGATTCATGCATGGGTTAGAGTTTCTTGGACTCTTCTTGATTTATTGATGGATTCTACAAGTATAAAAATAATATAATTAATAAAAATCAACACTTATAAAATTACTATGGAAGAATATCATTTTTAAGCTCTTTATTTTACAAGTATCAATTAATATTCATACTTTAAATATACTTTCTATACTTGCATCACAACCCCCAACCAGCTTTTTGCTAGTCTCTAGCAATTCAAACGTAAATAAGAAATGCGGCATAGTGAATAGACTAATTTGAAAACAAGATAAACTATTTAAGCATTTCAAACAAAAGGTAGTTAAAGATCACAGTTGTTATCAAGATTTATTCGATCATAACTTCCAAAAAGTGTGTGTGTGCATTAAGCCAAAACCTTCATACCACAAACCACAATACGTATAGCTTTCGAAAGATTAACCAAAAAAAGGCCTCAACTCCATTTCCTCACGGGTAAAGTGTTTCAATTTTAGAGATATGGATTTCACTCATGGAGTTGGAAAATCGATAATCACTCAAAGGAATAAGCAATATTTACGGACAGACAAATGAACAAACATTGATCCAAAGATAGGAAAACTTAACTCTTTAGAGGTCACATTCTTTTCAAAAATTATCTTTTAGATTTCAATTGGTCATTACAAACAATAGAGCCATATAAAAATTTAAAAAGAAATAAAGGCTTGTCTTCTATAATGACTGATGAATTTATTGAACAAAGGATACATTTTTTTTCTTTTTTTTTCTTTTTTTTCTTTTTTTTTTTTGTTTTTTATTACTTTGAATGAATACAAATAAATTGACACAAAGTTACATACAAATGACTCATGGCTCAACAAAACAAACTTATAATTTTGACCAATATCATCCTTTATTTTTAGTTTAAAGAATGTTATTCTAATTAGAAATTAACCATTTCAAAAGATCAATGTAAGTTCATAAGCTGTTTTCTCAATCTCTCCACTCACTCACAAAAGATGTGTGAGTATAGAAAATATGCTTATGCTTATTGCATTAGGTTAAATTTCCTAATAACATATCATATATATACTAGGACTCTAGGGTTTTAACTTGACCAAGTCAAAATAGAATTCTAAATCCTTTTATTTTTTGTCTCCCTAGAGTTTGAACCTTTGACCTCTAGGATTATTAAATAATTATATTATTTAATTCTTTTTGTCCTTGTCATGGTTTGAATCTGCAACCTTCTATTTAATAATTAAAATAATTCATAATTCATAATTATTAATTTTCATTAAATTACTAAATTATTAATTAAATAATCATATTATTTAATTAATTCTCTTTGGTTAAATTGTGTTACATTTGTAATACTATTAATTGGACCATCCAATTAATTTACCATAACCCTCGTTCCCAACAACTATAAGGGCTAGTAAAGGGACCTAATGGACCCACAGTTTTGAGCTCCAATAATACTTAGCAATATTAATTAATATTTCATGATTATTAACCTCGGAATTATTCCACTAAAAACCCGAGGTTGCACTCTCAGAATTGTAGACGTGTTTATACAATCTGAAGTCTCAGTATCCATTGATATAGCTATTTGCATATAGTGTGATTCTCCACAAGTAGTTCATAGCTAGAGCTAGGTCATAATGTCCATCATATCCCTCTAGTTATATCTATTTCTTTAAGCACCGTTGATTCTCTAATGAACAATTAAATCATGTCTTCCTTACAGAAGAAGAAGAGTGCTCATAATCGTTCAAGCCCCGAATCAACACTTAAGAAAATTACTCATTTACTTCAATCAAGAATGAGTGAATTCCACTATTATGTTCATATCTTCCCAACCGCAAGCCAAACCGCAACTCCAAGATACGGAGGTATTGGTCGAGAATACTACATCGACCTCACTCATGGTAAATCAAAAGCCACGATCCAACCTGAAGGAGTCGATAAGACATTCAGGATTAAGATCACCTATAAGTAGCCATCGTTTGTCTATATATATAAATCTCATCTACTAACAGATCTTGGTGAGAGATTCATATAAATCGTGGACCAGTCCTATATGATCTCATCATATAAGGTGCCTCCATTCTCATGTCAACTACATATACGGTCTACGATAAGACCACTGTACGATACAGAATGAACCACAGCAGTAGATCAACAACAAATAAAATACTCAGCTTTATTTGCTCTCTACGACTCTTTAGATTGCATGTATCAAAATGAATCATAATGTATTTGACTTCTATATACTCAATTTGAGATTACATCTTGCCAATCTTGGATGTCACTTGTACAATATAAGCGTATGAACTAAAATTAAACACTTTTTATTTGAATGATAAATATTTAACTTTTTATTTATGTTTAATAACATTTACAATTACAGGCTTGAGGGCATAAATCCTAACAATCTCCCACTTGCACTAAAGCAGATGAACATGTCTCGTAATCCTAGACCCTCTAGGTGACCCTCAAACACTTTAGCCATTAAGGTTTTCATAAACAGATCAGACAAGTTGTCATGCGACGCAATCTTTGTCACGGTCACGGTTTCTCTCTGCACTATATCTCTGATGAAATGATATTTTCTCTCTATAAACTTCCCCTCTCTTATGGCTTCTTGGTTCTTTGGAATTAGCCACAGCTCCACTATTATCACAATAAAGTGTCATGGGTTTATCCATATCTAGAACAACTTCCAGATCACTTAAAAACTTACGGAGCCATACAGCCTCTTTAGCAGCTTCACAAGCCGCTACATACTCGGCTTCCATGATGAAATCAGCAATACAAGATTGCTTGATACTCCTCCATACTATGGCTCCACCACCAAGGGTGAATACTGACCCATACGTGAATTTTCTAGAATCCTTGTCTGACTAAAAGTCAAAATCTGTATATTCTAATAGGATCAAATTCGAATGGGAATATACTAACATATAGTTTCTCGTTCTCCTAAGATACTTAAGAATATGCTTAACAGCAACCCAATGATCCAATCCTGGGTTGGACTAATATCTGCTGGCTACTTCCACTGCGAAGCAGATGTTGAGTCTCGTGAATAACATAGCATACATAAGACTGCCTACGCATAGGGAATTCATCTCATATCCTCAATTTCTTAAGGTGTCTTAGGACACTGTTCCTTAAATAGATAAACTCCATGTCTCGAAGGTAAACTACCTTTCTTGGAGTTCTGCATCAAGAATCGCACAAGTATCTTGTCGATATACGATGCTTGAGACAATGCTAACAGTTTGTTCTTGCAGTCCCTTATTAATTGGATCCATATAACATAACTTGTCTCTCCCAAATCTTTCATTTGGATTTAGGTAGCAAGCCAATCCTTTACTTCTGATAATGTCCCTGCGTCATTCCCAATGAGTAAGATATCATCTACGTAAAGGACCAGGAATATTACTCTCTTGTCAATGATGCACTTGTACACACAAGTCTTATCAACATTTTACTTAAAGCCATAAATCTTGATAGCAGTATCAAACCTAATGTTCCAAGATCTAGACGCTTGCTTAAGTCCATAAATAGACTTTTGCAATTGGCAAACATTTTACTCTTGATCTTGGGATATGAATCCCTTATGTTGCATCATGTAGATGCTCTCGTCAAGATTTCCATTCAAGAATGCAATTTTGATGTCTGTTTGCCAAATTTCGTAATCGAAATAGGCAGCTATGAATAAGAGTATCCTAATAGACTTAAACATAGCTACTGGTGAAAAGGTCTCATCATAATTTATGCCTTCTTTCTGGGTATAACCCTTCGCCACTAGCCTTGCTTTGAAGGTTTCTACCTTTCTATCTACTCGTCTCTTTCTCTTATAGATCCACTTACATCCTATGGGTTTTATCCCATCTGGTAAGTCTACAAGTTCCCAGACTGAGTTGGAATATATGGATTCCATCTTGAGATCCATGGCTTTAAGCCATTCCTCCTTATCAGAATCTTCCATTGCATCTTTAAATGTCAATGGATCATCCATACTATTATCGGAAATGACACAAGTGATCAGGATATCGTACAACCCTCCCACTACGTCTAGGTGGTAGTGTATCCTGACTAGGAATCATCTAACTGTCAGATGTTTGTGGAACAATAACTTTGTCAACAACTTTGTTGACTGAGCACTGGTAATACCAGGTTCTAATTCCTTTAACACAATCTTACTTCGAGACTTATGATTGCTCATATAATCGTCTTTAAGAAACATTGCATTTGTCAATATAAACACTTTGTTGTCTTGTGGATTATAAAAGAATCCTCCTCGAGTTTTCTTCGGATATCCTACAAATATGCATATTTGCGAACGAGGTTCCAGCTTTCTGCTTCTGTTCTTCAGTACATGTACTCGACACCTCCATATGCGAAAATGTCGTAAACTAGCTTTACGACCATTCTACAACTCTAGGGGAGTCTTAGATTTGGATGGAACTATATTCAATATGTGAGCCATCGTTTATAGTACATATCCCCAAAAGGAAATTGGTAGTGATAAGAAACTAATCATAAATCTCACCATTTCCATCAGGGTCTTGTTTCTCCTCTCCGCAACACCATTCTGTTGTGGTGTTCCCGGAGCTGTGAGTTGAGATACTATCCCATGCTCAACCATGTAGTCTTCAAACTTTTGGTCGAGATACTTAAAGCTCTACAATCTGATCGTAGAGCTTTAAGTATTTTGCCTAATTGGTTTTCAACTTCAGCTCGGAATTATTTGAACTTTTTTAAAAGTTTCCGACTTACATTGCATTAGATAAACATATTCGTATCTTGAGTAGTCATCAATAAATGTAACATAATACTCATAACCACCTCTAGCTCTAACACTCATAGGTCCACAGACATCTGAGTGTATGAGCTCTAGTGGTTATGTAGCTCTAAGTTCTTTTCCTGTAAAAGGTCTCTTGGTTATTTTACCTTCCAGACAAGACTCACAAACAGGTAAAGCACCGATCTTTAACTGAGTGTCCAAGTCTTAGATGCCACAGATACGTTTCATTATCTGGAGAAACTTTTTATAGTTTTGTTTTAGATTTTTCAACTTTAAACAATTCAGTATTAAACAGTATTTTATGAATTAACAGCTTTAAAACATACAAGTTATTTTCATTTATACCAGAACAAACATTCATTCCATTTTTTGAAATGATAACTTATTTATCATTAAGAGAAACCTTATGAAACTTTTTCAAATAATATGGACACATAAATCAAATTCCTTGTAAATTCAGGAGTGAAACAGATATTATTCAATAAAAGAAAATGATTATTTATTTGTAGTCTAACTACTCTCACTGCTCGTGTTGAAACGACATCCCCTGTTCCAACGCACATAGTGAAGGGCCTATCCTCCGGCTTTGTCCAAGAATGTGTCCAATATAAAGAAGAATAAACATAGTTAGTAGCCCCTAAATCTACTATTCAAGGTGAAGAATCATCTTCCACTAAACAAAATTCAATGATAAGTAAATCTAATTTATTTTTCACTTTCTTCTTATTTAAGAGCTCTTCGAGGTACTGTGGACAGTTACTCTTTCACTGACCAACCTCTTTGCAATGGAAACATTTCCCTTTGCTTTGTCAGTCGTGGCGCTCTTTATATTGGGCTTAGCATTTGCTTTACCAGTAGACCCTTTCCTTATCTGGAAACTAGAATAAGATGACTCAACAACATTTGGTTCATCGTCTTACTTTTGACAGCTCTTCCTGCATTGGTTATAGGACTCTGGAGGAAATTCCTTCATGAGTACAAATTTAAGGTCTTTGCATACCATGATTGCGTTCACGTTGTGTTTCCATTTAGTATAATTATTCCCGGTTAATTTTTTGTTTGCAATGATAGAAATTAAAGCAGAAGACATTGTTGATCTTAAAACATAAATATAAATTAAAATCATTCATTTCATACATTCATATCACATGCTATATGTTTTGCATAAAATTAAACATGATGCATGAACATGTTTTAATGAACTAAAAATCCCTAAAAATAGTTACTATGCCGTGATAACCCAACATACTACAAGTAAGTGCCTAGGTAGGCTAGATCAAACCTTTGCATGTTAGATCGAGACATTCTCAATCAAATGATATACCAGAATAACTCTTTATTATTATATTATTCAATTATCACTTTAATTCAGTCAGGATTTTAATTAACAACTTAATTATATCCTTTGTGAGTGTGACCCACCGTTTCAGAATTCATGAACTTAACTTGAGAGTTGCCTAGGTAGGCTAGGTCAATCCTAAAATATATTCTGAAAACCTATCTGTTAGGAAACAACCTTGATATTGACTCTCATGGACACCTTTGTAAGGAGAACGAAAGTAAAGCCGTCACAAAGCGCCACTTGAATCTCACGATGTTGAACTAACAATGGAGACTGCGAGATATAATGTCATATATCTCTCTCCCACTTACTATTTGTAGTTTAGGATTTTCTAATAACTTCGAGTTTCTAAAACTCTAGGTTTCTAGTCTTTACTTAGATTCTACAAATAATTAAAATCTAAGTTTACTAGATATAATAAATTATTTGATCTTTAACACTTAAAATTCTAATTTATTATTCAATTTCTAATTTACATAAACTATTTAAATAAACTAGAAATTAAATGTGAAATTACCAAGTTTTAACTATTAAAACTAAATCACATTATTTGGTCCAATTATTATTTAGGCCATAATCATATTAATTCTAATTAATTGATGGACCTAACTAATCTAATTAAATATTTTAATTATAAGATTAGTTCGATAATGAGAATTGCCAAGTTTTTACTCTTAAGAACTAATATCATTATTTGCTTCAATTTTAATTAAGGTTTTAATCAAATTAATCTTAATTAATAATGAACCTAACTAATCTAATTAATTAAACACTTTAATTAAAGGATTAGTTTATTAATGAGAATTACCAAGTTTTTACTCCTAAAAACTAATCTCATTATTGTGGTCCAATTATAATTTAGGTGTTAATCATATTAATCCTAATTAATTAATGGATCTAACTAATCTAATTAATTAAACACTTTAATTAAAGGATTAGTTAATTAATGAGAATTACCAAGTTTTTACCCCTAAAAACTAATCTCATTATTTTATTGCCATTTATGAAGATGTTTATTATTTTAATCACATTAAAAATTTAAACAAATAATTGTGGCAATTATGTATGACATGTTAGAATGCAAGTATAGGCACACCTAATCTAGATGGCATGTATATGTATAATCATACTTTAAACTACCATAAATCATCACATGAAATAAACTTAAAGCATACATGAATGACCAAGTGACATGGATTATTTAACTTAAACAAATCTAATTACAAGTTTAATCCAAGGCATTCCTTGGTCTTTAAGTAATCTTCTTCTTCAAGTCCAACTCTTTCTTGTATTGGGATTCCTATCAAGTCCAACTTGATTTAATTTAAGTGAACCATCTCATCGGTTGAACTTTAAAAGCCCATCACTTAAATTTCAGCAACTTATGGATACCAAGAAGCCCATCGGACTATCCTTCCGCAAACCCCTAGTCCACACGCGCAAAAAGTTGCACGTAGCGGGCTCGGATGCTTTAGGACTATCCGAATGACTTCTATGGGCTGCCATCTTTTGTACCAAGGCCCACGCGTTACCCTAACATGTATACGAGGTCCAAACGAAGCCCAAAACAGTCCTAACACACGCGAAGTCACATCTGCCACAGCGACAGTCACGCACACGCTAGGTGCGCACAACCCTCGAAGGTTAATATTCACCAATATTTCGCTCCGATTTTTTACCACTTTTCCGGATTAATATTCACCAATATTTTCTAGAAAATATGCAGCAAAATGGCCCGTAAAAAATCCACAAGAACAGCCCCAAAACCTGTCATGATAGTCCTTGCGCACAAGTGCATTGCCCTGTTTCTGGTCTGCAGTACAGCCGAATTGAGGTGGCACGTGAGAGCGTGTCCACTTATCGTTTGTAGTGCCGTTTGCGACTTGTCTTCGTTTTGATCTCTTCTTTCCACCGGTTTTTGAATCGCCTTAATCGAACATAATTTGCTATGGTTCTGCATCAGTTAATTACAAGATGTACGAAATAGCTAATAACATATTCGACTTTAACAAAAAAAAAAACGAAAAAGGAAACCTAGTGTAACATCCCGGATTTCGGGTGATGAATTTTTGATATATGTGATATATGTGAAAATAAAATTTTACTATTTGAGGGGGTGTAAATGTAATTAAATGTATGGTTATTTTATGATTTCCAGCGGACCGAATTGAATAGTGAAAAATGAATGAAGAATGAAAAATTGGAAAACTGGACCAGAGAGCATCGCGACCTGGTCACCGCGACCACAGGTCGCGACATCTCGCTCGCGATGAAATTGTCAAAAACGGGCAGAGAGCAACGCGACCAGTCGCGCGACCAGGACGCGCTCGCGACGAAGGCGGTACGCGCACTCCAGTGAGTGCCGCGACCTGGTGCCGCGACCACAGGTCGCGACGGCGGTCGCGATGGCGAAAAAAATATAAAAAAAAATAGAAGCTTCTCGCAAAAGCGAGAAGCCAAAACAGAGAGAGAAGGAACCGAGAAAAAGAGAGAAAAGGAGAGAAAAGAGGGAAGAAAAAGAAGAAGAAGAAGAGAGAAGAAGAAGAAAGAAAAGAAAAGAAAAAGAGGAAGAAGAGGAAGAAGGAGAAAGGAAAGGGAAGGGAAAACGAAATCGTGGAACCGCGATTGTCGAACGAAAAATACGGATTCGAGGTAGGTGTACGTTGTTTTTCGAAATCGTTACGAAAAGCATTTCGTTATCGTTTACGTTTTTATTTTCGTTACGTTTCTCGTTTTCGTTTAGATTTCGATTTCGTTAATTGTTTCCGATTTCGATTTCGTTATTTGTTTTCGATTTTGATCTTGTTAAATGTTTTCGATTTCGATTTTCGATGTGTAAAAATTGATGATTGATATACTTATGGTTGATTATGGAAAGATTTTATACGAGATCGCATTTGTTTGTGTTTCGAATATTTCCGATTTCGTTTTAAACAGTTGATTTAGACTTGTATGTGAATATTGTTCATATTTCTTGAAGTTTATTATGTGATTTATATGACTATTGAATGATTATCGATTATTGAGTAATTATTGCGAAAATTGATTGTGAATTTGGTTTACCGAAACGGCCCTAGGATACGTAGACATAGAAGTGGATATAGGAGGTTGGTATACCAGCTGGGTTTTATTGAGCAGTACTGCGCCGATATTGATTGATTGATATTGATGATATTGATGTACCTCCTCTTGGATTCGTCCAGAGGCTGGGAGATATGTACCTCCTCGGGATTCGTCCCGGGGGTTGGGAGTTAATGTACCTTCCCAAGGATTCGTTCCTGGGACAGGGAGCTATGTACCTCTCTAGGTTCCGTACCCACGGTCCTAGAGTTGGGAGACACGTACCTCCTCAGAATTCGTTCTGGGGGTTGGGAGCTTGACCCATATTCCAGTCCGTATATGTTTAGTATTCTAGTGGGCCAAAATTGATAGAATTGAAAGTGAATTGAATGATTTTATTGATCGAATTCTTATGATGATTTCATTATTGTACTTCGAGAAATTGAAATTGTTTAATGATTTAATTTGGAAATTCAATTGTTTTGAAATCGATTAGTGATGAAAATGTTTATCTTGTGGTTTATTGCTTTTTAAAGACTAATTATATTGTAGTTTATTTAATTGAGTTTTTAGTACACCCACTAAGCTTTATGCTTAGCGCGTTAGTTTTGTTTCTAACGCGTAGGTACCAGGAATCCGGACGAGGCGAAAGACTGAAGAACTGGAGGAATTGCAGACCGAGTCACAGAGATTGTACAGTTGGGTAGCTATATTCATGTTATGTGTATATATATTCTGAAAGCATGCATATACAGGGAATTTGAAAATATGCTTTGTAAAACGTTTTGTAATTAAGCGTTTTATGACTTCTGTCTTTTATTATTTAAATGTACATAGTAAAGTCTGATTTGTTTATTTTATAAACTGTTTTGATAAGTCGCACTAAACGGCAGCAGGTGCGCAATTGATTGAAATTGACATAGAAGTGTTTGTGAAGAATGTGTATTTGATTGGAATGTTTTGTGTAAAAGCAGGTTTTTGGGAAGTCCGAAAACAAACGGCACTCTGCCGAATTTTCGCAAAAAAGTTAATTATTATTATGGGCTCTCTTGAAAAGGATCTTTAAAATATTTTATGGGCTCACGGTGATTTGGAAACGTAAAATGAGTTTTGAAAAGTTTTGAAAGTCCGAGTAGCGCGCCCCGGATCGGTCCGGCCGGATCGGGTCGGGGGGTGCTACACCTAGAACCCATGACACCATTCAATTAACGACCATTCATGCTTTTAATACATACAATCAAAATCATATGTAAAAGATATCATAAAAACTCTAGATTGTGTCTACACATATCATACATCAAGAATCAAAAAAGAAAATCAAGAAAACAAAATATTATAGGTTTCTTTTTTGCGTATATACAAAAGCTTCATAACCTAGCTCTCTGATACCAATTGAATGGAAGAAAAATTGATTTTATCTTATGTATATAAACGTATGTCTCAAAATGAATCCTAATGTATATGACTTTCATATACTCAATTTGAGATTACATCTTGTAATCTTGGATGTCGCTTGCACAATATAAACATATGAACTAAAAGAAAATACTTTTTATTTGAATGATAAACATTTAACTTTTTATTTATATATAATAGTATTTACAATGATAAGTTTTAGGGTATAAATCTCAACAGTTTGTTCTAACTCTAGAAGGTTTTTTATTTCTTTATTGAAGTGATTCTAGTAAAAATAAAAAGGCTTAATAGTTTTATGGGGACGAGTATATATAGGCCTCCCCAAGAAGCACCCCAACTGTTTATTTTGAACAGATCATACGGTCCTGGAAATTACTCGTTAGCCGAACTAATGATGAGACACTTGGTGTCTCGAGAATACGCACCCAGAAGCCAGCGGGGAAGCTCCACATGTAAATAATAATAGCAAGTCAACTGTTCATTTAAAATGAACCGTTTGGGCTTCAAAGATTAAATGATGACAGGTGACACTGTACTTGGGATAAGGAAATGTGAACCGGCTGTTCACTTGAAACGAACCGTTTCGAGCCCAAAGTCGAGTGACGTCATGCTCAGATAAAAGAAGCCTACCAACTATCCACTAGAAGTAAATTCCTTCACAAAAGAAATATTTTCATAATTCGTATTGTTGAGGGTAATTTCTGATAAACAAAGTCATATCACCATGCAATAAGAAAGGAATTGACCATAGGGTTGAGATGTCGTCAAATATGCAATCCAGAACACCTATTGTTATTTATTACTATTTTATCACTAAGCAGTTGTTTTTCAAGAACTACAATTTTTCTTTTTCTAATATTTGCATATACAATTAATCATAATAGTTATCTGAAAATTGTGGAATTAAATCGTCCTTGTGAATCACAGAGAGTAAAAAGGAAGAAAGTGAAGTGAAGCCAAAGAAATCATAGCCTTAACAGAGAACAGTTGGTCTTTCACATTATTATCACATAAATTAGTTTACAACTCAAATAAACTCTACACATTTGTACTGGTAGAATATTTTCATCCGCTCCTAGAATATCATTGCGGTTGACACACGTTATAGAGCTAATATTCTTCACTAGACATTGAAGAAAATTCATTTATCAATGAATGCAGCAACGGTTTCAGCAGCCTCATCTGTGCCAGCACGGGTATGAGCTTCGGCTACTATCTCTGCTGTGTGTCCAGTTTCTTTTCCAAAGAATTCATCCTGGTTAGCACATTGCGGATTCCAAAAGTTATCTTCCTGATCACTTTCTTTCGGTGTATTCCACACATACGAGTCATTGCTAAACGTTGGGGACTGCAGGTTGGAGAAAGAGTAGTGATCCAGCTCATTGTGGCAACCAATGAGTGCATCCCAGTCTGCACGAACCAGAGGTTCTACCTAAGAATAAGAAAAATCAAACATCAGCTCTAGATATATGTTTCCCCTGAACCACATGTACCAATTGATATTGAAAAATGCCCACAAGGAATGCTCTTTCTCACCTCTGGAAACTTGGTGACATGTCTTATATGGTGACTTGGTAGTAACTCCACCTAAATACGAATCATAAACAAACAAGTAATAGTTCTTTAGATTTTCCTTGCACATCAAATGAACAAGCTAATATTGAAAATCTTCAATACGACATTGCTCTTTCTCACCTCCACGAGGATTCTTGTTTGCTACCTGATTGTCTGAACTTGTTTGTGGCAGAGGTACCTGGATTTGGAATCACAAATAAACAAACATCACAATTCACATAAATGTATATGAAGGTGATAATTAAAAATTGCCCTCTTAGGATGTGATCCTTTTCACCTCTGGAACAATATATTGTGCAACATTATTTCCAGAATCATAAACCAAACTGTGACTTGGTTGCCCTCCATCAAAGGCTGAAGAAGGCTCGTGCTTCTTATCCGCCTTTTTTTCTATTCGACAGACAACAACTTTATCCTACCCAAAGAAGAAAAGAAAATGAACTGAGCTCCTCTTGTGAAGCAAAACCAAATTTTCACTAAAGTGCAACTTCACTAGTAATCAAACTTCCACAAGAAAAGAAAACAATAAATTCATATCATCAAGATAACTTATACAAAGATTAAATTCTCCTAGTCAGATGTATAACGGTCATGTTTGTGGTTCCAAGTTAAAACAAAGCTCTTAGTTTCTTACATAATTTGCACAGATATATTTGCAAAACTTCAAGTAGATAACTGTGATATATCAAAATTGGTCACTCTTCAACATAAAAAAGAACACGCAAGAGCACTTCTAGTATTCAATACGTTTTCCTGCCTAGACAAACATATCTCCATTCAAACATAGATTTCAACATTCCAGCACTAACACAGCAAACAAGGACTGAATCACTAATTCAAGCATTCTTTAATGAACCTCGAACCAAAGCCAAATGGACGGCCGAAAGGAAGAATAAATTATCAGAGCATACTTTGAAAAGAGGGTCTTTGTTGCAAGGGTACTCATGATACTCCTGCATTGTCCAGTTTGTCTTGTTCTCCTTTTTAGTATTGCTTCCCTTGTAGAAAACCAAAGTCTTCTTAATACCAATCTGGTTGTTGCTGTCTTTGGCCTTTACTTTGCCATCTTTACCGGTTTTCTTCCAGCATCCTCCCTTGGCTGTTCTACTAGCACGATCACTTTTCGCATACTTATTGTCAAGTGTACAGAAAAAATACCAAACTTGTTCATCAAACTGAATTGATGCAAGCCCTGCATCAAACACAAAACAAAGAGCAACCAGTAGATTTTTCATTTTTGAAAGGACGGAATTTAATCTGATGCTGTTGGGTTGTGCGTGTGGTGTCTGATTGATTGATACAAATTACATACCAGGCAATTCACAAGGATGATGCTTGTAAATATTAACCTCCTTAATTGTCAGGTCAGTAAAAGCAGGGTCACGCTTCTTCTTCCACAGGAAATGGCTAACCAATTCTTCAGGAGTTGGCTGGAACCTGTATCCCACAAGACTGCCCATATCGCAGCAGAAGACGACAAAGTGAGACTGTGAGAGAGATAAAAACGGCTAGATGTGTCTGGTTTGATCGGTAAATTTTGGTCTGCGGGATGAAGATGAAGAGGAGAGTGAGTAATCACTTATGATTTATAGAAGTATAACTTAGACTCGTAGATTCTCTCTCCTTTGATCAAAGCCTTGCCTTGGTTCTCTCCTTTGATCAACACTGAGAAGATTCCAGAATTCTACTTCTACTATTGAGTGAACCCAGTTCTAAGAAGATTCCAGAAATCCAACATCGCAACGCGCCTGTCTGAAATGAAAACATCCAAACTGAACAAGTTATGTAATGTATAACCGTGTCAATACTAACGATGATGTTCTCCTATTGCAGTATGTCAAGTAGTGAATACCTGGTATCCCATATTAATACTTCTATTTATAATTTAAGTAAATATTAGTCTACTGTTATTTACATATTTCAATCCGTATTAGTAGTGAACATTCAAATTTAACCGTATACATTTACATTAAGGGAAGAAAATAATTTATATATACTAGTAAATATATATATATAATAGGTATTTAATCCTCGTCACTGAAATGAAAGAAAAATGTATTAATTATTTTAACTACGAGTGAATTTACATATATAAAGAGTTTTATTCTCTTATTATAAGAGCTATTCACATCTATATTTATTTATGATATAACTTGTAAATGATACAATCATTTAACATATAATTTAGATTAATTTTTCCATTAATTTTTTAGATTGCGTAGTATGGTTTGATGACTTGTAAAAGTATTTATCTTTTAATTAAAAAAAATAAGTAAATTAATTTAAATAACTAAGAAACTTGCTCCTCAAGTTGCTTTTTAAGGCCCCCACCATCAAGATTCCTTCTCAATTTGGTCTGCGACCTAAAGTTACATTTAACTGCCCATGTATTCTCCCCCTCTGCCTTCTGTGTCCCTTGTTTCTCAAACTCGGACAAATTTTAAACACATACCATCTTCCTTCACAAGTTGTAATGTTTCTACTTTCTAATATCTTCTTTGTGCCTTTTGAATTGCTTCATATTTTTAGATACAAATCATTACAATTTATCAAACTTGTCAATTTATTATTATTAAACCCTAAAAATATTTTCAATCTACTGCTGGATATAATTGCCGTTGACACATACTATATGTATTGTCATATTGAGCTAATATTCTCCATTAGCGGTTGAATAAAAAAATTCATTTAGGGGATGTTTGTTACTTAGGATAGGTATGGGATTGGATAAAAATTAATACAATCTCTTGTTTGGAGTCACCAAATGACTTTGGACTATTTAGTCCAAAAACCTTTTTTATTCCACCAAACTAAGATAAATGAAACCCCTCTAAAAACAAAGTTTTAATTTATTCCCTCTCTCCCCTTAATTTTTTTTTTCCCGCACTTTTTTAATAATTAGTTTCTCTCTCTCTCTCTCTCTCTCTCTCTCTCTTTTCTTCTTTTTTTTTAATTTCTTATATTTTATTGAACTATTATATATAAAATTAAATTTAGTTAAAGTATTTTAAAATTTTATTAAATATATTTTATTAAAATATTTTAATATTTTCAATATCAACTAAAACATATTATTATTTTATTTAAGATTTAATGTTAAATAGTTTTATTTATTTGAAAATATATTTTTTATTTAAACAATTTCATATTATATATAAATATAAAGTTTTTCAACCCATTTTAATTTAATTTAAAATATTTAAACAATTATATTTTTCTTAGAATTTATTTTAAATGATAGATTATTTTGATCAATCTCAACTGTATCAAACATAAAATACAATTATTAATTTTTCTAATCCTATATAACACCAAATAAGGGACAATATTATTTTTAGTACTATCCATATTACACCAAACACATCACAGTACTAATTAGTCCAGTCCAATCCAATCCAGTCCTATCATATCCCATAAAAATAGTCCAATCCAATCTCGCGCACCAAACGCACCCTTAGTAATGGAGCAACGGTTTTGGTGTCTGAGTCACTGTCATTATAGATATCGACGACGAGGGTGTCAAGCTTACTTACTATCAAATTTATATTCTGGACAGCTCATTGCGGACTCTAAAATCATCTTCCTGCTCACTTTATAATGGTGTATTACGCACATTCCTGCTCAGCTTTGAATCAAATTGGACTATGAGTTTCCAGATTTTCGAATTCATATCAGCTCAGATTTAGTTTCGTATTTGAGTTCAGATCGAATGGGATTCAAATATCTGAATTATTTTTGTGCCGTCAATTCTAACAACCATCTCCTCCTTGATATTTATCGTTGGCATATATTGCTTATTTGTTATAAATGTATGCTAAATATCGTATTCTAAATCATGGTGCTTTTGGGTATTTATAAGGAAATTCTTGGCTTTACAACTTTCCCCGACAACTTAAACAAGCAACTCATTAGTAGTTGTTAACTCAAAATTTGTCAACAAACTCAAAGCTAACAAGTAAGGAGAATATAAGAATATATCTCCTCGAAATTACGTCGAGGACATCATTTCAATCGTTAATAACATATAAAGCATTATCGATCTTGACAATAATTACTGGAAATATAGTACTCAACAAGGAATATATAAATGACAAGATTTAAACGTTTCTAAGAGTGCTTGTGCTATACTTCTTAGAAAAAATCTGTAGAGTTCACATGGAAGAACTTGTAAGGACAGATAAACACTTAGGGCCAGTATGGTGACTGATGGTGCTCCGGCAACCATGCTCCAACGCCCAAGTTAGTATAGAAAAATTTGCCTTAAGTCTTTAAATATGAATTGAAAATGAAAGAAAGGTATGAAAGATAAAAAGAATAGCTAGCATTTTCTTCTAAATGTGCATGGGTATTTATTGAAGGGAATTTTAGAAAAGATTTTGATTATCGTATAATATGCGGAATTGGGTTTCAAAAATTTTTCTTATATTGAAAACCTTTTTCAATCAGGAACGAGTTCCTGTATATACGCAGAAAAAGACTTTAGAAACTAAATACATTTTTTTTTATTTTCTTTTCTTCTGATTTCTCGATCTACCACCAGATCATCCGAGCTATGACCCACGGTCTAACAACGTGTGTGTGGGCACGTCACGGCAAGAGATGGAGATCACGTGAAAAGAATGCCGGCCGAATCCTGCAAAAGAGGGGAGAGTCAGAAAATTTTTTTTTTTCTTTGCTTCTCTTTTTGGTGGCCGAATTCTCTTTCTTTTTCACTTGTGTGCTAGGTTAGGTTTTTTTTTTCTAACTATATAACACTTATATAATAGTCCTTTAGGGTTTTAGTTTGACCAAGTCAAAATAGGATTCTAAATCCTATTTATTTTTAGTCTCCCTAAAGACTTGAACCTGTGACCTTTTGGACTATTAAAATAATCTAATTATTTTAATTCTTTTGTCCTAGTCATTATTTAATCACATGACCTCATATTTAATAAATAGAATTAATAATTCATAATTATTAATTTCTATTATTTTATTAAATATTTAATTAATTAAATAATCACATTATTTAATTATTCTCTTTTATTAAATCGCATTACTTTCGTAATACTATTGATTGAACCCTCCAATTAATCTACTGTGACCCTCGTTACCAACAACCATAAGGGCTAGCAAGGGGACCTAATGGACACACAGTTTTGAGCTCCAATAATATTTAGTAATATTAATTAAAACTCTTTAATTAATATTTCACGATTATTAACCTCGGAGTTATGCCACTAAAAACCCGAGGCTGCACTCTCAGAACTGTAGACATGTTTATACAATTGAAGTCTCAGCGTCCATTGATATAGCTAATTGCATATAGTGTGATCCTCCACAAATAGTTCATAAGTATCATTATACCCCTCTAGAAATATTTTTTCCTTTAAGTACCATTAATTCTCTGATGAACAATTAACCTGTCTTCCTCACGGAAGAAGGAGAGCGCTCATAATCGTTCAAGCCCCGAATCAACCCTTAAGGGAACTACTCATCTACTTCAATCAAAAAGGAGTGGATTCCACTATTGTGTTCAAACATTCCCAGCCACAAGCCAAATCGCAGCTACAAAATACGGAGGTATTGGTCGAGATTCTCATCAACCTCACTCATGGTAAATCAAAAGCCACGATCTAACCTGAATAAGTCGATAAGACACTCAGGATTAAGATCACCTATAAATAGCCATCGTTTATCGATTATATATGAATCTCATCTACTAACGAATCTTGGTGAGAGATTCATATAAATCGTGGCCTAGTCCTATATGATTTCATCATATAAGGTGCCTCCATTCTCATGTCAACTTTATGAGCGGTCTAGGATAAGACCACCGTACTTTACAGAATGGACCGCAGCAGTAGATCAATCACAAACAAAGTACCCAGCTTTGTTCGCTCTCTACGGACTCCTTAGATTGCATGTCTCAAAATGAATCCTCTCTGTATATGACCATCATATACTCATTATGAGATTACATCTTGCAATCTAGGATTTTCTTGCACAATACAAATGTATTACTGAATATAAAACATTTATAGACTTGAATGAATCTGAATAATTCTTATTATTGTCTTTAACCATTTACAATTACAAGCTTTAAGGCATAAATCCCAACAATCTCCCACTTGCACTAAAGCAGATGGGACATGTCTCGTAATCCTAAACCCTCTAGGTGACCTTCAAATACTTTAGCCGTCAAGGTCTTTGTAAATGGATTAGCCAGGTTATCTTGAGATGCAATTTTCCTCATGATCACGTCTCCTCGCTGCACTATCTCTCTGATGAGATGATATTTCCTCTCCATATGCTTCCCTCTTTTGTGGCTTCTTAGTTCTTTGGAATTAGCCACAGCTTCACTATTATCACAATAAAGTGTCATGGGCCTATCCATATCTGGAACAACTTCCAGATCACTCAAGAACTTTCGGAGCCAAACAGCCTCCTTAGCTGCTACATACTCGACTTCCATGGTGGAATCAGCAATGTAAGATTGCTTGATACTTCTCCAAATTATGGCTCCACCACCAAGGGTGAATACTGACCGAGACGTGGATTTCCTTGAATCTTTGTCTGACTGAAAGTCAGAATCTGTATATCCCAATGGAATCAAATTTAGATGGGAATATACAAGCATATAATTTCTCGTTCTCCAAAGATACTTGAGAATATGCTTAATAGCAACTCAATTATCCAATCCTGGATTGGACTGATATCTACTGGCTACTCCTACTGCGAAGCAAATGTCGGGTCTTGTGCATAGCATAGCTTACATAAGACTGCCTACTACAGACACATAAGGAATTCGTCTCATATCCTCAATTTCTTGAGGTGTCTTAGGAGATTGTTCCTTACACAAGTGAACTCCATGTCTTGAAAGTAAACTACCTTTCTTGGAGTTCTGTATGGAGAATCGCACAAGTATCTTGTCGATATACGATGCTTGAGACAACGCTAACAGTTTATTCTTACAATCCCTTATCAATTGGATCTCAAGAACATAACTTGCCTCTCCCAAATCTTTCATTTGGAATTGGTTAGCAAGCCAACCCTTTATCTCTGACAATGTTCCTACGTCATTCTCAATGAGTAAGATGTCATCTACATAAAGGAGCAAGAAAACTATTTTTTTGTCAATGATGCGCTTGTATACACAAGGCTCATCAACATTCTGCTCAAAGCCATAGGTCTTTATCATAGTATCAAACCTAATGTTTTAAGATCTAGACGCCTGCTTAAATCCATAAATGGACCTTTGCAGTTTGCAAACCTTTTGCTCTTGATTTTGGAATACGAATCCCTTTGGTTGCATCATATAGATGCTCTCGTCTAGATTGTCATTCAAGAATGCAGTCTTGACGTCCATTTGCCAGATTTCATAATCGAAATAGGCAGCTATGGATAAGAGTATCCTAATAGACTTAAACATAGCTACAAGCGAGAAGGTTTTATCATAATCAATGCCTTCCTCCTGGGTGTAACCTTTAGCCACTAGCCTTGCCTTGAAGGTCTCTACCTTCCTGTCTACTCCTCTCTTACACTTGTAAATCCACTTACATCCTATGGGTTTTATCCCATCTGGTAAATCTACAAGTTCCCAGACTGAGTTGGAGTACATGGACTCCATCTCGAGATTCATAGCTTTAAACCATTCCTCTTTGTCAGAATCTTCCATTGCATGTCTAAATATTAATGGATCATCCACACTATCATTAGAAACGACACCCTGTGCCTCTCCAATGCCTAAGTAGTGATCAGGTTGTCGAACAACATTTCCACTACTCATCGGCGGTAGTGTATCCTGACTAGTAATTATCTGACTATCAGATGTTTGTGGAATAATAACATTGTCTACAACTCTTGTTGACTGAGCACTGGTCGTACCAGGTTCTAGCTCTTTTAACACAATCTTATTACGAGGTTTATGATTACCCATATAATCCTCCTCAAGAAACGTTGCATTTGTCGATACAAACACTTTGTTTTCTTGTGGATTATAAAAGAATCCACCTCGTGTTTCCTTTAGGTACCCTACAAATAAACATACTTGTGAACGAGGTTCCAGCTTTCCATGCCTATTCTTCAGTACATGTACTGGACATCCCCATATGCGAAAATGTCGTAAACTTATTTTACGACCATTCCACAACTCTAGGGGAGTCTTAGGAACAAATTTGGATAGAACTACATTCAGTATGTAAGTCGCTATTTGTAGTGCATATCCCCAAAAGGAATATGGTAATGATAAGAAACTAATTATAGATCTCACCATTTCCATCAAGGTCCTATTTCTCCTCTCTGCAACATCATTCTGCTGTGGTGTACCTAGAGCTGTGAGTTGAGATATTATCCCATGCTCAACCATGTAGTCTTCAAACTCTTGGTCAAGATACTCACCCCCACGATCCGATCGTAGTAATTTGATTGTTTTGCCTAATTGATTTTCAACTTCAGCTCGAAATTTTTTGAACCTTTCAAAGATTTCGGACTTGCGTTGCATTAGGTAAACATACGCGTATCTAGAGTAGTCGTCAATAAATATGACATAATACTCATAACCACCTCTAACTCTTACACTCATAGGTCCGCAGACGTCTGAATGTATAAGCTCAAGTGGTTGCGTGGCTCTAATCCCTTTTCCTGTAAAAGGTCTTTTGGTCATCTTACCTTCCAGACAAAATTCACAGACAGGTAAGGTACCGATCTCTAACTGACTTAAAGATCCATTTTTTACTAGTCTATTTATCCTATTAATGATTATATGTCTAAGTCTTAGATGCCACAGATACATGTCATCAACTGGAGAAATCTTTTGTCGCTTTGTTTTAGGTTTTTCAACTTTAAACAATTCAGTATTAAGCAGTGTTGTATGCATTAACGGTATTAAAACATATAAGTCATTTTCATTTATTTCAGAACAATCATTCATTCCATTTCTTAAAATGATAATTGATTTATCATTTAAAAAACTTTATGAAACTTTTTCATGTAATCTGGATACAGAAATCAAATTCCTTGTAAATCCAGGAATGAAACATATATTGTTCAATAAAAGAAAATGAATAATTAGTTGTAGTCTAACTACTCCCACTGCTCGTGCTGAAACGACATCCCCTGTTCCAACGTGCATAGTGAATGACCCTTCCTCCAAATGCTGCCAATAATCATTCCAATGTAAAGAAGAACAAAAAATAGTTAGTGTCCCCTGATTCTACTATTCAAGGTGAAGAATCATCTTCCACTAAACAAAATTTAATGATAAGTAAATCTGATTTACTTTTAACTTTTTTCTTATTAGAGAGCTCCTCGAGGTATTGAAGACAATTCCTCTTCCAATGACCAACCTCTTTGCAATGGAAACATTTTTCCTTTTGCTTAGTCAATCATTGTGCTCTTTATTTTTGGGCTTAGCCTTTACTTTACCAGTAGACCTCTTCGTCTTCTTGAAACTAGAAGAAAATGGCTTAGCAACATTTGCTTTGCCGGTCTTACCCTTGGTAATTGGTCATGCGTTGATTACAGGCTCTGGAGGACATTCCTCCGTAAGCACAAATTTAAGGTCTTTGCAGACCATGATTGCATTCGTGTTGGTTCCACTTAATAAAGTTATCCCGGTTAATGTTTCGTTTGCGAGGAAATAATAATGCAGAAGATAACGCTGATATTTAAAGACATAATTCTAAATTAATATCATTCATTTCATACATTCATATTAAATGCTATAGTTCGGCATAAAATTAAACATGATGTATGAGCATATTTTAATGAACTAAAAAATCCCTAAAATTAGCTACTATGCTGCAATAATCCAACATACCACAAGTAAGTGCCTAGGTAGGCTAGGTCAAATCCTTGCATGTTAGATCGAGACATTCTCAATCGAATAATACACCAGAATAACTATTTATTCTTATATTATCCAACCATCGTTTTGATTTAGTCAGGACAATAAATTAACAACTTAATTAAGTCATTTATGAGTGTGACCCATCGTTTCAGAATTCATGAACTTAACTTGAGAGTGCCTAGCTAGGCTAGGTTAGTCCCAAAATACATTCCGAAAACCTATCTGTTAGGAAGTCAACCTTGGTATTGACCCTATTGTAACACCCCCTGACCCGACCCGACTGGATCGACCCAGGGAGCGCTACTCGGGTTTTCAATACTTTCTCAATTCACGTTTTAAATTTTTCGAACCATTGTGAGCCCATTAAATAAATTTTGTTTTAAACCATTGGAAAACCACATATTTTATAATTTAAAAACATTTTCGAGTGAGCCCATCGAAATACACTTTTTACAAAAAGTTCGGCAGAGTTTCCTTTATTTTTCGGATTTTCCAAAACCTGTTTCAAATAAAATTCAATTTACACAAAATCCACAACACTTCTAAATTCCATTTTCACTCAATTGCGCACTCTGCCGTTTAGTGCGACTTTTCCACAGTTTTAAAATAAAAGAATTCAGAATTCAATATTTACAAACATTCAAAAGATGAAAAACAGAAATCATAAAATTATTTACAAAACATATAAATATAAACTCTTCGAAATTACAGACTTCTGTATATGCACGCTACAGAATATATATACAAAAATATATAACTACCCCAAGTCAATGTAGTGACTCCGAACTTCAAGCTGCAGGAACCTCCTCTCTATTCCTTATATGCTTCGGTATCCCTGTGACCTACGCGTTATAAAAACAATTAACGCGCTAAGCATATAGCTTAGTGGGTGTACACTAAACTCATTGATTAAAACATATAAATAACTTTTCATAATAAACATATCACGATATACATATTTCAATTCCAATCATTTACAGAAATAAATCGGGTGACATTTATTTAAGAAACAATTCATTTCAATTTCCAATCCATACAAAAAATCAAACCATAAATAGTTTATAATCATTTTTAACTTCAAGAATGAGATAAACATGTAAAATCGATTAATAAAGTCACTTATAATCATAACACTCAATTCACTTCAATTCTGGCCCTCTAGAATACTCAACATAAACCAGGACTGGAATATGGGTCGTTCGACCACAGTGACTGTCTGTCGAACATAACTTCCACCCTAGGACGAATCCTAAGAGTGATACGTATCTCCCTACTCTAGGACCGAGGGTTCGGACCCTAGAGAGGTACATATCTCCCTATCCCAGGAACAAATCCTTAGGAAGGTACGTGTCTCCCTACCCCAGGACGAATCCGTGAGGAGGTACGTGTCTCCCTTCCCCTGGACGAATCCATGAGGAGGTACATGATATATCATCAATATCAATCTCAACATCGGTGCAGTACTGCTAACAGAACCCAGCTGGTATACCAACCTCCTATATCCATTTCTATGTCTAAGTATCCTAGGGCCGTTTCGATAAACTATTTTCAAATATTCACTGTATTTACAAATCAACAGTCAACTCAATAAATATACAATTTAAACAAACATAGGTTTTCATAGAAAATACACAATGTTCATACGATAATCGAAAACAAGTAAATTCAACGAAATCGTAATAATAGAAATACGATCAACAATAAAATCATTCCACGGAAATAAAACAACCACATAAAAATGAAAGTCTTCAAATAAATCGCAGATTCAAACTAAAAATATTTAATACTTTTTTTTAAAGATTTCGAAAACGGGTGTACACCAACCTGGATACCGTTTCCTTTCGATAAATTGCGTTTCTAGGGTTTTCTTTTTCCTCTCCTTTCTCTTTCTCTTTTCCCTTTCCTTCCTTTCCTTCTCACTCTCCTTCCTCTTCTCTTCTTCTTCTTCTTCCTCTTCTTCTTCTTCTTCTTCTCTTTCTTTTTCTCTCTTTCTTCTCTTTCTTTTTTCTCTCTTTCGGTCTCTCTTTTCCCTTTATGTTTTTCTACAAAGTTCTGCGATGACTTATTTTTTTTTTTTAAATTTTTCGGTCATCGCGACCTGTGGTTGCGGTACTCACTGGACCAACTTCACCGCCTTCATCGCGATCACACGTCGCAGTATCTTGGTCGCGATGGTGGTCGCCATGCTCACTGCCCGAATTTCATCTTTTCATCGCGATCAGTTCATCGCGATCTGTGGTCGCGGTGACTGATCGCGGTGCTCACTGTCAAGAATCACCATTTTTCATCGCGAGCAGCTCATCGCGACCTGTGGTCGCGGTGACCAGGTCACGATACTCCCTGTCCCAATTTTTCACTCTTCTTTTTCGTGCATCGTTTTCAACCGTTCAATTTGATACACCCCTCATATCATAAATTTTTATATCCATATATGCAAAATTAAAAATTCGAAATCCGGGATGTTACACTTATAGACACTCTCCGTAGGGAGGATAAAAGCAAAACCGTCACGAGGCGCCACTCAAGTCTCACGGTGTTGAACTAACAATGGAGACTGCGGGATATAATATCATATATCCTTCTCCCACTCACTATTTGTAGTTTAGGATTTTCTTTAAACTAAGAGTTTCTAAAACTCTATATTTTTAGTCTTTACTTAGATTCTACGGCTGATATAAAATCTAAGTTTACTAGTTATAATAAATTATTCAATTTTAACTCTTAAAATATAATTTATTATTCAATTTCTAATTTACATAAACTATTTAAATAAACTAGAAATTATATATGAAATTATCAAGTTTTAACTATTAAAACTAAATTACATTATTTGGTCCAATTATGTCATTAATGTTTAATCAAATTAAATCTAACATTAAAAGGACCTAACTAATCTAATTAAACACTTTAATATAGATTAGTTATTAATGAGATTTACCAAGTTTTTACTCCTAAAAACTAATCTCATTATTTGGTTCTTTTTAATTAACTAATTAATCCAATTAATCTTAATTAATGATAAGAACCTAACTAATCTTTTTAATTAAACTCTTTAATTTGTTGATTAGTTAATTAATGGATATTACCAAGTTTTTACTCCTAAAAACTAAATCCATTATATAATTGTCATTTATGAAATTGTTTTCTTTTTTAATCTCATTAAAATAAAACAATATAATATGACAATTATGCATGACATATTATTATGCATGTGTAGGCATACCTAATCTAGATGACATACATATGTATGACAATACTTTAACATCCATATAATCATCACATGAAAATAAATAAAGCATACGTAATTGACCGAGTGACATGGGTTATCTAATTTAAACAACTCTAATTACAATTGTATTCCCAAGGCATTCCTTGGTCTTCAAGAGTTCTTCTTCGAGTTTAATTCTTCTTGTCTTCGTTTTCCTAATCAAGTCAAACTTGATTTTTGTCAAAAGTCAACATCTTTTCCAAAGGTCCACGTGTTACCTTAACACGCACCCTAGGTCAAGACGAAACCCTAAATAACCCTAACGCATGTGAAAGTGCGGCTGTCAGCAGCGTAGCCGTACGCACGCAAGGTGCGCACAGCCCTGGCGCGAGCCGCGCTTTCGCGCGCATTTGTGGCTCTTTTCGCCCATGATTTTTCGCTCCTATTTTCTGCCACTTTTTTGGGTTAATATTCACCAATATTTTCTAGAAAATACACAGCAAAATCGCATGCAAAAAATCCATAAGAACAGCCCCAAAACCTGCCATGACAGTCCCTTGCGCACAAGTGCACTGCCCTATTTCGGGTTTGCCGCACAGCCGGCTTGCGGCGGAAGGTGAGGGCGCATCAATTATTATTTTTTCAAATCCTATATAACACAAAACAAGGGACATTATTATTTTTAGTACTATCCATATTACACCAAACACATCACAGTACTAATTAGTCCAGTCCAATCCAATCCAATCCAGTCCTATCATATCCCATAAAAATAGTCCAATCCAATCTCACGCACCAAACGCACCCTTAGTAATGGAGCAACGGTTTTGGTGTCTGAGTCACTGTCATTATAGATATCGACGACGAGGGTGTCCAGCTTACTTACTATCAAATTTATATTCTGGACAGCTCATTGCGGACTCTAAAATCATCTTCCTGCTCACTTTATAATGGTGTATTACGCACATTCCTGCTCAGCTTTGAATCAAATTGGACTATGAGTTTCCAGATTTTCGAATTCATATCAGCTCAGATTTAGTTTCGTATTTGAGTTCAGATCGAATGGGATTCAAATATCTGAATTATTTTTGTGCCGTCAATTCTAACAACCATCTCCTCCTTGATATATATCGTTGGCATATATTGCTTATTTGTTATAAATGTATGCTAAATATCGTATTCTAAATCATGGTGCTTTTGGGTATTTATAAGGAAATTCTTGGCTTTACAACTTTCCCCGACAACTTAAACAAGCAACTCATTAGTAGTTGTTAACTCAAAATTTGTCAACAAACTCAAAGCTAACAAGTAAGGAGAATATAAGAATATATCTCCTCGAAATTACATCTAGGACATCATTTCAATCGTTAATAACATATAAAGCATTATCGATCTTGACAATAATTACTGGAAATATAATACTCAACAAGGAATATATAAATGACAAGATTTAAACGTTTCTAAGAGTGCTTGTGCTATACTTCTTAGAAAAAATCTGTAGAGTTCACATGGAAGAACTTGTAAGGACAGATAAACACTTAGGGCCAGTATGGTGACTGATGGTGCTCCGGCAACCATGCTCCAACGCCCAAGTTAGTATAGAAAAATTTGCCTTAAGTCTTTAAATATGAATTGAAAATGAAAGAAAGGTATGAAAGATAAAAAGAATAGCTAGCATTTTCTTCTAAATGTGCATGGGTATTTATTGAAGGGAATTTTAGAAAAGATTTTGATTATCGTATAATATGCGGAATTGGGTTTCAAAAATTTTTCTTATATTGAAAACCTTTTTCAATCAGGAACGAGTTCCTGTATATACGCAGAAAAAGACTTTAGAAACTAAATACCTTTTTCTTGATTTTCTTTTCTTCTGATTTCTCGATCTACCACCAGATCTTCCGAGCTATGACCCACGGTCTAACAACGTGTGTGTGGGCACGTCACGGCAAGAGATGGAGATCACGTGAAAAGAATGCCGGCCGAATCCTGCAAAAGAGGGGAGAGTCAGAAAAAACTTTTTTTTTCTTTGCTTCTCTTTTGGTGGCCGAATTCTCTTTCTTTTTCACTTGTGTGCTAGGTTAGGTTTTTTTTCTAACTATATAACACTTATATAGTAGTCCTTTAGGGTTTTAGTTTGACCAAGTCAAAATAAGATTCTAAATCCTATTTATTTTTAGTCTCCCTAAAGACTTGAACCTGTGACCTTTTGGACTATTAAAATAATCTAATTATTTTAATTCTTTTGTCCTAGTCATTATTTAATCACATGACCTCATATTTAATAAATAGAATTAATAATTCATAATTATTAATTTCTATTACTTTATTAAATATTTATTTAATTAAATAATCACATTATTTAATTATTCTCTTTTATTAAATCGCATTACTTTCGTAATACTATTAATTGGACCCTCCAATTAATCTACCATGACACTCGTTACCAACTACCATAAGGGCTAGTAAGGGGACCTAATGGACCCACAGTTTTGAGCTCCAATAATACTTAGTAATATTAATTAAAACTCTTTAATTAATATTTCACGATTATTAACCTCGGAGTTATGCCACTGAAAACCCGAGGCTGCACTCTCAGAATTGTAGACGTGTTTATACAATCTAAAGTCTCAGCGTCCATTGATATAGCTAATTGCATATAGTGTGATCCTCCACAAATAGTTTATAACTAGAGTTAGGTCATAAAGTCCGTTATAGAAATATTTTTTCCTTTAAGTACCATTGATTCTCTAATGAACAATTAAATCCTGTCTTCCTCACGGAAGAAGGAGAGCGATCTTAATCGTTCAAGCCCCGAATCAACCCTTAAGGGAACTACTCATCTACTTCAATCAAGAAGGAGTGGATTCCACTATTGTGTTCAAACCTTTCCAGCCACAAGCCAAACCGCAGCTCCAAGATATGGAGGTATTGGTCGAGATTCTCATCAACCTCACTCATGGTAAATCAAAAGTCACGATCTAACCTGAAGGAGTCGATAAGACACTCAAGATTAAGATCACCTATAAATAGCCATTGTTTATCGATTATATATGAATCTCATCTACTAACGGATCTTGGTGAGAGATTCATATAAATCGTGGCCCAATCCTGTATGATCTCATCATATAAGGTGCCTCCATTCTCATGTCAACTACATGAGCGGTCTAGGATAAGACCACTGTACTTTACAGAATGGACCGCAGCAGTAGATCAATCACAAACAAAGTACCCAGCTTTGTTTGCTCTCTACGGACTCTTTAGATTGCACGTCTCAAAATGAATCCTTTCTGTATATGACCATCATATACTCATTATGAGATTATATCTTACAATCTAGGATGTTCTTGCACAATACGAATGTATTACTGAATATAAAACATTTATAAACTTGAATGAATCTGAATAATTCTTATTATTGTCTTTAACCATTTACAATTACAAGCTTTAGGGCATAAATCCCAACATTTATAGCCTAGGAGACAGGCATTTCCTCATAGCATTGTCACGTGTCGTTTCATCTATGGTCCTTCATTCTTCCTTCTCTAATCTACTTCTTTATCCTTCATTTTCCCTAGGTCGTATGGTGGTCACATGCCTCGAACCAATGAATTTCGAACGTGTAGGATGCAAGGTATGACTCAGTATTTCTCCAGGACAGTCTGACACCTTGTTGTCCCCATTTGGTTGGTCGAGTGTTCTATTCAGGTCAGATTGGTCCCCTATTTTGTAGGTCTACGTGGCAGGAATTTCCAGGTGGCCTTTTCTGCTGTTGACACTTGGAGATCTTCATGTTCCTTAAGAGGGGACATGCTTTAATCTGATATTCTTAGGTCTGCAACACTGATTTAATGCTCCACCTTCTCTCCCTTATACGCGGTCCCCTTCTTGTCCTTTAGCTAATCGTTTTCTTTTCCTCCATCACAAGTTTTTGGCATTCTCACGTGTCCTTCTCTTTTGTCCCATACTTAGCCAATATTTGGTTATTTTCTTTGGTGTTTCAGGGATACTAGAATATCTTTTCATAATGTAAAATACTTGTTAATTATTTCTGAGATATTTAGTATATCTCCCTTTTTTTATCTCCAAGATGTTTATTCCTGAAAGTTAAATCTCTTGGATGGATGCTCAAATCTTGTAACAAATTTCCTGTTAACAGTAGTTGTTGAGCATACTGAAGATCAAGCGCAAACATAGCAGCATCTGCAGCATGACGGTATCAGCTAACATTGCAGAATGCTCAAGAGGCATTTTATCAAACACCTGAATATTAATATCAAACACTTTCACCTCCTAAGCTGATATTAATACTCAGTTAGCTAGTTAGCTAGTTAGTTAGTAAAAAGATCCAACTCAGCTGAATCTGTTATTCAAGGTTCTGGTATGCCATGTCAGCAACCTTTTCATCGATTGAGTTGTTAGAAATGGTTATGAATGTCCCAAAAGGTTGTTGAGGCTTGATCATAGTTTATTAAGGCTTAACCAGAATCATATATATTCTGGACATATATTTGCTTATGTATTCAATAAGTATTCAGGAAATATTTTCTAGAATTCTCTCTCTCTCTAGTTCTTTCTTTATCATGGTATCAAAGCCAAAAATGAGAGTCAATATCATCCTCTTTTTCAAATATGACTAGCTCGAGCAACACATTGTAGTCCTCAGAAATCGCTCGGGGACACGGGGCACTACAACCTGCAAAGAGAGAACACACGTGACCCGCAGGACGTTTGGGACACCGGGGTGGTGCCGGCCAAAGTCACTCCGACGGTCAAGTTAGCGAGTGCTAGTAAAAGTGTAATGTTTGTAAATGGATATGAGTAAGGAATACTTCCTGCTATCTTCATAGTTAGGGTTTTTCTGATCAAAGGGGGGTGTAAGGTTGGAGGGTGATCGGAGAAGTTCAACAATGGCCGTAGGGTGTGGCTTTTTCTTAGTAATTTCCTTATCTTAGTTTTTCGGTTGTCCTTTTTTATGAGGGATTATCTTCCTCTTTATAGGAGACTGATGCTTCTTCTTTTTGAGGGATCTCATCATTCTCTCTTATCTGTCTTCCACCAAGAAAGCATCCGGGTGCTTCTTTTGATTGGGCTGCCATCAAGTGTCATTATGACTTTGTAGGACCTGTTTCAAAGTAGATCACGATCTGGTCTCCCTCGGAGCGACGGAGATGCTATGTCGTACGACATGTAGGTTTCTTATCAATCTAGACCATGATTGGGTGATGTAGCACGGTCGTACTACATAAATGCTTCATGTCGTGCGACATAGTCTTCGGACTAATACATCGTCGTACTACATGAGTGCTTCATGTCGTGTGACAAGATCTTTGAACTAGTACGTCGTCGTACTACATGAGTGCTTCATGTCGTGCGACAAGATCTTCGAACTAGTACGTCTATATGATGGTGCTTCATGTCGTGCGACTTGATCTTCATGCTGAGCCACCGTCGTACTACATGAGAGTGTAGTCCCACTTTTAGCTATGGGCTTTGTCTTTGGGCTATACTTTGGGCCAGACATATTTTGGCTACTACAGTTTGCCCCCAAACGCATTGGATTTAAAAAAAGCCAAGGGGTTTGTGTCGTACGACATGTAGACATGGATATGTATATGTGAATTCTAAGGCTGGTTCGACATTGTCGCACGACTCTGTCCTTCTGAGAGAGTGTATCAGTGTTTGTGAGTGGATGACAACGCGTAAGTTCTGCCATTTGTCATGCGACAATGTCACTTAGAGAAGGGGCGGTTGGTCTTCAAATGACTTCTCGATATCCGTGCCGAAATAAATGCAGTCTTTATGGGCAGCGTGCATGCCTGGCTCATGATAGGTTATGGGAGTATGTGTCCAATGAGAAGCTGACACGTCAGCAATGCTTTCTTTTAATTGCCGCCCTTTCCTTTTCTTCTTCATTTTCAATTTCTAGCTTTCTCTCTCATTTTCTTTCTCTCTCTAGGAACCAGTCGCCTGTGCAAGCTCCTCCGGTGTTTTTTGATCGTTTTTTCGACATTTTTCACGCGTATTCCGGCGAAGTAGTGGTTATTTTGCTCCATTTGGTAAGTTTTTCTTGTTTTTGCAATATTTGATGTCTCTTTTTTGCGTTTATCGTTTTCTGGGTATTTTTTCGTGTTTCTTCAAATAGTTCTTGAGAAGAGTTTTAAAAAATATGGTTTTAGATCCAAAAAATAGAGCTTAGGTCAATATACAACCTGTTTGTAGAGTCTAGGTCACACGACGGTAGCCAAGACGTATAGGTCGCACGACCTTCTTAACAGTCTTGGGAGCTGATACTAGGTCGTGCAAGGTCTTTGGTTTAGGTTATAAATTACTAACCGTGGCTACTGTCGTTCGACTTGTAGGTCTTGATGTCGAGTCGAGGTGACGAGAGTCCTCCCAGTACCTCTGGGCGCGGATACGACGATCCCATAGATCTGTCGTACGACTCGTGGGGAGAGTCAGAGGCAGCGAGTGCTGAGGTGACAGTGGCGTCGTACGACACTGTGACTGTCTCTTTCGCGGGTACATCACGCGTGGCGGACGACATTCCCATGGGGATTCCATTAGTCGAACTACCGGGCGACGCAGCTGGCCCATGTCCAATGGGACCTAGTAGGCCGCTGGGTTTGCTATTAAATAACCCAGCAAGCGTGCTAACTGAGGACGACATCATGCGCCTTCGGTTTAGCTACGGCATACCTGATGGTGTCGCACTGAGGGCGCCGTATAAGGAGGAGAGGCCAGATTGGGACGTCCCAGGATGGACCTGCCTGTACGAGTTTCCGTTCCAGCGGGTAGGATTCAGGTTGCCCATAGTTGGGCTACTGAGGAAGGTGCTCGATCACTTCGAGCTTGCCCCAGGGCAGCTGATGCCCAACAGCTGGAGGATCCTGCTGGCGCTGGATCTGTTGTGTACGAGGGAAGGGATAGTCTTCGAGCTCCCTGACCTTTTCTACTCGTACACCGTGCGGGAGCACGACACAGAAAAGGGTCGTTACAACTTGAACCTGCGACCTAACAGAACTCACTTGATCACGGAGCTGACGACGAATGACAGGCTGTGGAAGGACAGGTATTTCTTTGCGAGGGGCTTGCTTGTCGATTGGCCTCTCGGGGATACCGTCGTTCGTGCGACCTGGTCTAAGGCTGGTGGGTATTTATTTTAGTAGCGTCGTGCGACTGTATTTGCTATTGTTTTCATTAACTCCTTTTATTTGTCTTTGTAGTGAACACAGGAGCGCATCAAGCTGTTGTTGGGTTGACGTGCGTGACGCGTACAGAGAAGGTGCTGTCGTACGACGTCAAGGAGAGGAGTTGGAGGAGTATTTTGGCGGAGGAAAATCTGCGGCCGAGTCACCTCTGGAAGTTTAGCGTAATAAACGAGCCAGGTACCCCCTACCCCGCCTTCAAAAATTTAGTGGAGTTTGTCAGAGTCAGGCATTGTGTCGAGCGACTGTACGGCACACGATTTCTGACTCCCATCTCATACGTCGAGCGACGATTTGCAATTGACATCATGGCTGGAGAGATTGCCGCGCCTGCTGCTGACGACGCCATGAGGAGACTGAGGGAGAAGAGGAAGGGGAAGAAAAAGGCTGAGTCGAGCGACCAAGCGGCCTCCACTCCTCCATCTAGTCGAGCCAACGCCTCCCAAGATGCTTCTTCTGCTGGGAAGAAAAGGAGGAGGGAGGATTTGACATCGGCTGTCGATGCGTCGGTCGACCTGGTCTTCCCGCAGGATGCCTCTGCGTATTCTGATGTCGGGTCGATCCTTCCACTGGTCGAACGGCTGTTGCTACCTGAGGATAAGAGTCGTCTCAGGGAGATGGGTCTTTCCCAAGCTGCCGACTGGGGCCTAGGCCACCTCTTCCAGGTATGGTCGTACGACTGATGCCTCTTGTATTTTAATTTTTGCATTTTTTAGATTTGTTCTAACTTGTTTTACTTATTTTTTGTAGGCTCTCCAGTCGTACGTGCACTTAAAAGAAGAACTTGGCTCTGCCCTCAAGAAGGTAAAAGAGCTGAAGTTGAGCAACCAAAGTTTGAAGCAGGAGAATGACAACTTAAAAGTTTCAAACTTGGAAGCAAAAAAGACAGCTCTTGAGGCGTCGGGTCGTGCAGTTGAGGCCACACTTGAGCTGAATAAATTGAAGTCGACTGTCGACTCGCTACAAGCCAAGCTGAAGGCCAAGGAGGCTGACTACGACGCTTTGTACGACAAGGCGGAGGACAATGTTCTTAATGCTGTCATCAAGACCCGTGCAGACCTGATGAGGGAGTATCGAGACGGTCGTGCGACGGAGTGGAAGGTTGAGAACTGGATCGCTGATCACGAGGAGCTGACGCGTTCTGATGATGAAGCTGACGCGAAAGATGCGGGAGATACAGCTGTCCTTCCTCCTCCAGAAGGCTTGGCAGTCGTGGCTTTGGCTGCTCAGCCTGCTGGAGAGTCTGATGGTTTTGCCCCATAAGGGGTTGTAACTTTTGTACTTTTAATTTTTATATTTTGTTAAATGATTTCGTTTTAATATATATTTTAATTTTGGAATTTGTCTTCGTGTATGACTATATTCTTTTAAAATTATACGATGGTGGTGTGACTATATTTTGCCTTTGCGTCTACGTCCTTGAGTGTTGGTCGTACGGCCATGGGAGATGGTGACCTTTTTGAGAGTATGTCATGGTTCGTGACCTTGAATGTGGGTCGTGTGACCGTTTTGCAGATGGAGAGTCCATGACCTTGAATGCGGGTCATGTGATCGTGTGGAGATGGAGAGTCCATGACCTTGAATGCGGGTCATGTGATCGTGTGGAGATGGAGAGTCCATGACCTTGAATGCGGGTCATGTGATCGTGTAGAGATGAAGAGTCCATGACCTTGAATGCGGGTCATGTGATCGTGTGGAGATGGAGAGTCCATGACCTTGAATGTGGGTCATGTGATCGTGTGGAGATGGAGACCGTGAATGTAGGTCGCGGTCCATGACCTTGAGTGCGGGTCGTGTGACCGAGTTTTGTTGTAGATTTTGTTGTTTATGATATTGAATTGCCCCAGTTGGAGTGTGTAACTGATATTGTTTTAGATGGCACGCGTTCCAACTGTTGCCGATTTCCATGCCATATGTACATTGTAGTTTATAGGCTCCATGTCCAAATGCACTGGTGATTTGATATGGTCCCCCCCATGTAGGGCCGAGTTTGCCTGCTCCTTTTTCTTTCGTATTTTGGAAGACACGACGAAGGACCCAATCTCCAATACGGAATGACTTAAGTCGAATGTTTCTGTTATAATGGCGAGCGACTCTTTGTTGGTATACGGCTAATCTGATTGCGGCCTTGTCGCGACGCTCGTCAATTGTGTCAAGTTCGCTCAGCAACTCTCTGTTGTTCGTTTCTTCTGTTGCATGTCGTATCCTATAAGAAGGGTAGTCAGCCTCTGTTGCTATGACGGCCTCTGAGCCGTAAGATAGAGAGAATGGTGTTTCGCCCGTGGACGTCCTGACCGTCGTGCGGTAAGACCATAGCACACCTTGTAACTCGTCGGTCCACTTCCCTTTGTATTGGTCAAGTCGCTTCTTAAGGGTGGACATGATTGTCTTGTTAGTGGATTCTGCTTGTCCGTTAGCTTGAGGGTATCTTGGGCTTGAATAACTTAGTTTGATGCTCCATTTGTCGCAGAAGTCTTGGAAATCGTACGAAATGAATTGTGAGCCATTGTCGGTGACTATTTCCTTTGGAACTCCGTAGCGGCATATGACATTCTTCCAAATGAAGCTTTTGACCTCAGAGTCTTTGATTCTCACGTATGACTCGGCTTCAACCCACTTTGTAAAGTAGTCGGTCACGGCTAACATGTAGACCTTGCCCCCTGTAGCGATGGGCAACTTCCCTACTATGTCCATGCCCCACTTCATGAAGGGCCATGGTGCTGAAATGGGGTGGAGTCTTTCCGGGTGTTGATGTGAAATGTGGGTGAAGCGTTGGCATGGGTCGCACCTTTTGACGAGGTCGTGCGACTCGGACCGCATTGTGGGCCAGTAGTACCCGGCTGTGATTGCTCTATTGGCCAGGCTTCTCCCGGCCGAGTGATTCCCGCATTGCCCCTCGTGTAAGTCCTTGAGTACTTGCTGAGCTTCGACTGGGTCGAGACATTTGAGGTAGGGCCCGGAGTAGGATCGCTTGTAGAGTTGACCCTCTATTATAGAAAATCGGGCGGCCTTGATCTTAATTCTTCGTGCTTCTACTTTGTCAGATGGGATGGCGTCGTCTCTCAAGTAGTCGTAAATCGGGGTGACCCAAGTTGGCTCGTCCGAAATTAGTTTGATTTCGAGCTTTGTTGGCTTGCATACAGCTGGCCATTGGACAAACACCATGGGGATGGTTCGTTCAATCGTGGTATTGATGCGACTTTTTGTACCCGCAAGTATACGGGGTCGGCACAAGTAATAAAATGATGAGTAAAATTATCGTCTCCACAGGGATATTTAGGCGTTGAGTACTAAAATTAACCAAGTCTATTTCTATTTGGATAATCGAAAGATTTTAATTGATCGAATTGAAAGATGAAAATATAAAAACATAAAAGTAAAGCAAACAACCAATATGAGAGATTAGTTAGGGTATTTGAATTCACCTATCCCATCCAATTGAATTTCATGAAAGCATATTGTTGTAGTTTAATTATGCATGATGATGACCGTGTTCATCTAATTTATCCAAAGTCCCCTCTCGAGGTAAATCGGACCTATTCCGCACACACTAATATCCTATCTCTCGATGGTATATCCAAGTGCATGGAAATGCATTAGTTACAATAAACACCCTATGTGATCACACAAGCAAATTAGTATATCTCTATCCAATTCTACTTGTGGTGGACATTATATCGAGCACGTGGTGGGCGTCTCCTCTCGGTACATAACACACCACCAATTTATCATCTAAATGTAGGCCTTCACATTCAAAAGCATTAAGCATGATAATACCACTCAACAACACAATAATCAACCACAACAAATTAAACAATCAATTCATTCAATCATCATAGAACAAGATTCATCAAAACCCTAACTTACAAATTTAGTTCATAATCAAAGATTTACAACTAAACATATTTTCCAATTAATAAAGAGAGTTACAAGCATGAAAATAAAGAAGGAAAGGGATAGAAAAACTCTAGGTGTGATGAACTTTCGTCCTCCTCCTCATTGGGAATTTGTCTAGCTTCACTTTCTCCAAATCCAAGCTTGATGGTGAGATTTGGCTCAAGGATTGAATCCAATCCCTCTTGGTTTCAAGATGATCTTCTTCTCCCCTCTTTGCCTCTTCTCTTCTCTCTTGGTCTCCTCTTGGTCCTCTCTTTAGAGCCCTAGTCGAATCCCCTCTCTTTTGAGCCCCTTTTCTACTTATAGGCATTGAAAAATAGGTTTCTCGCGTCGCCATCGCGACCACTGTAGCGCGACCTACGGTCGCGGCACTGTGCTCGCGGCGCTCACTGCCAACAAATTGATGTTTCATCGCGACCACTGTAGCGCTACAGTAGTCGCGGCACTGTGCTCGCGGTGCTCACTGCCAACAAATTGATGTTTCATCGCGACCACTGTAGCGCTACAGTAGTCGCGGCACTGTGCTCGCGGTGCTCACTGCCAACAAATTGATGTTTCATCACGACCACTGTAGCGCGACCTACGGTCGCGGTACTAGGTCGCGGTGCTCACTGGTCCAAATTTCAGGATTGCGCACTGTTACGAAAATGACCATAACTTTCTCTAGACAACTCGGAATCATGAACCGTAAAATTTGCCGGAAAGCAGACATCGTGACCTTTCCAGAAATATAAGGCGCTCAACCCAGTTCATCTTGTAGAATTTATGGCAGCCTCCAAACAATGACAGCTGTGCACTCCCAAATATTCAATTTAATCCACCAAAACTCTTCAATTATGCACAAAACCTTATTACCTGTACACTAGAGGAAAACACGTCAAAAGCACCAAAAATACTTAAGAATACAATTAAAAGATACGGTTTAGGGGTCGTAAATATATGAAAATAAATGACCGATGAGGTATCTAGTGCGGACCCAAGATTGGCGAGTGCATCAGCATGTGCGTTTGCAGATCTTGGTATTTGCTCGATGTCGAATGACTCGAATGAAGCTAGTAGCTCCTTTGCCAAGATTAAGTAGGCCGACATTTTCAAGTCCCGAGCTTGATAGGACCCTTGCAATTGTTTCACAATTAATTGGGAGTCACTGCGTACCTTTATTCGCTCGACGCGTAAGTCTTTTGCCAAGGTGAGCCCGGCTATGAGGGCTTCGTACTCGGCTTTGTTGTTGGTGGTCTTGAATCCACATCGGATGGATCTCTCGACGATGTGCCCCGCAGGGGAGGCAAGTACTATTCCTAACCCGCTGCCTCTAGCGTTACTTGATCCGTCAACTGCTAAACTCCACTCCTCCCTTGGTGTGTCGTGCGACATGGTGCAAAGTTCTTCCTCTGCTCGTTGTAGAATCCCGGGCGTGAAGTCTGCAATGAAATCTGCCAGTACTTGCGACTTGATCGCCGTGCAAGGTTGGTAGTTGACGTCGTACTCGCTCAGCTCCACGGCCCATTTCACTAGGCGGCCGGATAGTTCGGGTTTATGTAGGACACTTTTCAAGGGGAATGCAGTGAGTACACTAATAGTGTGGCATTGGAAGTACGGCCTTAATTTCCTTGCGGCTGCGACTAGTGCGAGGGCCAATTTCTCAAGTTGGGTGTACCTTGTCTCTGCGTCGAGTAGGGTCTTGCTGATGTAGTATACGGGGAGTTGTTTGCTATCCTCCTCCCTTATTAGTACAGCGCTAACGGTCGTTTCGGATACAGCGAGGTAGAGCAGGAGGGTCTCTCCTTCCTTAGGTTTGGACAGAAGAGGCGGGTTTGCTAGATATCTTTTTATATTTTGGAAGGCGTCCTCGCTTGTTTGATTCCAATCGAATGACTTGCTCTTTCTTAGAGCATCGAAGAAAGGCTTACATTTTTCGGACGATTTTGAAATGAATCGGTTGAGGGCCGTGAGCCGTCCGGTTAGCTTTTGTACGTCTTTGATGCTTTTGGGGGACCTTAAATCCATGATGGATCGGAGTTGATCCGTGTTGGCCTCGACGCCCCTCTTGGTTACTAAATAGCCAAGGAACTTCCCTGATGAAACTCCGAAGGAACATTTGGTTGGATTAAGCTTCATCCCGTACTTGTCAATGATGTCGAACGACTGTCGGAGGTGGTCGAGGTGTTGGTCTGCTACTAATGATTTTACCAGCATGTCGTCGATATAGACCTCCATAGTCTGTCCAAGCATGGTTGCGAACATTTTGTTGACTAATCTTTGGTAGGTTGCCCCAGCGTTCTTGAGGCCGAACGGCATCACTTTGTAGCAAAAAATGCCGCGCTCCGTGATGAAGGAAGTCTTCTCTTGGTCGTCCGGATGCATAAGGATTTGGTTGTAACCGGAGAATGCATCCATGAAGCTTAATAGTTCGTGGCCTGCTGTAGCGTCCACCATCATGTCGATGTGTGGAAGAGGGAAGGAATCTTTTGGACAAGCTTTGTTGAGGTCTGTGAAGTCGATGCAAACTCGCCACTTCCCATTCTTTTTCTTCACTACTACTACGTTTGCGAGCCACTCTGGGTAATTTACTTCTCTCACCGAGCCAATGTCAATTAGCTTTTGGATTTCTTCATTTATAACTTTGTTACGCTCGGGCGCGAACTTCCTTCTTTTTTGTTTCACAGGTGGGTGATTCGGGTCTACTTGCAACCTATGCACTAGGACTTCCGGGCTAATACCGATCATGTCTGCGTGCGACCATGCGAAGCTGTCGTGTCGTGCTGTCAAGAAGCTGAGTAGCTTTGCCCTGATATTTTGTGGAAGGCGGGATCCGATACTAACTTTGTGGTCTGGGAAATTTGGATGTATGGACACTTCGTCGAGTTCTTCCACATCTGGTCCGTCTTTGTTGGTGGTCGAGGTGTTCTCACTCTGTAATTGCTATAAGTCGGACGGCCTGCCTTTAAGAGTGTTCTGGTAGCAGTCACGCGAGGTCTTTTGCTGCCCTCGGATCTCGTGGACTCCCCACCTGGTAGGGAAACAGATGACCTGATGATACGTTGAGGGGACTGCCCTCATCTCATGAATCCACGGGCGACCCATGATTATGTTGTAGGACGACGGACAGTCCAAGAGGAGGAAACGAGTGTTCAAGTTGACACCTTCCGCGTAAACGGGAAGGGTGATCTCTCCCAGAGTGTTCTTGTGTTCTCCACTAAATCCTACGAGCATTGTGGAGCGACGTACGATGTTACACTCATCAATATGCATCTCTTTTAGTGCGCCGAGGAAGAGTACATTTGTTGAGCTTCCATTGTCCACTAGGATCCGTCTGATCAAACAATTGGCCACCGTCAGTGAGATGACTAGTGCGTCGTGGTGGGGATTGAATAAGTCCATATGCTCATCGCTGCTGAAACTGATTGGATAGTTATACGTAGGATCTGCCGTACGAGTTCGTTGGACGTCCGTACGACCGGCTTGCCGCGAGTGGCGCTTTACCTCCGAGTAGGTTACTCCATTCACTTCTGATCCGCCAGAGATGACATTCACGGTTCTCTCATGTTTGGGAGGCTCCGGTGGAGGGACTGAAACAATATCGCGCGACCTATCTTTGTTCACCAAAGTCTGCTTACCCCTGTCAGTCAGGAATTCTTTAAGGTGACCCTTCTTGTGTAGTTCGGCCACCTCCAATCGTAGTGCCACACAATACTCAGTTCGATGGCCGTGGTCGCCGTGAAATTCGCACCATTTGGAGTTGTCTCTTTGATCAGGCGGGCTCATCATCTTATCTGGCCACCGAACTGATCTACCCAATCCTTTGAGTATGGCGACTACCTCTGCCGGCCTAATGTTCAAATTATATTCTGGCGTTATATTCTTTGGTCGGATGAACGGCCTTGGTGGTCTGTCGTCGCGCCGTCGCTCGTACCTCATATGGCCGTCCCTTCGGGGTATTGTTGGGTATGGCCCGCTACGTCGGTTGATGATTCGTGGTTCGACCATCCTCTCCGACTTATCTTCCTTGTAGTTCGCTCTATTAGGTTTGTAGTTTACTTCGTCTTCTTCCCATTTTATCTGTGCCCATGCCTTGGCTAGGACGTCTTCCATGGTTTTACAGGGGTACTTGGTGAGCTCCTTGTATAGGTCGGAATCATAGAGCAGACCCTTGCGGAAGGCTGATACGGCTGTCGCCTGGTTGCAATGAGGGATGGACACTTTTTCATGGTTGAAACGGCCAACAAAGTCACGTAGGCGTTCATTCCTCCTTTGGCTGACTGTGTAAAGGTCGTCGGATTGTTTTTCTAACTTCCGACTACTAGCGAACTGCTCTACGAAGGTGTCAGTGAGTTGAACAAAAGAGTTGATGGAAACATTGGGAAGGTTGGTGTACCATTGTAGGGCAGGTCCTACGAGGCTTGAACCGAAACCTTTGCACATACATGCTTCCCTAAGGTCACGCGGGATGGCGGCTGTGAACATCCGTTGTCGATACTGCGCAATGTGGTCGTCGGGATCCGTCGTACCGTCGTACTGCTTCATACTTGGAAAGTTGAACTTCCTTGGCATCTCCACCAATGCTATTGTGTCGACGAAGGGAGAGTCGGCAAAACTATTGGCCGCACTTTTCTTTATAGGAGTGGGCATTCCCGGAATGCGTTGGATGAGTGCTTCCATCTCTGTGAACCATCGTGCCAAGTCTCGGTTGACCAAGGTCGGCTCGGCGCTCACTCGGTTTGGGTCTGACGGCGCTGAATGCGAAGGACCGGATGACGTTCCTTGTAGCGGGATGGTTGGTTGGGTTGAGCCGACGTTGCCATTGGGAGTGGATATAGGTGGCACTCCTTGTGTAGCTCTTGCCACGTCGTCTGATCGATGTCCTCCCATCCCATTTGGTATATTCTCTGCCGTATGTCGTGCGACGATATGGGGTCCACTCGTAACTCGAATGTTGGGCTCTGAGCCTACGTGGGTTGGATCGAGGTCTCTAGCGGTAGTACCATGTTCGTCCGGGCGGACTGGCGCGTAATAAGTAGCGTGAGCGGCTTGCTCGAATGGCACGGGTTGGGACGTCGAAGCGTCTCCAAATGGTCGTACGGCAGTGAGCGAACTGATCCTATTCTGCAATTCTTGGTTCTCTGCCAACACTCGTTGATTCTCTTGTTCGAGTGCTTGGAGCCTTTGGGTATTCTCTTGCATTTGGGATATGAGGAGTTGTACCCTAACTTCCATCGCATCGTGATGAAAATCGTCAGATGACATAGTCGGAGTTGCCGCGTTCTACCTTGGCTTGCTTATAGATTGTCGGGCCCCACAGTGGGCACCAAATTGTAGTCCTCAGAAATCGCTCGGGGACACGGGGCACTACAACCTGCAAAGAGAGAACACACGTGACCCGCAGGACGTTTGGGACACCGGGGTGGTGCCGGCCAAAGTCACTCCGACGGTCAAGTTAGCGAGTGCTAGTAAAAGTGTAATGTTTGTAAATGGATATGAGTAAGGAATACTTCCTGCTATCTTCACAGTTAGGGTTTTTCTGATCAAAGAGGGGTGTAAGGTTGGAGGGTGATCGGAGAAGTTCAACAATGGCCGTAGGGTGTGGCTTTTTCTTAGTAATTTCCTTATCTTAGTTTTTAGGCCGTCCTTTTTTATGAGGGATTATCTTCCTCTTTATAGGAGACTGATGCTTCTTCTTTTTGAGGGATCTCATCATTCTCTCTTATCTGTCTTCCACCAAGAAAGCATCCGGGTGCTTCTTTTGATTGGGCTGCCATCAAGTGTCATTATGACTTTGTAGGACCTGTTTCAAAGTAGATCACGATCTGGTCTCCCTCGGAGCGACGGAGATGCTATGTCGTACGACATGTAGGTTTCTTATCAATCTAGACCATGATTGGGTGATGTAGCACGGTCGTACTACATAAATGCTTCATGTCGTGCGACATAGTCTTCGGACTAATACGTCGTCGTACTACATAAGTGCTTCATGTCGTGTGACAAGATCTTTGAACTAGTACGTCGTCGTACTACATGAGTGCTTCATGTCGTGCGACAAGATCTTCGAACTAGTACGTCTATATGATGGTGCTTCATGTCGTGCGACTTGATCTTCATGCTGAGCCACCGTCGTACTACATGAGAGTGTAGTCCCACTTTTAGCTATGGGCTTTGTCTTTGGGCTATACTTTGGGCCAGACATATTTTGGCTACTACACACATCAATGGCAGCTAGTTCTAATCCTTATGGAGGAATTTTCTCTTCTTCTTTTACCTCTTAACTGAACTTTAACCTGCCATTAAAACTCGATCGAAGCAACTATTCTTTGTGGAAAGCTCAGGTGCTGCCAGCAGTCATAGCTTACAATCTTGAGGAGTACAGCTTTGAATTAAAGATAGCTCCACATAAGTTTTTTGATCAAGTTTTTGCCTAAATCAACTTAGGCAACCAAAAAAATCTCGAGTGAATTCCTCTTTTGGAAAAAGAATGATCAGTTGTTAGTCTGCTGGTTGATTTCCATTCTTAGTGTATCTGTTGTTAGAGAAGTGACAACTTGTATCATTGCCTATGAGGTATGGACCATACTAGAACGATTGTATTCTCAACAGTTGAAAGTTTGCATATTACATATTAGATCTCAGATGCATAATCTAAAGAAAGGCTCGATGAACATGGCAGATTATATTATGTAAATAAAGGGATTTGCATATTGTAACACCCCTTGACCCAATCCACTCAGACCGAATCAGGGAGCGCTATCATATACTGAAATCTCTGCTTTACTTTTATAAAACCACAACTTAAAATTTTATTAAACCTTTTGAAAATGGTCCGAATAAATTTCTGAAAATTTCGCCAGAGTTTCCTCTATTTTTTTTACTTTCCAAAACCTGAAATCATAATATATCAAAATTCTACACTTCAATTTCATTTCAATCATTTTGCACACCCTTCCAAATTCAGTGCGACTTCTCCCATCCTTTCTTCAAAATATATAATCAATATCAATTCAAAAGTGATAAAATTCATAGTTCCTCAAAACATAAACATTTATAGAAAATATGTAAAAACAACACAACTTTCACAAACATTAACAAAATTCTTTTGTATAAGCATGTTAATCAAAAACATATAAATGGAATATAAAAACTACCCAAAAACTCAGGAATGCTATGACGCTGGTCTCTGTTCATGCAGATTCACCTCTTCACTTCTTTTTCAACCCTAGAATCTTCCTTACCTACACGCGATAAAAATCAACGCACTAAGCATATTGCTTAGTGGATGTACACAAAACTTGACAAATATACTATAATAACATTTTTAATCGATTAATCAGAAATATAGATAACAATTAAATGTTCAAATATGAGGCTCAATTCAAATCATACCAAGATAAAAATCATATCAATCTCAAATGTTTTCATATCATATTTTAATTTCTATTTCGGCTCCTAAGACACATAATATATATTACATGACTGAATTACAAGTTGTTCAGCACTGGAACCCAACAGGGACTACTCGCTGAATTATATACAGTCGGGTTTCCCATTTTAGCATGAAATACTATCCCTCTACAAGTATCATTTCCGACATCGGACCCTACGGGGACTACCTGACGAAAATGTCTTCACTCTATGACCATCCACAACGGTGGCTACACATAATCCAAATAGTGGTATCATAATCATCAAAATCTAAGAAATCTCAATGCAGTACTGCTAAGTGAACCCAATTGACATGTCAATCTCCTATATCCATATCTATGTTCATATATATCAGAGCCATTTCATAATATGATTTCTTAAATTCAATATCAACTCATTTCTTTTCATTCAGAACTATCAAATTCAAATTTCAAAGCATTCAATTTCGATTTCGAAATTTCAATTTCACAATACAAATTTACAGCTCATTCTTTTATAAATAAATTCAACTTTCAATTAATCCAAATCGATATACATATTTACGAAATCCAAATTTCCTCAATAGTCATATATATAAAATCATATTTAAATATATTTCTGAAACCAATAATTACATCAAATCAATTCAAAATCGTATTCGAATATATTTCGTAAATCCATATTAAATCTCATATCAATTCAAAATCGTATGCGAATATATTTCGTAAATCCATATTAAATCTCAAATCAATTCAAAATCGTATTCGAATATATTTCGTAACTCCATATTAAATCAAAATGCCCCAAAATCATTTTTTTTATACATTTCACAAAACAATATATTTCAAATCACTTTCAATTATATTTCACATCTCAATAATAAAATCATAACATATTAAAATTAATTCGTAATATTATTCACAATCAATATTTTGGATCTAAACTATATTTCGAAAATACGTCATTCAAATCAATCCAAAATTAATTTCAAACTATAAATTCTAATAAATATAATTCAAATAATTCAAAATCAATAAAATTCGATTATTCCGAAATATTCTGGAAACATTAAAACTAGTGTACACCGAACCTGGATAATTTCCCAATACTTCTTCTTCTTCTTCTTCTTCTTCTTCTTCTTCTTCTTCTTCTTCTTCATCGAATCTGGATAATTTCCCAATACTTCTTCTTCTTCTTCTTTCTTCTCTGTTATGTTTTTTTTTTTTTTTGCTTGGTGTATTTTTTTCTTCTTCTTCTTCTTTTTCCTTCTCTCTCGGCTTTCTCTCCTCTCTCAGCTTTCTCTCCTCTGTTATGTTTTTTTTTTTTTGCTGGGTGTATTTTTTTGTTTGACTTGTATATATCTTTGTGTTTTGTCGGCTTTCTCTCCTCTCTCGGCTTTCTCTCCTCTGTTATGTTTTTTTTTTTTTTGCTGGGTGTATTTTTTTGTTTGACTTGTATATATCTTTGTGTTTTGTTTGGTTTGGACAAGTGGAATGTGAAATTCCACTTGTCATGTTTTTCTATATATATATATATATATATATTGTCTTACCTTTCCACTAGCAATTCTATATATATTATATATCTTCTTAATTGCAAATTGCTCCCTTGAGCTTCTTAAAATCTTACAATGGCACAAATTTACTATTAATTACATGTGATTTACCAATCATCATTGAATTATCAAACTGACCCACCAATCACAATCCATCTCAATAATACTCCAAAAATATTCCACATTTATCCAGTCACCAAATTGACTTCACCAATATTCAATTGGACCCATTATGATCCAAATGCACCATGAAAATAATATCTCTAATGGGAGTTAAATCGGTTAAAATCACTATTCGTTTATACACTATACATCGAATATATATATTTTCCAACAATTTAAATCACATACTTAACTATTGCATGCTTAATAATAATGAATAATAATATTTTTCATAATTACGAAAAATTAGAGGCGTTACAATTCTTCCCCTTTTAAGAAATTTCGTCTGCGAAATTTCACCTTATACGAACAATTGCAGATACTGTTGTTTCATTACTTCATCGCTCTCCCAGGTAGCTTCTTCAGTACTGTGGTTCCTCCAGAGAACTTTTACCAACGAAATTCTTTTGTTCCGTAATTATTTGATTTCTCTGTCCAGGATCTTCACTGGTTCCTCTTCATAAGTCAGGTCTAGTTGAATCTCAATAATCTCAGTGGATGCTCTGTGAAGGATCAGATATGTATCTGCTCAGCATGGACACATGGAATACATTATGAATCTTCTCTAGTTCTGGTGGCAAAGCCAGTCTGTAGGCTACTGGTCCCACACGTTCAATGATCTCGTATGGGCCAATAAACCTAGGACTTAACTTCCCTTTTCTGTCAAATCTGAGTACTTTCTTCCATGGAGATACTTTTAAAAACACTTTTTCACTGACTTCATATTCTATATCTCTTCTTTTCAGGTCTGCATATGATTTATGTCGGTCAAATATTGTTTTCAGTCTGTCTCTGATAATTTTCACATTCTCCTCAGTTTGTCTGATCAAGTCTGGGCCTATTAATATGTCTTCACCTAATTCTGTCCAACACACAGGTGTCCTACATTTTCTTCCGTACAGTGCTTCATAAGGTGTCATCCTTATGCTCGTCTAGTGACTGTTATTATAAGAAAATTCAATTAGTGGAAGGTGATCGATCCAGCTTCCTTCAAAATCAATCACATAACTCTTAAGCATATCTTCGAGCACTTGAATAACTCTCTCTGACTGTCCATCAGTCTGTGAATGGAAAGCTGTACTGAAGCTTAATCGAGTACCCAAAGCTTCCTGAAATTTCTTCCAGAATCTGGATGTAAACTTCGGGTCTCTGTCTGATATTATCGATGCAGGCACTCCATGCAATCTGACTCTTTCTTTAATGTACAACTCGGCCAATCTATCAATGAATAGTTTGTTCTGACAGGTAGGAAGTGGGCTGATTTAATCAATCGGTCCACTATCACCCAAATTGCATCATGTTTACTCCGGGTGAGAGGTAACCCTGTGACAAAATCGATAGTGATACGGTTCCACTTCCATTCAGGTATGGATATAGGCTGTAGCAAACCTGATGGAACCTGATGTTGCTTTCACCTGCTAGCATGTCATACATCTATTCACAAAGTCTACCACATCTTTTTTCATACCAAACCACCCGTACAGAGTCTTCATATCTCTGTACATCTTACTGCTACCTATGTGTACTGAATACGGACTACTGTGTGCCTCGGTCAGGATCATCTTTTTCAATTCTTCATCATTTGGAACACATATCCTGTCTCTGAAACACACAATACCATCACTTCTGACTGTAAAATCCAGATGCTTCCCCTCTAGGATCTGTCTACATATCATCTGAAATCTCTCATCCTGATTCTGTTTTTCTGCTATCTGCTGAATTAAATTTGGCTTGCATCTCAATTCAGCTACCAAGGCATTGTCTGTATTCAACTGTAATTGGACATTCATAGCTTTTAGGGCGAATAATGTTTTTCTGCTCAGAGCATCTGCTACCATATTATCTTTCCCTTGATGGTAGTCAATCACACAGTCATAGTCTTTAATCAATTACATCCATCATCTTTGTCCCAGATTGAGCTCTCTCTGAGTAGGCAGATACTTCAGACTCTTGTAATCTGTATATATGTAACATTTTTCACCATACAAATAATGCCTTTATATCTTCAAGGCAAATACAATGGCTACAAGTTCCATATCATGCATAGGATAGTTCTGTTCATGAGTTTTCAGCTGTCTGGACGTATATGCAACTACTTTGCCTACCTGCATTAGCACACAACCCAAACCATTGTGTGAGGCATCACTGTATATCATAAAGTCTTTACTTGAAACCGGCTAAATCAGGACTGGAGCCTCTACTAGCATTGTCTTCAGTCTGTCAAATGCTACATAGCACATGTCATTCCATTCAAATCTGACATTTTTGTGCAGTAGCTTGGTCAACGGACTTGCTATGGATGAGAATCCTTTCACAAACCGTCGATAATAACCTGCCAAGCCTAAGAAACTTCTGATCTCTATTACATTATTTGGAGACTTCCATTCCATAATTGCTTCAATCTTTTTAAGATCCGCCTTAATGCCTTCTGCTAACACAATATGGCTCTAAAATGCAATCTCAGCCAACCAGAACTCACATTTACTCAGTTTATCATAGAGTTGCTTCTCCCTCAGAATCTGCAATACCACTCTGAGGTGTCTGTCATGGTCCTCTGTCGTTTGTAAGTATACCAGGATATCATCAATGAATACAACCACAAACTAATTCAGGTACGGTCAAAATATTCGGTTCATTAGATCCATAAAGGCCGCAGGTGCATTTGTCAGCCCAAATGGCATCACTACAAACTCATAGTGCCCATACCGTATTCTGAATGCTATTTTTGATATATCATAATCTTTTACCCTCAGTTGATGATACCCTGATCTGAGATCAATTTTTGAGAAGACAGTAGCTCATCTCAGCTGATCAAATAAGTCATCGATTCTAGGCAACGGATATTTATTCTTCACAGTAAGTTTATTTAGCTGCCTATAATCGATGCACAATCTCAATGACCCATCCTTCTTTTTCGTAAATAGCACTGGAGCTCCCCACGGGGATACACTGGGTTTGATGAATCCTCTATCCAGCAATTCTTGTAACTGTATCTTCAGTTCTTTCAGCTCTGCTAGTGCCATTCTGTAAGGAGCTATTGATACTGGTACAATACCTGGTACCACGTCAATCACAAACTCAACCTCTCTCTGAGGTGGCAAACCAAGAAGCTCCTCTGGAAATACATATGAGAAATCACACACAGCGGGTATATTCTGAATCTTAGAATCAACTTTTTTGGAATCAACCACCTGGGCCAAATAAGCCTCACAACCCTTTCTGATCAGTTTACAGGCTGTAGTGGCTGAAATAACATTGGAGAGATAATCCCTTCTTTCACCCACTACTGTGACTTCTGTGCCATCATTAGTTCTGAGTATCACTCGTCTCAATCTGCAATCGATAACTACCTGGTGTATGAATAACCAATCCATGCCTAGGATAACATCAAACTCACGGAATGGCAACTCTATCAAATCACCTGGAAATTCATACTCCTAAATCCGAATAGGACAATTTCTATACACTCTATTTACTACTACACCGTGGCCTATCAGATTACTAACGACCACTCATACTGTAGGTTCAGTTTTCAAATTCCGTTGTTTCAACAATACATCACAAATATATGAATGGGTGGATCCTAGGTCTATTAATGCAATTGCGGTAGTATCAAAAATAGAAATCATACTAGCAATTACATCTGGTGCATCCCTGTCCTCCTAAACCCTGATGGCGTAGGCTCGTGCTAGAGTACGAGTCTCCTGTCTACTAGTGGACTCGAGTACTCCCCTGTGACTGCTTTCTTCGGCCCTAGACTGAGTGGGCCTCCTCCCTCGAGATGCAGCTGGAACTGATCTCTCCGATTGCTGAGCAGGTGTGGATGTGGTCCGGTTTCTCGGGCAATCTCTGAAAAAGTGGTCACGGGACCCACATCTGTTACATGCTCCTGTGACTCGCCAGCATTCTCCTGGATGATTCTTTTCGCAATGTACACATGGAGCTGGGGCTGGTCCCCTAGCTGTGCTCCCAGGGGTACTGGCAACTGAAGCAGCTGGCTGTTCTGATCTAACTCTGGATCCCTGCCTCTGCTGAGACATCTGACCTGAAATCTGAGGTCCTCTGAATCTCTTACTCAGTGGCTGATAAGAACTAGACTGTCCGAGACCTCGCCTCTGCTGGCTTTTGTCTTTCCTAACCTGTTCATCTTTTTCCACCCTTTCTACATCAAGGGAGCAGCCACCAGTCTGTTAAAATTTTCTATCCTTAATGCTGCAAGATGGACTCGTATGTAATTATTCAGGCCATCTTCGAATCGTCTGCATTTTTCTACCTATATGGCCACCATCTCCTGTGCATACTTACTCAGTCTGACAAACTCTCTCTCGTATTCTGTGACCGTCATCTGTCTTTGCGTCAAATTTGTGAACTCTATCTTCAAATTATCTGTATAGATTCGGCCAATATACTTCTCTCTCAACTCCTTCAGAAAGAATTCCTAAGTTCTGGCTTCTAGCCGAACTGATCGCCTAACTGAGTTCCACCACTAGTATGCATCTCCCTTTAACAATGACACTGCACACTCCAAGCTTTCCGCAGGTGTGCAATGCATCTGCTCAAATATTCTTTATGTCCGCTCTAACTAATCCTCTGCAGCGAACGCATCTTCATCTTTCTTTCCATAAAAGTCTGTGGGTCTGTACTTGGACAACCGCTATATGGCTGACCTCCATGGTGCTGCTCTCACCACATTCTGTAAAAGTTTTGTCACCTGTTGTAGTACTACAGGCTGACCCTGAATTTTTGGCCTAACCACTCTGGGACCCACTGATTCTCCAAAACCTCCCCCAGCCACACTGGCAGGACTACCAGGTCTGCTTCTATTTCCACTTCTAGAAGGTTCCATATCTTCTTTTTTTCTTTCACCCTATATAAGACAGAAGAGACATTCTGCAGGTTAGAGTCACATCCTCCAATATATATATATATTTTTATACAATGCATGCATATACAATGAATGACTCTTTGGTCCAGAAACGCCTAAACTGGGCTCTGATACCACTAAAATGTAACACCCCCTGACCCAATCCGCTCAGACCGAATCAAGGAGCGCTACCATATACTGAAATCTCTACTTTACTTTTATAAAACCACAACTTAAAATTTTATTAAACCTTTTGAAAATGGTCTGAATAAATTTTTGAAAATTTCACCAGAGTTTCCTCTATTTTTCTGACTTTCCTAAACCTGTTTTCAATAAAATCATAATATATCAAAATTCTACACTTCAATTTCATTTCAATCATTTTGCGCACCCTTCCAAATTCAGTGCGACTTCTCCTATCCTTTCTTCAAAATATATAATCAATATCAATTCAAAAGTGATAAAATTTATAGTTCCGCAAAACATAAACATTTATAGAAAATATGTAAAAACAACACAACTTTTACAAATATTTACAAAATTCTTTTGTATATGTATGTTAATCAAAAACATATAAATGGAACATAAAAACTACCCAAAAACTCAGGAATGATGTGACACTGGTCTCTGTTCCTCCAAATTCACCTCTTCACTTCTTTTTCAATCCTGGAATCTTCTTTATCTACGCGCGATAAAAATCAACGTGCTAAGTATATTGCTTAGTGGGTGTACACAAAACTTGACAAATATACTATAATAACATTTTTAATCGATTAATCAAAAATATAGATAACAATTAAATGTTTAAATATGGGGTTCAATTCAAATCATACCAAGATAAAAATCATATCAATTTCAAATGTTTTCATATCATATTTCTATTTCTATTTCGGCTCCTGATACACATAACATATATTACAAGACTAGGATTACGGGTTGTTCAGCACTAGAACCCAACGGGGACTACTCGCTGAATTATATACAGTCGAGTTTCCCATTTTAGCATGAAATGGTATCCCTATACAGGTATCATTTCCGACATCGGACCCTACGATGACTGCCTGACGGAAATGTCTTCACTCTAGAATCGTCCTATAACAGTGGCTACACATAATCCAAAAGTGGTATCATAATCATCAAAATCTCAGAAATCTCAATGCAGTACTGCTAAGTGAACCCCATTTACATGTCAATCTCCTATATCCATATCTATGTTCATATATATCAGAGCCATTTCATAATATGATTTCTCAAATTCAATATCAACTCATTTCTTTTCATTCAGAACTATCAAATTCAACTTTCAAAGATTCAATTTCGATTTCGAAATTTCAATTTCACAATACAAATTTACAGATCATTCTTTTATAAATAAATTCAACTTTCAATTAATCCAAATCGATATACATATTTATGAAATCCAAATTTCATCAATTGTCATATATATAAAATCATATTCAAATATATTTCTGAAACCAATAATTACATCAAATCAATTCAAAATCGTATTCGAATATATTTCGTAAATCCATATTAAATCTCATATCAATTCAAAATCGTATGCGAATATATTTCGTAAATCCATATTAAATCTCAAATCAATTCAAAATCGTATTCGAATATATTTCGTAACTCCATATTAAATCAAAATGCCCCAAAATCATTTTTTTTATATACATTTCACAAAACAATATATTCCAAATCACTTTCAATTACATTTCACATCTCAATAATAAAATCATAACATATTAAAATTAATTCGTAATATTATTCACAATAAATATTTCGAATCTAAACTATATTTCGAAAATACGTCATTCAAGTCAATCCGAACCTGGATAATTTTCAATACTTTTCTCTTCCTCTTCTTCTTCTCCTTCTTCTCCTTCTCCTTCTTCTTCTTCTTCTCCTCCTTCTTCCCCTTCTCCTTCTCCTTCTCCTTCTTCTCTTTCTCCTTCTCCTCCTCCTTCTCCTTTTCTTTCTCCTTCTTCTCCTTCTTCTTCTTCTCATTCTTCTTCTCCTCCTTCTCCTCCTTTTTCTTCTCCTTCTCCTCCTTCTTCTCCTTCTTCTTTTCCTTCTCTTCTCCTCCTTCTCCTTCTCCTTCTTCTTCTTCTTCTTCTTTTTCTCCTCCTTCTCCTCTTCTTCTTCCTTCTTCTTCCTTCTCTCTCGGCTTTCTCTCCTCCGTTATTTTTTTTTTTGCTGGGTGTATTTTTTTGTTTGACTTGTGTATGTCTTTGTGTTTTATTTGGTTTGGACAAGTGGAATGTGGAATGTGGAATTCCACTTGTCATGTTTTTCTATATATATATTATTTGTTTGACATTTCCACTAGCAATTCTATATATATTATATATCTTCTTAATTGCAAATTGCTCCCTTGAGCTTCTTAAAATCCTACAATGGCACAAATTTACTATTAATTACATGTGATTTACCAATCATCCTTGAATTATCAAACTGACCCACCATCACAATCCATCTCAATAATGTTCCAAAAATATTCCACATTTATCCAATCACCAAATTGACTTCACCAATATTCAATTGGATCCATTATAATCCAAATGCACTATGAAAATAATATCTCTAATGGGAGTTAAATCGGTTAAAATTACTATTCATTTATACACTATACATCGAATATATATATATATATATATTCCACCAATTTAAATCACATACTTAACTATTGCATGCTTAATAATAATTAATAATAATACTTTTCATAATTACGAAAAATTAGGAGCGTTACACAGATTGTCTTAATTCATCTAGTCAGGTCACAACCGATAAATATGTTATCATGAGTGTTCTTAATGGCTTAGGCCTGGAGTATGATTCAGTTGTTGTTCATCTCACATCTAGGGAGGACTATTTCACTGATGGCACAAGAGCAGTTATTAGAGAGGCTTACTTCTGCTATCAGTCTTGATCTGACTAATGCCGCTGCAAATCTAGCTCATGGCAATGGCTAATATTATCAGTGTGGTCGAGGAGGAACCAGATGAGGCAGAGGCAAAACTTCAGGTCGAAGCAAGTTAACATGCTAACTATGTGGAAAACCTAGGTCACATTGTTTCAATGTGTTACAAAAGGTTTGATTAGAATTTTTATGGATTAAGCATCAATCAAAGGCAACCATCCAATCCTCAACAACGGCAAGCTGATTCTTCAAATCATCAACCTAATGCACTACTAGGCCACTCCTGAAACTGTGATTGACACTAATTGTATTTTAATAATCGTACTACAAACCACGTGACCTCCAATGTGGACAATCTCAACCTCAGGCATTAATATAAAGGCAATGAAAAATTGGCAGTAGGTAATGCTTCTAAACTTGCTATTAAACATTTTAGTGCTTCAATAATTAACACACATGAACATCTTCTAGTGCTAAAAGATATAATGCATGTACCTTAGATTACAATGAACTTGGTGAGCATTTTTAAATTTACTAGAAATAATGGTGTGGTGTCTGAATTTTATTCTGATTGTTGCTTGGTAAACGACATGAAAGAAGATTTTGTTGGAAGAAAATGTGACAAATGACCTTTATCAAATGGATCTCTCAAAGGATGATTCTACAACCTCTTCTGATTTCACTGATTACACAAACAATGCTGCTTTCCTTTCCAGTTTTTCTTTGCTTGATTGTAATGTTTTTGATGTAGTTACTGCTACAACGTTCAATTCTGTATATACTGCTGCTTCTTCTGTAGCTACTGTGAATAACAATAAACAAAGCATTACAAACTGTGTTGATAACAACCCTTTCACTTTGCGGCATGCTAGATTAGGACACTCTTCATTTTCAGTCCTTAAAGCCGCTCTTCAACATAATTCTAATTTCAAAATGTCTTATAATCATCATTTGTTTTTCATGATGCTTGTAAATATGGAAAAATGAGTCAATTACCATGTCCTTCCTCACATCCAGTCACTTCCAGTCCACTTGAAATTGTGTTCGGTGATGTATCGAGGCCTGCCCCTAAGACCTCCACTTCTGGTTACAAATACTATGTGAATTTTGTATATTCACACACAAGATTCACATAGATTTTTCCCTTAAAACTCAAATCATAAGTTTTTTATGTCTTTAAAATGTTCAAGGCTCCAGCTGAACTTCTTTTTAACTCCAAGATCAAATGTCTTCAAACATACTGGGTGGAGAATATAGGTCAATTTAACCTGTTCTTCAACAATGAGGGATACCTTTTAGATATCCATTCCCTTACACTCACCAAAAAAATAGTTTTCCTAAGAGAAAACACAGACATATAATCAAAATTGGCCTCACCTTTATAGCTTATGCTTCAATGCCACTTTCAATGTGATGGGAGGCATTTGATACTGCAGTCCACATTATCAATAGACTTCCACTTACTTTCAACACAGTCTCCTTTTGAGCATGTTTACAAATACAAACCTGATTATACTTCTCTTAAAATCTTTAGCTGCTCTTACTTTCCTTACCTAAGACCTTATAACAATCAAAATTTTCAATCGGGTACATTCCTGTGCACAAAGCATTCAAATGCCTTCATCCCTCTGGAAGACTTTACATTTCTAGACATGTAATCTTCAATTAGAATGAATTTCTCTTTACTTCTCTGTTTAAGACACCAAACTCAGTTTAAACTATAGAATTTTCAAGTCTTCCTTATGGCCACACTAATACATTAAATTCCAGTCCATTAGAGTTTAGCCTCTAGACTTCTCAGACTTCTTCTTCTTTCATTCCTGAATCTACTCAATTATTGTCTCCTCCTTCTCCATTTACTCATTCCCATATCAGTTCAGATCCTACTATACAGCAGTCTATCACCTTAAATCACCATCATATGCTCACTAGAGCTAAGAATGGCATATTCAACCTAAATCTCTAAACACACCTTCTATCACCTTTGAGTAACCAAGATATGTTAAAGAGGCTATGTCAAATGATCATTGGAAAAATGCTATGCAATTTGAATATGATGCTCTTGTGATTAACAAAACTTGGAGCCTTGTTCCTTGTACATCTTCTATGAATATTGTGGCAACAAGTGGGTGTTTAGAAGGAAATACAATAAAAATGGCAAACTTCACAAATACAAGGCAAGATTGGTTACAAAGAGGTTCCATCAAACTCCTGGGATGAATTATTTTGATACATTTAGCCCTGTGGTCAAGGCTTCCACAATAAAGGTTTTTCTTGCTTTAGACAGTGAGTTATGGGTGGAACATTCAACAAATTAATATAAACAATGTCTTTCTTAATGGGATCTCCAAGAAGTAGTGTTTATGTCTCAACCAGAAGATTTTATCAACTCTCAACTACCTAATCATGTACGCAGACTTCATAAGTCTCTTTATGCGGATTTTTATGTAACTCGCAAGCATACGATCAACATAAGTAATAAACTGGTGAATAGAGTATCATTCCCACAAAGACAATGAATATCAATTACCAAAAATAACTCAACCTAATTCTATTTGGACTACCACTGATTTTAAATTTGCAAATTAACTAAAAACAATAAAAATAAAGATTTGAATTCAAGGAAATTGAGGTGTTAGGATATTTGATTTCAATTAGTTATTATTATCAAACACTCCTAAATTACAATCTAGATTTTATTACCGATGGTTGAATGAGTGCTTAAACTAGATTAACCGATAATCTCTCTCGAGTATTACCGAAATTATTCCCACACACTAATAATCTATTTCTTGATGACTATTGTGTGTGTAACAATACATTAAGATTTGATAAACACAAAATAAGCAATACAAACCAAATTATTATATCTCTATATAATCTAGTATGTAATAGACATTATTACGAGCACATGGCAAACGTCTCCTCTCGGTTTATAACTCAACCATCTATAATAATTCTAAGTGATGGCCAAACACAGTATAAAGCAATAAACAAAATAATATTTATTCAATACATCAATAACAAATCTAATTAGCAAAACTCAATTGTATTCAATTAATTACAAACCAATATCCATTATCAATCATAACTATGGAAAATAAGTTTATGCTTGAATAGAAGAACAAAGCAATAATATTATTAAATCTTACCATGAAGAATTACAACGGAAAAGTAAAGGAGAAGAAATCTTAGAAAAACTTCGTTAATTCCCAATCGATTGCTTTCCGAGGTTATGCGAAATCGATGATGGATGCGATGCGATATGGATGATGATACTTGCTTCAAAACCCTGGAATTTTGACCCCCCAAACGATTGGAAAAGTCTGTCTTTTATATCCTTCCTAATTCAAGTTTGAAAAGGAAAGAAACACCTAAAAAAACGTGTATAGGTGCGACCTAAAATCGCTACCCACGATCGTGTAGGAACCGTTTTTCCGTTCTACTGGTCACGCAGCGGAATTGGGGTTTAAAAATTTTATAGCGATCTGTGACCAGTAAAACTTTATAACTATATTTTCGGAACAATAAAAAAATATATATCAAATATATATTTATTTTACATACAGAAAATTGTAATCAATGAAAGAAAAGAAAAATAAAGAACATACCACCGTTGGAGGCTCCTTCGTAATTTTTTCTGCAGCTCCTTGTCTGTACCACTACGTCTTCCTTACTATGTCCCGGCACCGGTAACTTGCGTGTGGGCGCGTCATGTTGTCAGGAACAGTGAAGAGATATAATGAAAAGGAGTTAGAACGATATTGTATCTCTCCGGTCACTTTTTCTTTTCTTTTTTTGTGTATATCTTACGTAAAAAAAACTTTGAACGTCAAACTTTTTGGTTCAATTGTCTGTTAAATTAAAAACTCTTTTTAATAAATCTATTTAAGTTACCAAATTAATAAAAACTCTTTTTATTAATTTATCAGTAACTTTTGAATATAAACTTTTTAAATTCAATTTTATTTAATAAATGAGATAATCCTATTATCTCTTTATTCAAAATAAAAATGAAAATAAACTATTATCAGAGTTTTGAATTTAAACTTTTTAAATTCAAATTTATTTATTTTATTTAATAAATGAGATAGTCATATTATCTCTATATTCAAAAAATAAAAATAAACTATTATCAGACTTTTGAATTTAAACTTTTTAAATTTAAATTTATTTTATTTTATTTAATAAATGAGATAATCATATTATCTCACTATTCAAAATAAAATATCAACTATCATCCTCCTCTTATGACTAATTACATAATTAAATTGAGTGATGTCGTGTCGGCTCGAACAGAATATAATTGTTCTAACAATTTAGAAGCGGAAATTAAATTCCGTGTAAATCCAGGAATATAATAAACATTGTTCAAAAGTAAAAATCTAGTATTATTACAAAAATTCAATTTTATTGAACCCACTGCCCTGAGCCGACACGACATCCCCCAACCCCCCACCCATCGAGAAGGCTCCCTCTTCTAGCTGTGTCCAAGAATCAATCCACTGCAAAGAAGAACAAACATGGTTAGTGGCCCCCGAATCAACTATCCAGGGTGAAGAATCATCTTCCACTAAACAAGATTCAAGAGCTAGTAAATCATATTTACCTTTCTGCTTTTTCTTCTTGGCTACCTCCTCCAGGTACTGAGGACAGTTTCTCTTCCAGTGCCCGACCTTGTTACAATGAAAATATTTTTCCTTGTCTTTGTCGGTGGAGGTGCCCTTCTTTTTGCCTTGGGCTTGGGCTTATCTTTAGCCTTCCCAGCAGACCTCTTCCTCTTCTTATTTCTAGAGGAGAAAGATGGTTCGGCAACATTTGCCTCACCGGTCTTCACCTTACTGTCCTTAGTCAAGGCCTCGAAGGTGGCGAGCTCATTAAGCAACTGAGTGAGACTGAACTGCAACTTGTTCATCCCGTAGTTGCCCTTAAACTAATCGAAACTCTTCGGAAGAGTTGTCAGTATGATACTCACTTGGTTGGGTTCATCAATGGCCCCGCTATTAATTTCTGCCGTATTGAAGTAGGACATCATGGTCAGGACATATTCCTAAACAGATGTACCTTCCTTCATGTGAGCGAGCATAGCGGCACGAATAGCTTCATGGCGCTTTTGCTTTGAGGGTTGCCCGAACATAGCTTGCAATGATTCCATGATTTCAAATGCTGTAGTCATTGCTTCGTGCTTTGTGACAAGCACTTCTGTCATAGAAGCTAACAGATATGTACGAGCTTTCTCATCAGATGAGACCCATTGCTGGTATGCCTCACAAACTCTTTGTGGGGCATTGGCAGCAGGCTGTGGAGGACATTCCTCCGTAAGCACAAACTTAAGGTCTTTGGTGACCAAAATCGCGTTTATATTAAGTTTCCACTTTGTATAGTTATCATCAGTTAGTTTATCGTGTGCAAGTATTTGTAATAGCGCAGATGACATTATTGCTGAAAAATAAATAACATTCATTCAGTCATATATTAAAAACAAATGCTAATGCTTTGGCATACATTTAAACATGATGCATGTACATGTTTAACGAACTAGAACTACCCTAATAAAAACAATTACTATGCCACGATAATCCAATATACCACAAAGAAGTACCGCCTTAAGGTGGTCAAGTCCTTGCATATTGGACCAAGACATTCTCAATCAAATAATATTTTAGAATAACTCTTATTCCATATTATTCAACCATCGTTTATTTAGTCAGGTTTTCGATTAACCACATTTAATCTAAACCTTGTGAGTGTAACCCATCATTTCAGATCTCATGGGCTTAACTCGAGAGTGCCGCCTTAGGGTCGGTCAAACCCGAAATACCCCCAGAAATCCTATCCGTTTGGAAGTCAACCTTGGTATTGACCTTCGTGGAGACCCTCCTTAGGGAGGACGAAAGCAAAGCCGTCATGAGGCCCCACTCGGATCTCACGGTGTTGAACTAACGATGGAGACTGCGGGATATATATGTTATATATCCCTCTCCCACTCACTATTTTAAAACTTAGGATTTTCTATTTGTTAATGCACCTAAACTCTACAGGATCAAACGGCTAATTTTAATTAAGTTATATAAGGCATTAACTAATTTATTATTAGAATCATATTCTAAATAATTATCATTTTTAACACTTAAAAATCTATAAGTAAATAATCTAAACTTAGGTAAACATTTTACTAAAGTTAGATTATTAATTTGGTGTTTACCAAGTTTTAACTATTTAAAACTCTAACATATTATTTGGTTCATTTATTTATTAGGTAATTAATCATATTAAACCTAATTTAATAAATGATCATATTAATCTAAATTTATTAAACACTTTAATAATAAGATTAATATTAAAAGAATATTCAGTTTTTAACTATTAAAAACTAATCATTTTTCATAGCAAATTATAAATATATTATTTACCATTTTAATCTCATTAAAACAAATAATATATAAATGCTATAATGCATGTATGACAATATCAATATATATTTATGTAGACACACTTAAATCTAAATGATATGTATATGCATGACAATGCTAAATTATCACATAATAAAGATTACATGAGTTGACCGAGTGTTATGGATTATTTAACCTAAAAAAAAATTTAAAATCTAAATTACAAAAATAACCCCAAGACATTCCTTGATCTTCTTGTAACTTTCCAGTCTTCCAATTTCTTTAGGACTCTCCGATTTATCTCATAAATTCAAAATAGAATTTTTCGTTCGAAATTCACTGGACAACAATTGCTGATGAAAATCGGGACGAAAAACGGAGTGAAGCAATGGCACGAAAACACGTGCAGCATGTGGTGCAAGCGCGCAGCACACACACATTATTAACTTCTGTTAATAATTTTTTTTTTTTTTATAATGTCACATCCGTCACTGTTCTTGCTTTTCATATGTACTTGGCTGCTTGCTTACTTTGCTGTATGGGCATATTTAAGTGAACTTTGTTGAAGACCAGACCCATGTCATTAGCGCACATGTACACAGTGGCTGATTTTTGCACATGACATCAATGCAGCATGCAATTTTTGCACATGACCAGCGCGACCAGCACACGATGCAATAGCCAAATAGTGCGCATGACAGTACACAATGGCGCAACAATTACGCCTGGTGTCAGCTGTCAGCTCACTCAATTTCCGATCACAACTTGTTCTTCGATTTCCAGCATCTTCGTCTTCGATTACATTTTATATAAAAAAAATATAATACAAAAAAAATAGAAAATTAGAAAAATAAAATAAATTAATTTACAACTCAGTATCACCTAAATCCATAACACCATAAAAATTTACGACCAACCATGTTTAAAATTAAACAATTTAATTTAAACAATATATAGTCAAATAAATAAATAAAAATGTGCCTACACTATCATACATTAGCAGCATTGAAAACAATTTCTTGTTCCAAAAATAACCAGGCTCTGATACCAACTGTAGGAACCGTTTTTACGTTCTACTGGTCACGCAGCGGAATTGGGACCAGTAAAACTTTAGAACTATATTTCCGGAACAATAAAAAAAATATATCAAATATATATTTATTTTACATACAGAAAATTGTAATCAATGAAAGAAAAGAAAAATAAAGAACATACCACCGTTGGAGGCTCCTTCGTATTTTTTTCTGCAGCTCCTTGTCTATACCACTACGTCTTCCTTGCTATGTCCCAACACCGGTAACTTGCGTGTGGGCGCGTCACGTTGTCAGGAACAGTGAAGATGTAGAATGAAAAGGAGTTAGAAAGATATTGTATCTCTCCGGTCACTTTTTCTTTTCTTTTTTTCTGTATACCTTATGTAAAAAAAACTTTAAACGTCAAACTCTTTGGTTCAGTTGTCTGTTAAATTAAAAACTCTTTTTAATATATCTATTTAAGTTACCAAATTAATAAAAACTTTTTTTATTAATTTATCAGTAACTTTTAAATATAAACTTTTTAAATTCAATTTTATTTAATAAATGAGATAATCGTATTATCTCTTTATTCAAAATAAAAATAAAAATAAACTATTATCAGACTTTTGAATTTAAACTTTTTAAATTCAAATTTATTTTATTTTATTTAATAAATGAGATAATCATATTATCTCTATATTCAAAAAATAAAAATAAACTATTATCAGACTTTTGAATTTAAACTTTTTAAATTTAAATTTATTTTATTTTATTTAATAAATGAGATAATCATATTATCTCACTATTCAAAATAAAATATCAACTATCATCCTCCTCTTATGACTAATTACATAATTAAATAGTCTTACTATTTAATTGTTATAATTGCCATTATTTAATTAATTGAATAATCACATCACTCAATTTACTCCTGACACGTGTCACTTTCGCAACACTATTAATTGGACCATCCAATTAATTATACATGACCCTTGTTACCTAAATGGATCAGGCTAGCAAGGGGACCTAATGGACCTACAGTATTTTGAACTCCGATAATCCTCAGAATCATTAATTGAACTCTTTAATTAATATTCCTTGATTATCAACTCTGGTATTATTCCACTAAAAATCCGAAGCTGCATTCTCTCAACTGCGGACACTTTTACACAGATCGATATCACTCGGTGTCCATCGATATAACTATTACATATGGTGTGACCCTCCACAGTAGTTCATAATTAGAGCTGGATCATAATGTCCGTTATACCCCTCTAATTATATATATCCTTTAAGCACCGTTGATTCTTTAATGAACAATAAATCATGTTTCCTCATGGAATCAGGAGAGCGCTCATATTGTAACATCCCGGATTTCGGAAAATTAATTTTACATATGTGAATATAAATTTTGTAATTGGAAGGGGTGTAAATGTAATTAAAAGTAAAGGAGATAAATTTTATTTTTATGATTTCCAGGTGAACCAGATAGAACGGTCAAGAAATGAAGCATGAAGATTGAAAACCGAGGCAGGGAGCATCGCGACCTGGTCACCGCGACCACAGATCGCGATGACCTGCTCGCGGTGAAAAATGTGAATTTTTGGCAGTGAGCATCGCGACTAGTCACCGCGACCACAGATCGCGATGAACTGCTCGCGATGAAAATGTCAAATTTGGGCAGAGAGCATGGCGACCACCAGCGCGACCATGGTACCGCGAGGTGTGCTCGCGATGAAGGTGGTGGAAACGCTCCAGTGAGTACCGTGACCTGGTGGCGCGACCACAGGTCGCAACGACGGTCGCGACGACCGAAAGAATATAAAAAAAATTTGACTTCTCGCAGAAGCCACAAAACACAGAACAGAAAGAAGAGAGAGGAGAGACCAAGAAAAAGAAAGAAAGAAGAAGAAAGAAGAAGAAGAGGAAGAAGAAGAAGAAGAGAAGAGGAAGGAAAGAGAAAAGGAAAGTGTAGGAGAAAGAGAAAGGGAAAGGAAAAGAAACCTAGAACCGCGATAGTCGAAAGAAAAACGGTATCCAGGTTAGTGTACCTTCGTTTTCGAAACCTTTACAAAAAGTATTAAGTATTTTTAGTTGAATCTGCAATTAATTTGAAGATTTTTCAATTTTTTATGTGTTTATATTATTTTATGGAAATGATTTTATTGTTGATTGTATCTTGATTATTACGATTCCGCTGAAATTACTTGTTTTCGACTCTTGCATAAATATTGTTGATTTTCCCATGAAAAATCTATGTTATTGAAATCGAATGTTTCCGTTGATTTGTAAATATAGTGAATATTTGAAAAATAGTTTATCGAAACGACCCTAGGATACTGAGACATAGAAATGGATATAGGAGGTTGGTATACCAGCTGGGTTCAATGAGCAGTACTGCACCGATATTGAGATGCTATTGATGATTATTATGTACCTCCTCATGGATTCGTCCAGGGGCAGGGAGACACGTACCTCCTCACGGATTCGTCCTAGGGTAGGGAGACACGTACCTTCCTAAGGATTCGTTCCTGGAATAGGGAGTTATGTACCTCTCTAGGTTCCGTACCCTCGGTCCTAGAGTAGGGAGATATGTACCACTCTTAGGATTCGTCCTAGGGTGGGTGTTATGTTCGATCGACAGTTACTGTGGTCGGACGACCCATATTCCAGTCCTGGCTTATGTTAAGTATTCTAGAGGGCCAGAATTGAATTGAAATAAGTAATATGTTTATAAGTGTTTTCGAAATCGATTTGACATGGTTATTTTAGTGTATATATAAAACTGTTTGTAATTGAAATGAGAAAGATATTGAGTATAAGTATTGATTTAGTTGAGTTTACTAATTTGAGTTCATATGTTTTTAATTAGTAATGTTTTCCTTATATTTGTATTGTAATATTTATATTATGAAAAGTTATGTTATGATTTTAATATTTGAGTTTAGTGTACACCCACTAAGCTATATGCTTAGCGCGTTAGTTTTGTTTCTAACGCGTAGGTACCAGGGAGACCGAAGAGGCAAAAAACTGAAGAGGAGTTTCCTGCAGACAGAGGAGTAGAGTTACATTTCTGGGGTAGATATTTATGTTGATGTGTATTATGATTGATATGCATGTATATACAGAGATTTGTAAACGTTTTGTATAATTCTGTTTTGTAATTAAATTGGTTTATGAATTTTGTTTTTCATTTCTTAAGAACTGTAATGAATTAATTATGCACTATTTGATTTTGAAAATTGTTTGAAAGTCACACTAAACGGCAGAGTGCGCAATGAAACGGAGATTTGAAGTGTTATTGAATTTGTATTTGATTTGAGTTGTGGAAAAACAGGTTTTGGGAAATCCGAAAAACAAACGAAACTCTGCCGAAATTTTTATAAAAAGTGTATTTCGATGGGCTCACTCGAAAATGGTTTTAAAATTATAAACTATGTGGTTTTCCAATGATTTGAAATGTATAAAATGAATTTAGAAAGTTTTGAAAATCCAAGTAGCGCTCCCTGGTTCGATCCAGCCGGGTCGGGTCAGGGGGTGTTACATTTAAGTTGTATCAGAGCGCGGTTTAGGCATTTCTGGACCAAAGAGTCTGTATATGCATGCATTGTATTAAGCTACCCATAAGAATGTGTGACTCTAATCTGCAGACCTCTCTTCTGTCTTATATAGGATAAAAGAAATGGAAGGAAGCGGTGATAGACCTGAGAGTCTCGCCAGCGTGGCTGGGGGAGCATCTAGGGAATCAGTAAGTCCAAGAGTGGCGGACCCTGTACAGCCAGCATTTATACAGCAGATGGCTGAGTTCTTTCAGAACGTGGCTAGAGCAGCGCCACGAAGATCAGCCATAGAGCGATTGGCTAAACACAGACCCACTGATTTCCATGGCAGAAAGGATAAGGATGCATCTGTCGCAGAGTACTGGTTTGAGAGGACGAACAGAATATTGGAGCAGATGCACTGCACACCTGAAGAGCGATTGGAGTGTGCAGTATCCTTATTGCAGGAGGATGCCTACCAGTGGTGGACCTCCATTATACAGACAGTGCGACCAGAGGACAGAACATGGGATTTCTTTCAGAAGGAATTCCGAAGAAAATATATTGGTCGCATCTATTTGGATAATCTGAAGAGGGAATTTACCAACCTGAAGTAAAGGCAGATGACAGTGACAGAATATGAAAGAGAATTCGTCAGGTTGAGTAAATATGCGAAAGAGATGGTGGCAACAGAGGCGGATAAATGTAGAAGGTTTGAAGATGGATTGAACGATTATATCCGCCTACAGGTTGTGTAACATTCTGAATTTCTAAGTAATTGAATTGATTTGAATATATAATTAGAATGTGGATTAATTGAGGAATGTTACAGGTGGCTGCCTTTGAATTCGAAGATTTTACCAGACTTGTCTCGGCAGCTCTGAATGTAGAAAGAATTAAGAAGGAAGAGTACGCCAGAAGAGATAGAGGGCAGCAAAGAAGAGGGGCAGGGCCATCCAGCTCATATCAGCCCCAGAGTAAGAAATTTAAGGGACCGCAGCCTAGTGGTCTAGTGCAGTCACAAAGGCCTATACCCACAATTAGGCCTGGTCAGTCTGCAACTTCTGTAGCCAGTACCCCTAGGAGTTCAGTTAGGGGACCAGCCCCTGCCTTGTGTGACCATTGTGGAAGAAGACATCCTGGGGAATATTGGAAGCTTACAGGAGCCTGCTTGCGATGTGGATCTCATGATCATTTTCTGAGAGATTGCCCACAGATGAGATCCCAGCAGCCAGAGAGATCAGCCCCTACTACTTCCAGAGGTAGGAGGCCTAGTCAGGCAGTGCCTGAAGGTGGTAGCCATAGAGGAGTGTCAGAATCAGTGGCGAGACCTGATAGTAGAGCTCCTGCACGTGTTTATGGTGTTAGAGCTCATGAAGACAAGGATGCTCCTGACGTGATAGCTGGTATTATTTCTATTTTTGATACTACAGCTATTGCATTAATAGATCCAGGTTCCACACATTCATATATATGTGATGCCATGTTGAAACACCGAAACTTGGAAACTGAACCTACTGAATATAATGTGTTAGTCAGTAATCCGATAGGTCAAAGTGTAGTTGTGAACCGTGTGTATAGAAATTGTCCTATTCGGATACATGAGTGTGAATTTTCAAGAGATTTGATGGAGTTGCCATTCCATGAGTTTGATGTGATACTAGGCATGGATTGGTTAACTCGGCATAAAGTGGTGATTGATTGTGAATTGAAACGAGTGACCTTCAGAACAGCAGATGGTGCAGAAATCACAATGGTGGGTGAAAGGAGGGATTTTCTCTCCAATGTCATTTCAGCCACCGCAGCCTGTAAACTGATCAGAAAAGGGTGTGAAGCATATTTGGCACAGGTGGTTGATTCCAGAAAGGTTACTGCTGAAATCCAGAAGATACCCACTGTGCGTGATTTTACAGACGTGTTTCCAGAGGAGCTTTCTGGTTTGCCACCTCAGAGAGAAGTGGAGTTTGTGATTGATGTGGTACCAGGTACGTCTCCAGTATCGATAGCTCCCTACAAAATGGCACCAGCAGAATTGAAAGAACTGAAGATACAGTTACAGAAATTGCTGGATAAGGGTTTCATCAGACCCAGTGTATCCCCATGGGGAGCTCCAGTGCTGTTTGTGAAAAAGAAAGATGGGTCATTGAGATTGTGCATCGATTACAGGCAGCTGAATAAACTTACTGTCAAGAATAAGTACCCGTTGCCGAGAATCGATGATTTGTTCGATCAGCTGAGAGGAGCCTGTGTCTTCTCAAAGATCGATCTGAGGTCAGGTTATCATCAGTTAAGGATAAAAGAGTCAGATATTCCGAAAACTGCATTCATAACCAGGTATGGACATTATGAATTTGTAGTGATGTCATTTGGGCTGACTAATGCACCTGCAGCCTTTATGGACCTGATGAACAGAATATTCCAACCATACCTGGATCAGTTTGTGGTGGTATTTATCGATGATATCCTGGTGTACTCACAGACGGCAGAGGACCATGACAGGCACCTCAGAGTAGTACTGCAGATTCTGAGGGAGAAGCAACTGTATGGCAAATTGAGCAAATGTGAATTCTGGTTGCCTGAAATTACATTTCTGGGTCACATTGTATCCGCAGAGGGTATTAAGGCAGATCCGAAAAAGATTGAAGCAATAGTGGAATGGAAGCCTCCTAGAAATGTCACAGAAGTCAGAAGTTTTCTAGGCTTGGCAGGTTATTATCGACGGTTTATGAAGGGGTTTTCCTCCATAGCAAGTCCATTGACCAAGCTACTGCATAAGAATGTCAGATTTAACTGGACTGCCAGATGCCAGGCAGCTTTTGACAGATTGAAGGCGATGCTAGTAGAGGCTCCAGTCCTGATTCAGCCTGTTTCAGGTAAAGACTTTGTGATCTATAGTGATGCCTCACACCATGGTTTGGGATGTGTATTGATGCAGGAAGGCAATGTGGTTGCATATGCGTCCAGACAGTTGAAAAATCATGAACTGAACTATCCGATTCATGATCTGGAACTTGCAGCCATAGTCTTTGCTTTGAAAATCTGGAGACATTACTTGTATGGTGAGAAATGTTATATATACACATATCACAACAGTCTGAAATATCTGCCTACCCAGAGAGAGCTCAATCTGAGACAGAGATGGTGGATGGAGTTGATTAAAGACTATGACTGTATAATCGACTGTCATCCAGGAAAGGCGAATGTAGTTGCAGATGCGCTGAGCAGAAAAGCACTGTTTGCTTTGAAGGCTATGAATGTGCAATTGCAGCTGAATCCAGATAATGCATTGGTAGCGGAATTGGTATGCAGACCTAGTTTGATTCAGCAAATTGCAGACAAACAGAAACAGGATGCTAGAATCCAACTGATATGTGGACAGATCCCAGAAGGGAAGCATCCAGACTTCTCAATCAGAGCTGATGGTATTGTGTGTTTCAGAGACAGGATTTGTATGCCAGATGATGAAGAGTTGAGAAAGATGATCCTGACAGAAGCACACAGTAGTTCGTATGCGATGCACCTAGGTAGCACAAAAATGTACAGAGACTTGAAAAAGCAGTATTGGTGGTCTGGAATGAAAAAGGATGTGGTAGAATTTGTGAATAGATGCATGACTTGTCAGCAGGTGAAAGCTGAACACCAGGTTCCATCGGGATTATTGCAACCAATATCAATACCGGAATGGAAATGGGACTGCATCACCATGGACTTTGTCACCGGATTGCCACTCACCCGAAGTAAACACGATGCAGTATGTGTTATAGTGGACCGATTGACGAAGTCAGCACATTTTCTACCTGTCAGAACTGACTATTCCTTGGATCGACTGGCAGAATTGTACATCAGAGAGATAGTCAGATTGCATGGAGTGCCTGCATTCATAATATCAGATAAAGATCCGAGGTTTACATCCAGATTCTGGAAGAAGTTTCAAGAAGCCTTGGGTACTCGACTGAATTTCAGTACGGCCTTCCATCCGCAGACAGACGGACAATCAGAAAGGGTAATTCAGGTGCTTGAAGATATGCTCAGAAGTTGTGTAATTGAGTTTGAAGGTAGTTGGGCGGATCATCTCCCATTGATTGAATTCGCCTACAACAACAGTTACCAGACGAGCATAGCTATGGCACCGTATAAGGCACTGTATGGAAGGAAATGCAGGACTCCAGTATGCTGGACAGACTTAGGAGAGGACAGGTTAGTAGGCCCAGATTTGATTCGACAAACTGAGGAGAAGGTGAAGATTATTAAGGAAAGACTGAAAGTTGCATCTGACCTACAGAAATCATATGCGCACCTGAAAAGAAAGGAGATAGAATATGAAGTTGGTGAAAAGGTTTTCCTAAAAGTATCTCCGTGGAAGAAAGTGCTCCGATTTGGCAGAAAAGGTAAGTTGAGTCCTAGGTTTATTGGGCCATACGAAATCATTGAACGTGTGGGCCCAGTAGCCTACAGACTAGCTTTACCTCCAGAATTAGAAAAGATTCATAATGTGTTCCACGTGTCTATGCTGAGGAGATACAGATCTGATCCTTCCTACAGAGTTCAAGCCGAAAGTATTGAAATCCGACCAGACCTGACATATGAGGAGGAACCAGTGCAGATTCTTGATCGGGAAATCAAAGAACTACGGAATAAAAGAGTGCCACTGGTGAAAGTCCTCTGGAGGAATCATAAAGTAGAAGAGGCTACCTAGGAGAGTGAAGAAACGATGTAACAACAGTATCCGCAACTGTTTCATTGAGGTAAATTTCGAGGACGAAATTTCTTAAGAGGGGAAGAATTGTAACATCCCGGATTTCGAAAAATTAATTTTACATATGTGAATATAAATTTTGTAATTGGAAGGGGTGTAAATGTAATTAAAAGTAAAGGAGATAAATTTTATTTTTATGATTTCCAGGTGGACCAGATGGAACGGTCAAGAAATGAAGCATGAAGATTGAAAACCGAGGCAGGGAGCATCGCGACCTGGTCACCGCGACCACAGATCGCGATGACCTGTTCACGGTGAAAAATGTGAATTTGTGGCAGTGAGCATCATGACCAGTCACCGCGACCACAGATCGCAATGAACTGCTCGCGATGAAAATGTCAAATTTGGGCAGAGAGCATGGCGACCACCAGCGTGACCATGGTACCGCGAGGTGTGCTCACGATGAAGGCGGTAGAAATGCTCTAGTGAGTACCGCGACCTGGTGGCGCGACCACAGGTCGCGATGACCGAAAGAATATAAAAAAAAATTGACTTCTCGCAGAAGCCACAAAACACAGAACAGAGAGAAGAGAGAGGAGAACCGAGAAAAAGAAGAGAAAGAAGAAGAAAGAAGAAGAAGAGGAAGAAGAAGAAGAAGAGAAGAGGAAGGAAAGAGAAAAGGAAAGTGTAGGAGAAAGAGAAAGGGAAAGGAAAAGAAACCTAGAACCGCGATAGTCGAAAGAAAAACGGTATCCAGGTTGGTGTACCTTCGTTTTCGAAACCTTTACAAAAAGTATTAAGTATTTTTAGTTGAATCTGCAATTAATTTAAAGATTTTTCAATTTTTTATGTGTTTATATTATTTTATGGAAATGATTTTATTGTTGATTGTATCTTGATTATTACGATTCCGCTGAAATTACTTGTTTTCGACTCTTGCATAAATATTGTTGATTTTCCCATGAAAAATCTATGTTATTGAAATCGAATGTTTCCGTTGATTTGTAAATATAGTGAATATTTGAAAAATAGTTTATCGAAACGGCCCTAGGATACTGAGACATAGAAATGGATATAGGAGATTGGTATACCAGCTGGGTTCAGTGAGCAGTACTGCACCGATATTGAGATGCTATTGATGATTATTATGTACCTCCTCATGGATTCGTCCAGGGGCAGGGAGACACGTACCTCCTCACGGATTCGTCCTGGGGTAGGGAGACACGTACCTTCCTAAGGATTCGTTCCTGGGATGGGGAGTTATGTACCTCTCTAGGTTCCGTACCCTCGGTCCTAGAGTAGGGAGATACGTATCACTCTTAGGATTCGTCCTAGGGTGGGAGTTATGTTCGATCGACAGGTGCTGTGGTCGGACGACCCATATTCCAGTCCTGACTTATGTTAAGTATTCTAGAGGGGCAGAATTGAATTGAAATAAGTGATATGTTTATAAGTGTTTTCGAAATCGATTTGACATGGTTATTTTAGTGTATATATAAAACTGTTTGTAATTGAAATGAGAAAGATATTGAGTATAAGTATTGATTTAGTTGAGTTTACTAATTTGAGTTCATATGTTTTTAATTAGTAATGTTTTCCTTATATTTGTATTGTAATATTTATATTATGAAAAGTTATGTTATGATTTTAATATTTGAGTTTAGTGTACACCCACTAAGCTATATGCTTAGCGCGTTAGTTTTGTTTCTAACGCGTAGGTACCAGGGAGACCGAAGAGGCAAAAGACTGAAGAGGAGTTTCCTGCAGACAGAGGAGTAGAGTTACATTTCTGGGGTAGATATTTATGTTGATGTGTATTATGATTGATATGCATGTATATACAGAGATTTGTAAACGTTTTGTATAATTCTGTTTTGTAATTAAATTGGTTTATGAATTCTGTTTTTCATTTATTAAGAACTGTAATGAATTAATTATGCACTATTTGATTTTGAAAATTGTTTGAAAGTCACACTAAACGGCAGAGTGCGCAATGAAACAGAGATTTGAAGTGTTATTGAATTTGTATTTGATTTGAGTTGTGGAAAAACAGGTTTTGGGAAATCCGAAAAACAAACGAAACTCTGCCGAAATTTTTATAAAAAGTGTATTTCGATGGGCTCACTCGAAAATGGTTTTAAAATTATAAACTATATGGTTTTCCAATGATTTGAAATGTATAAAATGAATTTAGAAAGTTTTGAAAATCCGAGTAGCGCTCCCTGGGTCGATCCAGCCGGGTCGGGTCAGGGGGTGTTACACATATTGTTTAAACCCCGAATCAACTCTTAAGGGAACTACTCTCTACTTCTCATAAGAAGGATTGGATTCCACTATCGTGTGCAAATTTTCCCAACCACAAGCCAAATCGCAATCCCAACATACGGAGAATATTGATCGGGAATAATCATCCGACCTCACCCATGATATATCAAAGATTACAATCTAACCTGAAGGAATCGATAAGACACTCAGGATTGAGATCACCCACATATAGCCATCATAAGTTGATGTATATGAATCTCATCGGTAAAAGGATCTTGGTGAGAGATTCATATAGATCATGGCCCAGTCCTATATGATCACATCATACAAGGTGCCTCAATTCCCATATCTCCATATAAATGATTCAGGATAGAATCATCGTACAATACAGAATGGACCGCAGCTATAGATTAACTACAAATAAAGTACCCAGCTTTATTTGCTATCTATGGACTCTTTAGATTGCACATCTCTTACTGTATCCATCTGTATATGACAATCATATACACAGTATGAGATTACATCCGGCAATCTAGGATGTTATAATGCAGAAGTTTATATAATATAAATGACACGATAAGAATGAATTGAACTCTTCTTTTATTTATTTATAAAAAAACATTTACAAATTACATCTTTAGGACAAAAACCCCAACAGGTCGCACCTTCTTACTCGCGCCACCTGACAAAACATTCTTCATTTAAATAGTGCTACCAAAAACCGCTACCCAGGGTTGCACCTTCTTGTTAACACTTTTGGCACTTTTGGACCCGAGGCTGGTGCTACCCACGGTAGCATATCTTGCAAGCACTTTTTCCTTAGCCCGTTCTTCAATCCGATTTCACAGTCTATTGATCCGAAACCATCCAAAACATCATCAAACATCGAACATCACCTGCACACTAAAGAAACACATCAAAATATCCAACTTTCCTCAAGAATCGAGAAAAAATGATAAATAGTGGGACCGCAAAATCATGCAAAATACGACATTATTATCTATTTTGGGCTCAAACAAGCCCCTAGAGTTTGGTTTGAGAAACTAAGGACTGCAATTGTTCAATGGAGATTCAATAGCTCAAGCTCAAACCATTATGTGTTCATTAAAAGAACTAAGACTGTTGTTCTTATCTTGCTAGTATATGTGGATGACATTCTTGTCACAGGCAATGACAATCAACTTATTCAGTCTGTCATTACAAACCTTCATAAACGCATTGCACTCAAAACTTTGGGATCCCTTCAATATTTCCTTAGTTTTGTAGCTGTCAGAACAGCTGCTGGACTCCATCTCTCTCAACATAAATATACAATGGATCTTCTTACTAAAATAAAAATACTGGATGCTAAAGGGTGTGCTACTACTGCTGCTGTTAATGTCAAGCTGAGCAGGCTGGAAGGAGAACCTTTCACAAATCCTTCATTGTATAGAATTACCATTGGATCTTCCAGTACCCTACCTTGAAAAAACCTGATATTTCCTTCATTGTTAACAAACTTAGTCAATTCCTTGTGGCTCCAACTGATCTCCATTGGCAAGCCTACAATAGGGTTCTTAGGTACGTTAAAAACACAGATCAATTTAGCCTGCACTTTCGGCCTGCTGCTCAACTGAAGTTGGAATATTTTGTTGATTCCAATGCCTAGCTCTATTAATAATAGAAGATCAACTACTGGGTATTGTGTTTATTTGGGACTTAATCTTCTTACTTGGACATCAAAGAAATAACAAGTTGTTGCTTGTTCTAGTACAGAGACTGAATATGAAGCCCTAGCATAAGTCACCACTGAATAGAGATGGCCACGGTTCAGTTCGAACCAGACGAACCGTGCCGTTCCTAATCGGAATCGGTCTGCCGATTCCGGTTCCCGCTAGGAACCGAGAACCAGAACCTGGACCAGGTGGTCCCGGTTCTGGTTCCATATATTTTGGAACTGGAACCGTCGGTTTCAGAATCGACGGGAATTGAAACTAGCTGGAACCATCGTTCCGGTTCCAAACTGTGGGGAATATTTTAATTTTTTAATTAATTTTTTAAAAAATATTTTGAAACCGGAACCATAACCGTGTGGAACCAGATTTGAAACCGTAGGGAACTGGAATCGAAAACCGATGTGGAACCGTCGATTCCGAAACCGGAACCAGAACCGACCCCCCTAGATTTTGGTTCATGTTCCTCCTCTTAAGGGAACCGAAACAGCCGGTTCCCCAACCGTGGCCACCTCTACTATTGAAGTTCTTTGGTTGTCTTCATTTTCAAAGAACTGACCTGACTTTCTATTCTTGTTCTATCTTATGGTGTGATAATATTGGTGCACGATCGCTTCCCAAAAATCCTGTGTTTCATACTAGGAAAAAACACATAGAAATAGATGTTCATTTCTTAAGAGAAAAGGTCACAGCTCAGCAAATTGATGTTAGGTACATTCCTACAGAAGATCAAATTGTTGATCTACTTACTAAGGCATTAACTGCTGATCATTTGGCTCATTTATGTTCCTAGCTCACTGATGTTAAACCCCAATTTCACTTGAGGGGGGATGTTGAGCATATTGAAGATCAAGCACAAGCAAAGCAGCATCAGCAGTATGATGGTATCAGCTAACATTGAAGAATGCTCAAGAGGCATTTCATCAAACACCTGAATATTAATATCAAACACTTTCACCTCCTAAGCTGATATTAATACTCAGTTAGTTAGTTAGCTGGTTAATTAGTAAAAGAATCCAGCTCAGCTAAATCTATAATTCAAGGTTCCGGTATGCTATGTCAGTAACCTTCTCGTTGGGTGGAGTTGTTAGGAAACGGTTATAAATATCCCAAAAGATTGTTGAAACTTGATCATAGTTTGAAGCTTGACCACAACTATATATATTCTGGACATGTATTTACTAATATATTCAATAAGAATTCAAGAAACATTATCCAGTATTCTCTCTCTAGTTCTTTTTCAGTAGTTCATCATTAAAAAAATATGGACGTTTAATGTTTCCATGGATTTGCAGGTTTTAAGGTTATTGGAAATTAATTTTCTGTTAAAGATATTTCCTTCAAAAAATTTTGAATGTAAAATCATCTATGTTCAGCGAGTACCACTCAATTAACCGATCAAGAAACCGAGTTGTTATTTGTTTGCATTTTGTTATTAACAAAATTAACTGTCAAATGAAATAAAAATAAAGGTTGAACGAAGCAAAGGAATCATAGCCTTAGAAATAAAAATAAAGAAGGTGGAACGAAGCAAAGGAATCATAGCCTTTAACAGAGAAAATCCAAGGTTTTACATTCTTTTACAAATTAGTCTACAACTCAAACAACTCTACCTATTTATAGAGGTAGAATATTTTCATCAACAAGACATTTGCGGTTGATACACGCTATTGAAGTACCGGGGGAAGTTCATTTAGCAATGCAGTTATATAAGCCCCTGCGACCGGCTTTGATGAATTGAAGTTGGGAGGAGAGCCTGGACAGCTCTCAGTGAAGTCCCAAAGTCATCTTCTTGCTCCCTGTCTGATGGCAAATTCAACACATTCGAGTAATTACTGAAGGTGCTAGAAATTTGCTTCGCGTCTGCAGGGTGGAGAAAGAGTTGTGATCCAGCCCATTGCAGCCAATGAGTGCACCCCACACTGCAGGAAGAAATCATCATGGACAAAACAAATTAGTTATGTATATGTTTCTGGCACATTATATGTATAGGTTAAAATTGAAAACAGCAGTTAAGGCATGTGCCTTCGCACCTCTGAAAAAAGGTCTTTTGCAACACGGTCTGTCTTCGGCATTAGAAGACAAATGTTGATTTGGTAGTAGCTGAGATTTCATCTAAAGCAACATATAATCAAAGATAAACAACTATTAGTTTTCATGCATCACATCCCGTGATATTGAAAATTGTCCACAAGGCAAGCTATTTCTCACCTCTAAAGAGAGATTTTTTGCAATATCATCTACACTATTAGATGATACAGCATAATTTGGTAGTAGCTGAGATTCGAGCTGAATTAAGAATCAGAAGAAAATTAAACATTAGTAAACATTCTTGATAATTAGACAGCAAACATTCTTGATAATCATTTACAAGGCATACTCTGCTCACCTCTACAGAAATGTTTTCTGATACATTTATTATATGGTGATTTGGTAGTGCTCGAGTTTCCAGCTGAAGTAAATTCCCAAAACAAAATATCAATTAGCTTTAGGTATCTTTCCCTACAACATGGACAAGTTGATATTGCAAAACCTAATCCAGGCATGTTCTTTCTCACCTCTACAAAACTACCTTCGACATATATTCGTTTGGTAGTAGCTGAGATTCCAGCTGAAATAAGAATCACAATTAAAAGACAAACATTAGTTTTAGCTAATATATTTCCCAAAAAGCATTATAGGTCGAGATACGTTTCCTTGAAGCACATGTAAAAGCATTATAGTTTCTTTCTCATCTTTAGGAAATTACTTTCTGCATTTTTCTGGGGCACGATATTTACAAAGAAGAAGTTGCCAGTCAAGTTCATCTGATAAAAATCCCTAAATCAAACCCAAACCCAAACCCAAAAACACAAAACAAATACTAACTTCTAATTAACTAGTCTGCAATAAGATATTAGCAGATGGAAATTAAACTATCGATTAACACAACAAACTTACCCAATAACTGGAATGGTTTGTATCGGTGGTAATTAACATCACCGATGTTTTGGACAGAGAAATCAGGGTCAGGTCTCTTCTTGCTCAGAATATGACCGTCATGATTTGGGTGGAACCAGTGTCCCACAATTCTGCCCATATCTCATTGAACACAGCACAGAGCACCACGAAGCGAGCGAGCGAGCAAGAAAAAGAGATAAACTATAGGAATGTCTGGTTTATTGGGAAAATTTTGGATGTATAAAGAAGAGGCGATTGGGTGATTACTTATATATATATATACAAATAAGGTAAAGCATTTTCAGGGGTCAATATGTTATTCTCTATCATGACCGAAAGTGATTCGTCTTGTTGCTGACCCCACCCACTAGCAGTGGACCCCATAATCCAAGCCACGTCATGTTTAAAAATGAAACTGTCCAATGGCATGCAACTCCTTGCTTGCGAGTTTGCCAGAGAATTCAACGTGTTGTTTGCGCCCTGTGTCCCCTCCTTGCGGCACACGCTGTCTTAAAAGTTTTTCAGAAGTAACAACTCTCATTGCTGTCCAGCTGGCTGCTTCTGGTATCTTCTTTTCTGCTTTGTGACATCATCACTCGTTAAATATAATAAATTTAAATGATTTTAAAATAAGAAAATTAAATAAAAAACATTTTCACTTATAAAAGTTGTAATGAATTTTAAAATTAACGATGAATTATAATAAAATATGCTGATACTTAATTATAGTATAAAAAATAGTATTTTTACTTTAATTATTAATTTATTTTAAAATATTACTTTTAACCTATTTTTACTATTTTAAATTTATATAATTTTTTATATTTTTTAAATACATCAATTTAACTTATATAAATAAAATTTTAACAATTAAATCTGATATAAGGTATAAATTGATTATTTTATATATTTTTTATTAATTTATTAAATTACAATAATATTTTTACTCTCTAATTTTTTATATTTTAATAATAGAATTATATTATAAAAATTTAATATTTTTAAAAAGAAAATACTTAAGGAAGATTAAATAATAAAATTCATTAAAAGTTACAAAAAATTAAAAGTAAAATTATTTATGGAAAATAAAATAAAAGCTAAGATTAAATATTTATAAAATTTAAAATTTATTTTCAAAAATAAAATATTAAAATATTATATATATATATATACATATACATATTTTAGAGTATATTATATAATATTATATATATTATAAAAATAAAATATTAATAATTAAAATATAATAAATATATATTATTATTATTACATTATAAAAATAAAACATAATAATAAAACTACAACATATATAAATTTATTATATATTTGTATGTATGTATTAAATTAAAAAATTTTGAATTTGATATTATTCAATCTTGTATTTTAAATTTTAGTAATTAATATTATTTTTTTTATTTTTTAAATAAGGATATTTTTGTCATTTTAGGTAAATTTTTGGTCAAACCGTTACTTTTGACTAAATCAACTAACAATAGGGTACTAATGTGTAATTAAGGTTAAACTCACGATTTCATTTCAATATGACCAAACGTCAGGGTACTCCATTGCAATTCACCCTTTTTAAAAAAAAAAATAAAAACAATAAAAAAAAATTAATGGATCTCCACTATTCATCAATATTAATGAACGATAGAGATCATTTTAAAAAAATAACAATTTTTAAAATAAAAAAATAAAAAATGAATTTTGGTTGGATGGAGATGGAGATCTAATCTCCAAATTGGATGGAGATTCAATCTTCGACCATCCATTAGGATGAACGGTGGAGATTCAATTTGAAAATTGGATCTCTATCAAGATCAACAAAAAATTGAAAAAGTAAAATCTTCATTGTTGAAGATTGGTTCTATTGAGTAATTTAATTAATTTTTTTTTATCTTAATAGAAATTCAAATTTTAAATTGGATCTCCATCGTCCATCAATCGAAGTTAATTTTAGTGCAATTCTATTGTTTTATTATTTTTAATTTGATTGTTTAAATTTAATTTAATTTGTCTTTTTTAATTAATTTTATTTTTTTTAATAAGAGAAACTTTAGTGCAATTCATCCTTTATTTTTAAAATTTTTAATTTTTAGGGATATTTTGATATTTTTAAACTTTTAAAATGGTCAATAATTTTTTTTAACGGTCAATAATAATGACAAAAGGGTTCAATATTAATTTTTAATAAAGTTGTTTGTCCCTCTAAAATGACAAATCTGCTTTGCATTATAATTTACATATTCATACATCTTGTTGAGGTTTTCGTAATATGTCGGGTCAAAAGTTGTGTATATTAGCTTGTGCGTGAATGAATTTTAGAATCGAGATTAATAAATAAAGTAAAATCTTCTGTTGTCTCATATATTAACACTGTTGATTCTACATAAACTTTTGTATTAACAATTCACGTTGATATTATTGGTTTTTTTTTCTTTATATAATTAATTTAAAAACATAAATGAACAGAAGTAATTTAATTCATTATAACTTCTAAAAACGGATAAAATGTTTTATTATCTTTTTTTTTTTTTTTAACTGATGGATGATTACGATATCACCCACCAACCATTGCATTGCCCAAGGACAAAAGCAGAAGAAGATACTAGAAGCATAGGTATACCAACTTGTGAAGGAGTTTAAAATTGAAAACCTCTTGTGAAAGAAGGGAGGGCATTTGTTGCTAAATTCTCTTACTTTACCAACTTCAAAAGGAAGGAGTAGACGGCTATTGGACAACATGAATAGTTGAATTGAAAAGTATCTCGATGATGGTGACTGGGGGATGGTGGTGATGCTAAAATAAAACGGAAAATGATGGGGTGGGGTCTTCAACTACTTGGGGAGCAAGTTCTTAACCAAAACTCGACACATCACCATATTGAACTCAAAAATGTTATAAATTAACAGTAACATAACCGTATGTTGATGTATAATTATCGGACCATACTTGCTGTACTTTACTCAATTTTTTAGTGGGACTCCAAAAAAAAAAAAAAAAAAAAGCCTTTATGTGAGTATATAACACTATCAGCCACCCACCACACCTTTTCACTTTGCAGTTTGCATAGCAAAACTTTCCCATCAAACTTAAGAGAGAGAGAGAGAGAGAGAGAGAGAGAGAGAGAGAGAGCTATCGGTCTTGAATGAGATATGGTCCATATGGAGGAAATTGTGGGAATGGGGTTCCATCCAACCAACGAAGAGCTCACTGGTCATTATCTGAGGAAGAAGCGACTTGACCCTGATTACTCTGTCCCGAAAATCAAAGAAATTAATATCTACGATTACGAACCGCAGGAGTTGCCTGGTAAGTTTGCTGCATCAGTCCATCTTTTAAATTCCATGTATTAAAAATAGCTGCTTTTAAGAAGTTTCCAAAGTTTATAATTGTCTTCGTTTTGTGTTTGGTTTGGTGTAGGGCTTGTACTAGTTCAGTTAAATACACTAGTTTGGTATTTTTTTGTTGCACTTCATTATAAGTATAGCAATAGTAAACGTGCCAATCGGAGAACCAGGGGTGGAACCTGGAAAGTCACCGGTAAAGAGCGTGACATCAAGGATAAGGACTCCAAGAAAGTTATTGGTAGTAAACGGACGCTGGTTTTCTACGAAGGTCGCAAAACTTCAAAGGAAGCCAGGACTAACTGGGTCATGCATGAGTATCATTGCAAGCCTGACTCTCTTTTTAAGGTATATATTTAATTATATAGTTTATAGCTCCTATTGATTGATTGATTGTTAGTGATTCAAGTTTGAAGTTAAAGGGCAAGGCTGCATAATATGTCTCAATCTACTTGAATTCATCTACTATAATTGCAATATATCTCTGTTATCTACTTGAATTTGTTACCAGTGACTTGTGTGGAAATTATTTACAAATTTACAAGTTATGTTCTCAACTTAAAACAATTATTGTTGTTAGAGTAGGGGAATTCAAGTTGATGAGTTATTTAATGAATGAGAATATGTTATTTTGAAGTTAGGTGAGTAAATTTACTTGCACTATAACGAAAATTTGGGATGCTTGTAAAATGATTTTTTAGTATAACATTGTAGATAGAGAGCTCATTTTTATTTTTATTTACCTTCAATTTGTGTAGGGCGAATTTGTTGTAGTTCGCATCAAAATAAAATCAGATAGTAAGTATGATGCTTCGACACCTAGTGAAAGTGTACCAAGTCATCATTTAACTTCTGATTTTGGAGATCATAATGCAGTAGTTTCACAGGTGCGAAAAATTATGTCTTATGAGGGCAGTTTGACTATTAACTATACTGAAATGGTGTTTGTTTCTTTGTTTGAAAATCTGACTCCAGGTAGAATCTCAGGGACTGCCAGATAACCACATGTCTTGTAGTAGTGAAGATCATACTGCAAACTTTTTATTTTCTAAGGTGAGAAAAAGCATACCTTGTAAGTTTCAATATCAGCCTGTGCATGTAGTTAAGGAGAAATATATATCTAAAACTAATGCAGGCAGGAATCTCAGCTATTACCAAATCACCCAATTTCGTCTAATACACATCGTTTCACAAAAAATAATGTTATGGAGGTTAGAAAGAGGATGCCTTATGAACGATTTTTATTATAAGCATGTGCATGTGGTTAGCGAGAGACATATCCTGTTATCTTATAATTCTAATTGCAGCTTGAATCTTGGCTACTAAAATCATCATATGTTGCAAATTGCAAAAACTATCTTTTTTTAGATGAGAAAAAGCATGTCTTGTGGACATCTTTCAATATTGATCTATAGATGTGGTTCAAGAAAAATATATCTAAAATTGTGTTTTTTTTTTTTTTCGATTCTTTAACAGGAAATTCAGCCACTGCCAAGTCAGGATATCTCTTTTCATAGAGAATCTCAGCTACAACCAAATCACGATATCTCTTTTAATAGAGAATCTCAAATACTACCAAATCACAATTTGTCTTCAATATTATCACAGCATGATCTCTCTCTTAACAGAGAATCTCAGCTATTACCAAATTACAATTCGTTTTCTAATATTGAAGAACTTTTTCGAACAAATACTTCAGAGGTGACAAGGCTCATGGTTTTTAAGTATCAACTTGTATGTACTTGGTGTGTAAGAGAAAAATACTAAATTTGTTTGTCTGTTTAATTCTTTCTTCAGGTAGAACCTCTGGTTCGTGCAGGGCGGGGTGCCCTTATTGATTGCAATGAGATGGATCAGAACTCTTTCTCCACCCAGCAGAGACAACAAATTGATCTGCAGCAACTGGGATCCTCACATTCTTCCAACTTTGGTAACGACTCGAGTGTGTTGAATTCCCCGTTAGGCAGCCAGCAGGAAGAAGCCTGGAGGAATTCACAATGGGCGGTCCAGGATGATTTTTATGGTTTAGAAACTGGACACTCTCATCACCCCAATGTTAACTCTTCAAAGCCAGTCAGAGGAGCTTCTTCAGAGGTGAGAGGTTCATGTCTAACTAGCTGTTTTTTTTTAAGTATCAACTTCTATGTACATGTTGTGTGAGAGAAAATACTAAATTTGTTTATCCATTTTAATTCTTTCTTCAGGTGGTAGAACCTCTGGTTGCTGCAGAGTGGGGTGCCCTCATTGATTGCAATGAGCTGGATCAGAACTCTTTCTCCACCCAGCAGAGACAACAAATTGATCTGCAGCAGCAGCAGGGATCCTCACATTCTTGCAGCTTTGTTAACGACTCGAACGTGTTGAATTCTTCTCCGTTAGGTAGCGAGCGGGAAGAAGACTGGAGGAGTTCACAACGGGCTGTCCAGGACGATTTCTATGGTCTAGATACTGGACACTCTCATCCTGCTGACGTTAACTCGTCAAAGCCAGTCACAGGAGCTTCTGTCTATGATGATGGCAATGACGATTTGCTAAATGAACTTCCTTTCATGGAATATGACTTCGCTGCGTTGCTAAATGAATTTCCTTCAATGGAAGAATATGACTACAATACCATTTGGCAACCACCACAATCATATTCGGCAATCGGTGATAATATTCTACCTGTTCAAATGGGTAGTACTGTTGTTTAAATTGTAGCTTATGGGCTCTTAAGTTGTTGCAACATTTTTCCCTTCTTTTTGTAAGCTTTTCAGGTGTTAGTATTTATGGTTCATATGATTTTGAAAGTATATTAAAATGATCCTCCGTTAATGAATCGTCAGTCCAAATTAATAGTTATTAGATTATTTATAATTTTATATAATGGTGTTAATAAATGGTGACATGTTATGTTAAACATAAAATAAAATAAATAAATGGTAACGTGTTTCATTAAAATTAAAAAAAAAGAATTGTCCATTATAATTTAGTGATGAGGGTGTGTATGCACTTTGATAATGTTTTAGGTTGGTAATATTTTAGGTTTAAAATAACGTTGTAGGTGGTATATTAAAAAAAATTTTAAAAAGAAGAAAAAATAATTAAAAAATTAAATGAATATTTTGTTTAATAAAAAGAAAAAAAAATATAGGTTACTATTGACTCGATTACAAACTGAGCTAAAAATGTTTACTTGTTCTTGAACCGAGTATTATTTTAAATGCTTTAAACTCATTCGAAACAAATTAAAGCATCATTGATTTGTGATAGATGGAAAATATTTGCCATCCCTAATTAATCAACATTCAGGTTTGTATGGTTGAATTATAATACAAGTGTAAATTTAAATTTTAAACGTAAAATGTTCCAAGATTAATGAATTCTTGTATTAAATGGAAGTGATTAATTTTAGGATAAATTGTAATTGAATATTTAGATATTAGACTATACTGTAATAAAATCGTACTTTTATTCAAATTATAACTTAGTATTTTGAGTAATTATTAATTTAGTCCCTAGCTTATTTAAAAATACTATTTTTTGATCTGTTTTTACTTTTTTAGTTCACCCGGTTCTTATATTTTTTAAAATACATCAATTTAGTCCATATAATCAAAATTTTGACTGTCAAACCTGATAGAAAGTATAATTGACCATTTTACCCTTTATATTAAAGGGCAAATTACACTAATACCCTTTTATATATCGTTTTTTGCACTCGCTGGCAACCTTTGCCTTTATTGCACAAACATCCCTGAATTTCGTTGACCAAACCGTTGACTGACGAAAAAGTTAACTGCTCGGTATTGTAGCAAGGGCAAATTTGTCCTTTTTCCCTTAAATTAATTAAAAGAATTAAAAATTTTATTTTAATTAAAATCAATTTAACTATTCATCATCTTCTTCAATTAAATTCCTAATAACAACCAAATTTAGATTTTTTTCAATTATTCATCATCTTCTTCAATAAAAATTGAAGAACAAAAAAAAAAAAAAAAAAATTGTTTGGATTTGGGTTTGTTTGGATTTTTTGGTTGAAAAATGAATTTGTTTGGTTGAAGAAAATTTTAAAAGATGATGATGATGATAATAATAATGATCTAAGTTTGTGATTTGGAAAGGAAAAAAAAATCTAAATTTGTTTGTTATTAGGAATTTAATTGAAGAAGATGATGAATAGTTAAATTGATTTTAATTAAAATAATTTTTTAATTGTTTTAATTAATTTAAGGAAAAAAAGATGAATTTGCCCTTGCTACAGTACCAGGCCGTTAACTTTTTCGTCAGTCAACGGTTTGGTCAACGAAATTCAGGGGATGTTTGTACAATAAAGGCAAAGGTTGCCAGCGAGTGCAAAAAACGATATATAAAGGGGATGTTAGTGTAATTTGCCCTATATTAAATTATTAAATTAAAATGACGCTTTTACCTTTTAACTTTTTAATAATTTTACCTATTTAGATAGTCTAATAAGAAATTAACATATGTTATAAAAATTTAAATTTTTTATATTACTTTTAAAATTTTATATTCATTTTTTTAATAAATTTTATCATATTTATTTTATTATTTAATTTTTTTAATTTTAATAATTAATATTATTTTTAAATTTTTTAACCAGGAGTATTTTTGTTATTTCAAGGTAAAATTTTTGGTCAACAATTGCTTTTGACTAAGTCAACTAACGATAGGGTACTAATGTGTAATTAAAGCTAAACTCACGATATCATTGCAATATAACTAAACGTCTGGATACTTCATTGCAATTTGCCCTAAAAAAAAGAGAAACTTTAGTGCAATTCACCCCTTATTTTTTAAATTAGGGGTATTTTGGTCTTTTTGAACTTTTAAAACGGTCAACGGTAACGGCAGGGGGGTTCACTATCAATTTTCCATAAAGTTATTTCCGCCTATAAAATGGCAAACCTCACGTAAGTTCGCTGTAATTTGTCATTTTTTAATTATGGGTATTTTGGATCTTTTTGAACTTTTAAAATGGTTAACGGTTATCTTTAACAGTCAACGGTAATAGCAAGGGGGTCGCTGTCAATTTTTCATAAAATTGTTTCTGCCTATTAAATGGCAAACCTCAGGTAGGTTTGCTATAATTTCTCCTAATGCAAATCGTTTTAATGTCCAATAAGGTGAAGCCACGTGGATCTCAGCTGAAAAGTCTGCACATCATTTGACTATTCGACTTAAGCCACCAAACACTGTTCGGTAGATAACATTAAAAATGTTAAAGCAGGCTGTTGTTTCAGTCAGAGGGATAAGTGTCAATTGAACACAGTGACAACGCAGCCTTGCATACAGTATAAAAAGCTGACCCATTGACATAAAAATGTAAGTTTTTCTTCTTTTGCTCTTTTGCAGTTTTATCAAAGGTAGTCTGGGTCTCATTAATCTGAATTCCCTAATTCATGCTGAACTGATTTGATTGTCAGAAAGTGATTGCTGACAATCTGTCGGCGTCCCTTCTAACCTTTGATTTCAGGTAAAGATACATCTACAGTCAATGAGGTCTGTGAAGGGAGTTTTACAAAAGATTTGATTATCATCTAACTTGCGGAATTAGATTTCAAAAATTTTCTTTGTTTGAAAAATAATTTTTCAACCAGGAACGAGTTCCTGTATATACGCAGAAAACGATTTGTGAAACTACATATATTTTTCTTGATTTTCTTTTTCTGGATCTTCGATCTACCACCAGATCTTTCGAGCTATTACCCGCGGTCTGACAACGTGTGTGTGGGCACGTCACGGCAAGAGATGGAGGTCACGTGAAAAATGAACGGAGAACCCTTTCTCCTTATGGCCGGCTGCACCTGCAAGGAAAGGGAGAGTCAGAAAAAAAAAAATTTCTTTTCTTCTCTCTTTGGTGGGCCGAATTGCCTCTGTGTTTCTCACCTGTGGTTAGGTCAATTTTTCGAGTTTAATAACTCTTATATACTAGCTCTTTAGGGTTTTAGTTTTGACCAGGTCAAATAGGATTCTAAATCCCATTTTATTTTGCTCTCCTTAAAGATTTGAACCTGTAATCCTTGGGACTATTAAAATAATCTAATTATTTTAATTTTTTTTTATCCTAGTCATTATTTAATTAATTAAATAATCACATTATTTAATTATTATCTTTTATTTAAATCGTATTACTTTCGTAACACTATTAATTGGACCATGCAATTAATCTACCATGACCCTCGTTACCAACAACCATAAAGGTTAGCAAGGGGACCTAGTGGACCCACAGTTTTGAGCTTCAATAATACTTAGTAATATTAATTAAAACTCTTTAATTAATATTTCATGATTATTAACCTCGGTGTTATTTGTAGTAGCCAAAATATGTCAGGCCTAAAATATAAGTGAGGATCCAACCCAGAGGCCCAAAGACCAGGCCCAGAGCCAAAAGTGGGAAAGCGTCCATGTAGTACGACATGAGACATCTATGTAGTACGACGCAGGATCAGTATAAAGATCTTAATGTAGTACGACACAGGATCAGTACAAGATCTTCATACAGTATAAGCGTACACTAGACATGAGACGTCCAAGTAGTACGACATACGTTCGACATGAGACGTTCATGTAGTACAACATACGCTCGACATGAGGCATCCGTGTAGTACGACATGAGACTTCCATATGAGACATCCATGTAGTACGACATGAGACATCCATATGAGACATCCATGTAGTACGACATGAGACCTCTATGTAGTACGACATGCACTCCATATCCCACACATCCAAGTAGCATCAAGTGAAGATAACTCAGTATTTACGCTTGGAAGAACTCTTATATAGCACGACATAGTCATCTCATGTCGAGATCCAATCAGCACATCATATGACACGCAATCATGATTGTCCAAATTGATAAAATTATATGTCGCATGACATAAAGTCTCTTTTGTTCCGAGGGGGACCAAATCATGATCTACTTTAAAACAGGTCCTACAAAACCCATAATGACACTCGATAACGGCCAGATCAAAAGAAGCATCCACATGCTTTCTTGTTGGAGGACAGCAAGGAGGGGTAATGATGAAACCCCTCAAAAGGCAGAAGCATCGTTCCCCTATAAAAGGAAGGATAATCTTTCATTGGGGGGGAAACAGAAAAAGGGAGATCCCAAAGCTACCAATACTAAAACCACACCTTTCGACCATTGTTCACGTTCTCCGATCACCCTTCGACCTTATATCTCCTTCTCCGATCAAGGAGACCTTGATCATCAAGATAATAGGGAGTATCATTCATTCATCTCCATTTACAAGCATTACACATTTATTAGCACTCGCTAACTTGACCGTCAGAGTGACTTTGGCCGGCACCACTCCGGTGTCCCAGACGTCCTACGGGTCACGTGCATTCTATCTTTGCAGGTTGTAGTGCCCCGTGTCCCCGAGCGATTTTTGAGGACTACAATTTGGTGCCCACCGTGGGGCACGACAATCTCTAAGTAAGCGAAGGTAGAACGTGGCAACTCCGACTATGTCATTTGACGATTTTCATCACGATGCGATGGAGGTTAGAGTACAACTCCTCATATCCCAGATGCAAGAGAATACCTAAAGGCTCCAAGCGCTCGAACAAGTGTTGGTGGAGAATCAAGAATTACAAAATAGAATCAATTCGCTCACTGTCGTACGACCATTTGGAGACGCTTCAACGTCCCAGCCCTTGCCATTCGAGCAAGCCGTCCACACTACATACTACACGCCAGTGTGCCCAGACGAACAAGGTACCATAGCAAGAGACCTCGATCCAACCCACGTAGGCTCGGAGCCTAACATTCGAGTCTCGGATGGACCGCACATCGTCGCACGACATACGACGGATAACACACCGAACGGGACAGGAAGACATCGATCAGATGATATGGCAAGAGCTACACAAGGGGTGCTGCATATATCCACCCCCAATGGCAACGTTGGTTCAACCCAACCAACCATCCCGCTACAAGGAACTCCATCTGGCCTTTCGCATTCGGCGCTATCGAACCCGAACCGAGTAAGTATCTAACCAACCTTGGCTAACCGTGACTTGGCGCGAAGGTTCGTAGAGATGGAAGCACTCATCCAACGCATTCCGGGAATACCCGCTCCTATAAAGAAAAGCGCGGCCAATAGCTTTGCCGACTCTCCCTTCGTCGACACAATAGCATTGGTGGAGATGCCAAGAAAGTTCAACTTTCCCGGTATGAAGCAGTACGACGGTACAACAGACCCCGACGACCACATTGCGCAGTATCAACAACGGATGTTCACTGCCGCCATCCCGCGCGACCTTAGGGAAGCATGCATGTGCAAAGGTTTCGGATCGAGCCTCGTAGGACCTGCCCTACAATGGTACACCAACCTTCCCAATGTTTCCATCAACTCTTTTGCTCAACTTACGGACACCTTCGTAGAGCAGTTCGCTAGTAGCCGAAAGTTAGAAAAGCAATCCGACGACCTCTACACAATCAGCCAAAGGAGGGGTGAACGCCTACGTGACTTTGTTGGTCGGTTCAACAATGAAAAGGTTTCCATCCCTCATTGCAACCAGGCGACAGCCATATCAGCCTTCCGCAAGGGTTTACTCTATGATTCCGACCTATACAAGAAGCTCACCAAGTACCCTTGTAAAACCATGGAAGACGTCCTAGCCAAGGCATGGGCACAGATAAAGTGGGAAGAAGATGAAGTAAACTATAAACCTAGTAGAGCAAACTGCAAGGAAGACAAGTTGGGTAGGATGGTCGAACAACGAATTAACAACCGACGTAGCGGGCCATACCCAACGATACCCCGAAGGGACAACCATATAAGGTACGAGCGCCGACGCGACGACAGACCGCCAAGGCCGTTCGTCTGCCAAAGAACGTAACGCTAGAATATAATTTGAACATCAGACCAGCAGAGGTAGTCGCCATCCTCAAAGGAATGGGTAGATCATTTCGGTGGCCAGACAAGATGATGAGCCCGCCGGATCAAAGAGATAACTCCAAGTGGTGCGAATTTCATGGCTACCACGGCCATCGAACTGAGCATTGTGTCGCGCTACGACTAGAAGTGGCAGAACTACTCAAGAAGGGTTACCTTAAAGAATCCCTGACTAACAAAGGTAAGCAGACTTTTCTGAACAAGGATAGGTCACGCGACATTGTTTCAATCCTACCACCAGAACCTCCCAAACACGAGAGAACTGTGAATGTCATCTCTGGCGGATCAGAAGTAAATGGAGTCACCTACTCAGAGGCGAAGCGCCACTCACGGCAAACCGGTTGTACGGACGTCCGACAAACCCATACGGCGGACCTGACTTACAACTATCCAATTAGTTTTAGTAGCGATGAGTATACAGACTTGTTCAATCCCCACCATGACGCGCTAGTCATCTCACTGATAGTAGCCAACTGTTTGATCAAGCGAATCCTAGTGGACAATGGAAGCTTAACAAACGTACTCTTCCTCGGCGCGCTAAAAGAAATGCACATTGATGATTGTAACATCGTACGTCGCTCGACAATCCTGGTAGGATTTAGTGGGGAACACAAGAACACCATAGGAGAAATTGTCTTTCCCGTCTACGCGGAAGGTATCAACTTGAACACTCATTCCCTCATCCTGGACTGTCCGTCGTCCTACAACATAATCATGGGTCGCCCATGGATTCATGAGATGAGAGCTGTCCCCTCGACATATCATCAGGTCATCCGTTTTCCTACTAGGTGGGGAGTCCACGAAATCCGAGGGCAACAAAAGACCTCGCGTGACTGCTACCAGAACACTCTGAAAAGCAAGCCGTCTGACTTATAGCAATTACAGAGCGCGAACGCCACCACCAACAAAGACGGACCGGATATGGAGGAACTCGATGAAGTGTCCATACATCCAAGTTTCCCAAACCATAAAGTTAGTATCGGATCCCGCCTTCCACAAAATATCAGAGCAAAGCTACTCAGCTTCTTGACGGCTCGGCACGACAGCTTCGCATGGTCACACGCAGACATGACCGGCATTAACCTAGAAGTCCTAGTGTATAGGTTGCAAGTCGACCCAAATTATCCGCCCATAAAGCAAAAAAGAAGGAAGTTCACGCCCGAGCGCAATAAAGTTATCAACGAAGAAATCCAAAAGCTAATTAACATTAGCTCAGTGAGAGAAGTAAATTACCCGGACCGGCTCGCAAACGTAGTAGTAGTGAAGAAAAAGAATGGGAAGTGGCGAGTTTGCATCGACTTCACAGACCTCAACAAGGCTTGTCCAAAGGATTCCTTCCCTCTCCCATACATCGACATGATGGTGGACGCTACAGCAGGCCACGAACTATTGAACTTCATCGATGCATTCTCCGGTTACAACCAAATCCTCATGCATCCGGACGACTAGGAAAAAACTTCTTTCATCACGGAGCACGACATTTTTTGCTACAAGGTGATGCCCTTCGGCCTCAAAAACGCTGGGGCAACCTACCAAAGATTAGTCAACAAAATGTTCGCAAGCATGCTCGGACAGACCATGGAGGTCTACATCGACGACATGCTAGTGAAATCATTAGTAGCAGATCAACACCTCGACCACCTCCGGCAGTCGTTCGACATCATCGACAAGTATGGGATGAAGCTTAATCCAACCAAATGTTCCTTTAGAGTTTCATCAGGAAAGTTCCTTGGCTATTTAGTAACCAAGAGGGGCGTCGAGGCCAACCCGGATCAACTCCGATCCGTCATGGATCTGAGGTCCCCCAAAAGCATCAAAGACGTACAAAAGCTGACCGGGCGGCTCGCGGCCCTCAATCGATTCATCTCAAAGTCATCCGAAAAATGTAAGCCTTTCTTCGACGCTCTAAGGAAGAGTAAATCATTTGATTGGAACCAAACAAGCGAAGACGCATTCCAAAACATAAAGCAGTACCTAGCAGACCCTCCTCTCCTATCCAAACCTAAGGAAGGAGAGACCCTTCTACTTTACCTCGCTGTGTCCGAGACGGCCATTAGCGCTGTACTAGTAAGGGAAGAGGATGGCAAACAACTCCCCGTATACTACATCAGCAAGACCCTACTCGACGTAGAAACAAGGTACACTTAACTTGAGAAATTGGCCCTCGCACTAGTTACGGCCGCAAGGAAATTGAGGCCGTATTTCCAATGCCACACCATCAGTGTACTCACTGCCTTCCCTTTGAAGAACATCCTACATAAGCCCGAACTATCCGGTCGACTAGTGAAGTGGGCCGTGGAGCTAAGCGAGTACGACGTCAACTACCAACCTCGCACGGCGATCAAGTCACAAGTGTTGGCGGACTTCATAGCAGACTTCACACCCGGGATTCTACAACTAGCGGAGGAAGAACTTTGCACCATGTCGTACGACACACCAAAGGAGGAATGGAGTTTGGCGGTTGACAGATCAAGTAACGCTAGGGGCAGTAGGCTAGGGATAGTACTTGTCTCACTCGAGGGACACGTCATCGAGAGGTCCATCCAATGCGGATTCAGGACCACCAACAACGACTTACGCGGCCCTCATAGCCGGGCTCACCTTGGCAAAGGACTTACGCGTCGAACGAATAAAGGTACGTAGTGACTCCCAATTAATTGTGAGACAATTGCAAGGGTCCTACCAAGCTCGGGACTTGAAAATGTCGGCTTACTTGACCTTGGTAAAAGAGCTACAAGCTTTTTTCGAGTCATTCGACATCAAATAAGTACCAAGATTAGAAAACAAGCATGCTGACACGCTCGTCAATCTCGGTTCCGCACTAGATACCACGATTGAACGGACCATCCCCATGGTATTTATCCAATGGCCAGCTGTGTAGAAGCCAACAAAGCTCGAAGTTGATCCAATTTCGAACGAGCCAACTTGGATCACCCCAATCTACGACTACCTGAGAGACGACACCCTCCCATCTGACAAGGTAGAAGCACGAAGAATCAAGATCAAGGCTGCCCGATTTTCCATAATAGAGGGTCAACTTTACAAGCGATCCTACTCCGGGCCCTACCTCAAATGCATCGACCCAATCAAAGCTCAGTAGGTACTCAAGGACTTGCACTAGGGGCAATGTGGGAACCACTCGGCCGGGAGAAGCCTAGCCAACAGAGCAATCGCGGCTGGGCATTACTGGCCCACAATGCGATCCGAGTCGTACGACCTCGTCAAAAGATGTGACCCGTGTCAGCGCTTCGCCCACGTTTCGCATCAACACCCGGAAAGACTCCACCCCATCTCAGCACCATGGCCCTTCATGAAGTGGGGAATGGACATAGTAGGAAAAATGCCAGTCGCTACTGGAGGTAAGGTCTACATGCTAGTCGTGACAGATTACTTCACAAAATGGGTCGAAGCCGAGTCATATGTGAGAATCAAAGACTCCGAAGTAAAAAGCTTCATTTGGAAAAATGTCATATGCCGCTACGGAGTTCCAAAAGAGATAGTCACTAACAATGGCTCACAATTCATATCATACGACTTCCAAGACTTTTGCGACAAGTGGAACATCAAACTAAGCTATTCGAGCCTAAGATATCCTCAAGCTAACGGACAAGCAGAATCCACCAACAAAACAATCATGTCCACCCTCAAGAAGCGACTCGACCAATATAAAGGAAAATGGGCCGACGAGCTACAAGGTGTGCTGTGGTCTTACCGTACGACGGTCAGAATATCAACAGGGGAGATGCCATTCTCCCTATCTTATGGCTCGGAGGCCGTCATAGCAACAGAGGCTGACTACCCTTCTTATAGGATACGACACGCGACCGAAACAAACAACAGAGAGTTGCTGAACGAACTTGACACAATCAACGAGCGTCACGACAAGGCCGCAATCAGATTGGCCGTATACCAACAAAGAGTCGCCCGCTATTATAATAGGAACATTCGTCTCAAATCATTCCATATTGGAGATTGGGTCCTTCGCCACGTCTTCTAAAATACAAAGGAAAAAGGAGCAGGTAAACTCGGTTCTACGTGAGAAGGACCATACCAAATCACCAAAGTAATTAGACATGGAGCCTACAAACTACAATGTACAGATGGCATGGAGATCGGCAACAGCTGGAACGCATGCCATCTAAAACAGTATCATTTTTAAAAAGTTTGAACTTTATATTTTTTAATTCTATCATCCTACGACATGGAACTCACCTAGGCATCGGAGGGCCGTTGGTGCACCCAACGGCCAACCCTAAACTTTTTATACAGGTCAGCATTGCTGGACGAACCCGCGCTGAAAGTATCTTTTTTTCATACTACACAACCTGCTTTCGAGATATTACGTCGAACGACGCAATTAATAAAAGTTGCAGCATGAAACTAAGAAGTTACACACTCCAACTGGGGCAATTCAATATCATAAAAATCAAGGTCACCATCTCCAGTGGTCGCATGACCCGCAATCATGGTCAAGGACCACGACCTGCATTCAAGGTCACCATGTCCAGTGGTCGCACGACCCGCACTCAAGGTCAAGGACCACGACCTGCATTCAAGGTCACCATCTCCAGTGGTCGCACGACCCGCATTCAAGGTCAAGGACCACGACCTGCATTCAAGGTCACCATCTCCAGTGGTCGCACGACCCACATTCAAGGTCATGGACCACGACCTGCACTCAAGGTCGCGAACACAATCGACGGTCACATGACCCGCATTCAAGGTCATGGACCACGACCTGCACTCAAAGGTCGCCTACACAAAAAAGAATGGTCGCACGACTCACTTGCAATACCATATAGAACGATCTACATTCAAGGTAAAACTCAACCTAGAACACCTTTATTCTGTAAATATTTGGCATATGACAATAAAGAAAAGCGAAATGCATCATATTTTAAGCAAAGGAACATCGTTCGACAAAATATAAAAAGCCTCCATAGGCACAAAAAATAAAAATCAGCTAGTTACAAAAATACAACCACTTAAGGGGCAAGGTCATCGAGTTCTCTAGTCGGCTGAGTAGCTAGAGCCACGACAGTCAAGCCTTCTGGAGGAGGAAGGTCAGACTCTTTACCACTAGCTTTGTCCTCCACATCTTTCGCATCGGTGTTGGCTTCATCTTCATCATCAGAACGAGACAGCTCCTCATGGTCGGCGATCCAACTGTCGACCTTCCACTCGGTCGCACGACCGTCCCTGTACTCCTTCATCAGGTCTGCATGGGTCTTGATAACAGCATTAAGGACATTGTCCTCTGCTTTGTCGTCAGCCTCCTTAGCCTTCAGCTTGGCTTCAAGTAAGTCGACGCTCGACTTCAGTTTGCTCAATTCACGAGTCACCTCAACCGCACGACTCGATGCTTCAAGAGCTGTCTTCTTGGCCTCCAGGTTTAAAGCTTTCAACTTGTCGTTGTCAAGCTTAAGACTCTAGTTGCTCGACTTTAGCTCCCTTACCCTCTTAAGGGCAAGGCCAAGCTCTTCCTTCAAATGGACGTGGGACTGAAGAGCCTGCAAAAAATCGAAACTAAATACTTAGAAAAATTCAAAATACACAAAAAAGAACATATCAGTCGTACGACTATACCTGGAAAAGGCGGCCAAGACCCCAATCAGCAGCTTGAGAGAGGCCCATCTCCTTCAAGCGATTCTTATCCTCGGGCAGAAACAGTCGCTCGACCTGGGGAAAGATTGACCCGACGTCAGAATACGTCAGAATACGACGTGTCGACCCTTGAAGCTGAATCCTTCCTCCTTCGGTTTTTCCCAGTTGAAGCAATATCAAGGGCGGCCTTGACTCGACTTGATGGAGGAGGTGGAGGAGTAGACTCTACTTGGTCGCTTGACTGAGCCTTCTTCTTTCCCTTCATTTTCTCCCTGAGCCTCTTCATAGCATCATCAGCACCAGGAGCAGCAATCTCTCCAGCCATGATGTCAACTGCAAAGTGTCGCTCGACGTATGAGATTGGAGTCAGAAACCTTGTGCCGTACAGTCGCTCGACACAATGTCTGACCCTGAGAAACTCCACTAAGTTTTTGAATGCAAGGTAGGGAGTACCTGGTTCGTTGATAACTGAGAACTTCCAGAGATGACTGGGCCGCAGGTTTTCTTTGGTCAGAATATTCTTCTAACTCCTCTCCTTGACGTCGTACGACAGTACCTTCGCTGTACGAGTCATACACGATAAGCCAACAACAGCTTGAGGGGCTCCCGTGTTCACTGCAATACAAGAAAGCAAAAATTAGTGAAGTAAAATAAAAATACATAACGTCGAATGACACGACGAAATTAAAGACCCACCAGCCTTGGACCAGGTCGTACGAACAACCGTATTCCCAAGAGGCCAATTGACAAGTAGATCCCTCGCAAAGAAATACCTATCCTTCCACAACCTATCGTTTATCGTCAGCTCCGTGATAAGGTGTGTTCTGTTGGGCCGAAGGTTCAAATTGTAGTGACCCTTCTCTATGTCGTGCTCCCGCACTGAGTATGTGTAGAATAGGTTAGGCAACTCGAAGACTATGCATTCCCTCATACATAACAACTCTAGCCCTAGCAAAATCCTCCAACTGTTGGACATCAGCTGCTCTGGGGCAAGCTCGAAATGATCGAGCACCTTTCTCAGTAGTCCGACTATTGGTAACTTGAAACCAACCCGCTGAAATGGGAATTCATAGAAGCAGGTCTATCTTGGGATATCCCAGTCTGGCCTCTCCTCCTTGTGTGGAGCCCTCAATGCGACACCATCGGGTATGCCATAACTGAACCTTACGCGCATGATGTTGTCTTCCTTCAGCACATGATGAACACTTAAATTTGTATAATAATAAAGGTTAAAACCATTATTTTATACTATTAGTGTCATCAAATTACCTAACTTATTTATAACTACACTTAATTGTTAAACTTTCTATTTTGATGCAGGTTCAGTGTAATGGGCATAACTTTGCACTCAAATATCCAATCACTAAGTTCTTGATAGTGTTGGAAAGATAACTCATAGCCCTATAAGTTTGGTTTGTAAACTCTTATCAGATTTGGACTCCTTTAAAGACAAATATTGGATTATCTTGGGCTGGTTTGCATGGCCGCGTCAATTGGGCAGTCTTCACTATTTGGGCCATAACTCTCTCCAGAAAATTCCAAATATTATGAGTCTTATCATTCTAGAAAGATACGAGAATTATCTACAACTTTGGTGTTTATCACGAGATCAAATTATCAAAGGAACGGTGCCTAATTCGGTGGAAAATTCGGTGCATGTGTGGAAAACAACAAAGTTGACAACTTTACCTTACCAAATTCAATCAACTTGCATTAATTTATTCCTACCATTTTTGACTTGTTTGCCTCTCATTGTGTCTATAAATAGAGGCCTTGTATAAGCTTGAGGGCAGCTTGGGTTCCTTGCCAAGTTCACCTTACATTGTTGTATTGTTGAACTTTTGTGATAATCAAATTTCTCTCTTGCTCATTTTATTTCTTTTACTTGTTTTCTTTCTTCTATCATGAGTAGCTAAATTCTCTTTTTGCTAAGGTGAAGGGTGAAGCTCTTGGTATGTGAATAAAGATTTATTTAACTCTTAACATGGTCTTAAAGTTTATATTCATTTGTGTAAATTTATCTACATGTTTTATATTACTTTTCTTATTGAATTGAATTTTCATCTCTTACTCTTATGTGAAGTGGGGATCTTGACTTATTGTAGACAATTCTTGGCACAATGAATACTTGAATCCGTCTAGAACCGCATGGTTGTACCTGCACCTCTGACCAAGGATTCTTGATTCATTGTAGACAAACAACACCATAAATACTTGAATCCGTCTAGAACCGCATGGTTATACCTGCATCTGGCAAAGGAATCTTGATTTATGGTAGTTGATTGGCACAATAAGTACTTGAACCCATTTAACATAAGGAGTGTAGAGTACCCATTGTAATATAACTAAAAGAAAAGAAATATAACTTGATAGATGTGTAAATAACTTAAATGGTCTAACTTCCGATTGGAACCTCCTTTATGTGTGGATTCCAATTGAGTGATAAAAATGAGTTAAATATAACTTAAACCATATACCAAGAGTGGAACCTCTAACCTTAGCATATTTTAATTTGTTTCAACATTATACCTACCTTCATTTCATAATATTTTCTTTCCTATTATATTTTCCTTGTATTTTTCATAGGTAGGATAATTCAAGGCTGCTCCACTTATTTTCTCACTAAAAAATGCAATGGGACGTCCTTCTTGCATTAGAACAGCTCTCATACCTATTCCTGAAGCATCACACTCAATCTCAAAAGCTTTAGCAAAGTTAGGCAAAGCAAGCAAAGGTGCATTAGTTAATTTTTCTTTAATCAAGTTAAATGTCTTTTCTTGTTCATTACCCCACTTAAAACCCACATTCTTTTTGATAACTTCAGTTAAAGGTGCAGCTAGACTACTAAAGTCTTTCACAAACCTCCTATAGAAACTAGCTAACCCATGAAAACTTCTCACTTGTCCCACACTTGTAGGTTTCGGCCACTCCTTAATTGCCTTAACCTTTTCTTCATCAACCCCAATTCCTTTAGCACTAACAACAAAACCCAAAAATACCAACCTATCCATGCAAAATGTACACTTTTTAAAATTAGCAAACAACTTTTTGGTTCTTAAAACACCTAAAACAAGTTTTAAATGTTCAACATGTTCATCCAAGTTTTTGCTATAAATCAGAATGTCATCAAAGTAAACAACCACAAATCTTCCAATAAAAGCACGCAAAACATGGTTCATTAATCTCATGAAAGTACTTGGTGCATTAGTTAACCCAAAGGGCATAACTAACCACTCATATAACCCATATTTTGTTTTGAAAGCAGTTTTCCACTCATCACCTTCTTTCATCCTAATTTGATGATATCCACTTTTAAGATCAATTTTAGTGAAAACAATAGAGCCATGCAATTCATCAAGCATATCATCTAATCTAGGAATAGGATGTCGATACTTTACAGTGATATTGTTGATGGCACGACGATCAACACACATCCTCCATGTTCCATCCTTCTTAGGCACAAGCAATACGGGAACTGCACAAGGACTCATACTCTCACGAACATACCCCTTCTCCATGAGCTCATCAACCTGCCTTTGAAGTTCCTTTGTCTCCTCGGGATTACTTCAGTATGCGGGTCTATTTGGAATTGGTGCTCTGGGGACAAAGTCAATTTGGTGTTCAATCCCCCTTATTGGTGGTAAACCAGTAGGCATCTCTTCGGGAAACACTTCATCAAAGTTCTGCAAAAGTGAAACAACAACACTAGGCAAAGAAGAGTTAATTTCATTAGTACTAAAACAAGCCTCTTTGTACAAAAGTACAATCATTGGCTGGTTTGAAAACAAAGCCCTTTTGATCTCACTGTCTCTTGCATAAAAGCTCACTTGTTTTGTCTCTCTTTTTTTCTCATCAACCTGTTTTTCTTTTGAACTCTCACTCTCCTTTTTAACATCCCTCTCATATTTTAACCTCACTTGATCTTTATATACTTGTCTTGGGGTTAAAGGTACAAGGGTGATAGGCCTTTTATGGAGCACAAAGGAGTATCTATTAGTGTATCCATCATGAGTCACATGCCTATCAAACTGCCACGGTCTTCCCAAAAGGATATGACCCGCATTCATTGGTACCACATCACAAACAACTTCATCTTTGTATTTGCCAATTGAAAATGACACCAACACCTGTTTATTCACCCTAACTTCCCCACTATCATTCAACCATTGTAGCATATAAGGTTTTGGGTGCTTCAAAGTTTTCAAATTCAATTTTTTTACCAAAGTAGTGCTCGCCACATTAGTACAACTCCCCCCATCAATAATCACACTACATACCTTGTCATTAACATGGCAGCGGGTGTGAAAAATGTTTTCACGCTGTACCTCATCATCTTCCTTTGCTTGAGCACTAAGAGCTCGTCTTGCAACCAAAAGCTCTCCACTCACCGGATATTCAAAGTCACCGGCATCCTCCAATGGTGGCATGGACTCACCATCAGATTCACCCTCTGATTCGATACCACCATCATCCTTCAAAACCATTACTCTCTTGTTTGGGCATTGTGATGCAATATGACCTGCTCCCAAACACTTAAAGCACTTAATGTCACGATTTCTAGTAGATTAAGAATCTGGTTTATCTTGGTTTATTGTGCCTCCGGCCTTATGATCTTTGGAAGGTTCGGCCTAGGCCTTGAAACTAGGCTGGTCCTCCCTCTTGCTCCAATTCGGTTTCCATGATGATGAAGAACCCGAATTTTGCCCAACCCGTGTGGAACCCTTCCTCTTCAATTGTTGTTCCACTTTAATGGCCATGTGTACCATGTCAGTCAATTCAACATAATGCTGCAACTCCACTACATTTGTAATGTCTCGGTGTAGTCCATTGAGAAACCTAGCCATTGTCGCCTCTCTGTCCTCCTGTACATCAGCTAAAATCATGGCTATCTCCATCTCTTTGTAGTAGTCTTCAACACACTTAGACCCCTGAGTAAGAGTTTGCAATTTTTGAAACAAACCCCTATAATAGTGACTTGGAATGAATCTCCTCCTCATAACAGTCTTCATCTCCTCCCATGTCTCAATAGGTCTTTCTCCATTCCGTCTCCTACTCACAATCAGTTGATCCCACCAAACAATAGCAAAATCGGTGAATTCTATGGCTGCCAATTTCACCTTCTTCAATTCGGAATATTCATGGCAGTCAAACATCAGCTCTATTATTTTCTCCCACTCCAGATAAGCTTCAGGATCAGTTTTACCTTGAAAGGTTGGAATCTTCACCTTTATACTACCCAAATTATTATCAACCCTCTCTACATACCTATCTCCTCTGTTCCCATACCTATCTTCTCTATTCCCATACCTATCTTCTCTATCCCCATACCTAACTCCTCTACCTCCCATTCCACGCCTAAATCTCCCCGCACCCACACTGGACATGCGATCATCCTCCTCTATGTCATTATCATCCCTGTAGTAATCATGAACTTCTTCTCTAACCGGAACCCTCTCTCTCCTACGTGCTTGGGGAATGGGTGGTGGCTGTTCCGCACGTGTATTTTCTACCCGATCTAATCGTTCATGAATCGGTTCCATTTCAGCCCTTAACAATCTCCCCATCTCCCTCGTCAATGCTTCCATTATAAACTTTGTATCTACCTTTCCCAATACCTCATCCGAAGCACTTTCTTTAGACATATTCGCTGCAAAGAAAACGTTAGTTAAAAAAAATAATAATAAAAGAAGGTCCTCACTTCACTCCCTCACGTGTTTCCCTCAAATAACAGTTCACTCAGTTCCACTCGTGTTTCACACAATAAATTCGGCTTTTACCCTCAGTATGTCCTCACCTCTCTTGCCTTTTTCCACTCGTAATTTTTTTTTCTCAAAAGTTCTTTTCAAACTAACCAAACAATAATCAGGATTTCTTAGTCACGTTCACACGAAACGAATCACAATGAAACTGATATATATATATATATATATATATATATATATATATATATTTTGTAATCACTGCACGAATCAAGAAGAGAAATAACAATAGTTGATATATATTCAACTACACGATCGGTCAAAAAATAAAATTTTGTACTCTTTTATTTATTTATTTATTTTTTTTCTCTCTCTCTCTTAGATCTGGACACGCACAAACAAGAATATAACAGAATATATAACTTCGATCTGGATCAACCAAATCAAGAACAAGACTAACACAGACTTAGATCTGGTTCAACGAAACCGAGAACAAGAATAACACAGACAGATAACTTCGCTCTGGATCAACGAAATCAAGAACAAGAATAACAGAATATATAACTTCGATCTGAATCAACGAAATCAAGAACAAGAATAACAGAATATATAACTTCGATCTGGATCAACGAAATCAAGAACAAGAATAACACAGACAGATACTTAGATTTGGATCTACGAAATCAAGAACAAGAATAACAAAGATAGATAACTTAGATCTGGACACTAACAAGAAGTTGTGGAAATAAGATATAATTCTGTGATCAACGAAATCAAAGAAGAAGAATAACAAGATAGAATAACCTGATGTTAGAGCCCTAAGCTCTGATACCAAATGATATGAACCTCGTCGATTGTATCAAGATTGATGCCAAAGTTCGTTCTAACCTCTGGTTCGGATGGAAACCACGACCCAACACCTATATCGAGATGTGAACCTAGGTATAAAGGAGGACGCCACAATCAAGGATGAAATACTCGATTGATAAGTCACGAAGGAACGCCACAGAGAATTCTGATAAGTTCCAGTTAGTTCTCAAAGAACAAAGAGAAAACTCTCTCAATTTTCATTCAAAATCAAAAAGTCCCGTTCTTACATCCATCAATATCCTTATATAATGAAACCCTAAAATAAAGTAAAGGAAACAAGATAGCCATTTAGGCCTTACAAATAGAAAACTAGAATGGCCATAATCGCCTTACAAATGGACCAAAACTAAAACAAACAACTATTAAATCAAGCCCAAACCGAAATTATGCTAAGCTTTCTCTTATTCGGCCCACTCAATTGCCTTGATGATGTTAATCAAGCCTTGGTCTTCATGTGGGTTCATCTTGGGCTTTAATAATTCAGAATCATCCCATGTGTCTTGAATTAGGCCATTGAGTGCTTCTTTGAATCTCTTAGCCCTTGCCCTTGTTATTGGCCCAACCGGAACATGCAATGGATCCCTTGGTGCAGCTCCCTTATTCTCATCACACAATAATCCAACATACCACAAGTAAGTGCCTAGGTAGGCTAGGTCAAATCCTTGCATATTAGATCGAGACATTCTCAATCAAATGATACACCAGAATAACTCTTTATTCTTATATCATTCAATCATCGCTTTAAGTCAGGATATTTAATTAACAGCTTAATTATATCCTTATAAGTGTAACCCACCATTTCAGATTCCATGAACTTAACTTGAGTGTTGCCTAGGTAGGTTAGGTCAATCCCAAAATAAATTCTAAAAACCTATCCGTTAGGAAGTCAACCTTAATATTGACTCTCATGGACACCTTCCTTAAGGAGGACGAAAGTAAAGCCGTCTCGATGCGCCACTTGAATCTCACGGTGTTAAACTAACGATGGAGATTGCGGGATCTAATGTCATATATCCCTCTCCCACTCACTATTTGTAGTTTAGTGTTTTCTAATAATTTCGAGTTCTAAAACTCTATGTTTCTAGTATTTACTTAAATTCCACGGTTAATTAAAATCTAAGTTTACTAGATATAATAAATTATTTGATCTTTAACTCTTAAAAATATAATTTATTATTCAATTTCTAATTTACATAAACTATTTAAATAAACTAGAAATTAAATGTGAAATTACTAAATTTTAACTATTAAAACTGTTGTGGGTAGATTTTTTACACTCACTGCCACGTCATCACCAATAGCTAAAGACGACCTTACAAACAATAAGGAATTACCTCTCACACCAAGATTACCCAACATCGTTAGGTGAAGTCTCGGCGAGAGCATGTCCTGGCATGGCGAGAGCTTCCTTGACACCGGTATGTCCTCGGAACACGCTTTCAGGCAGCACAAAATATGTCGAATTAAGACAGGTCAATACGCCAGTCAACTATGTCAGGAACAGACCTGACACACTGTGGTATGGCGGTAGGTTCGTAGTCGAAGTCAGAGACCTATCACTATGGATGTCAGGTGCATTAAATACCTTAACAAGGCAGGTTACCGTTTGATCAGATTGCGAACGTCTGACCCCTGAATAGTTCGCTGAAAAGGTGGATGTTACACGTTTTAAGGTAACATCTTTCTGATGACTTCTGATGAAGTCTAAACCTTTCCAAAATAGAGGTCAACTAAAAGAATATCTGTGAATCCATAAATACCACCATTGATGGAGAAAGAGGGTAAGCTGTATTAAATACTATCACCAACCCTATGAACTTTTCTTTCAGTTCACTTCGAAAACAAAAACTGACTTGATCGTCGGAGGTTAATCGCCGGCTCAAGTCTGGCAACCCTCACCGACTTTTCTTTGTTTTACAGATAGAAGCCTTTCCAGTTCTACCTGAGAGGTTCCTACTTCCTGCGAAAACTCTTTTTGCAGGTTTATAGTGACAAACGTTGCACAGCATAACTCAACAAACCACTAAGTAACCCTATGTGGCATAGTTGAAACCCCGTTGACTACGTGATCTGTAACACCCCCCGACTCGACCCGGCCGGACCGACCCGGAGAGCGCTACCGGTTTTCAGAACTTTCAAAATCAGTTTTATACGTTTCAAAAATTCATTGTGAGCCCAATCAATAAATAAACTTTTTACGAAAATTTCGGCAGAGTACCGTTTATTTTTCGGACTTTCCAAAACCTGTTTTTACACAATTCAATTCAAAAACAATTCTCAATAGCACTTCAATATCTCATATTCAAACAGTTGCGCACTCTGCCGTTTAGTGCGACTTATCAATCACAATTTATAAAATAAAACAGTTCAAACTTTGATATATACAGACATTCAGAAATCATAAAGTAATTAATTAAAAACATAGTACAAAACATATTTACAACTCCCCTGTATATGCATGCTTTCAGAATATATATATATATATATATATATATATATATAATACAATATAGCTACCCAACTGTACAAATCTCTGGGACTCTGTCCGCAACTCTTTATCTCTTCAGCCCTTAGCCTTTTCCGGATCCCTGGTACCTACGCGTTAGAAACAAACTAACGCACTAAGCATAAAGCTTAGTGGGTGTACTAAAATCTCAAATATAAAACAAATCATATATATATATATATATATATATATATATATATATATATATAACTTTTAAATCGGAATAATATCATACAATATATTTCAAATCAACTCAATAATGGACAGAAATCATGTTAATCTCAAAACCAAACCTTAAAGCAGATTCGATCATTTTGGTTTCAGTGACAATATCAACATTTAAAAATCAATAAATAAAATCATTCAATTCAGTCATTAGCCTCTTCCGGATCCCTGGTACTTACGCGTTAGAAACAAACTAACGCACTAAGCATAAAGCTTAGTGGGTGTACTAAAATCTCAAATATAAAACAAATCATATATATATATATAACTTTTAAATCGGAATAATATCATACAATATATTTCAAATCAACTCAATAATGAACAGAAATCATGTTAATCTCAAAACCAAACCTTAAAGCAGATTCGATCATTTTGGTTTCAGTGACAATATCAACATTTAAAAATCAATAAATAAAATCATTCAATTCAGTCAATACTAGCCCACTAGAATACTAAACATTCTAGGACTGGAATATGGGTCAATGTGACGTCCGGGGTTGCCCCGCAACAACAGTCACTGATATCAACGTGATTGTCCGAGATTGCCCCGCAACAACAATCACTAGTATCATTGTAATCGTCCGAGATTGCCCCGCAACAACGATCACTAAAATCGGTGTGATTGTCCGAGATTGCCCCGCAACAACAATCACACAATAATAACGGCGCAGTACTGCTCAGAAAACCCAGCTGGTATACCAACCTCCTATATTCATATCTATGTCTAAGTATCCTAGGGTCGTTACAATAAGCAATGTTCACAATCAGTACTCAATAAATATACATTTCTCACAATATTTTTCATGAATATCAACAATATCCATACAAAAGTATAAGTCATGTATTTTTAACAAATTCGACACAATTGAAATACGATCAAAACGCGATCTAACATAAAACCAGTTCAAAATCAACAATAGGTGCTTCAATCATCAATTTTTCTTATAAGCAAACACTTTTCATACAAAAATCGAAGTCGAAATCTTTTAACGAAATCGAAAACTTTTAACGAAATCGAAAACGAAAACATAAACGAGAAACGAAATCGAAAACTAAAACGAAAAAGTAAACGAACTACTTCTCGAAACGATTTCGAAAACGAGACACCTACCTCAAATTCGTGTTTTTCGTTGGTTCTACGATTTCGTCTTTCCTTTTCACCTACACTTCCTTTTCTCTTCTCTCTCCTTCTTCTTCTTCTTCTTTCTTTTCCTTCTTCTTCTTTCTTTTTCTTCTCTTTTCTTTCTTTTCTCGGTCGCTTCTCTCTCTTTCTCTCGCTGTTCTGTTTTCTCTGGCTTCTGCGAGAAGCTTCTCTTTTTTTTATATTTTTTTCGCTACCGCGACCGCCATCGTCGCCTGTGGTCATGCCACTAAGTCGCGATGCTCACTGGAGTGCGCACACTGCCTTTATCGCGAGCGCGCCTTCGTCGTGCGAGAGATCGCGTTGCTCACTGCCAAACTTTGACAATTTCATCGCGAGCAGTCCATCGCGACCTATGGTCGCGGTGGTTGGTCGCGATGCTCACTGCCAAAAATTGCGTTTTTCACCGCAAGCGAGCCATCGCGACCTGTGGTCGCGGTGACCAGGTCGCGATGCTCTCTGGTTCAGTTTTCAATTTTTCATTTTTCACTATTCAATCTGGTCCGCTGGAAATCATAAAATAAACATACATTTAATTACATTTTCACCCCCTCAAATAGTAAAATTTATTTTCACATATATAAAATTAATTACCCGAAATCCGGGATGTTACATGATCTATTTTTCCTATCAACAATTTGGCGCTAGAAGGAGGGTTGTATTACATTCCTCTGAGGAAACCTTAACATAGATTTGATTAATCCAGAAAATGAGCACAACCCCCAACAAACGACGCCTTCGGAGACCCCTTTATCTCCAACAAGGCAAAACCCCCCTCAAGTTTATCATACTTGACAACATGCCTACGGCGTCCCAACCAGTGACGCCGCCCACAGAAATGTCTACCTGTGACACGGATCAAGCAGGATACCATCTCCATAACTAATGGATATTCAAGCTTTCTAATTTTTTTTTTTTGTGGAGATCCAAATTGGATCTCTAAGAATAGCAAAAAGAAAATAAATAAAAAATAAAAAATTTTGAAACTCGAAATGGTGGAGATCCAATTCAAATTTTTTTTTTTAAATTGTTTTTTGTTGTTCTTGGTTTTTGTTCTTGGATCTCCATTAAAAATTTCAATATGATTTTTACCGTCCATTAGTCCTAATGGATGGTGAAGATCCATTTAAAAATATTTTGAAATTTTATTTTTTAAAAATTAATTTAAAATGACTATATTACCCTTCTAATTATTAATAATCTTTTTTAAAATTTGAGATTAAAATAATAATTTTGACTCAATTAAATAGAGTTACGGGTAAATTAGTCTTTTGATAATTCTGTGAGATTTGACCGTTAAAAAAGTAGTCAAAGGGACCAAAACGATGTATTTTTATAAAGTTAGAGTTCAAAGATATGAATAAATGAAACTGCATTAAATAATAGATAATTATCTAAAATTTGAGACTAAATTGATAGTTATCCCTATTTTTATGGTATGCATCATAGCTAACGCCTGGTGGAGAGTAGTGCAATACAATGTAAAAAGTAGAGTAAAACCTTAATTCCTCCGCAAACACACACAAGAGTAGAAGAGAGCAAAGTAAGATATGGGGTCATCGTACGAATTCTGGCTTCAAAATCTCAACGGAGGATACGCAACTCTATTTGCGTTGCTCCTCCTTCTTATCTACCATTTCTCCAGATTTCGTTTTTCCTTCTTCGCCTCTCCATCTCCATCTCCGTCTCAGTCTCCATCTCCCTCGCCCTCTATCGATTCTCACTCAAGGTATTTCTTTTCTTCTTCAATTCTTTTTTTTTTCAACTGGGTTACTCTTATTTGTCTCCTATTTGCTGTATATATATTTGATTTCATTTGGGTTACTGTTAGATGATTTCAATTGGGTAACTAAACTATTATGTTACTGTGTTATCCCTGTAATTGCCTGTTTACTTGTACAGAACATCGGAGGTCGTATCGGATGCTGATTTGAACTTCTTAATTCAAAATTTGGATGAGAACAACATTCTGAATGAACATTGGGACAATGTTATTGACAAAAGAAACACTCTTTTCTCCTACACTGCAAAATGCTGCAGACCTAAGGTTTCCATCTCTTATCCTTTATTCGGTTTTCGTAATTATGAGCTACCCATTTTACTTTAATTCATTACAAATTCATCTTCTTTTCTCAATCCATTATATAACACCAAATGGTTACTATTCTACGTCAGTCAATTCTAATTGGTTTTCTGTTCTACAAGTACTGTTATTCTATGCTGAATTTAGTCTTTAGCAGTTGGATTTATGTGTTTTTTTTTTGTCTTGGTGTCATGTTATTAGTTCATTACTGTTACTTAGATTTTGGACAATATTTCATTTGGAATCTTGTTTATCTGTGAGATTGTTATCTCCATCTTTATCTGATAGACTTCAGTTTATGCTTATTTTTTGTTGTTGCTTGAAGGATGGTCCTCTGAAATACTTGAGTGTCACAGTATTTGAGGATTGCTCCACTGAGATTCTAAGGGACTTCTACATGGACAATGATTATCGAATGCAGTGGGACAAGACTCTGGTTGAGCATAAGCAGTTGCAGGTCGATACATCAACTGGAACTGAATTTGGTCGCACAATAAAAAAATTTCCTTTCTTGACTCCTAGGGAATACATATTGGCTTGGAGACTCTGGGAGGGAAGAGATAAAACCTTCTACTGTTTTATCAAGGTATTTATTAATCGAATTCAATATTGTTTGCATAAGTATTTCTGTCTTTATAAGTTTGACTTATAGTTATTCTTACCTCTATGTATATTGTTTGCTTTCTTTAACATTTATTCTATTCTGTACCATGTGACTGTTTATCTGGTTAAAGAAAAAGGATGTTCATTATAATCTGAAAGAGAAAAATGATTAATATTAGATTAAAATCTTTGTGGAATATTAAAAACTGTTTTGCCTTTGCATTTAAAATGATTATTATCAGATTAATTCTTAAATTTTTGCTGCTGTATCTCCCTTTTGATTCTCTTGATCGTTTTGTTAGGTCACTTTCTCTGTTGAACTGGTGTAAATTTCTTTCTAATTTTTAATTATGGCCATGGTTAGGAATGTGAACATCCATCCGCACCACGGCAGAGGAAGTATGTACGTGTCACATATTTTAGATCTGGATGGCGTATTCGGAAAGGCAAGTGCTTCATTTGTTCTATCTCTCTCACGACTCATACACTTGTGTGGGTAAATATTACATATCATGTTAATGTTTAATGTTTATTTCATTATATATTTTGGGTTGTAAAGAAGATTTATGTATGCTACGTAAACTTCACAATTACAAAATATAATGTGGTCATACGAATAAAAGAATTTCAGATGTGTTGTGGCAAACAAGGTCAATGATTTATTTATGCTGGGTGTAGTGGTTCTTGGGTCTATTTAGTCTGATTGATTTTTTGGTAACAATTTTATATTACAGTTCCCGGTAGAAATGCCTGTGAGATCAAAATGTTTCACCAAGAAGATGCTGGTTTGAATGTAGAGATGGCTAAACTGGCTTTCTCTAAGGGAATATGGAGTTATGTGTGTAAGATGGATAATGCATTGCGCAAATACTCAATGAACAGTCATCCTCAGACAATTGCAACTGTTTCTGCAGTCACTCTAATTCAAAAGGTCAGGGCTTAACAAAATAATTTTGTAAACCAGTATATCTTGATTTCTGGGGGCAGATTGGGTACAATCATTTATTGTTGGGGTCTATTTCTTATGCCAATGGTAGTAAAGTAATGAATATCCTGAGTCGTGTACTAATGGCCAATCTTTGGCATAATAGAAGTTTACTTTGGAACAATATGTCTTTCTGTTGCCTTGGTTGTTTGTCTGTTTAGGGTTTAGCAGAAAGAGGAACTTTTGGGTAGAAAATGTACAGGCACAGATTAGCTTTGCATTTTAAACCCTGGCTGAAGATCAATTTGTTCACTCCTTGTCTATGCTTTTAGCAACACTGTCTTAATAGTAGAAATGTGATATTGTGTCTCTACGTAGATGTACTCATTGATTGAGCCAACTTAGGGTTTTCAATCACATCTCTTCCTATGGTCTTATTTCTGGTAGTTGACTTTGACTGACATGTCGTCTAAACTGGAGAATTGCCATTTTTGGTTCTCAGAAGTTGAATTCTTTGACAAACATTTAGTCCAGAAAGAATTTCCTATACCTCTCGTCTGCGTTCTGTTTGTATTATTGTTCACATTCTTGTCCACCTGTACCTGTAGGTTCCAGTTGGATTGGAGGCTATTAACACGGATGAATTCTCCAGCAAGTCCTACGGCAACCATTCATGGACTATATACTGGTGAAGCCAAAGAGAAGAAATTATCTAGAAGGCCGTCAAAGAAAGTGGTAGTGAAAGGTCTGCTGCTTCTTGGGGGTGCGATCTGCCTTTCTCGAGGTCACTCTGCCCTTGGTGCTAAAGTTGCGATTGCTTATATCTTAACTAAGCTGCATAAGCGCAGCGCTTCAAGCCAAAGTGGGCAAGGTCCGAGGTGAAAGACCTTGTTGATATGGGTTGCTTTTATTGTATTGTATATATCTTTGCTGTAACTCATTTGAGTCTGACAAGGGCGAAATATTATATACTTGTAATTTAATTTTTTTTTTTTTAATTTCCTTTTGTGTAAATACAATAAAAATTAATGGTAGTTATAAATTTGAAAAAGGGTGGATGGGAAATTGGTACCAAGCTTCTTTTTTTAAAAAATTTTTTATAGTTAAAATATTTTTTAAAAATATTTTTTTAATATTAATAAAAATATAAAGAGTAAATTACACCGACCTCCCCTGAGGTTTTGTCAACTGTAAATGGAGTCAACTTTATCATTTATTAACGACATCCTCCGTCATTAGTTGACTTTAGTCAAATTTAACAGGCTAGAGGTATTTTTGTCTTTTTAATCTTTTTAAATTTTATTTTATTAAATAAAAATTAAAAAATAAAAAAAAAATATCATCCGTCCATCATTAAAAATGATGGACCGTTAGGATTTATTTAAAAATAATAAAAATAAAAAATAAACCTTAGTTAATGGAGATCCATTCTCCAAATTGGATATCCACCGTCCATCAATGGACGGTGGAGATCAAATCTAGAGAATGAATCTCTACCAAGAAAAAAAAAATTAGAAGAATGGTTTCTAAGTTCTTCGAAGGAAAAAAAATAAATTAAATTTGCAGCGCAACGAACCCATCTGGGTTTGTCACTGAAGGCGAACCCATTTTCTGAGTTTGCCTTTAAAGGCGAACCCATCCAGATTTTTTTTTAAAAAAATCTTGGTGGAGATTGATTGGATCTCCACATTTCAAACTCAATTTTAAAAATAAAAAAATAAATAAAATTTAAATAAATTCTAACCGTCCATCATCTTAAAGATAGAGGGTTGAGATTTAACCTTATTTTTTTTATTTAATAATTTTAAATATTATTTTAGGGGTATTTTGGTCTTTTTTTTAACAGTTGAAGGTGGTCAACTGTGAAGTCTAACGGAAGTCAACTAACAGTAAGGGAGGTATTTGTCAATAAACGATAAAATTGACTTCCACTTATAGTTGGCAAAACCTCAGAGAAGGTCGATGTAATTAGCTCAAATATAAATGTTATAATATGAGGTTTAACTAGTAGCATGCTCCTCACTTACACCTCGAGGTTGTGAGTTCGAGTAGTATCTTTCTCCTCTAAATTCCGAATAAATTATAATAGTTCAAAAAAAATATATAAATATTATTTTGTTAAAAAAATTAATTATAAATAGTTGTATTTATTTTTTGAAAAAGTAGTGTAAATATTTTATTTAATCAAATTTAATTTTTATTATAGGTTTAAAATAATTTTTTACTTTAAAATTAATTTAATCTAATTTTAAATTAATCAATCTCACACTATATAAAATATAAAATACAATAAATATTTTTGTTCAATCTCATACTATAGTTAAATTCAATCCCGCACACCAAACGCAGCGTTGAAGATTTAAGTATTAGATGTTGCGACCACATAACTAATGTTACTAATGTTGTTTTGACCGTTATATAATGAATCATTATCTGTTTGTTCAATTGTTACATAAAAATAAGAAGAGTGATAAGGTTGTTTTGTAAAGAATATATAATGAGTTAGGAAGACAGTTCAATTGTTTAAATTCATGTAGATGTTATGTGTCAATGTGATGTGTAGGGAAGGCAGTTGAGACCGGAAAATATTGACTGCTCTGGTTTCTCCTCACCTCTCGCTCTCTCTCTCTCTCTCATTTTTAGCTGTATTACTCCTCTCTTCTCCATATTTAGTCATCACTCTACAAAATTCCACCAAAACCCCCCAAACCATAAAGAATTTAATAAAACTGTGAAACCCCACCATTTTCTTATCTGTAGGTTGTTCTTGTACCTAGTTGAGCAACTCTTCTCTACCTTTTTCTTTCACTGCAAAAGGATAGATACCCATCTTCCACCTTTTTTTGGCCTTTTGAAGAAAACATGTACCATAATCTTCTTTTGTCATTCTTCTACTTTTCTATTGGGATCCTCATTACTTCTGTCCATTCAAAGACTGATTCCTCAGACGGTATTATTCACGTTCGATTTCATCGTTTTGATGATGTCTGTTTACTTGTATTGTGACATACATGGCACTGTTTTCCGTGCGATTTATGATGAATGTGCATGTTTACGATCTTGGTTGTTTTTGTTTCTTTTGAATTTGGTTTCATCAAAAGTTGGAAAATGGTTCATGCATGTTGAATGTTAATTAAGAGGGACAATTGGTGGCAATTTGGGATACAAATTCAAGCCATGTCGATGCTTATTGATTAATAGCCAATAATATTAACACAGGAAAAAATGTCAAAAATTCAATTTCATAATTCTTTTTAAGTTCAAATGATGGCTACCTTCTGCTTCTAGCAGTGTAAATTCAATATTAATTGCATAACTGATTGGAAAATTGTTTAGATAAGGCTCTGTTATTGTATTCATTACTTCAGATATTCCTTTCAAGAAGTCCCATGTCTAGATTTACATACTTTTGCTTGTAAAACTTTTGATACCGAAAACAAGAATTTTCTTCCCTAGAAAATATAAAAAAGAATCAGTCGATTCTGTGAAATTCTGTTATTTGCTAATTATTTGTATTTTGCAGTTTCTGCGCTCAATGTGTTGTACACCAGCTTAAATTCTCCACAACAACTGAAGGGATGGAAATCAAGTGGTGGTGATCCTTGTGGCGATTCCTGGAAAGGAATTAAATGCTCAGGCTCATCTGTAACTGAAATGTAGCTAGCTTCATTTTAAAATATTCTAATATCTTGATTTATATAAACCTACATAACAGAGAGAATATACAGTTTAACCGAGTATGTGACTGAAATTTATAAATAGCTGCTTCTTTCTACTTTGCAGACGATTATCCGGCATTGGAGTTAGTGGATCATTGGGCTACCAGCTAGGAAACTTGAAATCTGTCACCTACCTGTGAGGCTTGCTTCTAAAAAGAGCTCATTTTTAATTTTATAATTTTACTACTATAATAACATCATCTGAAGACATGCAACTCTTTTGTCTTAGCACAGTGATCTGAGTTCCAACAACATCAATAACAATATACCATATCAACTTCCACCTAAGCTTCGTCAGCTGTAAGTGAGCACAAAAATATTTCGCTTATAGACTTTACCTGAGAAAAACAGAACTTTGTATCAATTGCAGCTCAATGTAATAGTTATATTATCTGCTTCATAATGCATGCTCTTCTGAAGTGGTACTGTTTTGATTTGTCCACCTTTTTTCACTTCTGTCTACTTGACAGAATAGGATTAGGTTGTATTTTGTCTTAACTTCAATTGATGTTGCTCATAACTAGGAAGGCTATGTATATTCAGCTAGCTCTATAAAAGATGGTATTTATGGTCTACATAACAGACATGATAATTTCAATCTGGTGAAATATATGACATTGACATATTGTTGGAATGTTACCTCAATCTTTTGTACGCTTTAAATCCAAATGCCGCGATTCATCTGACAATTAATCTTTCCTTATAGAAGGGATTGCTTAGAAACCTGAAGCTTCATTATTTGATTGTTATATACTAGTGATATTCACTTGTGTCCTAATTTTACTTGAATGACTGCGATGCTAATCTTTGAGCATGATGTGCAGAGACCTTTCTAAGAATAGCTTAACCGGCAATCTGCCTTATTCAATCTCTCAGATGACTGATCTAAAGTCCCTGTAAGAAAACTTAGTTCTCTTATTGCCATAACTTTCTTTTATATTCTTTCATTTCTTAACATTGTTTTGGTGGGTGCAGAAAACTTGGGCGTAACTCACTTAATGGACAAGTGACTGATATGTTTCAGAAAATCTCAAAACTTGAATATATGTAAGTATTCTGTTAGGATCCTATTCTAACTAGGAATATTAGTTAGTTTCTATTATGTTTTCCTATTTAGAAATATTAGTTATTTTATTAGGAGTTGTTTTCCTTTCAATTGTTGGTTTCCTTAAATTAGATGGTCTTATTTACTTCCTATAAAAGGGGGACGTTTGTTATTAATAAAGCAATGAGAATTATTCTATTTAGTCTCTCTGAATCTTCTTCCTCTCTCTGTTCTTCTCTCTTTCTTTATTTATTGGTTCTTTTGGGTTCTTTTGTGTTAGTTTATTCATTAATATATATAAGAACCCTATCATTTGGTATCAGAGAACTTTCCCGGGCACCATGACTGTTAAAGAATTGGAAGAAAAATTTAAAATTTTGTCTCAACAATTCAAGGAAATAATATAGGAACTGTCTCATCAGTCAGTTGAGACTCAAGAATTGTTGCGTATGATTGGCGAACGATTAGGAAGGATGGAAGCTAACAACGTAGGGCAGCCGCAGCCAATTCATCGTAATCAATTTCCAATTGGCCTAAGGCCATAACAAGCAGATGGTGCGCTTATGCAACCTCGTAACATTCGAATAGCTTTTCTAATTTTTTCTGGTGACAACCCTCCAGGTTGGGTTTTCCGAAGCGAGCAATATCAACGTGTTACAGCATTAACTGAAGCAGAGTTACTATCTTTGGCCACTGTACACTTAGAAGGGGATGCAGTACCTTGGTATCAATGCTTGGAGCATTCCATGGGTCAGATGACGTGGGAGCAATTTAAAAGGGCTTTACAGACTCGATTTGGGTCATTGGAAGAAGCTTATGCTGGTGGAACACTTTCCAAATTACGGCAAACAGGAACTGTTAAGGAATATCAGTTGTAATTTGAAAGGTTAGCCAATAGAATTAGAGATTTACCAGAATCCTTCTTGATTAGTTGTTTTCTCTTTGGGTTACGGGACGATATAAAGGTGGGAGTACAATTATTGAAGCCTGTCAGTCTGTTGCAAGCCTTTGAATTTGCTCGATTCCAGGAATAACTTGTCTCAGTGGCAAATCGAAAAACAAACTATCACCCAACTTTCACTATATCTTCATCTACACTTCCTGGCCCCTCTCAACTAGCATTGACATCAACGACCCATACATCATCCACTCCCTCTCTATTAGGCCCAGTTCCTCCTGGATTACAACTATATCGTCACCTATCGGCAGCTGAGCAAGCAAAAAGGAGTACCAAGGGACTATGTTTCAATTGCGATGAGCAATTTAAACCAAGACATCGCTATAAAACACCTCAATTAATACTATTAGATGCCGATGCTGCAAAAGATGCTGAATTAGAAAATGAATCTAAAGATGCATTGCCTAAAATGGAAATCTCTCTTAAGGCTTTTACTGGGCTATCACCACAAAACACCATGCGTCTGAAGGAATCTATAAAAAAACACGGTGTCACTATCCTAGTGGATTCAAGATCAACACATAACTTTTTGAATCCGACTTTGGCTAAACAATGCGGGTGTAAGGTAACTTCTACTGATCAATTTCGAGTTACAATAGGAGATGGATGAGTAATTAATAGTTCTGGAAAATGTTATGATGTCCCCGTCAGTATCCAAGGTTTTCAATTTCAATTAGATTTCTACCTCTTACCTGTTAGCGGCTGCGATATTGTGTTTGGTGCAGAGTGGTTGCAATCGTTAGGTGTTATATTGTGGGACTTTTCTAAACTTACCATGCAATTCTCTTGGAAAGGCCACAATGTTCAATTAACAGGAAATGGTTCCTCACCTACAGTCCTTGCTAATCATAGTGAATTTAAGAGATTATTACTGCAAGAAAAACAAGGTGTCTTTATTCAGCTTATGGCATTAACAGGAGAAGATACCAAGGTTTCCTTACCACCAATCGTAAGTAAAATACTCGATACTTATTCTGAGGTCTTCTCAGAGCCTAAGGGTCTTCCTCCTCAACGCTCTCTTGACCATCATATACCGTTGATTACTGAAAACTCCCATGTCAACGTCCGACCTTATCGTCAATCTACCCTTAAACCTCTAGGTACTCGTAAGTTATCTCCTCGCTTTTATGGACCATATCAAATTCTTTCTCACATTGGTTCGGTTGCCTACAAATTAGCTTTATCTCCTGAAAGTAAAATTCATCCAGTGTTCCATGTTTCTTGTTTGAAACATAAGTTGGGTGCTCTAGTTTAACCACAACAACAGTTGCCTAGTACTTCTAAGTCTACATTATGGGAGTTACAACCAGTAAATATTTTAGAAAGAGGAATTTTTAAGCATGGTAATCGAGCTATTACCAAACTTTTAGTGCAATGGGAGGAACTACCGGTTGAGAAGGCTACTTGGGAGGAATATTATGCGTTTGTCTCCAGATTTCCAGATTTTCAGCTTGAGGACAAGCTGCCTTTGAAGGAGGGGTGAATGTTAGGATCCTATCCTAACTAGGAATATTAGTTAGTTTCTATTATGTTTTCCTATTTAGAAATATTAGTTATTTTATTAAGAGTTGTTTTCCTTTCAATTGTTGGTTTCCTTAAATTAGATGGTCTTGTTTACTTCCTATAAAAGGGGGACGTTTGTTTTTAATAAAGCAATGAGAATTATTCTATTTAGTCTCTCTGAATCCTCTTTCTCTCTATGTTCTTCTTTCTTTCTTTATTTGTTGGTTCTTTTGTGTTAGTTTATTCATTAACATACATAAAAACCCTATCATATTCCTAGTATGAAATATTTTATGTGATGCTGTCGTTTCTTGCAAATGACTTAACTATGGTCCAAGAAAAGCTATGGTCAGACTATTCAGTGAGCTGGCTTGCTTTTACAGAAAGAACCAAATTTTGTATGCGGGTTATTCACTCTCAATAAATGACTCTTCGCACAAGACCTTAACTGCCCCTAGGATTGATCAGTAATGTATAAACCTATATGAAAAAACTCAGAATATATAGATTCTTAGTGAAATATACAAGTCATGCCTACTTGTCTGATTGGCGGATAGATGTTCCTGTTATAGTGTTACATAAGAGTACTAGGTTGTAAACTAGGGAAAATAATTTGTTTATTGTTTTTTCATGTTAAAATTACCCTTTTTTTTATCTCTTACTGCAGCATGCATATTTGGTCATGTATAATTTGTAGCAATTAATTTTGCTTGAAATGAAACACCCTTTATTTTCCACTTAAGAAGAAAAGGTATATTGTTGCTTGTCAAAATATGATTCATTTCTGTGAGATTATATTATGTTGGTAAACCATTACATTAGTGTTCATTAGCTGTCTTGAGAGACAAGTAAGATTTTAGGATTTGCTGTTTAACTAATTTTCTCAAATTGAAATAGGAAATTACATCAAATTAAATCATCTTTGTATATGAGTTCATAAAGAAATTGATATATGACTCCAATTTTGTTGCAAAGGAACTATCGTAAGTGATGTCTCCGGAATGTCCAACTGTTTCTCCTTTGTATTCAGTATTCTAATTCGTGAGCTGCAAACAGGGATCTATCTTCAAACCAATTTTCCGGTAATCTACCCCAAAGTTTGTCATCACTCTCAAGCCTTAAAAATTTGTAAGCAACGCAAACATTTTGTACTTTAGATAGTTTGATTTCTTTTGTTTCTAATTCTATTATGCCATGGTGCAGGTACTTGCAAAACAATCAATTAACCGGTTCGATAAATGTCCTTGCAGCACTTCCCCTTAATGATTTGTAAGTATCACTAGTTTAAAATGTATAAAATTTGACACCTATCCTTTTTCATGTCTAGTTCTTTATTTTCTGATTTGGTTTGTCCTGTATTGAAGCATCAGAATGTATATACTTGAATTATTTGTGATTTTCTCTTAATCCAAAATTTCTCTTTGGTCATCAAGGAGGCAAAGGTATTGTTGTTTGGCCTTGCAAATGCAGGAGTGCTGTTAATTATACTAAACTTACTTGGTGCACCTTCTTTTTGCTCCCATTAAAGGCCCTTCAATTCCATTACTGCCACATCTATGATTAATCAATTATAATTTCTAATTTCTTATGATAATTGAATGAGGCTTGCTTGAGTTAGTCTACTGTTTACCCATTTGTAATAAGATTATTAAAAAGATTTCTCTCTCAAAACCTGCTGAAGCTAATGAGAAATTTCACAAAACGTATCCATTGTTTCTCTTCTCAGGAATGTTGAAAACAACCAATTTACTGGCTGGGTTCCGGATTCATTGAAGGATATTTCTAAGTGAGTACACTGTTGAATTTTGCATTGGCTTGAGGTTAAAGTTCTTAAGTTGTTTCTCCAACTCAGAATTTATTTCTTTTTCTTTTACTGAAAGAACTGGAGGAAATTCTTGGTCATCCAAGGCAGCTCCTCCTCCACCCCCTGGTACACGCCCCATTGCTAAGAGAGGCAAATCCTCATCCAATAATAAGAAGTCTAGTGTGAATGGAATAATTATTGGGGCATCAGTTTTGGGTGCATTGGCAGTAATTGCGATTGTGATTGGTATATTTTCCAAGAGGAGAAGGTCTTCTCCATCTAGTAATTTTCTTGATGAAGAGAGGTCTTGCGAGCGTAGAGAATTTACCCCCCTTGCATCACAAGAGTTATCCAAGGATTTGCGCTCTGAAAGGAAAGACTATAAAGGTGAGTCGTAAGTGAGGACTACAAGAGTTTTATTTGCTAACATGTTTCTCTTCTCTTAAGAATCATCATAATAACATTGTCTGTCATAAGTGAGGACATGCATTAGAATGATTTGAACCTTTAACAAGCATGTTCGTATGCATAAGCATCACTTGTTCATTTTAGGATCCATGAACCACTGTATACTTAATATTAAATGAAAGTGAGAATATGAATTAAACATGTTCAATTGCTAAAAAGTTTTCCTAGCAGATATCTGATGAATTTTCACTAGATACTTCTTTCCCCAAAGTCTGATATGACTGGTGGGAATCTTTTTTCACAATGCCTCTTCAAAATGTGGTTCCTTGTAATAAAATTAAAATATGTTATATGTTCTGACCCATTCACTATCTATTTTCACCTTTTTATTACTGTTCAAGTTCTTGTTTACTTTCTGACAGTAGTTATCTTTAGAATCCATATCAGATCACGTAATAACTTATAACTATGTTGTGAATAAAAAAGTAAATTTTGTGAGTTTCACAATCATACTGTAACTAATAAAATGTTATCTTGGAGACAGAGAGCAATTCACTCAATTCAAATGCATCAGTTGATATAAAGCCTTTCCAGAGATCTACTTCCATTGGTCTTAAGGATCCGCTCACTGATCGTGTAAAATCCTTCCATGACAATGAGTTTGCAAACCGTCTGAAATCCCAAAGAAGCACCTCTACTCCTGCTATATCTTATTCTTTGACAGAATTGCAGACTGCTACGGCTAATTTTGCAACAGGACGCCTTCTTGGCGAGGGAACAATTGGGCGTGTTTATAGAGCTAAATATCCAGATGGGAAGGTGTGCATTACTTTACATTTTTTTACCATTTCTATTTCCCGGGGAATGTTCACTACCAATCAACCTCTTATGCTTGTTTATTTGCATATTTTTTAGTAAGAGGTACAATTAATTCATGTGCATGCATCCTATTAGTGTAAATATGAAGTTTATTTGAGTCTTAATGACACTGGACAGAAATCCCATTATAATCCAAATGATGTTTCTAATGTAACTTTGGTATCCATATTAGCAAGATGTATGATATAGTAGTGCTACTGATTCAAATTTATATCTCTTTTTAAAGGCCAACGACCTCCTACTAGGTTATTGTAAATATGTTATCCGGAGAAAAACTGTGCATGCGCAACATTAAAAAGAGAAGGAAAATTTGTTTCATTTTTTTCTTTCTTATTTACATCTTGCCACTGGATCTTTGCACTCATCTGATATTTGTATCTGCTGATGTCTTGCCGATTTGAACTCATATTATGATTTACAAAATCTAGGGGCAACATTTTCTGATAAGGTATTGAATTTGCATTTTTAGTAATTATATTTATTGTCTGTTTATCAGGTGTTAACTGTGAAAAAGATTGATTCCTCTCTTTTCCGAGGAGATAACGCAGAAAATTTTTCAGAAATCGTGGCAAACATCTCAAGGATTCGCCACACAAACATTGCTGAACTTGTTGGTTACTGTGCAGAACAGGGTCATAACATATTAATTTACGATTATTACAGGAATGGCTCAATCCATGATTTTCTACACATGTCAGATGACTTCAGCAAACCATTAACTTGGAACACAAGAATAAGAATTGCTTTGGGAACAGGCCGGGCTGTTGAGTAAGTCAGTACACAAATAATTCAGTGTAAATAATGTGGTTTATTCTTTTGGAACTTAGTTGAATGAACATGTCAGAACATATTTATCAACACAAGAAACTACTCTGGTTTCCTGCTGATATGTTTATCTAGCCTGTCTTTGCATAATCTAAAATGTGATTTCTTAGATTGTAAATACTTGTGTGATTTACTGACATTCAATTTAGATTTATAAGGATAATAGAACTATATAAAGCTAAGAGCTGACACACAAAATTGAGAACTGAGCAGACTCGAACTCCAAATCACAAAACCAAAATATAAAAATTTGACTGGGAATTGAACTGACAAGACTTACGTTCTTTGCTGTTGATTCTTCATTCTTTAGAATTCTTTTTTTTTTTTTTTAAGACTAAAAGAAAAGCCTACTAAAGTCATTACTTGATCTTCAGTTCTTAATTAGTCAAATTTACAAGCAATCCAATGTTATGCACCAATCAAAAGTGACCTATGGTTGTGCTCGGTCTTATGGTTTCATCTATTCAACTTGCATTGTTAGTTTGCATTAATGTGTTTATATAAAATCTATATGTTTAATGAGCCCTGAGAATAATGGTTGAAAAAAGATGTAATGTAGTACTTATGATTGCAAAAGTGCATCATAATATCTGGATACACCCTTTCCATTCTTCCTAAAGTGAATCGCAGTACAATTATTTACTGTGAATATCTTTCCAATTTATGAATTCTTTGAACAACATTTTTATATTCAGGTACCTCCATGAAGGTTGTTCGCCATCATTAATCCACAAGAACATCAAGTCGTCTAATATATTGCTTGACCTTGAACTCAATCCTCATCTCTCTGATTATGGATTGGCAAACTTCCATCAGGTTACTTGTCTTTGGAATCTCAAGTATTATCCATTTATATAGTTATGCCATTATACATGTCATATTGGTTGCATCTGGAGAAAATGATGCCATTATCTTCATGTTTATATAGTAAGCAGACATCGTTCTTCTTACCTTTGAAGTCCTTCCTTTTGTTCCCAATATCATCAATATTTTGAACCTTTATCAAGTAGAGTTTAATGCAGAGCATTTTATCATTTGTTGTTCAATATGATCACCTTCTTCTTCTTTTTTCATAATTTCCAACTTTCTTGTTTGATTTAAAGCCAACTATGTGTTTGTTAAACACCATAATCCCTTAGCATCATTTATCGTTTGTTTGTCTCAGCATTATAACTGTCCTTGCAATTTAAGAGCAAAATACCTCCCTTTATATAGGTTATGCTTACAAAAGAAGTGTTTTTCTTTTTCCTTGAAATTTCTTTATTCAGCGTACAAGCCAAAACCTTGGAGTCGGCTACAATGCTCCAGAGTGCACAAAGCCTTCAGCATATACACTGAAGAGCGATGTATACAGTTTTGGGGTCGTGATGTTGGAGTTACTGACCGGACGGATGCCTTTTGACAGGTAGTGACTCAATCTTTTACTCACAATGCTAGCTTATGCAATATTTGTTATCTAAATTGGCTCTATATATATATATATATATATGGCTTTGTTATTTTCAGTAAAAGACCAAAACCTGAGCAATGCCTAGTGCGGTGGGCTGCACCACAGCTGCATGACATCGATGCATTGGCAAAAATGGTGGATCCTGCCCTGCGCGGGCTGTACCCTCCCAAGTCCCTCTCTAGATTTGCTGATGTTATCGCCCTTTGCGTACAAGTAAGAATTAACCCCTTCTTTCAGAAAGAAAAACAAAGTTTTAAGTAGTATCTTTCTCTCAAATGTTTCCTACTTAGAATAGATTATAAGAACATAGAAGGAAAAAAATCAAATATGTCCACGTATAGTCTTATACCTAGGTGTTTGTGTAGTTCAATTTTAGGCCAAGTCCTATTTTTGTGTTATGATAGCAATATTATTCAGTAGGCTAAATAATTTAATTTTCTCTTGCACCGGGTTTAAATAACAGTACACAAGTCCTCAGATTTGTGCAGTACTTTCATCAAAATTTCCTATTTTGCTTGGTTTGAAAGGAAACTTTCTCTCCTTAATTAATATCAAACTCTATACATAGGTGTTAGTATTTGGGGGTCTTAGCATGCTGCATTGAGTTTGAGAATTAATTAAGTAATTTTGACATGTTATCGTATTTAATTTAAGTTGTGGGGTTTGACATTTTCCTTGGTATAATTTTATCAGCCGGAGCCTGAATTTCGGCCACCTATGTCAGAGGTGGTTGAGGCATTGGTGCGTTTAGTTCAACGCTCAACTATGAACATGAGAGATGATCTTGCTGCTTCTCGTCGGACGGAGGACTCTGATTACTAATAAATAATGCATTTTTCTCCCTTGGACATGTGAAAAAGATCCAGTTGAGACCATTATTTTGTTCTGTATTTTCCTATTTCTGAAAAATTTGTTTTCTTAGAAACTTTAGAGCATTTGATAAGTTGAAAGGTTGTTTCTGAATTTTGTTATTGGAAAAAAAGAAATGAGAAATGAAATTTCAAGAAAGATTTAGCAGTGATTAAACGGGCCAAGCTCAGCCCAGTTGATGCAAAAATGGGCTTGGTCCTTGAATGACAGATAGTAGACTAGAGTTGGAAAATCCAAAAAGAAAGAAGAAGTTGCGTGAATTTTGGAGGTCAAGAATTGGTTTCCACGTAAACAATTAAAGGGTTCAAGAAAACAATTGTAATATTGTCTCGTAGCTTATACAAATGAACATATTAAAAAATATATTAGTAAAGATCAATGTGGGGTTGAGGCTTTAGTAAAGTAATCATACACTTACTATAAAATATAAATCGACGTGACTTGATTTTGGTGGGTGTGCATGGAACACGGCAGACCCACCTTTTTTGTACAAAAGACTCGACTGACTTGCTCCAACAACAAATATGAAAATATTTAAAGTAATAATTACAAGGGCGATGAATAAGTCATAACATTATATTAAAGTACATTAAAGGGACCCCATTACTTTAATTTTTCATCATGTTAAATTAAATTACTACCTGGACATGCTCATATGTCTTTAATCAATTACTTGGCGCCTGCAGCTGCATGCATTAAATATTATCTTATCTGCTACCTTTTTCCATTTGGTTTTGGTTTCATTAGGTCAATGCATCTGTTGAAACGTGAGACATACATATAATACATATATTGCCTGCAAAAATCAAGTGAGTTCCAAGTAGATATGCATATATATCTCTAGACAAAAAAGGTTTTTGTTGCTCAAAGATCAAGTCGCGGGGATGTGTCTCATATTCTCACAAGTAAATATGAAATATGACATATGCATTCAAATACATTTATATACAGGTCGGACCAAGCTGATAGTGCGAGGCCTTTCTATAACCAATAAATGACTTTCTTGATAATTTTTTTTTTTTTTAAACAACCAACACTCTCAAACCAAATACGTAATTATTACGTAAAGTTCCTAATTGGCTCCTCTAAGAGTATATAATTTTTATTAACTTTTTCCTTCTTTTCCCATTTTGAAAAGGCAATAATTTGGACAAAAAAAACTCTTTGCTTTGGCCAAAAAGATAGAAGAGAAACAATGACTCAACTTTCTGGTAAAGTTCCATGAACCTCTCACTCTCTTTCTTTTTGTTTTATTATTCAACATATGAATTTTAAGATGGTAGATAAATTCATAAAAGTAATATGAGTATTTTGTCAAGAGTTGTTTAGGTATAATAATACTCATGAATCTAAATTAAGTCAAGTAGTAGTAGGTAACTAAAGTGATGTTCACATAATGCAAACAAATTGACACCTATATCTACCCATTTTTCATGTCATTGATACAAACATACATTTAATCAATAATCAATCTATATCTTTTTTTCGACTTTTAATCTTTCTATGTAATCAATCTTTCCTTCTCACAAGTTTTTATCAGTAGTTAAGAAATACGCCTTTATAAGCTTGATAATGTGACTTAGCACCAACAACAATTATTTTGAACATGAATTTATATACGTTTCTTTTATAATTTAATTATAAGTTTAAACAATTAAAGAGTTGAAGAAAAGAATTGTCTTGTGGGTTTAGACGGCTGGTAAATTAAGAATAAGTACATATAACCTACCATATAATTAGTGATGATGCCGGTTTGGTTCAAATCGGAACCAGAGGATAAGGTTCCGATTCCAATTCAAAACCAGGAACCGAACCGCGACCATGCGGTCCCGGTTCCGGTTCTTTAAAAAAAGGAACCGGAACCGTCGGTTCTAGAACCGGTGGAACCACAGGTTCTTGTTCCTTTTATTTAAAAAAAGATTAAAAAAATTGACTGTTTGGTCCAAAAAAAAAGTTTAAAATTCGAAACCAATATGGAACCGTTAGTTTCTAAAATTGGAGGAGGAATCGAAACCGGCAATTTTATGCATATTCTAGTTGGGTTTAGGGTTTAGGATTCTCCCCTTTAGGGATTCGACAGAACCGGAACTATACTTTCGAAACCGTCGGTTTGGGAACTGTGGCTAATCCTACATATAATGCATAAATTGTCTGCTTAAATCAAAACACATTTTAGTGATGTAGCTTAATTGAGAGAGAGAGAGAGAGAGAGAGAGAATGTAGGTAAAGTAAATTAAGTAAAGTGTTTGTCCCAAGTCCCAACATGGGGTGCAGGCCCTATTGATTTGAAGAGTGTGCGTGTGAACTTTGGCTTGGTGATTGATTGGGGTACTGTAAGAATGAGATGGGATGGGTAGGACTAACAAGTTGAGACAAGTCAACAAGACAATTATGGACCAAAACCTAACACATCAAAGTTAGAGGAATACAACACACCATGACTAAATTTTGGTGCGTGGAACACGAGAGAGCTAGCTTTTTTCTTCCTTTTCTTTTCTTCTTCGTAGAGAAAAAGCTAGTATGAAACAATGAACAATATATTTCGGCCGAAGTTGAATTGAAGCAGTTTAAAGTTAGATAACGTCGAAGAAAATAAATCTAAGGAATTTCCAGGAGACTTATAATAACTAAGAAGAAATTGGACTCTGATATAGTGTATATTCATGTAATTAAGACTCTAATACAGTGTCATCATTGAAGTAATCAAGGGCAGAATTTGTTCTACTCCTTTTGGAAAAATATATATTTTTTATTTATCAACTATATAGATTTCATTATATAATCACGTAGTGTTGGAAAGTAAAAATTATTGATGTATATATGCTAATATGAATTTTTATCTTCTCAATACTTTGTTTAAATCCTCCTATAAAAAAAAGTGAATGCATATATATATATATATATATATATATATATATTGGGAAAATTAACCTCCCCAAAACCTTCATAGAAATATACTAAATATCAGAAATTACAGAGAAATGAAATAGAAAATAATAACAATCACCACAACACAATAATTTACGTGGAAAACTCCAAAACCAGGAGAAAAACCACGGCCCTCAGAAAGAAATTCACTATGTGATAAATTATTACAATCACACAGACTATTCTCTCAAGATTACCACACCAATACACTTACACTCTCTCAAAGTATAAAATAATTCACACCTCTCTACACTCTAAAATAAGAGAAACAAGAAAGGAATTTAATTAGAATTAAATACAATGCTTTAAGTGTATTTAATTGGTGCAATTAGAAACTAAGGACTTGGTCTCCTTATATAGCCTTGAGAAGCCTTGACATTTTGCTATTTTTCCAATGTGGGATTCATATCCCTTTTCTTCTCTTTTGCTTTCTTTATTTTGCCAAATTTCAACAAATCTCCACCTTGGCAAAATACAGGAAACCTCCGCCCTTCCGCCGCAACTTTCATGCAACCATCGTTTATACCGACAATCATAATTATCAACCCAAAGAACTATCATACTCCACCATAAAAGTATACCACTTAGAATTAATCACCAATTCTAAGATTTTCACCTCGGCACATGTCGAACAAACTTGCTGAAATTTATGGTATAAAATAATTCACACCTCTCTACACTCTAAAATAAGATAAACAAGAAAGGAATTTAATTAGAATTAAATACAATGCTTTAAGTGTATTTAATTGGTGCAATTAGAAACTAAGGATTTGGTCTCCTTATATAGCCTTGAGAAGCCTTGACATTTTGCTATTTTTCCAATGTGGGATTCATATCCCTTTTCTTCTCTTTTACTTTCTTTATTTTGCCAAATTTCAACAATATATATATATATATTGATGGCACATCTCTGTTCGCTTTTTGGGATCCAATAAGACTGTGCCACGTGATAGTAAACCTAGGGAGTTTCTTAAACCATCCTCACCATTCAATCCGAATATTAGAGGACTGATCGGGAATGTAACAGTAATCGAGCTCCAATCAATCAGTCAAATCAATAAGTCAAAAGCAGTAGAACTACAATAACTTCTACCACTATAAAATAAGCTATGGAACTAAAATGAATAATTTTTTCTTCACTCTTAAAATTTTCATTTTAGCTCTTCATTCGAGAATTAAATATCGTTATTTTTATAATCTGACTTGATTGTTGGAGGGTGATTACTGACAAGTCGTCGGTGTCCTTTTTAACACTGTTTTCTTTTGTAGGACCAGCATACGAAGGACTGACCATTTTAAAGCATGATTATATATATCCCAATTTTCAGTGAAATGATAGACAATGCTACAAAGGTATATCTCTCTCTCTCTTCTTTTGTAGGACCAGCATACGAAGGACTGACCATTTTAAAGCATGATTATATATATCCCAATTTTCAGTGAAATGATAGACAATGCTACAAAGGTATCTCTCTCTCTCTCTCTCTCTCTCTCTCTCTCTCTCTCTCTCTCTCTCTCTCTCTATATATATATATATATATATATATATATATATGCCTACTTCATCTATTTTAGCTGTATGTATCCCAATTTTCAGTCAAATGATAGACAATGCTACAAAGGTGTCTAACTTCAAAAAATAACTTCATTTAACACGATTTTCTTACTTTTTATTTCGATAATTAATGATATCATATTTGAATCAACCTTCTAATTAGTACTTTTGAATTTGGATTTGTAATTCAATTTGGATTTGTTTAATTTACACATTCATGATTACTTTTGACAAAATTTATTTTGTATATGGTGTTGTCAAATCGAATATTGATTGAATGACTGGGGTCTATATACAAAGTATCGATCTTTATTGATTAGATTATCATGTGTCTATCATATTTTATCAGCAGACACTTCGAAAGAAAATTTTCCAATTTGAGAAGCTTTTGATCCAATGGCCCATTTTAAATATTTGAGTTTAGAATAAGTACTTCCTTCTTCCAAGTAATCCTACGGTGTCAAAAAATTGTTTGCCCAATTAAGTGATTTATAGTTGCTATATATGAAAAATCATATATATAGATTATAAAATTATGTGACAGTTACTTTTCCATATCATCTAAAGAAAGAAATATTATTATGTGTATATTAGAATTCAAATTGTCCATATATGTATATTTATATATTTGTAAACAATAGGTTTGTTTCAGATAAGAGTTTCTAAAACATCTATAAAGTTGTGTATTATTAATGTCTCGAGAGTAATAAAGATATGTGAGAACGCCTCTACTAATTTTTTCTTTTCCAATTATATTTTCATTCTTCGCATCATCCATTAAAAAATTGATTTAAATGTTTCATGTATTTTTCATGCATTAACTTGTATATATGTCCACTATATGGAATTGATACGTTAAGTTATTTGTCATATATCAGATTCGGGAAATTGTATGATTTGCTCTAAAAGTTCATATATATTCATTTGGAAAGTGTTGGTTTCTTCTTGTTTTGTATAGGTAAAGAGACATACACAGTTGACTATACTTTACATTTGGAAGGACGGCCTATTTCTTAGATGTATATGCTTACACATTTCAGCATCTAGCAAGAGATTCCTAGAAACAAATTAAATTAAATTAAAAGTTCATTTTAGAGAGCATATGCATCCATGACATGCACTTGTACATTAGTTTTTAGATATTAGTAAAAAAAAAAAAAATGTGTTATGGTGTTTCCCTACCTTTCTTTTAACTCTTAAGTACTTGTCGTCAAGTTACTTAAAATTATATTGAAATCTTCTATGTGATTTAATTTTGGATTTCGGTTGATCCATTTATCGAACTTATTAGTTTTATATACGATGTGGTGTGTTAGAGTGGTTAAATACTCTTATTTATCAACTTAAACTCTAAATCTTAATAAAATTATAAACTTATTAATTTTTGGCCTTTATGATAAGCTTTAAAGTTAATAATCTGTATGTATCATGCATTTTGATTTAAGAAAGATTGCTTTATTTGATTATATTCTAAATCAACCTTTATATATATATGCTTTAACGTGTCATGCACTAGGAAATTAAAGTCATGTTATATACAATACAATGTGCCTACAATTATTGTGTTGTGTGCCTCTATAATAATTCTGTTGTATATTTTTAATTTTTGATTACCATGAGGAGAGTTTAATTAAAATATTCATAATTGAAAGTATTAATTTGTCTTAATAAATAACAAAAGAATTAATGTTCCATGCATCACCGTTTATAAAAGGTGGAGGTGATTAATCAATCATCATTCCAAACAAGACTAGTAATGAAAAAAATTGAAGTATTTTGTTTAATACTAATTTTAACGTTTTCTTTTTCTATTTAAAAACCACTCGATCCTCTACAAAGACATTTAGCTTTTTGGAATATAAAAGTGTCAGCATGCGCTACTACACTTGCCAGAGCAAACTTCATTTTAAACAATAATATATATATATATATATACACACTCACACACACAAAACAAGAGAAGCGTGAAAATTTTATGTCTTAGGCAAATCGATATATCTACTTCACCTGCATTTTACTTTTAGTTTACTAACATGCATGATCACCATCATTCCTGAACTGATTTCTTAAATATATATTTTTTTATATAATATTAGGTTGAGAAATGCATGGCAATATATAAAAATATATGTGCGTAAAGCATGAGGCATTTTTTTAAAAATTTTAAATTTGGTAATGAACATGAGGATGATCGATCCTTGATCATCGGATAGCTAACATTTAATGTTTTAATTATTGTCCTTGCATTTCACAACCCTATTACAAGTGCGTGCGTGCAGTATATACAATACAAAACAATTTGTTTGATGATTCTTATGTCAATTGAAAGATTCTTTCAATCTAATAAGATGTATCATTGACAATCACACAAACTCTTATTGGGATATGACAAAAATTAACTGTTTAAATTTCATTTTATTACTTGAAGCATTATGAAAATAATTATTGAGATTGCATATTTTTTTTTTTATATGGAAATTGTCTTATATAGTGAGTAAGACAATCATAATGAGTCATTGGGTGCAGTGTCCATGGCAGCAACATGGCTACCATGCCCTGCTTTGAACATACTTCATTAATTATCTTTTGGTGAGGAGTTGCAGAGAGCGACCCCCCAGTTTGGGTCCACGAGAGGCACGTTCCCCTCTTATACTAACAAAAAACTTAACACTGAATTCTAGAGTACACCACTAGAGTTGATGAACGGGTTATATTAATTAATAACACACTTTTTATATCTTAAAAAAAAATTATATTTTAATTTTTTTTTTTTATATATACTTTTTGTATCCTTAAAGCAGAGTCTAATGAGGTAGCTCCTAATATTAAGGTAAAAGTTAGTAGCTAGTATCTTTTACCCTCTAAAGTCTCAAGTCTGCAGAAGAAATTACCCAGTGAGATTTGAGTCAAATCATGTAGAGATAAATAAAAGTTAGGACAAGGAATAAATAAGAACCAAGAGGTGTGTTTACATAACTTGAGACAATGAATCAATAAAGAAAAGAAAAGGTGGTTCATGGTTGTGTGGTTTATTGAACTCTCTCTCTCTCTCTCTCTCTCTCTCTCTCTCTCTCTACATATAAAAGGGTGTGTTTACACATAAGTTTCTTGAAACATAAAACCATTTTGAGTGCAATAACCCACACGTAGTTTCCTCTCTTCTTCTGATCTTCTTCTAAGTCTATCTAAAGGTAATAGTAATATTACAACTTGGTTTGTGTTAATAAGTTTCCTTTCTCTTGTTGTATGACATACAGAGTGCATGCAACAGAGATCAGAAAAAGCTAGCTAGCATCGTCTACAAGTCAGACACAAATTAAATATGTGGAAGTTGAAGACGGCAGAGGGTGCAAATGGCAGCCCATACCTTTACAGCACAAACAACTTCGTTGGAAGACAGACATGGGAGTTTGATCCCAACGCCGGCACACCGGAGGAGCGAGCCGAGGTCGAAGCTGCCCGTCAAAGTTTCTACAAAAACCGATTCCAGGTCAAGCCCAGCGGTGATCTCCTCTGGCGAATGCAGGTTAGTAATTTGAACCTCAGACTTCAACTTAATTGACAACTGTGATTATCATTAAGTTATGTTTACAGTTACTTAATTATGATAATTAGCTACACAAGAGTGGAGGTCTCAATATCCTCAAAGTTAACAAGGTTCAAATACTTGTGTAAACTTGTAAATATATATTCTTACCATTGTCCATAAAAACGCAATTGTGTGGGTAGACATCTCTTTTATATGACCCCTCTCGTTATTGAGAGTAGTTGTCCGGACCGTTGGTCTCGGTAGTTCTCATCTCCCGTTGTTAGGAATAATTGTCTTGACTGTACTTATATAATTTAATTTCGGTTAGTCCCAGTAGTCCTCTGACCCGCAAACGTGTTAGATTTCAAAAAAAGAAAAATTATGACAATTAGCTCTAGTATTCTTAATCATTAATTATCTCTTAAGTGATTTAATAGAGGGAAGGGCGTTTGATGTAACGATATGTCACATACATATATGATTTTCTGTGTCTCGCTCTTTATAAGCTCTAAAGCTTGTTCCTATTATTAAATTGAGTTTCTCATTAGTAAAACATTAATTATTAGACTGCATTTTACCACTAAATTACATTAAAAAAGTAACAATAATAACATCAGAGTCGGCTTTGAAATTTTTGTAAAAATGGGACCCTCAACCTTATTTACTTAAACTTTTAATGTGGGCCTTTTATTTTTATATGTGTTAGGGCTCCTTCTAAATTAGGAAATTTTCGAATTGGGCTATTCTAATTTTTTTTATTGAAAATTAAATTATTTTTTTATATTAATGGACTCATTTGACTACCCCAGGACCGGCCCTGGCATACAATATTAGATTAATTAGACTTGTTTTGAGGGCTACTGTTTTTGTTTTTTTTTTGCTTTCTGTTTCTCAAGTCAAACCCACTACCAAAAAATCAATTCTGTTTCCGATTCGGTTACTCTTTCATGAACTTTATTATTTATTTTATATTAAATTAAGTAACCAAAGATTCCGACGATTTATCACCTCCTTATTAAACTAATTAATAGAATATTTAATTATATTATAATAAAATTATAAATTTAATTTTAATTATATATTAATATACTTCAATTAAAAGTAATAATTTTTAATTAAAAATTTTATTTAAAATAACATAAATACCTTTAATTAAAAAATAAAAAATAAAAAAAAATTAATTTTTTTAAATAGATCTACATCGTCTATCAATATTAGTAGATAGTAAAAATTTATTTAATATTTTTAAAAGTTTTTATTTTATTTTAAAAAAAATTAAAATTAAAATAACCATATTACCTTTTGACTATTGATTAATCGCAATCAATCAATTAATCTATATAGTGTAATATAACTAAACGTAAGGGTATTCTATGCAATTTATCTTAATTAATAACGATTTGGATCATGAACACTTCCTAGTCCAGTCCTTGGAGGATTAATTACTTTATTAATTTGGTATTTTTACTAAAACTGGTTTATCGAAAAATTCAGTTTCTCAAGGAAAACAATTTCAAGCAAACAATCCCACCAGTAAAGGTAGAGGATGGTGAGGAAATCACATACGAAACGGCTTCGACTGCCTTGCGGAGGGCCGTGCATTTCTTCTCAGCCTTGCAGGCCAGCGACGGCCACTGGCCTGCTGAAAATGCTGGTCCATTGTTTTTCCTTCCGCCACTGGTCAGTTAGCTCCCACCACTCTAATGGATTTTAATTTAATCAAGTGCAACAGCCAATTGTCATTTTGTTTTTTGCAGGTCATGTGCGTGTACATTACAGGACATTTAAACACGGTATTCCCAGCTGAGCATCGCAAGGAGATCCTTCGCTACATTTACTATCATCAGGTACATTTTCTGCTAACTGCATGCATGCCCAGCATTCAATGTATCTAAAATTTGCCAAAAACATTTGAAATCTGAGAATTCTAATTAAGTGTTAACAATTTTTTGTATGTTGCAGAATGAAGATGGTGGTTGGGGATTACACATTGAGGGGCACAGCACCATGTTCTGTACAGCACTTAGCTACGTATGCATGCGTATACTTGGTGAAGGACCAGATGGTGGTCAAGATAACGCTTGCGCCCGTGCAAGAAAGTGGATTCTTGACCATGGTGGTGTAACTCACATTCCTTCTTGGGGAAAAACTTGGCTATCGGTATATATCACCATATTCCATACGCACTGCAACTTATATATACATATATTAAATATCTTAAATGTTCATTTTTCTTTCTTGTAGATACTTGGCGTTTGTGAATGGGCTGCAAGCAACCCAATGCCTCCTGAATTTTGGATTCTTCCTTCATTTCTTCCTATGCATCCAGGTTTGTTGGGATTATTATTAGCTTCAAACAGGGTTGCTTTGTTAATGTTTAATAGCATCAAGTGTTAAAAGTTCTGTTTCTCTCCTAACAAATGCAGCAAAAATGTGGTGTTATTGCCGAATGGTGTACATGCCAATGTCATATTTATATGGCAAGAGGTTTGTTGGCCCAATCACACCTCTCATTCTACAATTGAGAGAAGAACTTTACAATGAACCTTACGATCAAATTAATTGGAAGAAATCGCGCCATTTATGTGCACCTGTGAGTTTAATTACCAATTTTTTTTTTATCATGATAATTTGCTTGAACTTAAATGAATTAATTTAATCATACAAACATTGTTGATACAGGAGGATCTTTACTATCCCCACCCTTGGATGCAAGATATGATTTGGGACAGTCTATACATACTCACCGAGCCACTCCTTACTCGTTGGCCTCTTAACAAGTTGGTTAGAGAGCATGCTCTTAAAGTAACAATGAAGCACATTCATTACGAAGATGAGAATAGTCGATACATTACCATTGGATGTGTGGAAAAGGTGTTATGCATGCTAGCTTGTTGGGTCGAAGATCCAAATGGGGATTATTTCAAGAAGCATCTTGCTAGGATCCCAGATTATTTATGGGTCGCTGAAGACGGAATGAAAATGCAGGTTAGAACATATTAGGAACACACATACATTACACATAAATATATCACACAGACACAAAATGCTGACTGTTATTATTATACAGAGTTTTGGAAGCCAGGAGTGGGATACTGGTTTTGCTATTCAAGCTTTGCTTGCCAGTAATTTCACTGATGAAATCGCACCTGTTCTTAAGAGAGGACACGAATTCATCAAGGCATCTCAGGTTTGATATTTTACATCTTTAATGAATTTTTTTTTTCCTTAATTGTCAAGTCATTTCTTCATTTGGTATATTTTCATCCAATTTTTTGTTCATGGTAAAGGTCAAGGACAACCCTTCAGGTGACTTTAAGTCAATGCATCGTCACATTTCGAAGGGATCTTGGACTTTCTCTGATCAGGATCATGGATGGCAAGTTTCTGATTGCACTGCTGAAGGCTTGAAGGTAACTAAACTAACTAATTTAATAAAATTATTTAAACAAAATAAACAAGTTGAGTTCTGCAGTACTTCAAACCATTAATTTATTTACATTGTCTTCCATTTTACAGTGTTGCCTGCTTTTCTCAATGATGCCACCAGAACTTGTTGGTGAGAAAATGGACACAGAACGTCTATATGATTCTGTCAATGTCCTACTTTCATTACAGGTATTTGCCTCTTCTAGTTCTATAATAAAAGTTATGTCCCTTGTGTTAGTTTGTCAACAAAACTCTATTGCTTGATTCATTGCAGAGTAAAAATGGAGGCTTAGCAGCCTGGGAACCAGCTGGAGCTCAGGAATGGCTGGAAGTAAGTAACTAGCACATACATTCACTCATTTTTTATTTACTCTATATTAATTGTCATACGTTACTGATTGTTCTTTCTCAATTTTTCTTCAGCTGCTCAACCCCACAGAGTTTTTTGCGGACATTGTGATTGAGCATGAATATGTCGAGTGTACAGCATCGGCTATCCATTCATTAGTTTTGTTCAAGAAGTTATATCCAGGACACAGGAAAAAGGAGATTGAAAATTTCATCATAAACGCCGTCCGCTACTTGGAAGACATACAAATGCCTGATGGTTCATGGTATGGAAATTGGGGGGTGTGCTTCACATATGGTACATGGTTTGCACTTGGAGGGCTAGCAGCTGCTGGCAAGACTTACAACAATTGTCCGACTGTGCGCAAAGCTGTTGAGTTCCTTCTCAATTCTCAGAGAGATAGTGGTGGGTGGGGAGAGAGCTATCGTTCCTGTCCAGAGAAGGTAACTAAATTAACTAATTCTTGTGGTTATAATGTGTCAAATATGATGTTTTTGAATGTACAACAACTGTCTGATAAATCATTTATATACAGAAATACATACCTCTTGAAGGAAACAAATCAAATTTGGTGCACACAGCATGGGCTATGATGGGTCTGATACATTCCGGACAGGTTGGTTTCTGCTCTAAATTGAGCCTCTTACATCATTGTTATTATCAATGATTTCTGATGTACATCTAAACTTTGTATCAGGCGGAAAGAGACCCGACTCCTCTCCACCGTGCAGCTAAGTTGATAATCAATTCTCAATTCGAAAATGGTGATTTCCCCCAAGAGGTAGTCACTTGAATCTAAATAAAGTAATATATATGGTTAAAATTATAGAATTCTGAAGTGACAAATGGAAATGTTAATTACAAATGCAGGAAATAACAGGAGTGTTCATGAAGAACTGCATGCTCCATTATGCAGCGTATAGGAACATATACCCACTATGGGCTCTTGCTGAGTACCGCAAACGGGTTCCATTGCCTTCCAAGACTAGTGCTTAGAGATCAACAACAAATGAAAAAAAAAATCTCTCCATCATCCTTTTTTTTCTGTACTGTACTGTAATGTTATGGCTACTGTTGTTGATTTATACATCCAACAGTAACACTGTACACCTGATGATGTCAAATGAAACAAGGCATATATATATATAATATATATTACATGAAATAAATATTTTGTATCTTTGAAAATCGACGTTTTTCTTCTTTTGGTATACCGCACGCACTCTGTGCTCTTCATCAATTAAGCAGCCATTATAAAATGAAATAATAATTAATTAAATAATGCTTGTCTTGGGTTACAAACTAATGAGAGTGATTTAATTAAAATGATTATGATGAGAAGACCAAAATCACTCAACATGTAGATTTCCAACTAAAACAAGTAGCCTATATATATATATATATCACAAGTACAAGTTATACATATGAACAAGTAACATGAAAAAGTTCAAAACGAAATCATGCAATTACTAATTGACTTAATTGAAAATGAAGAAAGAAAAAAAAGTAATGATGGAAAATGACCTAAAAAAGGAAGAAATATCAAAGAAATTAAAGGTCAGAAAATAAATCATGAAATGCCCCTGTTTTGCTAGCTTGACTATTGTTGTTAATTGACTTGGGTTGGTGACTGCTAAAACAATTAAGGGTCGATTTTCTGATGAATGTAGTAAAAATTATGAGAAATAATATTGGTTTCTTACAAAAGCAATTGGGAGAAATGACATTTCAATTTCCATTTGGTATCATCAACTGTGGATGGCCAGCCACCTTTTTTCATTGAAATTTCTCATTTTGTAGGAGGAGGGTTCTGAGATAGCTCGTTGCCATGTGTCACACATGCATGCTCATACTAATTAATATTGTTTTATTTCATAACAAGTAATTATTTCTATCTACCATTCTTGTTTTAGACAATATATATATATATATATTTTTTTCTAGAGATAAGACCAATTATACATGTATTATTTCAATATTAATTAATTACATCTCTCTTGTTTATTCTTGTTTTTGCATTTTTGTCCTGTTGAGGGGTTTGCAGGCGTGAATGGGATTAGTTTCATTTACTTTGATGCTTTTTCTCTCTTGTTGGACTTCATTAAAAATAATAATATATATATATTAATTAGACCAAATTCATTTGTTTGTTTGTTTGTTTGTTAATTACGTTATCTTAAATAGGCAAGTGCTAGAAATCACAAATACAAACTACACATAAGTTTATGAAAAGCATTTCAGTCATACATCATGATTTGGAAATACATGTATGCATGCATCCTCTACGACTAGTCATCGTAATTAGGATATAATAACCATGGAAGTAGCTACATAGAAACTTTGCATATATAATGTTGTGCTCCAAAAATCCCAGCAATTAACACTAAAGCACTCAGTCAATTTGAACATTATCTAATTGATCCTTTTTTCTTGTCTTGTTTATATATGCGTACATGTAGCTTCACAAATTGGAACATAAACACGACTAGTATTATTCACACTTCCTTTTTGACCTCTCCCACACACTTCTTCCCTTTTATTTTATTATATTTAAATCCTTTTCTTTGGCTTAATTTCCCTTCATTTTCTTTCTTCTTTTTTTTTGCCTATATATATATTCCTAGCCTCCACATACTCATCTCATAATAATCAACACAACAACAATATTTCTCTCTTGATCATAAAAAATGGAGTTCTTCTTCTTTTGTGGCCTCATTCTCTTCACTCTCTTCCTTTCTATCTCTCTCTCATACCTTCTCTTCCACAAAACCAAGTCTACTACTACTACTAATCTTCCTCCGGGCAACATGGGTCTGCCGTACATCGGTGAGAGCCTGCAGTTTTTGAACACTGGCCGAAAAGGTCATCCTGAGAAGTTCATTTTCGACAGGGTAGCCAAGTACTCTTCCAAGGTCTTCAAGACTTCCATCCTTGCAGAACCTATAGTTGTCGTCTGCGGTGCCACCGCCAACAAGTTCTTGTTCTCTAACGAGAACAAGCTTGTGCAGGCCTGGTGGCCTGACTCTGTCAACAAGATCTTCCCTTCCTCCACACAAACATCCTCCAAAGAAGAATCCAAAAAGATGAGAAAGATGCTGCCCCAGTTTCTCAAACCTGAAGCCCTCATGAGATACATAGGCATGATGGATTCTATTGCACAAAAACACTTCGAGTCCGGTTGGGATAATAAACAACAAGTCACCGTTTTCCCACTAGCCAAAAGATACACTTTCTGGGTGGCTTGTAAAGTGTTTTTGAGCATAGAAGATCCCCAACATGTTGCCAAGTTTGCTGATCCTTTCAACGCTTTGGCTTCCGGAATCATTTCGATTCCTATTAATTTTCCAGGAACATCATTTAACAAAGCTATCAAGGCTTCCAATGAGATAAGAAAGGAGTTGGTGGCTATAATCAAACAAAGAAAGATCGATCTTGAATTGAACAAAGCATGTCCAACTCAAGATATATTGTCACATATGTTAGTAGCAACCGATGACAATGGACAACACATGACTGAGTTGGATATAGCTGATAAAATTCTAGGTTTGTTGATCGGTGGACATGACACTGCAAGCGCTGCCATTACTTTCATTGTCAAATATCTCTCTGAGCTTCCTCACATCTACAATGAAGTCTTGAAGGGTAATGTTTCTTTCATTCTTCTCTACAAAACAACCAAACAAATTCTATTAACGGGCAGCTAAATTTTCTGAAAATTTTCTTTTCAGAAAATTTGGATACGATACGGCAGTTGCAGTTTTTGGAACAAAGTTAGCTAGCCTAGTGACAATAATCTCCGTTAAAGTTTTCATACTAAATGTATTTTAAATGTTTTTTAAAAGTGATATATACAGTGTGAAGTCAAAATTTTTTACTCATAAAAATTATATAATACATTAAAGCAAAATAAAAAATAATACGTTTTGTGTAGTTCTTTTAGAAATAGATTAAATAAGAAAACAAATAATAATTTTGTGATACAGTAGGAAATTGAAATCTAAAAGTAATACGTTTTGTATATTTCTTATAGAAATAGATTAAATGAGAAAAAAAGAATGTTATTAAAATGGACAATTAGATACTATTAAATACATGGTATATACTATTAAATTATATGAATTGCTATTACTTTGATGGCCGGCTTCCCTTTGACATATTCAACAGCTGTGGACATATATACCTTTGATGTTTCCTAAGATTCCAAGCTTTATTTCTAATTATAATTTGTTCTATAGTTAACATAAAAACACAAATTAAAGCAAAATGTTGAATGTGTGTGTATATTTTTCATGTTTGTTTAAAACATGCATGGCCGTGAGTTCGTGTGTAGTGATTCATATTGTTGTATTACAAAATACAGAACAAATGGAGATTGCGAAATCGAAAAAGCCAGGAGAAGTTGTTGAACTGGGATGACATTTTGAAAATGAAGTACTCATGGAACGTAGCATGTGAAGTCATGAGACTTGCTCCTCCTCTTCAAGGTGCTTTTAGAGAAGCCATTAACGACTTCGTCTTTTCTGGATTCTCCATTCCCAAGGGTTGGAAGGTCAGATTAACATATATATATATATATATATATGTTTTTATATGTTAACAGTAGTGTATATATTAATAGTGTAATAATAATACTGTTGTCGAATTTTGTAGTTATATTGGAGCACACATTCAACACACAGGAATCCTGAATGCTTCCCTGAGCCTGAAAAATTTGATCCGACAAGATTCGAAGGGAATGGACCACCTCCTTATACATATGTTCCATTTGGAGGAGGGCCTAGAATGTGCCCCGGAAAAGAGTATGCACGTTTAGAGATACTAATATTCATGCACAACGTCATCAAAAGATTCAACTGGGAGAAATTGTTACCGGACGAGAAAATCGTCGTGGACCCAATGCCGATTCCAGCTAAAGGTCTTCCCGTCCGTCTTATACCTCACAACAAGGCTTAAGCTGTCCCCGTTCAATTACAATATATACAGAAAATTAAAGAGTGTTGTTGGTTGATTTATCATAATAATGTAACACAAAGTAACATTATGTACAATTAAGGCAAAGCTAGCTGCTGCTGCTTATAAACAGATCACATATAAGTGCACAGCAGCTGCATATGCCTTAGTCATCTATTTTATTTTCTATTCTCTTTTTTTTTTAAAACAGATTTGTATTCATTTCAATCACTAAAGATTCTGTCTACAATGGTCCCTCTTCATTCTCTCGAATCTTTTCACTGTATTTGTGCTCTCCACTCCACCATATACATATATACTCTGTTTATCAAAATACATTGCATATTATTTTAATCACACATGAGATTAATTGCTTGAGTTCTTACTGTTATAAAGTAGAATAGAAAACACATAACATGAAATGAGGTTTCTATTAACCCACTAGGTTCAGATGTTTCTGCCTTTGAAAACATATTAACCATCAGCAACTTCTCGTTTTGACTACACTGTTAAGAGCTACAAATCAGTGCTCTACTTAAAAGTTATTAAAACAACACAGCATCTAAATAAGATAATTAAGCTCACATAGGAAAAGTCACAAAATATTTCATAAGCTGTAATGCCAAGAACCAAAATTATTGGTGATATGAGTTAGGCTGCCTGTAATACTCGGCAGCGATATTCTCCAAGGGCCCATATAGGGAAGATGTTTCGATAGGCAGAATAACTAATCATACAATTTTTGTTGAAGACTCCCATTATGTCCTGTAAGAGGAAACATACAAAAATTATTAACCCGAATTTGGCCTTAAACTATAAGATGTGAAAGAAAAATGCCAAGATCTACCTCTTGAGGAAAATCACCATTCTCCAATTGAGAATTTACCAATATTTTTGCAGCACGGTGCAAAGGTGTTGGATCTCTCTCAACCTTTCACAAGAAAAATATTCATATTTTAGCAACAACATGTTAAAAGTAACATAAGGGCACGAAAAACACAGTTTACCTGCCCACTTTCGATGAGGGCCAACATCGCCCACCCAGTATTCACAATATGTGGCCTGCTGTCCTTAAGATTAGTGTATACCTGCTTAGGATGACATTAGTAAACCATGAAACAGTTTTACGGCTTAGAAGAGTTAAAAGTTCAAAGCTTTCAACAAATTATAAATAAATTTCAAGAAGGAAATATGTAACAAACTGGAACAACCTTGTTTTGACATGATAAGTAACTCTCTCCCCAACCGCCAGTACTAAGCTCTTTAGACAATAGATAATCACAAGCTTTACGAATGCTAGAGCAACTTTGGTATGTCCTACCAGCAGCTACAAGCCCCTGTATTCCAAACCATCCAGCATAGGTGAAACAAACTCCCCAAGAACCATACCTGTTCACAAAATCCAGTCCAAAGAAGGGTGCAAATAACTTCACAAAAGACTGTTTCAGATAATTCCTTAAAAGATTACATACTAACGAGTGTTTACAAACCAAGAGCCATCTGTAGCTTGCACGCTTTCAATGAACTTAGCAGCTTTAGCAATACAGTTTTCTATTTCTTCTCTCCTATGCGCCGGATGCAATTTTTTGAACAGTTTCAGTGCTTGAATTGATGCAGATGTGCATTCAACATACCTATATATGGCCACTCCATTAAACACCATATCAGAAATTTCCATCAAATTTCTCTAAATTATGTCCAGATGAAGAAAATGAGGCGTGTTTCTAGATCTTACGGGTAATCAATGACAATGTCACCGAACGTTTCTGCTGGATTAAGTAACTGAAATAAACAGGATTTAACAAACAGTTCAATTATTGTTACAACATCTTTAATAATAACTACATCATATAATGCAGAACACAAGTATAAAGGCCTGAGTCTATCAGTCATCTAAAGTAATCATTGTTCTGATAGCAAAAATGAATAGAGAACAAATATGTGGCTAGCAACCACAATTTACAGGGCATATACTGAACAATTCATGGTCAAAGAAATGATTAAAGATCTTAAAATTTTCTTAAAGCATCTTAGGGCAGTGTACCTCCAACCACTGGTAGGATCTTGTCAATTCATATGTTGCAAAGCCACCATCAGCATTCTGCAGCAGTATAAAATATAGAATACATTTGCAGAATAAGTAAAATATTACTTAAAAACTGGAATAATATTTAGGTCGAAAGCAGGCTGACCAAAATATACTCAATGTTGACAGAACTTAATATATACAACGTCAAACTCTAAATATCTTTACAACTGTGAGATGGCCAAAAACTACCTGTAAGGAAAGGATAACATTTACAGCATCATATAAACGCTTCAAATCTAATGATTCCCCAAATGTTTCTGATGGAAGCTTTGATAGTAAGAGCACAGCCTGTACGAGGAATTAGGTATTATTCACATTTCACAAGTACATCAGAATATGGTCTGCTGCAGTTTGTTTATATATACCTTCAATCCTTCTGCTGTGCAGTCGGAGATTGGCCATCCATGATCTGCAGTTGAGAATGGCCAAGCACCTTTGGAAATGTGACGATACCAGAAAGATAGATCTCCAGGACAGTCTTCTAAGACCTAAAAAACAAAGTATACGATGTAAGGTAAGAATACTAAGGCCATTGAATTATGTTTAAGAGATTTTAACAGATGAGAACCTGGGAATCTTGTATGTACTCGTGTGCTTTTCTTAGAGTTGGACCATATTCTTCAGCAAGGTTAGTTGAAATTATAGCTTGAACAGCAAAAGCAGTATCCCATAATTGACTTCCATTATAACCCTGTATATAGAAAAGTACAATGAGACTCTTTTTGTAGCGTGACCAGATTGTATCCAATTGAATGTGTCAAATATCAGTAATGGACTGTACACCACTATAACGTATGTAAATTAACATGAAATAAGAAGGGCAGATGAGAGGAGAGAAACACTGCTAAAACTGAAAGAAAGGCTAATGATATTCGGACTGAACCTGCATTTTCATTCCATCTTCAGCAATCCACAAATAATCAAAGATTCTAGGAAGATGCAGTTTGAATGCCTCAGACTGTGGATCTTCAACCCAACAACAGAGCATGTTTAGCACCTGCACAATTCAAACTATGGGAAATAAAGAACTCGATGGAACCAAACTGCTGAGCCCAGATAATATTGGAGCAGAGTTGTAGAAAGCAAAGAAGCTATCTGATCTTCAGATGATTATCTGCAGATTTCTCTCATAGCTTCCATCTAGTCTTTGCTGTCTCAGCTGATGTGCTCTACCTCCTCAGAGATACACAAATGAAGATCGATATCAAACATTCTCCATGCATACCTTGTTGACTGGACCTATACATATATAACGAGTATTTTCATCTTCATAGTGAATATGCTGCATCACAGTGTCCACTGCTTTCTGCCTCAACATCTTACCAGGCCAGCGCATAAAAATGGGCTCATATGCATAGTGAAGAGATGCCCAAAGAACATCCTGAACCAGAGGATGTGGGTAGTATAGATCTTCCTGGCAACATTTGAAAATAATTTTTGGGTCAAAAAGATAGCATGAGATGTGGCTAAGTTGCAACTAAAAATCTTAAATACATGCAACAGAAATGCAGGCACATTTTTTTTTTTTTATCAAAGTATCACATTTTCTCAACGTAAATTAAAATAATGCTTCAAGCCCTCACTTATTATCCAGAGTTAATGGTAATTGCAACTGATAAGCAAGAAGAAATTTCAGTTAACTAGCACATCATAACTTCATCGACTTTCTCGGTATGTTTGAACATCATCGGTATATATCATGTAGCATCTACCTCATACATACAGATACAGTAGTAAAATTTCAAGAAAAGACAATATTCAAAGTACAATAACTACAACTATAAAGGATCAAGTATATATTGAGTTCCTTGATGAACATTAACGTATGACTTTAAATCCCATATCCATTAAACTTGTACATTTTTTCAAATTCTATGGGATTACAAAGTAATAAGTGAGAGTTTCTATGGAAAAGGTATAAGTTAAATCTCGTACCAACCTCTGCACATGCATTGCGAGCTTTGTTCCAATCTACTTTGTGATATGGAACTGGGTAGAGCTCCTTTCTCAGAGATATAATTGTGGGTGTGATAGGACCAACAAATCTCTTTCCATACAAATATGACATAGGCAAATATACCATTCGGCAATGGCACCACATCCTTCCTGGAGTTAAGAAGCTTTTAAAATCATTATTAAGTAAAATAGGATATTTCTATCAACAACCAAAGCCAGTCTAAAGTTGATCAATTTTTCAAAGAAGTACTTCACGAAAATTGAACTCAAATTTGGTAGGTACCAAATTAAAGTCTTGAGGAAAACATGTGTATGGTTCAAGTCTAATTCAGCTTTTAATCCAACCCAAACTATCAATCACCTATGAAGTCCCTTGTAATTAGTTAAGATTGTAGATGTTCTGTATGATTTGTTTCGCTAACTTGTAAGATTCAGGATACAGTGCTTAATTAAAGATGAAAACTGGAAATGCTTTATATCAAAATGAAAGAATTAACAAGAAATAAAGCATATTAACTACAAACCTGGATGAAATGGTAGAAGGTAAGGACATAGCCATACTTCTGGGGGAAGAGGATTATTCCCAGACCATTCATACACTCCAAGTACCTGTCACAATCATTAGTCAAATTTTGAACTTTCTATTTCTGTTACAAGCTAGCAAATTAAAGACTGAGGTGATACCGAAAGCCACATTTTCCCCCATGAAGTAATTGCAGTTGCACCACCATGGTCCAAGATCCACTTACGTCCATTTTCCATTGCCCCTTGTCCATCTTCAGCTGCTTCACCAAGCAACCTTAAGGTAACATAATTTAGGACAGTACCAAACATGGTACTTGGACCCTCAATATGAAGACCCCAACCACCATCAATATTCTGCGACATAATTGAGTTTATTTCAAGTTATTACTTAAACAAATAGAGCTTCTGGAATGTAATGAAATTAATTCTACCTGATGATTGTAAAGATATCTGCACATCTCACGTTGATGTTCTTTTGATAAGACAGCATTGAGAGGCTCCTGTAACCGATAGAGTGATGACCTGTTGCAGTTTATAAGCAAGGCAAGATTACATGTCATCTAAGTTTTACTTGCTGAAAGTTACGATTTTATTTGGACATGCTATTTCATTGAGACAATTGCAGCAAAGTTGAAAGAAACCACTAATTATTGTATGGCGAAGAAAGTGCTGCTTTGCAAAATAATTAAGCCAGAACTAAGATTCGTGCAATTGCTTGATTAATAAATGGGTGGAATCAATAACAGCTCTAATTCTTACCAAACCAGGAAGTAGAAACATAGGACCCCCATAATCTCCTGGCCAATGACCATCATGTGCCTGGATTGTCGAATAGAAGTTGATAGCTCTACGCAAGGTAGTGGTCACTGCCTCCTCTGTCAAATCTTCGGAATCCATAACTTTTACTTGTGGTAAGTTACAAAAAATGGATTCTCCCTTGCAAACTACATTTTCAGAGAGAGAGAGAGAGTAATATTTTAGTATGACAAAATGCAGATACAGAGTAACTATTACGACAGAAAGGTACAGTCTGTCTTATTGAACATAAAGCAGCAAAGCTGTCTGCACCTTTGAAGCTTAAAGAAATTTACTACTAAAAGTATTCAACTTGACTTAAAATTCATACTGAAAATTGAATTAGCAACCTATCAGAATGGGATAAATGACAAAAATGCAGCAAGAAGTACCCAATATTTAAATAATAAAACAATAAAAGTTATTAAAAAAAAAAGATTAAAGGAGTGGATGAGACCTGGAATCTCATGAGAAGATCGGAAGTATGTTTTTTGTGGAACCTATGATCGGAAAAAGCAGTGCGAGCATGTTGAATGTGAAGAAGCTCATCTGGGGTGCCAAGTTGTGGGCAAAATTCCCAGACTTGACGACCCACATGGTTGTTCAAACTCCTCAGCCACGCATCATTGCCTCCCACTGTTTCTTTTGCTATCTTTAACCTCCACATTCTCAGGGTAAAATCACTGTCAAAGTGTCAACCGCACCTGATCTCTTTGTGTATATGTAAATATACTCGACTCTGCAGGGTTACAAAAATCCAAACCAAAAATCCAGATGGAAGCAGACAAGAAAATATCTATTAAAATATTGAAAATGGAAGTAAGTGCATTAGATGAAGGGAATTGAGATTTGCGAAAGAAAAATATGTGACAAATGGGTTTGCACGTGGAAACAGTTGGAGCGGCCAACAGATATTCACTTTATTTATTTGTTTGTTTGGTGGGAAGCTTTTTAAATGAATGAAGACAGAGAATAATGTTAATTAAGAGCCCACAAAATCAAAAAGATAAATGTCTATCAACACAACCCTTTCCACTTGGTAGTCTATGGACTGGAAGGACACAGCTGGAAAGCTCTCAGTTTCTCTCATCAGTTTCATTAAATGACAAAGACTTTGTCTTCATTTGCATGCAACACACCACGTGACGCACATCAAATCTTCTAATTCATTTACATGTTACATTCGGAGGAGGGCCTTGAATGTACCGTGAAAAAGAATATGCACATTTAGAGATGCTTGTATACATGTATAATGTGATGTAAGAGATTGCAGCAAAAGATCTTTAAGCTGATAATACATCTTTCTTCAGCCAATAATATATAGAAAATTAAGAGTGTGTTGTTGTTTGAGTAATTAGTTGGTGACTTACATGATGGAATAATAACATACTTGACTTAATCAAGGCCATTCAATTTGCTATACTCTCTGTGAACATAAGCATTGTCAAAAGCATAAGGTTGAGTTTTCAACAGGTTAGTTAGCAGTGTTCTCAGCAAGACTTTTAAGCACACAACATAGCATTTCAAGCACGCTGCCAATCAGTCAATGCCAATTTGCTATGTTCCGTTAATTACATTCTATAACTCAGTGCTTAAATGAGTTTAAATTTTGAAATCAAAGACCTTTATACTCATTCACAATCACTACCCAATCATATTGTCTATACAAATCTCACTAAAATGTTCAAACAGCTCCATTTTTAGAATAATATTCAAATAAGGAACATTAATTCTAATAAGGAAATGCAAATCTATTTATAACTAAAGTGCTTAGTGCACTTCTCATTCACATATGTGATAGGCGTTCGAATCCCACCATTATAAATAAATAAACAATATGTGAGGAGCTCTCTCTCCTATAGTGAGAGTTACTTTTCGGACCATCTTGTAATAATTGATCTTATCAGATTACAGTAAACCTCTGTCTCAAATTCGTAGTTTAGGGAAAAAAATTGATTTTAACCATCAAATTTATTGACGTTAGTATAAAAGTAAGGCTTAGCGCTCAGCTACTCAACTTCCTTCCGTGTCACAATTGAATAGTCTTTTTCTTCTAAAATGTTGGCATACAACTTGACTTTGAATTTTCATTGCCCAACTTTGTAGACTATTGTTGGATTATAGACAATTGGGGTTTGTGTTTATACTCATAATTCAATTTTTTTATTTTCTTATATTAAAGCATTTCTACTTATAATTATACATGTCTTCGGTGTGATGCTAAAGAGTATGCATTACCATTGCTGAATGCAAACCCAATAAAACAAAAATATAAAAAATACAAGCAATCCATGTGTCTGACTAATTATCATATGTATCCAACCATGCTTTGGTCGACTGATACATGCAATGTTGCTGATACTGCTACATCTGTTTCCACCGTCACTCGATTCTCCGAAACGTTTCTCAAAACATGGTTAGGAAACGATGCTGATGCACCTGATTGCAACGTATATTGTACGTTTTTTATCAGGTTAGCAAACAATAAGAGTTTAGAGAAATCAACGGTCCATGATGTTCCATTCCTCCACACTGACCCCCTACCTACCGTTGATTTAACCACCATTCCTCTCACGTTATTCCTATCCACCACCACTTGATCAACGTTCCTGAATGGTTCATTTGATTGATCCAATTGAACTATTTGGACCCCGGTATAATCACCGGAAAACATGTTATCAACAATGGTTACACCACTCATAACACCCTTCAATGACTTGATTAAAATGAAGGCATTGCCTAAGAAGAATGAGCCTGTGATGTGTAGTTGCACAGGGTCCTCGGCTACGATTCCAGTGAAGTCAAAATAACAGTTTGAGATCCGGGTTTGGGTCAAACCCGGTGCCCGGACATAAATTCCTGTCCCTCCCAATGCAGTGGCCTTATTGTAACAATGTATTCCAGTGAGCATATTGGCCTGACCTGAAATCAAAACTCCAATTGATGCTGAGAAAATGACCACATCAGTGACCACATTGTCATTGCCCATGATATTGATTCCGGTGCCGGAAAACCCCTTTTCCCGGTGATCGCTGCCAACGTTGATGTACTGACCGATGAAGGAATTTCTGATGAAGGTTTCATGACCATCTTGGATTAGAATACCATTAGTCATAAAATGTGAAATGTAACAATTGTCTATGGTGGTCCTTAGTGAATTTATAATGGCAATGCCACCTCCTCTGAAATTGGAGTCTATCATGAGGTCCTTGAGTGTAATGTACTCATATGATAACCGATTTGATGATGATGCCCTTAACTCTATCAGATATCCATCCGCCGGAAAATCTTCCGATGCTTCGAATTGAACCGCCATGTATCTGTCACAGTGCAATAACAAAATATTCAAATACAATATAAAATCCCAATTTAGATAAAAAAGAATGGTGCAGTGTGTACCATAATATTACCACCACCGGTATCCGGCAGACGCAAGGGACGAGTGATCTTGTAGGTCCCACCATCAAGGTGAACCTCAGAGCCTCCAAAATTGGCAACACCATTGATCATGTGATTGCCATCAACAGGTGATCTAAAAGCATCGAAGATAGCTTGTTCGAGAGCTTCTGTGCTGTCTGATCTTCCAGTGGGATCGCCGCCATAATCACTAACGTGATGAGTACATGAATTTATTAATGCCTGCATCAAAATCATCATGTAGAATATGAATGCTATGAAACTTAGAATCAGAATATTGGTGATTATCTTTTTGAAATAAAAGAAGACCAAAGTGATGATGAAGATGTTACAGGAGGAGTTGGAGCGACCCCATTGCGGAGAACATACGCAGCTTTGATGGAAGCCATACGCTTGTTTAGATGATGATGATGACCACTTACGCGAGAGTATGAGCTCTCACCATATCCAACAACTAGTACTGTCACGTAGATAAACTCTACTAGCAGCTTAACCAACATAGCTTTTTCTATCACCATAGCTAATTAATGAAGTATAATTTACAGAGATATTCTATGAATAACTAGAGATTAAAAGTAAAAAGAAGGTGCAATATATAGAAAGGAACAGCTTTTCAATTTGAAAACGTTTTTCAAGTGATGACATTTCAAATGACCAGACTAACAACCTATATATATATATATATATGCCTTGAAATATTGAAGAGATCTAGACAAATTCATTTGGCTTGACCTTCGGTTCAATAAATTCAATTATAGAAAAAGGAGAAAAAAATGTGCTACGAACAATTTAGAGCAATAGACACAATACTTGTGGGCTCGGGGGGCGGCTTCCCCATGCCAATACTCACATTTGTCCACTCTCATGACAATTTTGGCATGAAATTGACTATGATGTTTGCTTGTCTAGGTTAGTTATAATGAAAGATTAATCAATGTAAGTATTTCAAATTAGTACAGCATTCTTGGATTCAATATTACCTACCGGGTTGGCCGTTGAAAAGCTAAACATTTTTATAATGAGGTCATGGATCCACCTGTACATTATCACCATCAACATATCTTGTGATCTCCTCCTTGTTCTTGGACACAGACAAATATAATCATATATTTATATATATGAAAATATATCTCATTCTCCTTGTAATTCTACTGATTTCTCTTTTAACTATTTTGCTGTCTAATTAAGTGCTTCGATATCTTTGCATATTATAGTTTTTACTTGAATAAATATAGATTTATTAAGAAGAATATTCAATGGTTATGTTTTTATAATATTACATCAACATCTGTATCTATTTTGTCACTGAAAAACATAACCAATACTTCCTCTAGTAAACGCCAGTGGCCTTCTGCTGTTTGTCTTTCTTGAAATACAGGTTCCATTGGAATTGTCTCAACTTTTACATTAGTATTGGGGTGTAGTTATAAAATCAGTGGGGTAGGTGATTGTAACAGTCGAATATGTACAATGATTTTGAACCATGTTTATAATTTTCAAAAGTCTGGACCCAGTCCAGCCATTTGAACATCTCGGTCATGATAGGTAGTAAAAAGTATCGTTAGTATTAAATAATCATGCATCACAAGTAGTAGGAATAACAACGGATCAGATCTGTAACACCCCTGATCCGATCCGTTTGGATTAAACCAATAAGGGCTACCCGGTTTCAAACTTTTCTAAACTTAATTTATAATTTGAAAATCTTTGTAAAAATATTTTGTATTTTACAATCTTTTACAGTGAGCCCATCAAAATTGTTTGAAAAATTTTGACAGAGTTTTCTCTGATTTTCTGACTTGTCAAAAACCTGTTTACAAAATCACAACTTTCCAAAATACACACTTCAATTTCTCAACAACAATTTGCGCACCCTTCCATTTGGTGCGACTTTTTAAACATTTTCAACAAAACAATTAATAAAAGATATTTTCCAAACTATAACTTCAAAACCACATAAACTTTAAAACAGATATTTACAAAACTTATACATTAAAAATTTTCACATTCTTTTATATACATGCATGCATCAATAAATGAATATATATATATATATATATATCAGGACGTGAATAACTACCTAGTAGTAATGTGACTCTGGACTCTGTCTGCAGCTATCAACTCTTCAATCTTTATGTCCGCTGATTTCTCTATTTCCTACGCATGATAAACATCAATGCGCTAAGCATATAGCTTAGTAAGTGTACACTAAAATATTTTTTAATATAATATAAAACAACGGAAATAAATTTCAGAAATGCATATTATTATACGTAAGTAAGTAAAACTTAATATTACAAATATGGAATAAACTGAAGCTATATTAATAAAACATTTTCAGATGTTTCTGGATTTAATCTCAAATAAAATTCTTTTGTATTCATTTCCTAGTTTTCAGTAACTCCTTAATTCATTTCTTAACTGGGCTTCTGATACACATAACAGGGTTTTACAGGACTGGATTACGGGTTGTTCAGCATTGAAACCAACGGGAACTGCCCGCCGAACATACAGTCGGGTTTCCCATTTCAGTATCGGAACCAACGGGAACTGCCTGTTAAAATGGTATCCCTATACAAATATTATTTTCGACTTCGGAATCAACTGGAACTACCCGTCGGAAACAGCTTCACTCAAGGGTTGGCCACAACGGTGACTACTGATAATCCATAGAGTGATATAAATACAGAAATATCGGTGCAGTACTGCTAAATATACCCAATTGACATGTCAATTTTCTATATTCGTTTCTCTATATATATATTAGGGTCATTTTACAATATGATTTCTCAAATTGAATGTCAATTCATTCTATTTTTCTTTCAAAATCGTCAAATTCAACTTTCAAATCATTCAATTTCGATTTTGAAATTTCAATTTTAGAATGCAAATTCACAAATCATTCATTTATAATCAAATTCAATTTTCGATTAAATTCAAATCAATAAATACATTTACAAAATTCAAATATATCATCAATAATCATATAAAAGAGACTCAAAATTATATTCAAACTTATTTCACAAATCAATATTGAATCAAATTGCCCAAAAATTATTTCATTAATTTATCACAAACAATATATATATATATATATATATTCAAAATCACTTTCAATTATATTTCATGTATTACTAATAAAATCAAACCATATTAAAAGCAATGCATAAAATCAATTTTTTCATAGCATATTTCGAGAATACGTTAATCAAATCAAATCAAAGCAAAATCAATTTCAAACTGTAAATTCGAATCAACAGAGTTCAAACAATTCAAAATCAATAAAATTCGCTAAATCCGAAATATTCTGGAAAAATTAACATACAAAAACTAGTGTACACTAAACCTAGATAATTTTCCAACACTTTTCTTTTCCTTTTCTTCTTCCTCTTCCTTCCTTCCTCCTTCTTCTTCTCTTCTTCTTCTTCTTCTTCTTTTCTTTTCTCTCCCGGCTTTCTTCTCCTTCTTTTTTTTTTCTCTTCTTTTCTCTTCCTCTCACGCCAATCTCTCTGCTCTTTTTTTTTTTTTTGAGTGGGATTCCACTAGCACAATTATATATATAAATATCTCTTCAATTTGTAACTTGCCCCCTTGACTCTTTAAATTTCTAAAATGACAACCAATTTATAATTAATCACATTCCATCTCAATAATTATTCCTAAAAATATTCCAGACTTATTCAATTAACAAATGGACTTCACCAATATTCAATTGGACCTATTATTCTCCAAATGCACCATGAAAATAATATTTCTAAGTCGGTTAAAATCAATATTCGTTTATATACTATATATCGAATATATATACTTTCTACCAATTTAAATCACATACTTAACTTTTGTATGCTCAATAATAATCCAAAAATATTTATTATAATTACGAAAAATTAGGGGCGTTACAGGATCGGTATATTTCTAACTTGAAACCCAATTCAGATAAGATGCTCTAAACTCGATCCGTACCCCAAAAGAATTTTTAATTGCCACTTCAAATTTAAACCCATTCGGAGTGGGGTGATTTATACCCGACCTTAACTAACTCGATTCACATAAAATGTTTAACTCACTAATTAAATCAATTTTCACATAAAATTAAATATCAAGTATAACTAAATATTAGTACCCATACACTAAAATTTAATAGAATACAAGCTACGACATTTAAGTCCAATATACCTTAAATTTAAATATAAAGTACAAACACCAAAATAACCTAAATGGCATAAAATTCATTAACTTCTTACAACATTATTAATATATATATATATATATATATATATATATATATAAAAGATTCAATTCAAAAATCGATCTAACATCTCCGATATTCATAACTTAAGTATATTTGTTTTAAACACAAAGATGTAGGAACAAAATTTTTGTTTACTAAATTGATTAATTAACGTGTAAATTTCAAGGGGAATTTAGCAAAATTGCCCAAAAATAAATCTAAAATTGTAAATATACCTACCATCCACTAACTTTTGCAAACTATACCCAAACATTTTTGTTGGACAAAATTGTCTTTACTTTAACCCTACCCACACAATATTTTTTTCACTGTCTTCTTCTTCTTCTTCCTCACCCGGTTTTTCTTCACTTGTTCTTTCATTGTTTTTCTTCTTCACATTTAGTTATTTTTGCTCTCTTCTCTTCTCTATAGATTTATTACCAAACCTAAGCCAAGAAAATCTCTGTTTCTTATCTTCCTAAACTCTGACCTTTGTAAAATCATTCAAACCATCTCACAAAGTCTCAATATTGAAAAATTCCAAGGTTCGTGTTAAACTTTTATTTTTACTGTAATTGGTTATAATTATTAGTCAATGCACATCTTTATGGGTTTTTAATCAATTTTAGACATTTCACATTTGTAAATCCTCCATCAAAGAAATGAAGAACGGATTTATCAATTGTTTTTTTTATTGGGCCGGCCCTACCCGACAGTTTAATAGTATCAGGCAGGCTTTACTCGATATTTCGATACTATCGGGCCATGTCTTCCCGAGATTGTTACCACCGGGTCAGCATGATGCAAGTTTAATTTAAATTTTATTTTTTTATGCAGGAATGAGTACGGATGGTGTACAATTGATAATTAACTGGGATGGATATTGGGTTTGTGAACAAGGGGTTTATTGATATGATGGCAAGAGATCAAAATGGGTGTTATTTCCAAGAGATGCAACTTTTGCTCAACTATTAGATAAAGTGTATGATGTCATTGGGATTGACAGAAACAGTTTCTGAGTTATTATAAAGACGGTTGCTCATACCATCCGCCCATGTATGCATGTAGAGATAAGTGATGATGATGATGATGTTGTAATATTATTACGTTAAAAGAATGTTGACCCTTTAATTTGTATAACCGTGTTTGAGATTGAGCATACTGGCCCACAATTGAAGTAGAAATATTTTCCATAGTCATCTAATCAACAACATCATCCCATCAATTTTCAGTTTCCTTCATCGAAGAGAAGTAATTATATTCAGGAGGGCTACACACCAAATTTCAATGATGTTACGGTTCATGATGAAGTTTAATTTGTTGATGATTTTAGTAACGAAGACAGAGAAAGTGACAAGTCAGAAGATGTTAAGGGTGTTTGAAACAGTAATAAAGAGTTGGCTCGAGCCACGTCTGTAATATGTTCAATTGATGATGTCGAAGTAGCTTCGAGACCTATACCGATTCTGATTGCAAATGGGGAAGTCTTTGATAGTAAAAAAGAGTTGCACTCCCAATTAAGAAGGTATGCTGCTGCAAATCGTTTCAATTTGAAAGTGTGGAAATTGGATACTTCACGTTTTGAGGTACGTTGTGCTGTTGGAGAATGCAAATTGTGGCTACATGCATTCAAGGTTACAAACACTGATTTTTTTTTCGGATTACAAGATTTGACCAAAAACATAGTTGCTCAATGGAGAAAAGGTTTTCATGGAATAGAAAGGTTAATGCACAGTTTATTGGACAGCATATCAAGGAGAAATTTCGTGATGGTCGTATCTACATACCAAAATAAATAATAAGAGATATCCAAAATGAATTGGGCATTACATTAAATTACTACAAAGGATATTGGGCTAAACATATTGCTATGGAAGAGGTACATAGATCAGCTGAAGTTTCTTTTAGTATGTTATCTTATTATTATCACATGTTAGAGGAAACAAACTCAGGGACGATGACGAACATTAAGACTGATGATGAAAATAGATTCATGTATATGTTCTTTTCCATGAAAGCGTGCATAAATGGTTTTAATGCTGCCATTAGACCAGTTATTGCAATTGATGCCACGTTTCTAAAGGGTTCATATAATGGCATCTTGTTTGTGGCTGTATGTCAGGACGGGAACGACCAAATATTCCCATTGGCATTTGGTGTTGCGGATTCCGAGAACGATGATGCATGAAACTGGTTTTTATACCATTGGAGGTTTGAAGACCATGTTTTTGTATCTGATAGGAAAAATAATATTGTCAAAGTGATTGCAACGGTTTTTCCAAATGCATTCCACGGTACTTGTTTTATGCATTTAGAACGAAACATGGTTTCTATTTACAAGAACAAAGATCTTTCCATACCATTTAGGAAGGCAGCTAAGGCCTATCGAGTTAATGATTACTCATTTTATATGCTACAGTTGTCGAACATTAGTGTTGGAGCTCATAATTATATTGTTAATGTTGGAGAAGAGCGATGGTCGCGAGCCTTTTGTCCGAGAAAAAGATACAATACTATGACAACTAATAGAATATGAAACGATGAATAATGCAGTGAAAGATTTTTTAGAGTTACCCATTGTTGCTATGATTTGACCGTATTTGAGATCTGATATAACGTTGGTTTCATGATCGACGTACAGTGGCAGCTTCTTATGATACACAGTTGACATAAATGGTTGAGGCACTTATAAGGGTTAGTGATGAATCTGCGCAACATATGAAAGTGTCCCCAATTGCATTGTATCAGTTTGAAGTGCACGATGGAAAACATAATGAAATAGTTTATTTAGAAAACCGTACATGCAGTTGTAGAGAATTCGATCTTGATTAGATTCCATGTGCATATGCTTTAGCTGCCATAAAACATCGAGGATTACATTATACAACATTCACTTCACCATATTACTTGACTGCTTATATGCTTTCAGCATACAGTGGTGAAATTCATCCAGTAGGCCATCAAGTTGACTGGTTGGTCCCTGCTGAGGTTGCAAATACAATTGTTCTGCCACCTGTTGCCCGACGTCTACTAGGTCGACCGAGGAAACAATGTATACCTTCTATTGGAGAAGAGATTGTACGCAGAAGGGGTAGAAATTGTTGGCGCCACGGTCATAATAGCCAAACATGCAATAATCCTAAAGTATCTGAACCAGCGACATGATGATAATTTGTTATAAGGTATTGTTAATCATATGTAGCTTCGATATCTTATGTAAGATATCATTTTCCGTTTTGTTGTATCTAATTGTATTCTTCTTTTAATCATTGCAGGAGATTGACTTCAGTGTCTTTGATAAATTGTTGACATTTATATAGTTCTTTGATTCACTTTTCAGAGTATAATGTTTTAATCATTTTCCGTTTTGTTTTAATCAATTTTCAGATGATAATGTTTTAATTATTTTTCAGAGGATAATGATTTAATCATTCACTTCAGTATCTTTTAACCATTTCCCGTTTTATTGTATATAATGACAGCTTTATATTATATTAATTAACTGGGGAACCAGTAGGAAATGGTGCTAACAACCGATATTACAGAAAATATTTATTCACATATCTTATTCAAAATTGGCATGATTGAGCATAAGGCTGACATTGCAGGTTTACAGGCCACATGTGCTTATATTTTTTAGGAAACTCGATATTACAAAAATATTTATTCACATAAAGAATAATTTGGAAAATAGTACATATCAATGTTATGTTTTATTATCGTCTAATGGTGTAGAGTTTACAAATATTTCAATAGATATTTTTCTCCTAAGAGCTTTCATTTGCGCTGCTTTGAAATCGAATTTCTGTTTGTGTGCAACGATGTATTTAGCATACATAAGTACAAATGCACCATAGTGACCACTGCAATAAAATTAATATAACAACACCGTCAATTATTAGAGAGTCCAATATGACTTACGCTCCGCATTGTTGTGGAACAGTATCAGGACCTATGACACTTCGTTACCATCATTTTCATTTTTCTTTTCCTCTCCCACTTCGTTACCATCAACCTGCCGTGAATACAAAAATACACAGTTAATAGAATATAAAAAAAGAAATAACAAATATGAATATGATAAAAAAAAAATGTACATGAAGCACTTTATAATCAGTTTCAACTTGTTCATTACTGCTAGCTTTCTTGCAAACAACTTCTATCAGTTTGTCAACTCCTCTACACATCTCTTGCAATTCAGTTTTCAAAGTTGTAAACCCTTTGTCAACTTTGTTATTAAGTGCGGTAACAGAAGTCTTTACAGACATTATTTCTGTATGTAAACCATCCAATTTTTTACGAAGATATTGTGAGTCCTGAAATAATATATTAGGAAGTTATGATTTACATATTATTCACTGAATAATGCTATTAAATGACAATATTGGCTGCATACCGAGCTACTTCGTCCAATAGACCGCTTTCTTGTATTTTAGCTTTGTAAGTGCATTTTGTAACTTTCGATTGTAGTTGCTCACCATGATCAATATCATCAATCTCTTCTTATTAGAATACTCATCATCTTCAATCTCATCCTTCTCATTATTTGTGGCACACTTATCATATGCTTCAAATTGTGGAGCATTTGAGATGTTAGCCTTGTCCAACCCTGTCACATAAGGTAAATACAATTCTTCATCCGTGGGTTTCAAAGTTTGAAACATGGTAATCTAACCAAGAAAAAAAAACACATACAAGGTCAAGTTAAAATGAATTTTACATACCTAAGATTACTAATTTAATTCATACCGATCGCTTTTTGAAAATATATTTTCTCAAAGTCTCAAATCCAGGAGTGCTTTTGGCTTCCCAATTAAGAATGCGTGACGCTGTACTAGACACCCTCGTAGCATAACTCATCTTTGAGTACAGCGGAATTGCTTCAATGGCCCACACCTACTAAATAAAAAAAAGATCTTTCAATAAGAGTTTTAAAGAATTAAAAGGGTAAAAAAATGTTAAACAATTTATATTACTTGAAAAGCATACACAAATCCATACAAGTTGTACTTTCTACTGTGTAGGCCGAATAATTTTTTGCACGCTCCATAAAGATTTGATCTCTACCTTTGCAACAGGTCGATAATGATTTGAGTGTCCTTAAATATACAAATGAACCCCATGGGAACCGATTGAATTCATCCAAATTATCCACTAACTTCATAGCCCAATATTCAACATTTGTCCTCAAGTCCTTTCCTAATAACGTCATCTCTAAGATCAGCAATAAAGCTAACTTAATGACATAATCATCATCCTTTTCTTCCTGGACTCCATCTTCGAATAAAGCTTGCAAATTCAGTCCAGTCACTTTTTTTGTTCCACTAAAATATTTTCGGCGAATTCTATCAACCTTATTATTCTTTGTATTTGTGGTACAGACGACTGTATCCCCAAAACGTAAACCACTCACTAGACAAAACTCGTTTGCACTAAACCGTATTCTATTTCCATCAACAAGAAACTACATTTCATTTTCACCATCTTCAACATGACACTTTCACAACAATATGTGATGACAAAATTGACCTGAGAACATAATTTCAGGGACATATAAAAAATGCCCAAAGTACATTCCTTTTAGTCTTTCTTGCTGTCGTTCCGTCAACCTTTCCTTAATCAATCCAATGCTTTCCCATTTAGAATATGTGGTCAATTTTGCATGGAAATAATCATTTTCCTTAATTTTCATTGAATCAATTAACTTCTTACTTCCCATTGATTATTAGCCTACAATAAAAAAAGATTTCGAATTCATCAATAAACTAAAAAGTATAACGCTTATGAAATATAGATTACTTACATAATTATGAGATTAACCAAGTAAAATAAAAAAAAATTAAATCCTAATCTAGAGACCAATATCTAGAAATACATAACATAAATATTAGGGCGAATTGCAATGAAGTACCCTGACGTTTGGCCATATTACAATAAAATCGTGAGTTTAGCCTTAATTACATGTTAATACCCTTGACTAACTGGTTGACCGTTAGAGTTGACGGTCAATCAATAGTCAAAGGGTATTTTCGTCATTTTATCTTTAATTTATTTTTAAAAAAATAAAAAAATTATTAAAAATCATAAAAAGATTAAATAAATCTCCACCATCCATCAATCTTGATGGACAGTAGAGATTATATTGATAAAAAATTTAAAAAAATTAAAATTAAAATAAAAAATGAAAAAATAAATTATGTTCTTGGTGGTGGAGATCCAAAGAACTGCAACAACCAAAACAAGAGAAAAAAAAAAATTTTTGCACATCTGCTTCATCAACGGGATCTGCTCCCGTTGATGGAGCAGATCTGCAGAATTTTTTTTTTTTTGTTTGGTTTATGTTCTTGGTGGATATCCAATCTAGGATCTCTACCACCAAGAACACCAAAAACAAAAAAAAATCAATATAAAATAATTTTTTTAATTTTTTTTAATTGTTTAATTTTTCAATTTTTTTTAAAAATGTATCCCCACCGTCCATCAAGATTGACGAATAGTGGAGATCTATTTTTAAAAAAATTAATTTTTTTAATTTTTTAATTTTTGTTTAATTTAATTTTTTAACTATGGGTAGTTTCGTTATTTTACATAAAAGTCAAAGTCAAACCGTTAAGTTTGATTGGGTCAACTGATAGTAGGGTACTAACGTGTAATTAAGGCTAAACTCACGATTTCATTACAATATGGTCAACGTCAGGGTACTTCATTGCAATTTGCCCTAAATATTAATAGATACACATCACTAACCTCTTCTAAAATCCATCCAAATAGTTATATAAACTGAAGCAGACCAATTATGTAAGTAATTTCAATTTCATTGGGTCACTGTGGCCCGATGATTTCATTTCATTGGGTCGCCGTGGCTCAATGGTTTAAACCATCGGGCCGCAATGGCCCGATGAAATTAAACCATTGAGCCGCAGTGACCCGATGAAATTAAACCATCGAGCCGCAGGTCTCAGTGGCCCGATGAAACTAAACCATCAGGTCGTAGTGGCCCGATGATTTATGAATTTCTTCCCAAATTCAATCCGATAATAATTCCACCAAATCTCAACGAATTCAACATTCAACATTCTAAAAATCAGAAGAAAAATCAGTGAAGAAATTTATTTTTTTCCTTACTTTGGTTGTCTCTGGAATGTTACGGTGGAAGAAGAAGACGTGACTGCGGCGGAAGAAGAACGTGACGCGAGGGAAGAAGAACACGGCTGCGGCGGAAGAAGAACTCGACGCGACGGAAGAAGAAGTCGACGTGGCAGAGGAAGAAGTCAGCTGCAATAAAAAAAAAAAAAATTCCGCGGAGGAATAGAAGAAGATGAACGAAATGAAGAAAAGTAAAAAAAAAAAAAATTACTATTTTGGTAAAGTAAAAAACGTGTGATGAGTGGGTAGGGTTAAATGAGGGCATTTTTGTCCAAAAAAAGGGTTTGGGTATAGCTTGGAAAAGGTAGTGGAGGGTGGGTACATTTATAATTTTGGATTTGTTTTTGGGCAATTTTGCTAAATTCCCAATTTTAAGTATAAGAAATTGAATAAATAACATTAAACATACCTGAGATTTATTAAATTACACTCAGAATCAAAGTTTGCAAAAAGTTACACTAAACTCTTCTAGTGTTAAGTTTGACTGTTAAAAAAAAAAAAGTTGAAGAAGAAATGAAACATCATAGTGAATCCACCATAGATCCACCATGGATCGCGAATCAGGGGAGGCTTGAGTCTACTTTTTAACAGTCAAACTTAACGTCAAGGGAGTGCAGTGTGAGTTTCTGCAAACTTTGATTATGAGTGTAATTTAATAAACCTCAGGTAGGTTCAGTGTTATTTGTTCATAAAGAATTAGGTAAAGAGATTAGAGTTTTATTTCTTCTTTTATATTTTTAATATTTTAAAAAATAATTAAATAAATATCGGATTAAACGGGCTGGTTGAGCATTTGACCCCAATCTCGACCAGGTAAAAAACTAGATCACAAAAGTTTAACCCAAATCCGATCCAATTCCTATTTACGTGTTCCAAACCCGTCCAAACGGATCGAAGCCCCACCAGTTTGGGGCAGGGATTTTTGCCATCCCTAATCACAAGTCAACCTCAACATTATTCAAATCAACACAAATCCATGCATTTCAATCGCATACTACAGTAGTGTAAGTGTATGCATCCCAACCTAAATATAGCAATTTAAAAAAAAAAAAAAAAAAGAAAGCTTAAAGTACATAATGCAATTTCCACACATATTCTAGGATCAATTCTACAAAAGCCCGTGCGCGTGTGCGCGCGCGCGCGCACACACACATATATATATATATATTCGCATGCGCGCGAACTTTTACTTAATAATTAGGAATTGTAACACATTTATTAGCTCTATGTTTTGCTATGTAGCTAGCAATAAAAAAAGGAATTAGACATTTTTCTTTGTGAATTGTGGCATACATATTATTTCCATAAAGGATATATCAGAAGAGAAGAAACAAAAGGCAGTAGCAGTGCAGGGCTAGCTTAGAAGAGCGGATCATGAATGCCTAACTTGTTTTGCTTTTTCTTGAAATCAGTCCTTCAATGATGGGATAACTAAGAACTAAAACGTACGTGGAGAGAAAAAGCTGTCCAAACATCTCTTGAACCCTATTCTTTTCCAACACCAGTCTCATTATGCCACCAATGAAGCATACAATGTTCAGTATCACCATGATTGTCATAGGAACCATATACGCATTTGCTCCCTCGAAATCGTATTTACCCTTTTCATATTTCTCAAGCTTTTCTTTGTCCATGGCCTTGTTTGATAACGTGAACTTTACTTTCTTTCTACCAATTCGCTTCTTTAACATGTCTATGCATCCAAATAGGTTCCCCGAAACTGACTGTATCATCCAAAATCTTTGTTCATTCCACAATGTCCTCACTGTCTCCCCCGTGGAGAGGACGTCATATAAGTGGTTCAAAAATGAGGACAAAAACAAGATTGAAAACACAGCAAACCATGGGTTTGAAACCTGAAAATTTCAGTTAGCAAGAGTTAATTAAGAGTTCAGTACTGCATAATATGGTACAAATTGAAGACACAGCAATTGTCCTCAACAAGTTCTTAAGCTTGCCTTCAAGAGATTAATTGTTTCAATTATGCTAAATAAGCCATGTAAATAAGTGAAATGGAAAAAAAAAAAAAAAAAAAGGGAAACAAAATAGGAATTATGGTCAGAGAGGCTACCGTAGGGTACAGGGGAATGCCAGTGAAGAGGCACAGCTGGGGAACAGTTCCATACAAGAGAAGAGCCACCGAAAAAAGTGGGAAGAAAGTGTAGTATCCATAGCACATACTTTGCAGAATTGACATTTTTGAGAAGCCATAAATGATAGGACTGAACTTGGAGAGACCAACTTGAATCAATCCTGAGCTCCATTTCATAAGTTGTACCATGGAATCCTTCATGTCAATGCTCGTGCATCCCAAGAAACATGGCCTTTTTCTATAAAGATACACGGAAATCCACCCTTTGCAGTGCAAAAGATACCCTGTGAATGTACTTTCTAACAATGATTCGTACCAGTATCCTATCTGCATTCATTCATGTAAAAACTTGATAAGAAATTATCTCTTAAGGATCGTCCTGAGTTTTAGAATCAAAACTTGTACGGCTTTAATTAAATAGATGAAAAATGTACTGAGCAGAAAATGAAGGGAATTTGACTGTTTAATTTGTAGTTATATATAGAATTGAACACTTGCCTCTTTACCCCAGTTAGTGTTTACTTCATAGGCACAAGAAGCCAAACGTTTGGCCTCTGCTAAGATAGAATCCGATGAATATCCTTCCCTTCTTACGTCGACATCTTTATCGTTCTTAGGCTTGAGCGACTCTATAAACTTGCTGGAATTACCAAAATTCTTTTCTGGATGAAGAAGATGCTTATCTGACATACATACATGACACACAAGAGTAATTATTAATTGTAGAATTAGGTAGATGTGAGCTAAAGAGAGAGAGAGAGATGATACATGTAATGTTACCTGGTTGATCTGGGGAGGTGAATAATGCAATTCTCTTCAAGTAATAGCCAGTGCCAGACAGCAGCGGGCCTCTTAGCCCATCCATTCCTTGAAACAAAGACTGTAAAAAAACCATATTCCAACATATAAAAATGGCCATTAATTTTGATTTGACACCATATATAAGAATTGAAAATATATATATATACACACACCTTGTAAACAGATCGACCAGCTCCTTCATAGATATCATTGTCATTAACGTTGTAGAACATTTGGGGGAATTGAACAAAAGCAAGAGAGGGAGAGATGTGGGGATCAAGGAGGAAGCACATAGCTTGTCGAGCTGAGGTTGGGTCATTGCAATACATGTCACAGTCCAACACCAAAATGTATGTCCCGTTGCTCATTATCCCTGATACTCGAAGCTGCATGCACCATATTTATATATACACATTTTTATTACATTATTTCATCTATTAAAAGTTAGGTGTTTCTTTAGTACCAACTTTCATATGAAAAAGTATATCGTTATAAATTCATTAAAAACAATAAAAAGAATTCTCGTGTCCCATCTGCACTAGAGAATTTTTGTCCTACTATGTATTATGATAAGTATTTATAGGTACTTACAAGGGTGTTGAGAGCTCCAGCTTTGAAACGATGAGGATATGAGGCTCTTCTTTCACGTGATACATACACTAGCAATGGCAGTTTGCTTTCCTTTTCATCAATTTTGTTCTCATGTATTATCTACAACAACAAAAAAAAAAAAAAAAAAAAAAAAACACAACTTCGTGGGCCATTTTTATAGGATCCGTATACAATAATTTGTTTAATTTTTTATAATTAAATTATTATAAAGTATTTAATAGAAAAAGGTTATCTAAATATGTTAGCAAAACACACACCTCTATTTTACTGTTTAAAAATATTTGTGATATACGTTTTTACAATTTTTTTTTTTAATATATTCGTAAAACCTAATTTCAATACTAAGAATGAAAAAATATGAAATATTAAAAAAAATATAACTAAAATCCTAATTTTTGAAATATGTTTTTGAAGCACAAAGGAATATTAGTCGATAATAAAGCAACAATTGCATACCTCAACCAAAGGGGATCGTTCCACCGTAACGCAATTGTTTTCATCATTTTCACCAAATTCCTCCACATTTTTCTTGAAAATTTCATATTTTGACTGCAGAGATTATATATATAGAGCATTAGCTAATTTTACATGTCCCAACTCATTAATAACAACAGCTTGAGTTCACCACCAGATCTTTATAAAGTATGTGAGAGTCCACAGTCGACAGGAGCTACACTAATATTATATATAATCCTTGGTTGGTAGGTTCATTAAACGGTATCACATATCACATTCAAATATGAATTCTGAAAAATTATTAACACAAACAGGCATATAAATGATGATGCATACTAAATTTTATACAAGGTGTAAATATAATAAATGAAGAAGACACGAACCTTGATCTCAGCCTCCTCGGCCTTGAATCCATCACCAGTGGGAAGAAGAGTCTCGTGTTTGGCTAACAAGGGGCTGAAATAAGCTCCGGGATTCCTAGTCTTAATTCCATACTTGCTGCAAAAAGGAACCCAATACTTGGCAAATTTAGACGCCTCTCTAGTGGCATACAGAGTAATTTTACAGCCTCCATCGTCCGAGAGATACACAGCCAGTTTGTTGGTTGGGTAATCAAGTGCCAAGGCCGATATCACTGTGTTCATCACATCCAGAGTTGGCTCTTTTTTGGGGTCAGCTGTGCAAACAAACACATCTACTCCAGGTAACCTAGCATCATCGGCAGGGCTGTTTTCCAGGAAAACGGTGCGGGTCACCGGGATCCACCGAAAGGCTTGAAAGTGGAGCCAAATGAAGGTGAGAACAAGCTCAGCTACAGTTATCAGAGACCATGGTATGACTGGTACGTTACCTGATAGCAGGTTTGTGAAACGATAATAGAACAAGCATAGTATGGCTGTGAAGTGGAACAGAATGTGAAGTCTGTTAGCGGTAGCCGTATACCGACGAACTGTACGGGAGTGAAGAACAACCGGACCAGGATGATAATCACCCATTATTATTATTATTATTATCTGTCTTTTCAATTTCTTTGTATTATGGAGCTCTCAACATTACACGATCATATATACTTGATATACGGCTACTTCAATATTTTAATAGAAAATTTACACTTCCTCTCATCGCGCTCCATGAGGATTGTAATAAATTATTTTTAATTCTTTCTTGTGAATCACACACAAAATATGATGTGACTTATCACTTTTTGAGGAATTCTATTTTAGTAAATTAAATTTTGTCAGTTTTGACTCAGTAGATTTCGAGACTTCTAAAAAAAAACAATAATAATGCTACCCATGTATATATATATTTAAATAAGTTGTAGTGTACACACCATTCTATGACTTTAATTACATTATCAATAAAGATATAATAATCAGATTGATCCATTAGTATGTTTAACGAGGTTGGATTAATTAATCACTTGCCAAAATCTATAACTTTTGCCCTTCTTTCCCGGATACAACCAAGTACACTAGTTTAATATATAAATAAAAAAATCTTTCATAAAATAATTAAGTTGAATAGTGTATGTATATTGTGTGAATTTAAACACATTCCTAAATGTGGAATTAAACTCAAATAAGGATCGAAAACTGAAAATGACGTACCTCCAACCATTGATGCAATCACACACTCATTCGCTGTTTTCTTTCACGTTTTGACTCTTCTAAAACTCTAATCACTCGAATTTAGATGGTGTATCACTGAAGGATGTTGAGTGTTGAGATTGGGGACCAAACATGTATTTATAGCAGAGCTTGGCCAAGGCTCCCATCAAGCACTCGACCACGTCTCAGTCCATTGCCACGTCTTGAGCAACCTTATGGGTCACGTTCCTGAGCCTTAAGGAATGCAATGAAGACCCATTACGAAGTGTTGGACCACTTCATGCGTGCTCCTACAAAAAATGGAGCTTAAGTCCCGTTAGAGGGACTGGGTCTCGTGGGATTGCTTGGTTGTGGCCATGAACAGCCATGACCAGAGCTCTAACATTCTCCCACTTGGTCCACACTTCTAATTAAATATCTTATCTTAAACTCATCAATAATTTATATGAAGTAACAAATACATGAATCATTCCTTTAAAAAAAAAAAAATACATGAATCATGGCAATAAGTCCTCTAAATAATGAGTAGTACCTTCCATGTATTATTATGTATCTATTTCTTAAGTATTACACTTTATGTGGCAACAATTTCTTAATAAATAAACCCTATGTTTATTTTGGTTCAACAGAGATGAATTTTTTCAAAATTAAATTAAGCTGCACATAAATATGAGAAAAATACCACAATAACTAAGAGTTTCATTAAATAACATTGTTCATACAATGAAAAACTATATAATAGAACCAAGGCTCATATTTACTACATGAGCCTTGAATTTCAACGGTGACATGCCTTAGTCAAAGGATCAGCGATCATCAACTCAGTGCTAATGTGCTCAATGATCACTTTCTTTTCTTTAACACGTTCTTTTATGGCTAAATAGTTAATGTTGATATGTTTACTTCGACTCCCACTTTTGTTGTTCTTAGCCATAAAAACAGCAGCTGAATTGTCGCAGTACACTCTCAAAAGCCTAGAGATAGAATCCATAATTCTAAGCCTAGAGATAGAATCTATAATTCTAAGCCCAGATATGAAACTCTTAAGCCTACACCATGCGAAGTAGCCTCAAAACAGGAAACGAACTCGGCTTCCATAGTGGAAGTGGCAATCAAAGTCTGTTTGACACTCCTCTATGATACAGCTCTACTGTGGCCATTATAAAAATATAACATGATGTTGATTTGCGTGAATCAACATAGACAGCAAAGTCAGAGTCTGAGTAGCCAATTACTTCCAAATTTTCCGTCTGTCTATACATAAACATGTAGTCTTTGGTTCCTTGAAGGTACATCATTACTTTGTTTACAGCTTTTCAATGGTCTAAACTTGGATCACTCTGATATCGTCCCAACATTTCCACAGCAAATGCAATGTCAGGTCTCGTGCAAACCTGAGCAAAATTGGCATCTGCCACCAACATCATTTTATCCAAGACAATTCCTATAGCTCACCTTTCTCAACCGAGCATAAGCAAAGAGGAGGTCCCTGAAGTCGCAGAGTGAAACCTTGCAAAAGTCACTTGGATAACACCTATTCAAGCATACTTAGAGCAAGGGATCCTTCCCGAAGACAAAAATGAAGCGAAGTGGTTGAGGTACCGATCTGCACGATATACACTGATATATGGTGAAATATATCGCAGGGGGTTCTCCAAAGCTTTGCAAAGATGTGTTAACCCACAGGAAGCCGAGAGAATTCTGAAAGCTATCCATAGAGGAGTTTGTAGAAACCATGCGGGAGGGAATAGTCTGGTGCATAATGCTCTGCGATAAGGCTTTTACTGGCCCACCATGTTCGAAGATGCCAAAGAGACCACATCCGGCTGTGACAAGTGCCAAAGGATTGTTGACAACATCAGGCAGCTGCCTGAAAAATTGAGAAGCCTCACATCTCTATGGCCCTTTGCCTAATGGGGAATCGACCTCATAGGGCCCATGCCAGCAGCAACGGGACAGGCCAAGTACTATATAGTGGCTGTCAACTACTTCACAAAATGGGCGGAAGCGGAGCCGCTAGTCCAGATCACATAATAGAATACCACTGATTTTGTAAAAAAATCCATCATTTACATATTTAGAGTTCCGAATACTATCATCTCCGACAATGGTACGCAGTTCAATAACTTGAATTTCTCATAATTCTATAGAAAATGAGGAATCAGGAATTACTATACCTTGGTAGCCCACCCGCAAACCAATGGACAAGTAAAAGCTGCAAACAAAATCATCAAACATACAATAAAAGCGAAGCTGGACTCCAAAAAGGGCAAGTGGGCCGAGAAGCTCCCCGAAGTCCTTTGGGCGTACCGAACGACCATGAGAACATCTACAGAAGAGACACCTTACGCTATGGCCTTCAGAGTTGAGGCAGTTATCCTATCGAAATGCGAGTCCAATTGCTACGAGTGCACCTATATGACCAACTACAAAATATCTCGACTTTGGAGACGAGCATCGATGAATTAGGAAGCCTCCGAGATAAAGCCCAAATAAGAAATATAATGTACCAACAAAGGGTGGCCAGACACTACAACTCAAAAGTAAGGGAGAGAAGATTCAAACTTAACGACTTAGTATTAAGGAAGGTTTCGCTCAACACCAAAGACAAATCTGTAGGTTCGCTAGCAGACAAGTAGGAAGGACCGTACAAGATCGTCGGACAAGTAGGACACGGATGTTATAGAATTGCGTGACCAGAAGGAGAGATCATTAATTACCCATGGAATGCACAATACCTTAAATTGTATTACCCGTAAAAGAAGACAGACATGTATGACTACAATCTTCGAAGGAATACAAAAGATGATCGTTTCTTAGTATTCATTACGCGCACTTTCCTTTAACAATAACGGTGAGAACGCCTAAAGAAAAATCAGGTCTAAGACAAGTTATGTAAAAACTATCTCCAAAAGACCTGGTAGCGGCAATAACACCCCAAAATTTTTAAAAACAAGGTGTGAGACAAGTTATGTAAAAACTATCTCCAAAAGACCTGGTAGCGGCGACATCACCTCAAAATTTCTAAAAATTAGGTCTGAGACAAGTTATGTAAAAACTATCTTCAAAAGACCTGGTAGCGACGACAACGCTCCAAAATTTCTAAAAATAAGGTCTGAGACAATTTATGTAAAAACTATTTCCAAAAGACCTGGTAGCGGCGACAACACCCTAAAATTCCTAGAAATCAGGTCTGAGACAAGTTGTGTAAAAACTATCTCCAAAAGATCTGGTAGCGGCGACAATGCCCCAAAATTTCTAAAACTCAAGTTTGAGATAGGTTGTGTAAAAACTATCTCCAAAAGACCTGGTAGTGGCGATAATGCCTCAATGATACCCTAAGGATGACAAAAGACTAGAAGAAACGGTTGTAGTAATGGCAGCAATGTTTGTCTTTCCACCTTGTCGGAACTTATGTAATGAGTTGTGAAGTTGTCTCCTTAGACCAACATACACGACTCGGGGGTAAAGACCAAAGAGCAAACAACAATATAAAGACAGATAAGTTACAAGTTTGCTTGGAAACTCAACTACTTTATTATTCATAAGTCACTTTACCTTTTCATCTATTCAAATCCATTACAAGTTCAAGCGAGTTATTAAAATTGTTTGAAGTATGAAAGAAAGACAAAATACATCTTAAAATCAGTATCTATAATAAAGAGTCACAATCAATAAAATTGAAATCGTATTTCCAAGATAGTAATAGCCCGTTACAGAAGACGCAAGAAGTATAAAAAAAAAACTAAAAGAACTAAGGGTTAGAGGGACCAGGAACCTTGAGGTCCCTTTCTTTGCTAGCTCACTTAGATTAAGGCGGTCATCGGGGTTCGTCTCGAATGACGTAGAAGGCTCCCTCTCGCTGAGAACAATTTCCTCATCCCCATCCGAAAGCTCATAATTCACATCCGAATCAGGACTAGTATCTATTTCGCAAGCCAAAGATGTTGGACCCCGACTTATCGTTGCCATATAACTTCAAAACCCCACTCTGATCAGGGATTTCCAAATGCACATCTAAAATGGGCAACTTCCACGACCGACAGTAAGCCTGCCATATTTTTCTAGATTGTTGAAGGTATGATTTGGCTCTAGCTACGTTGCTCTCCACGGCGAGATCTGCCAATTCCGCACATCAGGGCTGAGACCAGGCTCCACAATACTTAGGCATTCATTGATGTCGTTCCTGAACTCTCTATGCATAAAAGCATCAAAGGCAGGAGAAGCTTTGTAATGATCTATAACCCTGATTTCTATCTCAGTCTTTACTCCCTCTACAACAAGCTGAAAGGCATCGACCGTGCTGCTCAACTCTTTACCTTCTCTTCTGATTGAGCGAGTTTTTCTTCAGCCTCCACTCGGGCGGCAACGTCGAGAAGACTGTTAGTGACGGTGACAGCCTCATATTTCTCGGAAGCGAGAGCAACCTTTTTGGCTACGAACACCTCCACTTTTTCTTCAAGGCTCTCCTCCTTCTCCTTGAGAGCATCGCACTCCTTAATTACTTCCCTATTAACATCAAATGAGGCCCTCTCAGCTTTGAGTTCTACGAGGCGATACTACATAACCTCTTTATCCCTCGCCATAGCATCGAACTTCACTAGAAACTGCATGACACAAGGAGAAGTATTAACGATAATGATAAAACACAAATAAATGAAAAAAAAAGAGGAAATAAAGATTACTGAAGCTGAGAGGCAGAAAAAAGACTGAAGCTGCCTCTCGACAAACTCTCCCAAGAAACTATCCACAGCGCTTTGCATCTCGGAGTGAATGTCCCCGCTCAACACCCGTCTAAAAATGTCCTCTAAGAAAGAACCTGACGATGTAGGTACATCACCACATTGAGAACTATCAGCGACCTCGACTAGAGGAACGCAAGTCCCAGTGTCCTCTCTGTTTGCTGACTCTAGGAGTTCCCCGCCTTCTTGAGAACCATCAGGTCTTTGCCCTTCTCAGACGAACGATGTACCAATCGCTCCCCATCTGACTCCTTCTCAGTTATATCTACGACAAACGGGGCTTTTTTCTCGGGGTTAACTATCGAAGCAGCATCCGAAACACCCTCAGAAAGAGGCGACACGAAGCTAATGAGAGGAACGAACGCAGTAGGGATTTTCAAGTCACAATCCATTCTTGTCACCCGTCAAAGAGGGCGACCACTAGCGACAATATTGTGCCCGACCTCCGTTGAAGTTACTAAGCCAGGGTCATTAGGACCTCCAATCAACCTGCTCCTTTCAACGGAAACCTCAAGGGTAGGATTAGGAACTTCATCGTCAGCAACTGAAGGATCCCTCAAATTATCTGCTCGACTCTTCGTTGGAACAGATATCCTCTCCCCAACAACAACTGCCTTCTTAGCCGGGGGACGCTTCTTCTTCTCCTAACCCTTATTGTCTTCTCTAGCCGAAAGATTCTTCAAATCCCTCATTTCTCGGCTACAGATGAAATCATCTTCCTGGACTAAAATGAGGACGTTAGAATAAATACATCTCATAAACACTCATAAAAAATTAAGAAAAATAGTAATACTCACTGCAAGAACGATTGTGAGGACAATTAGTTGTGGTGTACCGATCATTTACTCAAGCTGTAACTGCTCGCAGAACACATTGGGCCTCCTAGGGAGTCAGTTTAGGACCTTCACCCAATGTATTTACAAAAGAAGAGCAATGGGTCATATGTAATAAGAAAAAAAATGCAATCCAAAAAGTAGACAAACAAGAGACATCACAAGATACCTAGCTCTGTGAAAAGACAAGGGACATACGCCTCGCGGAGAGACCTCTCTGTGTCAGCAGGAACGCTACGCCCCCAATCTCTCACGACAAAGAACTAGGCCCTCTTCCAGAATTTGTTAGAGGTGGGTAATCCCCAAATAATCCTTCTCTTTTTCCCGTCCGACACGTCTAACTTGCCGGAAAGCCTCCTGCCATTCTCATTTGTGGGAAACCACTGGCTTAAGCTATAGGATAAAAAGGTAGTGCGACCCTGGCCCCTGCGGTGACTACCGAAGTTGATAGCAATGCCGTATCTCGCGGGGCATAGGATTTAAGAAGCCTAGTTATGTCACAAGGCACATAGGGCTAACAAGGACCTATACCCGTTGGGTACCAGCTGCGCCGGAGCAAGGTTGATGTCGCTGAAGAAGCGAACAATAAAGGGCTGGAGGGGTAAAATGACCCCGCAGTTCAGCATATAACCGTATATGGCCACGAAGCCTGGTGGAGGGTTCCACGCGGTCCTCCTTTTAGGCAGCGCGATCGTCACTTGCTCCAGCATCTCATAGTACTCCCTGTAGCGTTTCAGATGAAGCTCAGTAACCACGTTCGGCTCGGTGTCAATGAAGCTTGGGCTTGTTGAAGAGAAAAGAAGATGCCTGATTCTGTGGGTGCTGTTGTCTAGTGGGTCCGGTCTCTGGTCTCCATAGAGGGATGAACGCTTAACCATGACCTCTTCGAATGTTGAAGTCCTTGCTAGGGGAATCTAGATGAAGTCTTAGACGAACTCTCTGACAAAGTTACGGATGAAATAACAATAGGAGCGACGGGGACCTGTATATTCGAATAATCGATGCTTAGAGGGATGGGGCGTCGACGAACAGCAAAGAGGAGGAAACTAGCTCTTTCAATTTCCTCCAACATTCACATGCCCATAAGCCACGAATCCATAACAAATGAGGAAAAGGCACGAAAAAGGGAGTTTACCCGAGAAGTTGATGAAGCAGACGCCTGAGAAGATGGTATCGCGGCGATAAGCTTCGAAGACCAACAACTCTCTCGAAAAGCTTTCGAAACTTCCTTTTACACTAAAGGTTAGAAAACAAATGGCAGAGAATGGAAAAGTCCAAAAGAAGAAGAGGTCAAATATATATAGGCTCTAACGAGGAGCACCAGCCATTGATCTCCAATAAACCTAACTGTTCAAAGGGTGCCTCGGGAAGACAAAAGAAATGATTAATGCTTCGACAATTGCTGGCTCAATAACCAAAACCAACAAGGAGGTGCCACATACTTAAAAGAAGTAATAACCGCCGCCTTCTGAAATTTAAAACGACGTGTGGACTGAGACCACGCGTCCCAAAACTTGTAAAGGACACATGCTCTTTCCCTCAGCAACGCGCCACGTCATTAAAGTATGATCCCCCTTCAAGCAAAACGCACCACATTGTTGAAAGACGTTTCTCTTTCGAACGAAACACATCGTTTTATAAAGAAAAGAAAATGCCTAACACCATAAACGCATTACACCGTTTAAACCATCCCCACTCCTGAAAGAATGCCGCGGCAATTCTCAAAAACCAAGCTAAGTCCACAAATCCACTCTCTGGCAAAGGTAAATCCCCTTAGAACAGTTTTCCTTGGAGATTTAGGGGGTATTGTTGTGTGAACAGCCCATGCCTGATCCTTAGATCTTAGGATCCGAAGCCATTTGAATGAATGTTGCCGAGAAGTCTCCCCTTTACGGCGAGAACTCCCTCGATGCCAGCACGTTCTCGCAGCATGATTATGAATGTCTAACAAATAGTTGACCACGAACAGACTCATTGTGTCAAAAGAGGACCTAACGCTGTAGTACGCCAGGTTAACATTTATGATGGTCTCAGTCAAGGTCAGAATCATGTCATCATAAGTGCTAGACGAATTAAATGCCTAAACAGTACAGGTTACTGTTCAACCACCCTATTTTGTCCCATCTACAGACGAATTCCCTAAGAAGACAGGAGTTACACGTTTTAAGGTAACATCCTTCTAATGACGCTTCCCAACAACTGAACATGCCTGAAATAGTTGGAAGCAAGAGGATGTCTGTAGAAGTATAAATAGGGATATTTATGAAGGACTAAGGTATGTTATTGAATATTTTCACCAACCCTAAAAACTCTTAAAAACACTTCATTAACTCACTTTCTAATAAAAAAACTAACTTAATCGTTGGAGGTTAATTGCCGACTTAAGTCCGTCAACCCTCATCGATCTTTCTTTATTTTGATAGATAGAAGATCCCCACACAGTCTCCGAGGAGTCATTATCTTAGGCGAGAACCTTCTCACAGGGTTTCAGTAGCGAACTTCACACTTTCGAGCTCAACAAATCCGTAAACACCCTTACGCGATACAGTTGACCTTCGTTAACTACGTGACCCATTTTTCACCGTCAACAGACTTTTACACCATTAGGCGACTCAATAAGATCCTAGACTCCGTCACTCTTCATGGAACTCATCTTATTTTTCATAGCATTGTACCATAATTATGATTATTTACAACTCATGGCTTGTGAAAAGGACTCGGGATCATTCTCGACTCCAATGTTATAGTCAAATTCTTGTAGATACACAACCTAATCATCATGAATTGCTGACCTCTTAGTTCTAACAGATCTTCCTTAATGTTGCACCATCATCTTCTTAGGAAGTATGTGGTTCAACTCATTGTTCAAAAATCTCGGGCAACTCTTGAACAACTTAATCTACCGGAATGTTGTCAATAGCTTGTGGAACTTCAATAATTGGTTGTTTAACACCAGTTTGTACTTGAGAGGCACTGTGAACAATAACCAATCTATCTCCTGAAATGGAAGATTGAGATATTGAATTATCATTTTTAAAAACTATATTCCTGATTTGATCGCTCCCACTGATCAGGTCATATTGCAGAAATTTTGCATTTCTTGATTCCATAGTCCTAGTGTTGTGAGATTGATAATAAAATCTGTAACCCTTAGACCTTTCAGCATAATCAAATGAAATACCCACTAATGGTCCTTGGGTCCAGCTTATTCTCTTGTGGATTATAAATACTCACTTCAGATGGGCATACTCCACACCATGTCCAATAATGTTCAGTTTATTCTTTCTGCTACACCATTCTGGTTTGGTGAACCAGGCATGGTGTATTGGGCAACAATCCTATGCTCTTGAAGAAACCTCGCAAACGGCCCAGATGTTTGTCCATCCTTGGTGTATCTACCATAATATTCTCTACCTCTATCTAATCTCACGATCTTAATTTGCTTCTCGCATTATTTTTCTACTTCAGCCTTAAAAATCTTAAAGGCATCTAATTCTTCGTTCATGTTATGAAGCAAGTAGATGTACATATATCATGAGTAATCATTTATAAAAGAGATGAAGTATTTTTGACCATGTGAGTTCATGTCTGGACTACATATATCAGTATGTATGCTCTCTAATATGACCGAACTCTTATTAACACCTTTCTTTGACTTGTTGGTCTGCTTTCCCTTTATATAGTCCACACAAGTCTCAAAATCAATAAAATCCAGAGTACTAAGTACTCCATCATTTACTAATCATTTAATTCTTTCTATGGATATATGAGCTAATCTCCGGTGCCATAATTTAGAGGAATCCTCATGAGTGGCATTGTTTTGTAAATTAATGCAGTAAAGATCAACAGACAAAGTACCACTCCCAACACAATCATATTTATAAAATAAACTAAAAGATGTTTCTAAGAAATGAAAGGAATATCCAAAAGGTATAGGTCTTAAAATTGAAATCAAGTTTCTTAAAAAAATTGGAACATAAAAGGTCTTTTCTAACTCTAAAACAAAGCTACTACTCAAACTTAAATAGCATGTCCCTATAGCCTCCACATGTGAGTCAATCTTATTTTCGTATAAGATGTTTTGCTCACTTCCCACTGGCTTCCTTAGGTTTTGTAAACCCTGCAAGGAATTAGAAATGTGGATTGATGATCCAGAATCAATCCACCATGTGTTAATATTTACATTAACTATATTATATTCATAACAAACAAACGAGATTGGATTATCTCTGTCCTCAAGCCATTTCTTAAATTTAGTACATTCCTTCTTCACGTATCCTTTCTTTTTACAGAAAAAAAAACACTTGGAATCCTTCTTAATATCAACAAAACTACAGAAAAATTGTATTTTTCAAAAAGACAGAAGAAAAATGGCATTTTTACAAAATTGTATCATCTTCAACCTTCAACCGGGTCACACAGACCTAGTGCAAATCCGTGGACCCGAAAGCCAAAACCCGGTCGTAATTCACTACTCCGGCGGCCAAAAACCTCATTTTTCAATCACAAAATTTTTAAAAAATTAATATCTTAAGGATTTCTAACAATATTTTGCTTCAGAAACAACTCAAAAGTAAACTTCAAATTATTTTTGAAACTTTCGGCCATGAGCAGAGTAGAACAAAGGTATTATACAAAAACACCAAGGCAGAGATTAAACTTGGCTCTGATACCACATGTAAACTTAAACACGATCATAAGTGCGGAATTAAACTTAAAGAAGGATCGAAAACTGAAAATGCCCCACCTCCAACCATTGATGCAATCACACGCTCACTCTCTATTTTCTCTCACGTTTTGGCTCTTCCTAAACTCTAATCACTCGAATTTAGATGGTGTATCAGTGAAGGATGATGAGTGTTGAGTTTGAGGACCAAACATGTATTAATAGCCGAGCTTGGCCGAGGCTCCCATCAAGCACCCGGCGTCCGTTGCCACGTCTTGAGCAACCTCGTGGGTCACATTCTTGAGCCTTAGGGAACGTGATGAAGACCCGTTACGAAGTGTTGGACCACTTCATGCATGCTCCTACAAAAATGGAGCTTGAGACCCGTTTGAGGGAACGGGTCTCGTGGAGTTGCCTGGTCGTGGAGCTCTACCATATTCTTCAACAAAATCAAACTCACTAAAATTAATGTTCAAGTTCCAGCTCAACTGTTGAATTCCTAATTTGTTTAATCAAACATATTCGTGAAATATTTTGTTCATATTAATTGTTAAAAAAATTTCTTTGAGAATAATAATTGATTTTTGAGTACAAATTACTTATAAGTAGTAATTAGCAAAATTAGCAAACACGTAAGACGTCTTTAATAGTTTAATTATCAGCTCTTAGCCAAATCATGTGTAAGAAGACAGCATCAAAGAACAGGGTAGCAGTCATGAGTTTGTGGGTTTAAGAATTTCAAATTAACCGTCCGAAACTTATAGTCAATCATTTCAATTACAAAAGATAAACCTTAATTGAACTAAAAACACAATCTTAATATAATTATATTTATAAGCACAAACCAGGTTTGGTGGTTTTGTCGCTTCGATTGTCAACCGAATTAACTGAAACCATTCAAAACTTAAATTTAATCATTTCATTTACAAAAGATAAATTTTAGTTGAGCTAAAAGCACAAAGTTTAATTTACTTATGTTTAGGGCATCCTCAATTTTGTTTCGTGTCTGCTATTTGTATTTTTTTGCCTTTATTATTAGGGATAATTGCACTAAAGTACCCTGACGTTTGACTATATTGCAATGAAATCGTGAGTTTAGCCTTAATTGCATGTTAGTACCTTTGACTACGTTGACCGGTATGTTGACTTTGACTTTTTGGTAAAAAGACAAAATTGCCCCTGGTTTAAAAAAAATAAATTAAATAAAAATTTTAAAAAATTGAAAATTTAATTTTTTTTTTAACCAGGGGCAATTTTGTCTTTTTACTAAAAAAGTCAAAGTCAACATACCGGTCAACTTGGTCAAGAGTACTAACATGCAATTAATCAGTTAGTTAAGGGTATTAACATACAATTAAGGCTAAACTCACGATTTCATTGCAATATAGCCAAACGTCAGGGCACTTTATTACAATTAACCCTTATTAATTAATATATTTCTCTACTTTTGTAGAAAAATTTTACGATAAAGGTGAGGATCGAACATCTATCATAAAAGTTATGGGAAAAGTGCTCAATTACTTTATACTAGTTGTAGGGTTGGCCGCGGTTCCAGAACCGACGGTTTTGGTTCTAGAACTGTCGGTTCCGGTCCCCCTAGGAGGGGAACGGAACTAGGACCATGGGGTCCCGATTCCAGTTCCGATTTTGAAATCGGGGGAGGAACTGCGGTTTCGGTTCCTCCTCCGATTCTGGGAACCGGAACTGGCCCCTTTTTTTTAATTAAAAATTTTAAAAATGGAACCGGTTAGGGAATCGGAACCTACAGAACCGGCAGTTCCAGTTCCCTAAAATCAAAAATCAGAATTGGAATCTTTTGTTCCAGTTCCGATTAGCCGGTTCCTAACCAGTTCTGAACCGGGACCGCCGATCCCGGTTCGAACCGAACCGGAGCCAACCCTAATTGTTGGATATTTAAAAATAAGGATAAATTGTAATGGAATGCTCTAACATTTGGTCATATTGTAATGAAACCGTACTTTTGCTTAAAGCACAACTAAATAACTCGAATAATTATTAATTTGGTCCCTAAGGTATTTAAAAATAGTGAAAATTATCAAAAATGACCTCCTAAGTTTACCGAAAATTGTTTTTAACCACATCTTTCAAAATGATTTACAGTGACCATCTTAAAAATTTTATTTCAATCCTTAATAAAAAATATTACAAAAGCACACCTAGAAAATTACAAAAGCATCCCAAATTTAATTGTATGTATAATTATATAAATACCCAAAATCGTAAAATTATAAAAATAAAAAAAAACCCTGTACCCAAATTCTGAAATTCAATGCTAAGGTATTTTAAACTTCATTCTCTTCTCCCCATTTCCACAAGCAGTTTTAATCACTCTTCAACTAAACTTTTCTTTTCATATCTTCAACATAATGTACTGAAACTAAGTATTTGTTTCATATGTTAGTATACATAAATCGAATCTAGTGTTGAAGTTTTTCTTTGGGAGCATTAGAAAATTATGTAGGTTGTGTTTTGGTTCCAAAATCAACAACAAATTTAGATGTATGTTTTTTTTTAAAAAAAATAAATGCATTTTTGTAATGCATCATATGTTATGAGTATTTGTTGCATTGATCTATTGTTTGAGTGTATATGGTTAGATTGATTCTCGAAATATTTTTTTTATTTTTTGAGAAGATTTCACGCTAAATATTGACGTGAAACACGCAAAATTTAGACGTGAAACATGCTAAAATTTGACGTGAAATCTTATGATTTCTGAAGAATTTTCTATTTTTTTTTCAGAAAATGGCTATACGCAGGCTGATAATTTATTACAATAGGCAGTGGAATGGGTTGATAATTAACTACAATACGCTGACATTCAATGTGAGACACGCTGATACTTACTGTGAAACATGCTGATGCTTGCCGTTAAACAAGCTGATACTTACTGTGAAACACGTTGATATTTACCGTGAAACAGCTGAGACTCGACATGAAACACGCTAATACTCGACAATTTACGTAAAATTAAACAACTGAATGTAAAACCTAAAAACACGAAATAAACCGGTAACATTTCTTGTCATTGTTAAAGTAAAAAATAGATACTTGATGTGATATACTTGTCATTGTTAAAACACACTGATACTTGACATAAAACACGCTGACATTCGATGTGAAACACGTTGATATTTGACGTGAAACACGATGACATTCGACGTGAAACATGCTGACACTTACCATGAAACACGCTGAGACTCGACGTGAAACACGTTGAGACTCAATAATTTACGTAAAATTAAACCACTAAGGGCCTGTTTGTTATACAGGACTGGACTATTTCCAGTCCAGTCATGTGTTTGTTGAGTGCATGAGATTAGACTTCTCCAATCCTATGAACCATTTTTGTCCGGCCCAGGCGTGAATATTGAGTCCCGCCTGGAAGCATGGGACAAATTTGTCCCATGTTTTTTTTTCGTTACTTTTTAAAAAAAATTAAATTTATATAAATATTCAATATATATTATTAAAATATTTAAAAATAACATTTTTAATATCAATAAAAAATAAAATTATTTATAATATTTAAATATTTATTTTATTAAAAAATTTAATTTTTCAATCAAATTTAATTTAAATCTTTTAATTTTTTTAAAATAATTTTATTTTTTTAAAAATTAATTTTATATAATTTTATACTTATCAATCTCACACTATATAAACATAAGACATAATTATATTTTGTTCATTTTCGTATTACATTAAATAAAAAGTGGACCTTGATAGTATGATACTTTTATATCCTTTTAACTTTTTTTATAATTTTAATATGTAATTAATTGCTATTATATATTTTACTTATAATTAATTTTAAAATATATTTAATTTTTAAAATTTTATATTTATTTGAAATAATTTTAATTTAATTATATAATATTTAAAAATAATTTTATTTTATGTGAAAATTAATTTAATCAATATTATTTTATCTAATCTCATTCTATACCAAACAAGGGACATTACTATTTTTAATCCAATTCATACTTCACCAAACACATCAGGCCATGTTTGGTACATGGGATTAGAATTAGGATTGGACTATTTTAAGTGAATCTAATCATAGTCTCATATTTGGTGAATGGGATGGGATGAGATTATTTAATCTCACTTTTGAAATAGTCTCATTACAATGGGATTATTTAGTCCTACCACCCACCATGGGTTTAATTAGTCCAATGCTATTGGGATTAAATAAAATTAAATAACTATTAAATAAATAAATAAAAAATTTATGTTTACATAAATTAAATATCTAATTTATGGGATTGTTCAATGCTTTTTTTTAACACTTTTTTAATTTCTTATTTACATATTTTTATATAAAATATTATATTTATTTAATATATTTTATTAAAATAATTTTAAAAAATAAATTTTAATAACAATAAAAATAAATATTATTTGTAATATTTAAATATTTCATTTTATTTAATAAACCAAATTTAATATAAATAATATAATTTTTTTAAAATAATTTTATTTTTACTTTAAAAATTAATTTAATTTAATTTGTATACTAATTAATCTCACACTATATAAAATATATGATATAACTATGTTTTATCAAATTCTCTACTACACCAAACGAAGTACGACACTTGATTGTATGTGCTTTTACACCCCTTTTAACTTATTTATTTTTTAATATTTTTTATATTTAATTAATTAATATATTATATATAAATATATTTAATTATTTTAAATATGACATTTATTTAGATTTATTTTAAATGATTTTATTTTAATTATAAAATATTTAAAATATTTTTTTATGTGAAAATTAATTTTAATTCATTCTGATTTTATCTAATCTCATATTGTACCAAATAAGAAACAATATTATTGTTAGTCCAATTCATACTGCACCAAACACATGACAGTACTAATTTAATCAAATCCAATCAAATCCAATCTTATCCTATCATATCTCATAAAAATATTTCAATCCAATCCCATGCATCAAACGTGCCCTAATTGTAAAACCTAAAACACGAAATAAACCTGGTAACATTTCTTGTCATTCTTAAAGTAAAAAATAGATACTCATGTTATGAATCGTTAAATAATTGAAGTGAAACATGGTTTAAATTCACGTGAAACATACAAGAATTTGGCGTGAAACACGCAAGTATTCTACGTGAACAAATTCAAATTGCAAAAATTCCAAGTGACAGTAACAGGTTACGTGAAACACACAAATAACAAGCGATCACAGGTTACGTGAAACACACAAATAACAAACGATAACAGGTTATGTGAAACACATGAATAACAAACAGTAACAGATTGCATGAAACACGCAAATAACAAACGGTAACTGGTTTCAATTTGTTTGCCTCATTCAATCACCACCGAAATACTAACAAATTCAATCAACAATTTTTTTTTCTTAACTACAACACTTTTTTTTGTTAAAATTAATCAACAATAAAGACACTGTCAACAAATTCAATAAATTCAAAAAACAATCTGTCAAAAAATTCAACAAATTTAATCAATAATTACAACACTGTCAAAATCATCACACTAAATCATCTTTATACAAATTTTAATGTTCAAGTAACAGTTTGATGAAGTTAAAAATGCGGTGTTTCAGATGGGGCCAACTAAGGCGCCGGGTACTGACGGTATGCCTGCGCTCTTTTATCAGAAATACTGGGATATTGTGGGTAGTTCTGTTACTCAAGCCCATCTGGAAGTGTTAAATAATCATGGTTCTATGGCTGCTATTAATACAACTCTTAATGCTCTAATTCCGAAAATCAAGAATGCCCATTGTTTGTCTGAGTTCCGTCCTATTAGTCTCTGCAATGTCCTTTATAAGATTATTGCAAAGACTATGTCCAATAGATTGCGTTTTGTTTTGGAGGACATTATCTCGGAATCTCAAAGTGTCTTCATCCCAGGGCGTTTAATTATAGATAATGCTATCATCGGATTTGAATGTATGCATGCCTTAAAGATAAAAAAAAGGTTGGGAAATCGGGTTACATTGGTCTCAAACTTGACATGTCCAAAGCCTATAATAGGGTCGAATGGGTTTTTGTGGAAGGTATGATGCGTACCTTAGGCTTTCTGGAGTCTTGGATTCAGTTAGTCATGCGCTGTGTTTCTTCAGTTTCCTTTCGGTTCCTACTTAATGGTGAGCAAGTTGGTTTTCTCACCCCTACTTGCGGGTTACGTCAAGGTGACCCCTTGTCACCATATTTATTTCTCTTATGTGCAGAAGGATTTTCAAGCTTGATTCAAACAGCGATTTCGAATGGTTCTTTGTCAGGTCTCCGATGTAGTAGAAATGGCCATAATATCTCACATCTTTTTTTTGCGGATGATAGTTTGTTGTTTACTCGTGCTTCTATCCCTGATTGCTTGACTATTAAATCTATTATTCACCATTACGCTTTGGCTACAGGTCAGGATGTTAATTTCAATAAGTCTGCCCTCTGTTGTAGTCACTTTATGTCTGCGAGTAGAGCTTCAGACTTGGCTGCTTGTTTGGGTGTTCAACTTGTTGGGTGTCACGAGCGATATCTTGGCCTCCCGAGCTTTTCAGGTCAATCCAAATCCCATCTTTTTCGTAACATAAAGGAAAGGGTTTGGTCCAAGCTTAAGGGTTGGCGTGGCAATTTCTTTTCCATTGGGGGTAAGGAAGTTTTAATTAAAGCTGTAATTCAATCTATACCTGTATATTCGATGAATCTTTTCAGGCTCCCCATTTCTTTAATTCAAGATATTCATCGGATGGCAGCTAATTTTTGGTGGGGTAGTTCTCAATCCAAAAAATCTATTCATTGGTGCTCATGGGAAACTCTTTGTTTAAGTAAATCGGCTGGTGGGATGAGATTTGAGAATTTGATGGTTTTCAATCAAGCTATGTTAACAAAGCAGGGTTGGTGTCTTATCACAGATACAGGTTCTTTGGCTTTTCGTGTGCTTAAGGGTTGTTATTTCCCTAACTCAAGTTTTCTCAAAGCTAGGTGGTCTTCTCAGGGTTCTTTTCTATGGCGTAGTCTCCTTTGGGGTCGTGATCTCATTGAGTGGGGTTCAAGATGGCGAATTGGTGATGGGTCCAGGATTTCTATTTGTAATGACCACTGGATTCCCAGAACTTGCTCTTTTAAGATTCTTTCTCCTTCTAGCCTACCGCCTGACTCTTTGGTGTGTGATCTTATTCTGCCTTCGAGGGTTGGAATGGTGTGTTGGTTAAGTCATCTTTTCGACAGGAGGATGCTGAGTTAATTCTTCGAATTCCTTTGTTGGGTTCTCGGCATGCAGATTCTCTTCTTTGGCATCTTGAAGAATTGGGAAATTATTCGGTTAAAAGCGGGTATCGAGTGGGTATGGATCACTTATTGCTTGCTAGTGGTTCTAGTCTTGGTTTGTCTGAATCGTGGTAGAAATATTTATAGCGAATTAACATTCCTCCAAAAGTTAAAATATTTATCTGGAAAGCATGTAACAATTGGCTTCCTACATATTGTAACATCCCGGATTTCGGGTGATGAATATTTTTACTATTTGAGGGGGTGTAAATGTAATTAAATGTATGGTTATTTTATGATTTCCAGCGGACCGAATTGAATAGTGAAAAATGAATGAAAAATGAAAAAATTGGAAAACTGGACCAGAGAGCATCGCGACCTGGTCACCGCGACCACAGGTCGCGACAGCTCGCTCGCGGTGAAAAACGTAAAAATCTGGCAGTGAGTACCGCGACCACAGGTCGCGATGGCTTGCTCGCGATGAAAATGGCAAAACCTGGCAGTGAGCAACGCGACCAGCCACCGCGACCACAGGTCGCGATGGACTGCTCGCGACGAAATTGTCAAAAACAGGCAGAGAGCAACGCGACCATTCGCGCGACCAGGGCGCGCTCGCGACGAAGGCGGTGCGCGCATTCCAGTGAGCATCGCGACCTGGTGCCGCGACCACAGGTCGCGACGGCGGTCGCGATGGCGAAAAAAATATAAAAAAAATAGAAGCTTCTCGCAGAAGCGAGAAGCCAGAACAGAGAGAGGAAGAACCGAGAAAAAAGAGAGAAAATGAGAGAAAAGAGAGAAGAAAAAGAAGAAGAAGAAGAGAGAAGAAGAAGAAAGAAAAGAAAAGAAAAAGAGGAAGAAGAGGAAGAAAGGGAAAGGAAAACGAAATCGTGGAACCGCGATTCTCGAACGAAAACTCGGATTCCAAGTAGGTGTACTCTCATTTTCGAAATCGTTTCGAGAATACTTTTTCGTTTTAGTTTTCGATTTCGTTTCTCGTTTTTGTTTTCGTTTTCGATTTCGCTAAAAGTTTTCGATTCCGATTATTCGTATGAAAAATGTTTATATTATATGTAAAATCGATGATTTGTGGATCTACGATTGATTATTGTTGATTTCGATATTTATATGCTTATTGTTGATGCGTTTGAATATTTATATGATTATTGTTGATTTCGTTATATGTTGTTGATTTCAGAAAGATTCGGAAAGATTTTATATTATATCGTATTTGTTTGTGAAAATCGTTTATCGAAATGGCCCTAGGATACGTAGACATAGAAGTGGATATAGGAGGTTGGTATACCAGCTGGGTTTTATTGAGCAGTACTGCGCCGATATTGATTGATTGATATTGATGATATTGATGTACCTCCTCTTGGATTCGTCCAGAGGCTGGGAGATACGTACCTCCTCGGGATTCGTCCCGGGGGTTGGGAGTTAATGTACCTTCCCAAGGATTCGTTCCTGGGATAGGGAGCTATGTACCTCTCTAGGTTCCGTACTCACGGTCCTAGAGTTGGGAGACACGTACCTCCTCAGAATTCGTTCTGGGGGTTGGGAGCTTGACCCATATTCCAGTCCGTATATGTTTAGTATTCTAGTGGGCCAAAATTGATAGAATTGAAAGTGAATCGAATGATTTTATTGATCGAATTCTTATGTTGATTTCATTATTGTACTTCGAGAAATTGAAATTGTTTAATGATTTAATTTTGGAAATTCAATTGTTTTGAAATCGATTAGTGATGAAAATGTTTATCTTGTGGTTTATTTCTCTTTAAAGACTAATTATATTGTAGTTTATTTAATTGAGTTTTTAGTACACCCACTAAGCTTTATGCTTAGCGCGTTAGTTTTGTGTCTAACGCGTAGGTACCAGGAATCCAGAGGAGGCTAGAGATTGAAGGAGGAGCAAGTTGCAGACCGAGTCACAGAATTGTACAGTTGGGTAGCTATATTTTTGTTATGTGTATATAGATTCTGAAAGCATGCATATACAGGGAAATTGTAAATACGTTTTGTAAAATGTTTTGTAATTAATTAGTTTATGATTTATGTCCTTTAGTATTAAAAATGTTTGCAACTATCAAAGTCTGTTTTGTTTTATTTTATAAACTGTTTTGATAAGTCGCACTAAACGGCAGAGTGCGCAATTGATTGAAATTGACATAGAAGTGTTTGTGAAAAATGTAAATTTTGAATTGAATTGTGTTTAAAACAGGTTTGAAAAGTCCGAAAAACAAACGGCACTCTGCCGAATTTTCGCAAAAAGTTAATTATTGTTATGGGCTCACTTGAAAAGGATCTTTAAAATATTTTATGGGCTCACACTGATTTTAAAACGTAAAATGAGTTTTGAAAAGTTTTGAAAGTCCGAGTAGCGCGCCCCGGGTCGGTCCGGCCGGGTCGGGTCGGGGGGGGTGCTACACATATGCTGTTCTTGCTTCCAGAAAATTGATGGTAGCTTCCTTGTGTTTGATCTGTCACATGCAACTTGAATCTATTGGCCATTCTTTGTGGTTTTGTAAATCGTTGAAGCTTATTAGGAAAACTTGGTCCCATTCTTTTGGTTTTACTGCTCCAACTTCTGGCTCCCTTTGTGATTTTCTTACTGTGTGCAAGAATCAAGTTGATGATCAGGATTTTGCAATGCTCCTTATTCTCCTTTGGAGACTTTGGTTTTGTAGAAATCACTTTGTTCATCAAGGGATGTTGCTTGACGCTGGAGACTGTTATGGCTGGGCAAGGTCTTTTGCTGCTGATTTCCAGAATGCAGTTTTGGCTTCTTCTCGCATGCCTGTTCCCATGCAACATTGGCAGCCACCTGGAGACTCTTTTCTGAAGTTGAATTCAGATGCAGCAACCAGTGTCAAGTCTAATAAAGTTGGTTTAGGTGTTGTTGTTCGAAATCACTTAGGCCAAGTTCTACTGTCTGCTGCATCCAGTTTGTCTTCTTGCTTTTCTCCATTGTTGCATGAAGCCCTTGCTCTGAAACGTGGTCTCGAGTTAGCTCGTGACGCTAGTCTTTCGAGGTTGGTTCTTGAGTCGGATTGTGCGACCCTTGTTAAGTCCATCAATTCGAATCAGCTTCCTTTGTCTGAGGTGGGACAAGTTATTTCAGATATTATTGTTCTTATTCGTTGTATGGAGGTTTCTTGTATTTCTTTTGCCCCTCGTAATGCTAATAGGGTTGCTGATGCTTTATCTAAGCTTGGTCTTAGTTTAGATGGTGAATCCATTTGGATGGAGGATTGTAATTGTTTGTTTCTGGTTTTTATATATATATATATATATTCCATTTTCAAAAAAAAAAAAAAAAAAACAACACCCAAAAACACCATCAAATTCAAAAAGTTCACCTTCAAATCAGATGATTTCCCTTATCCAAAACCAGGAACGTTTTGTCTTCTCGTACCCTTTCAAGTCCGACCAAAACCGTGGAATGAACCTAAAGTGAACGAACCCACAGTGAACAAAGCCTAATCGACTAGTTGCATGTCATCTGACCACGCCGGCGCCTACGACAGCAATGGCCAACCTCTGACGGAGACAACGACCTAGTAAATGTCTTCGATCTCCTTCCCCGACCTCTGGTATTCTATCTTTCTCTCTCTTGGTTTCTTTTTCTCACTCTAAAAGTAAATCTCAGCCGACACTTTTGGTCGTCTTCTTCTTTTTCTTCGGCCGATCGTCTTCTTCTTCTTCGGCTGATCTTTTTTTTTCTTCTCTCACCGGCTTTGCTTCGATCCCTTGGTCCATCTGCTTCTTCTCTTTCTAGAAATTGGTTTTCTCTCTTTAAAAAAATCACCAGAAAAAATCAAATGAATTGGGTTATGCTATATTTTACATGGGGTTTTTTAAAATTTTACATGGTCACTGACAATTAAATTGAATAATGTGGTTAAAAATAATCTTTACCATAATTAAAAGGTTATATTTGAATTTGTTCCTTAAAAATATCACTTTTTGACCTATTTTTAATTTTTTACTCTCATTGTCCCTAATTTTTTTTAAAATACATCAATTTAGTCTTCATGACAAAAATTTTAACAGTCAAACCTGACATAAAATATAAATTGACCACTTTACAATTTTTTATTTAATTATTAAATTAGAATGATGTTTTTACCTTTTAACTTTTTAACAACTTTACCTATTTGGATGTCCTATATGAAATTGGTATATGTTATAAAAATTTAAATATTTTTAAAAACACTTAAAATAGATTAAAACAATCAAATAAATAAAATAAATTCAAAATTAAATACTTGTAAAACTCAAATGTAAACACTTATAAATTTAAGCAATTTTATTATTATTGTTTTGGGAGAAATTGGTAAATACAAAATGAAGTGATTTATTTATATTTTTACTAATGGAAACAAATCATGAGAACAATAAAATAGCAATAGATGGCGAAATCATGACCTATGGACATCGAATGGGCCACTGGAAAGACTTGGTCTAAAGGAGAGCCCCTTCGGGCCCCCATATCACTTTCCAGACCTAGGTAATGACTTTAGCACGTGATGAATCAAAGGAAACTAGGGTCCAGTGAACCATCCCCTTAGCTGCCAAATCACCCCCTTTAGGTGAAGAAAGGAAGGATTTGGAAGTTGTTCAAAGTGAGATGGAATCCATGAAAGCGTAAAACGAGGTGCAGTAGAAAAAGCCTGCACCGACAATGATCTATCACCTCTGACCAAAGGTCAGAGCAGGCAACAACCTATTTTCTTAGACTGCAAAACTACATGAAAAGCGACCTCACATCTTTTGAAAGCAATTCTTCATCCAGACTGCTAGTTGTACGGATCTATGTGTACGTACCTATCAAAATAGTCTTTTTGGAGGAAGAGTCAAGCGCAATCACTTAAGATCAAAGGGGAGTTTGACACGTGTCATCAAGGTCACAAGATTGTAGGTGAGGGAATCAATGCCCCAGGCTAAATAATCAGAAAAGGCCCATTGACCAAGAAGAACGACGCGAAGCCATGGGGACTGATAGTTGAAAGTCTATATAAAGGTACATCAGACTTCATCAAAGGTAACTTAAGCTCTGGCCTGGAAAGCCCTAGTATGTAAAGGAAAACTCTGGTGGTCTTTTTCTAAAAATATTGAGATTTAAGCCTTCCATGTACCGTCTCTAAACCTACATCATCTCATTATTATTGTATCCTTTCTTAGATCTCCTTTTCTAATTTGAGCATCGGAGGGTTATTGCCGGTGAACACCGGTAACCCCTGACCTCTTATTCTTTATTTCCTTTTAAGAAAAGGTGATAAACAGGTTAGCTAAGGTCGATATACTCTAGTGAGCTTACTTCCTTGAAAGGTTAATACCTTCGTAAGACCTTTTTCCCTAATCCTAAGGTCAATACTCTTCAGCAAACCTACTGTCTTCGAAGGGAAATACCTTCGTAAGACCTTTGCTTGTGGTCAATGCGTAGGATATTCTGCGACAAATCTACGTGTTGGTGTAAAACCACTTTCTTGCATCAACAATTATATTTTTATTTTATAACATAATAATAATAAATGTGTGTGTATATATATTGTAATTTTATTATTATATTTTATTTTATAATATATATATATATAATGTATATATATATTATATAATATACTCTAATATATATATATATATATATATATAATATTTTAAAAAATAAAGATTTTTAACCAAATTTTGAGTTTTATAAGTATTCAATCTTGAGTTTTATTTTTATTTTTAATAAATGATGTTGCCTTTAATTCTTTTTTAAAATTTTTGTAATTTTTAATAAATTTTATCATATTTATTTTTTATTTAATCATTTTTAGGTGTTTTTTTTTAAAGAAACTTTAAGTTTTTATAACACATATTAATTTTTATTAGACTATTGCAAATAGGTAAAATTGTTAAAATGTAAAAGGTTGGAGGGTATGGAACGCCCCTAATTTTTCATAATTATGAAAAATATTATTAATAATTATTATTAAGCATGCAACAGTCAAGTATGTGATTTAACTTGGTGGAATGTATATATTTGGTATATGGTGTATAAATGAGTAGTGATTTTTAACCGATTTAACTCCCATTACAGATATTATTTTTATGGTGCATTTGGATCATAATGGGTCCAATTGAATATTGGTGAAGTTAATTTGGTGATTGGATAAGTGTGGAATATTTTTAGAATATTATTGAGATGGACTGTGATTAGTGGGTTAGTTTGATAATTAAAGGAGGATTGGCAAATCATATGTGATTAATAGCAAATTTGTACCATTGTAGGATTTTAATAAGCTCAAGGAAGCAATTTGCAATTATGGAGATATATATATATATATATATATATATATATAATTGCTAGTGGAGAATTCCACTCAATGGAAAGGTCAAACAAAAAAAAATTAAAAAAATATATCACTGAGTGGAATGAAGTGGTGTAGTGGAGGCAATTAAAATGAAAATAGAAGCTAAAAATAATAGAGCAAAGGTCGGGGGAGAAGAGAGAGAAAGGGAAGAAGAAGAAGAAGAAGAAGAAAAGAGAAGAAGTCAAGAAGTCAAGAAAAAGAAGAAGAGGAAGAAGAAAGGAAAGAAAAAGTGTTGGGAAATTGTCAAGGTTTGGTGTACACATTAATTTTGAATATTAGTTTTCAGATTTGAATTGAATAGTTGAATTTTTCAATAATTTGTAAGTTTTTGATTAAATTGATTTGTGAAATATATTTGATTATAATTTTGGATTCCTTAAAATTGATAATTGATGAAAATGATGATTGTATTGAGATTGTTTTATTCGAGAATATTGTTTGAATACGATTTCGGAATTATCTTTGATATGAAATTTAATGAAAATTTCTGAATTGGATATATATATATATATATATATATATATATATATATTGATTGATTTAGTTGAAAGTTGGAATTTGATGATTTTGATTGTAAAGAAATTATTTGAGAATTTTACATTGTGAAATATGAAATCTTGAAATGGCCCTAATAGATATGAACACACAAATATGGACATAAGAGGTTGACATGTCAATTGGGTATATATATATATATATAGCGGTACTGCACCGAAATTTCTGTGGTGATGATGCTACTCTATGGATTATGTGTAGCCACTGTTTCGGACGGTCCTAGAGTGAAGACATTTTCGACGGGTAGTTCCAGTTGGTTCCGATGTCGGAAATGATACCTGTATAGTGATACCATTTCGGCGGGTAGTTCCAGTTGGTTCTGATGTTGAAATGGGAAACACGCATGTATTTAGTTCGGCGGGTAGTTCCCGTTGGTTCCGATGCCGAACAGCCCGTAATCTAGTTCTATAAAATCCTGTTATATGTATCAAAGGCCCTGATAAGAAATGAATAATGGATTTACTGAAAGCTATGAAATGAATGAAAAGAGATTTTATTTGAGATATATGTTTGATTTGAAGTACAATCGATTTGAATATTTTTTAAGATAATGAAAATGTTTTATTGATATTTCTTCGATTTGACATATATGATTTAAATATTCTTATGATATTATGAATTTCTGACAACCTGTTACAACTGTTATCATATTGTATTGGAAATATTTTTTGTGTACACCCATTAAGTATTATTGCTTAGCGCGTTGGTTTTTATCGCACGTAGGTAAAGAAGATTCCATAGTAGAAAAGATGTGAAGAGTTGAAACTGCAGAGAATAGTCCAGAGTCACATCACACCTGGGTAGTTTTATATATTTCTAGTTTATGTAAATATTTTCTGTACGCATGCATATACAAGAATTGTAAAAGTTTGTATTATATTTAAGTTTTGTCAATTGATGCCCTAAAGTTTATATTGTTTGAAAATATGCAATTTTATTATTTTTGAATGATTATTTAGTTAACTGTTTTTGATAGATTGAGTTGGTAAGTCGCATCAAATGAAAGGATGAGCATAATGATTGAGAAATGAATTTTTAAAGTGTTTATTTTTGTGAGATTTGAAATTTTATTGAAAACAGGTTTTGGAAAGTCAGAAAAACAGAGGAAAACTCTAGCAAAATTTTCAGAAAGTTATTTTAACCATGTTTAAAGGTTATATTTTAATGTTAAAGTGTAGATTTATAAAATAAAAGCAGAGATTTCAGTATATAGTAGCGCTCCCTGATTCGGTCCGAGTGGATCGGGTTAGAGGGTGTTACAGTTTTGGTATCAGAGAATGGTTTAGGCGTTCCTAGACCTGAAAAACAGATTTTGTATATGCATGCATTGTAGAAAAGAAAAATAAGAGGATGTGACTCTAATCTGTAGAATTCCTCTTCTGTCTTATATAGGATAAAGAAAGAGATGGAACCTTCTAGAAGTGGACATAGAGGTAGACCCGGTAGTCCTGCTAATGTAGCTAGGGGAGCATCGAGTGAATCAGTGAGTCCGAGGATGGCTGGACCAGAGATTCAGGGTCAGCCAGTAATTATGCAACAGATGGCGAAATTCTTTCAGAATGTGGCCAGAGCAGCGCCACAGAGGTCAACGATAGAGCAACTGGCCAAATACAGACCCACAGATTTTTATGGAAGACGAGATGAAGATGCATCCGCTGCAGAGTATTGGTTTGAGCAGACCGAGAGAATATTGCGGCAGTTACATTGTTCGCTAGAGGAGAGCTTTGAGTGTGCAGTTTCATTGTTACAGGGGGGCGCTTACCAGTGGTGGACCTCCATTGCTCAGACAGTACAGCCTGAGGAAAGAACTTGGGAATTTTTCCAGAGAAAGTTTAGGAGAAAATATGTTGGCCGTATATATATTGATAACATGAAAAGAGAGTTTGTTAACTTGAAACAGAAGCAGATGACCGTCACAGAGTATGAACGAAAATTTATCAGGTTGAGTAAGTATGCCAGTGAGATGGTGATTACAGAGGAGAACACAAGAATGTTAAATTCGAGTAGAATGGAATATGCCAGGTAGCTTTTAACAAACTAAAGGCGCTACTAGTTGAGGCTCCAAGTCCTTGTACAGCCAGAGTTTGGTAAAGACTTTGTGATTTACAGTCATGCTTCACATAATGGCCTGGGCTATGTACTGATGCAGGAAGGAAATGTGGTTGCGTATGCTTCCAAACAGCTAAAAACTCATGAACAGAATTATCCGACACATGATCTGGAACTTGCAGCCATAGTGTTTGCTTTGAAAATATGGAGGCATTACCTATATGGAGAGAAATGCTACATTTATACTGACCATAAGAGTCTCAAGTATCTGCTTACTCAGAAAGAACTCAATTTGAGACAGAGAAGATTGATGAAGTTAATTAAAGATTACGACTGTGTTAGTGACTACCATCCAGGGAAAGTAAATGTTGTTGCTGATGCTCTGAGCAGGAAATCTTTATTCGCATTGAGAGTTATGAATGCTCATTTGAGATTGACACCAGATAATGCTATTTTAGCTGAATTGAAACTCAAGCCGAATTTGATTCAGCAAATACTAAAAAAGCAGAAACAAGATGAGAAGCTTTTGGCCATTAGTGGACAAGTCCAAAAGGGAAAGGAGACTAATTTTGCAATCAGGGATTATGGTACTTTATATTTCAAGGATAGAATTTGTGTTTCGGATGATGAAGAGTTGAAGAGGGCAATTTTGACAGAGGCGCACAATAGTCCATATTCAATGCTGATGTGGGATTTTATGCAACTCGCAAGTGTACGAGATCAACACAAGTAATAAAAAGTGAATAGAATATCGTTCCCACGAGGACAATGAATATCAATTACCAAAATTAACTCAACCTAATTCTATTTGAAATAACAATATTTTAGAAATTGCAAATTAACTAAAAACAATTAAAAACTACGATTCGAATTCAAGGGAATTGAGGCGTTAGGATATCCGATTTCACTTGGTTATTATTATCAAACATTCATGAGTTACTATCTAGATTTTATTACCAATGGTTGAATGCGTGCTTAAACTAGATTAACCAATAATCTCTCTCGAGTATTACCAGAATTATTCCATCGCACACCAATACCCTATCTCTCGATGACTACTGAGTGCGCGAGAACACATTAAGAATAAATAAACACAAAACAAGGAACACAAACCAATTACTATATCTCTATGTAATTTAGAATGTGATAGACATTAATATGAGCACGTGGCGGGCGTCTCCTCTCGGTTCATAACCCAACCACCTATGATGATTCTAAGTGATGATCAGACACAATAGAAAGCAATAAACTCAATAATATCTATTCAACACATCAATAACAAATCTAAATAGAAAACCTCAATTGTATTCAATAATTAATAAACCAAGATCCATCATCAATCCTAACTATGGAACATTAGTTCATGCTTGAGTAAAAGAATAAAGCAATAATATTCTTAAATCCTAGCATGGCTAATTACAATGGAAAAGTAAAGGAGAAGAAATCTTAGAAAATTTCGTTGATTCCCAATCGATTGCTTTCCGAGGTAATGCGAAATTGATGACGAATGCGATGCGGAATGAAGATGTTGCTCCCAAACCCTAGAATTTTAGGCCTCCTTTTCTTATTGATTGAGTCTCTATTTATAACTTTCCCAATGAAGAATTTGAGAAGGATATAGCTTTCCCTATGAGAGTTTGAGAAGGAAAAGATGTCCTGAATTCGTGCATCAAAAAGTGCTACCTAAATAGTGCTACCTGAGGTAGCGCTTTTTGATGGAAAAAGCTACGAGTAGAAAAGTGCTACCTAGGGGCGCTACCTGAGGTAGCGCTTCTTGGTAGCGCCACCTGATGGAGAAGAAAAGCGCTAGCTGAGGTAGCGCCTCTTGGTAGCGCCCCCTGATGGGCGAATTTTCCACCAAAAGGTGCTACCTAAGAGCGCTACCTCCTAGACTTGCTCTTCAACTTGATTTTATGGTCTATTGATCCGAAATCATCCAAAACATCATCGATCATCGAATATCACCTGCACACTAAATAAACACATCAAAACGTCCAATTTTCCTTAAGAATCGAGCAAAAACGATAAATAATGGGGTCGTAAAATCATGCAAAATATGACATTATCAATACCCCCAAACCTACCTTTTGCTCGTCCTTGAGCAACATCGGAACGAAATAGAAACAAAAATAAAAATTAACAAATAAAGTAAACTATCCTAATCCACTTTCGTAGGTAAACACGATGACACTTAGCATGTGCCACAAGCCAAACCCCTAAGTGTCCCTAGTAGGAGGAGTTGTGTCTCCTGAGGGTTTACAGCTACGACACCCACAAACGTAATCCCTGTGCGTTGAACTCATTGAAACACTACTTAAAACATACTATCAAAGACTCATTCATGCATGACATACTAATAATCAAGAACTAAAGCTCGGTCTATGGAATCAAGCATCAAACAATATCTAACTAACCAATGCTTGAGTTATCATAATCTCAAAACAAACACATTCGAATGTCATTGATATAATTCGCCTCGACTCTACATCTCGCATGGAATATCTCATTAGAGCTCTTAGAACCTAGGCTTATACACTCATTCAAATATATGCGAATTGGAGTTTATGCACAATAAAAATCAAATTTTTCTTCGCATATGAGTATATAAACAGAAAGACGCTCAGATTATGCAAAAGATCTCATGAACATATTCAGACACTAAGAACGAAATAAATCCCAATGAACGCACATACTATTAAATTGGAATCATCAAAAGATCAGTAGGTCTTTTTCTCGGTTATAATGGGGCCAAGGGTGGAGGTTAAGAAATAAAACGGAAACCGGATTTCAAAAAGAACTTAGGATCATAAACACAGAGATTTATTCGAACTTCGACAAACCTCTACATTTCATTTCAAGCACCAATTTTTTTTTTTTTTTATTAATCCAATCCTTTCTTCTTCTTAGTGTTTTTTTTTTTTTTACTTCAAGCCATTCAATCTTAACACTTTTCTTTTCTCAATTTTTTTTCTTTTTTTGTTTTTAGTAGAACACGACTTGAATTGACTTGAACACTTTTGATTTCCTTATTTTCTTTTCTTACCTTCACAACTTTTCTTGAAAATTCCCTTCTCTTTTCTATGATTCATCTCTAAATGATCTCAAGCTTAAAGGGTAAGGCTAAAAGTATAAGGGCTTGGATTACGGATTTCATGGGAGATGCAAGAAAATGGTTAATGTGTTTGGCTTCAAAGGGGGTAATGGAGCACACAAAAAGGTTGAGAATTATGGCCTTTAACTTGGTTTAAAAACACACATAGCCTACATCACTTCTCAAGCTTCAACCAACTCAAAAGCATAGCACACATGTGAATTTATTTAAAATAGAGTTCATTAGCATCCAAAGCAAAACCTATAGAGATCAATCTATTTTAAAATTATCACGGAGAGTGTATAGGAGTAGAAACAATAAAACCCTCTCAAAATAAAATGATAACAGCTCAAAAACTCATAAAGGCAGTCTCCACTATTAATCATGGCCATTCAAACATGTTGTTTCTCCACTATAATATCAAGAACATGGCTAATTAAATATCGAACAATGAAAAATTCTCTAAGACCTTACTTTAATAAAAGATTATTGGCTCTGCATGCAAAGCGGTCTCACAATATCATGTATAAGCATCATATCTCAACAAATTCAACTAACAGCAGATTCAACTCACAATGCACCAAAGTTTGAATTCCTACCCCCAAACCTAAATCTAACATTATCCTCAATGTTAGTCAATAAAAGAACAAAAAAAAAACAGATAATAGGGAATTCGAAACTCTATAAAGTACACTGGTGAGAATTTACAACGAACACAACAGACTAATAATGTAACAAAGTCGTCAGAATTAACAATCAAAAGCAAACATACTAAAATTAACAAAAAAAACAAAAAAAAAACTATTAACAATTCTAACAATTCCAAAGTTTAAATAAGCAATCCAAAAACTAACATTATTAACAAAAAATGAAACAAAAATAAAATTTTACCAGGTTATCTCTTGCTTTCGCCGACCTACCCCATAATTGATATATTCTCATCAACCTAGCTATACCATCCTAACCAAGTGACAGGAAGAGAAGATAACTCTCCTAGCCATGCATACCTTAAATAAGAAAGCATCTTTTTAGGGCCCAAGTGTGGTAGTTGCTCAAAGGGTGGAGGCGGTTTGGGCTTTCCTTCTCCAAGCTCTTTAAAATAAAATGTACTCTTGTACGAAGGCAGAGCGAAGAATCTAACCAAAGTGCATCATCTGCAACCTTTTGGCTATCATCCTTTTCAATGGCATGGACAAAAAATGAATCAAGTGGCTCTTGAGATGTGGCTACCATATCTCCATGTGACACGTTTTTGCTCACTTCCATTTCTACTTGATCAATCCTCATCGGATGTTCAACTAGCTTTTTGATTTCCAAGGTAATCTCCTTGCATTGCTTCATCAGATATGTATCTATGTTGTTTTGCAATGCTTCTTGTGCTTCCCCTTGGATCTCTTTTGCTAATTGGCTGATTTGAACCTCCGTTTTGGATGTCTATTTGAGATTGTTGTACCGCTTGGCCAAGTTTCTTTAAAGAACTTTCTTGTACATCCATCCGTGTGTCCATCTTTGACATTATTGCATCTTGCTTCGACATGAATGCAGAAATCAAGTCTTCGACAGAGGACTTCTCTTCTTATTGGTTGCTCCATGAAAAATCAGCATGGTTGCTCCACCTGGGATTGTATATGCTCGGGTAGGGGTTGTTATGTTGATAGTTATAATTTTGCACATAATTTATTTGTTCATAACTGCCATCAGCAAATGGATTGCCCACCTGATAATCGATGCTCACATGCGGCCTCCCACATAAGAAATAACCCAATGGTGTTTCCAACTAACCTTTCAGGTGTTACCCTTTCAGGTGTTACCCTTTTATATGACCATTGATAATCATTAGTTGCCACTTCTTCAATAGGATCATACGCCTCATACCACGAGTACATAACCTATACAAAAAAAAATTAAAAAAATAAATAAATAAAAATATAAAAATACAAAAAAATAAAAAAAATACACAAATAAAAAAAATTAAGAAGTAGCAAAAGGCTAAATCAGTATTGATATTGACATTCAATTGTCCCCAGCAACAGCGCCAAAAACTTAATGCGGAATTTTATACAACTCGCAAGTGTACGAGATCAACACAAGTAATAAAGAGTGAATAGAATATTGTTCCCACGAGGACAATGAATATCAATTACTAAAATTAACTCAACCTAATTCTATTTGGAATAACAATATTTTAGAAATTGCAAATTAACTAAAAACAATTAAAAACTACGATTCGAATTCAAGGGAATTGAGACGTTAGGATATCCGATTTCACTTGGTTATTATTATCAAACATTAATGAGTTACTATCTAGATTTTATTACCAATGGTTGAATGCGTGCTTAAACTAGATTAACCAATAATCTCTCTCGAGTATTACTAGAATTATTCCATCGCACACTAATACCCTATCTCTCGATGACTACTGAGTGTACGAGAACACATATGACCAAATGTCAGGGTATTCCATTTTAATTTGTCATTCAAAATAATTTTAAAAATTTTAAAAACTTAAAAATAACATTATTTATTAAAAATAAAAATAAAATTCAAGATTGAATACTTATAAAACTCAAAATTTAGTTAAAAAAACTAAAATGTTAAAATATTATATATATATATATATATATATATATATTAAATTACTAAATTTTGAGTTTTATAAGTATTCAATCTTAAATTTTATTTTATTTTAACAAATGATATTACTTTTAAAATTTTTAAATTTTTTTTATTTTTAATAAATTTATCATCTTTATTTTATTATTTAAAGTATTTAAAAAAAATTAAATTTTTATAACATATATCAATTTCTTATTGGACTATCTAAATATATAAAGTTGTTAAAAAATTAAAAGGCAAAAGCGTCATTCTAATTTAATAATTTAATAAAAAAAGGTAAGATGATTAATTTATACTTTATGTCAGGTTTAACCGTCAAAATTTTAGTCATAAGAACTAAAAAAGTAAAGACCATATGAGTTAAAAAAGTAAAACTAGATCAAAAAGTGATATTCGCAAATACAATAGGGACCAAATTGATTATTATCTTGATTGTAGCTTAAGGAAAAATGCGATTTTATTATAATATAATCAAATGTCAAGGTATTCTATTATAATTTGTCCTTAAATAAAGTATATCTTGATTTACCTATAACTTTAATTAATACTTTGTGAATAAAAAATTACTTTCGAATAAGATTCAATAATTTTCACAAATTTATTACTTCACCAATTTGAAGCACTTGAATATTGTCTTTATGGTAAATGATTTCCTATGACTAAACTAAAATAGTCACTCCTAGTCCAAACATCATCTTCACCAACTCTCTCTCTCCTCTTCAAATAAAAGAAAAAATTGGAAATAAAATCGCAACTACAAACACAAGCTATATATCTCAAAAATTTTAAGAACTTACAAAATTCCAAAAATTGACAAAAAGATAAAATAAAAATAAGTAATCAAAATCAAATTCAAATATAAAAAATCAAACCTGTTAGCCAATAAAGACTATAATCGAATCCCTTTGGAGCCGATCCGAAGCTCAAAATAGCATCCAATGACCCCTCCCAAAACAAAATATAAATACATAAACACAAAATAATCAAAACAACCACAAAAATGTTCGAAACTACAAAAAGAGAAAGAGAAAATCATAGAATCAGCTGAGGAATAAGTTTTTGAAGAGAATTTGAGGCTGTTCCAAGAGAGTGAATAAGCTTTTGAAGAGAAATCGATATTTTAGAATGAGAGAGAGAGTAGAGATTTTACAAAATTTCAAAATTTGACCCTTAATTTGTTTCTGTTTTCTTTTCTTAGGTTAATAAACTCAGTTGATCAATTTGTATATATAATACTTAAACACGATTTAGATTCTCAGTGAAACTTTCACAGCAAATATATATACTCTCTTAATTTCTATTTTTCGTTTTTTCTTGCTAATTCGTATGGTTCTATAAACATATATACTCCTATCAATCCCTTACATCTATCTTTAAATATATGCATAATTAATTAAATATGTTTTCATACCACATACACTGAGTAGCATCAAGGTATATTAAAGATTCAATTCAAAGCTGTGGGTCGACCATTTAGGCTTGATTCTTGGCGGAAATAGTGGATCACAAATGTAAGAATTCATGAAAATATATATACTATTACATACTCTTCAATTCATGCATTATATATAATAATACTCCTTTAACAACTCCATTAGCACATCCACTCATGCACCTCTCTCCCACATAAGTGATGAGGGTTAAATTCTCATCATGAACATTTACTAGCATGCGTGGGTAGTTTTCTCCCCTTATTATGATAATAAATATCTCCCGTTGTGAGAGTAAATCACTTGTACATCCACCTATAGTTTAAGTGTTTAGTACGCATTCCTTTCATTTTAAAGATCACGCTTTTCGGATGCAGAGAGATCCATCATGCATTTTTTACCCAAAGATGCTAATGTATCTCGTCTTTTAGTAGATTCTCGGTTAAATCTGAGGGTATATACACGAAAAGTGTTAGCTGGGTCCTCTGTTTTAGTTTGATACTGAAACAACACTCAATCAATTAAATAAGTGAATATGCGTTTTGCATGCATATCTATTTTATTGATTATATATACAGCCAGCCACCAATATTCGACTTAAAACTAAAATTCTACCATATACTTTTTAATGAGATTATAAGACTAATAATGTATTAATATATATACACATAATAATATGAAAAATATTGGAACGAAGTTGAAGTGTTTCTAACTAACTCTCAAATTTGTAAAGGTCCAAAGACAATGTTTTATTATTATTATTTTTTTTTAAATCTACCGAGATTAAACTATATGAGCACGGTCCAGACATCTACTTCTATTAGAAATTTTGCCGAATCGCAAAATAGCGGAATGGTTCTACGGTTAGCCAAACTCACACACAAGCACAGATAAAACAATATAAATCAAATAATAAAACAAGACAAGAGTTTTACATGGTTCCAAAAAACTTTCCTACATTCACGAAGCGCACCCGCACTCAATCCATTGTGATAGAAGATTACAGACTCTCTCTTTCGCTCTTACTTTTCTTTTTTATTGCGGTTACATTAGTACACATTACATAATGTATTTATAAGGTCTACGGTCCGCCTAAAGGAAAACCAGTTTGAATAGGAAACAAAACCTTCCAAAACTGACTTCCTGCACAAATCAAGATACGCGCGCGACCTGTCGTGCGACCACATGGTCTCTAAAAAAAACCACCTTCCCTATTCGCATGACCTCGTGCGACTAAGACCTCCTTACGACGACCTCCTAGTCGAGTGATTCCCTGGTCGCCCAACTTCCTGTTCTTCACTTCTCCGAGTCGGATTCATCTTCACTTATCCAAACAATCTCCCACTTGAAGATTGAAGCAGAGAGTCACCTTCCTCCGTAACATTCAGTGGCTGTGGTGCACTCTCTCACTAGTCTTCATCCTTGAAGACCCACTGAAGCTGCGCACAACTCCAGTTTCTCTGTATTCACCGGCTTGGTAATCATGTCGGCCGAATTCTTACTTCCTTATATCTTCTTAAGCATTAACACGTCATCATCCAATAATGACCAAATGAAATGGTAACGGAGGCCTATATGCTTGGTCCTCGAATGAAACGCCGAGTTCATGGCCAGATGTATTGCACTTTAACTGTCATTGTGCAACACATTCTTCATCTGCTTAAACCCAAGTTCTACTAACAAGTTTTGTAACCAGGTCATCTTCTTGGTAGCTTCTGTTACGACCACATACTCAACTTCATTTATAGACAGAATGACAATCTTCTACAACTGAGACATCCAACTGATCACCATTGATCCCAGTGTGAATACGTACCCTGTAGTGCTTATCCTGTGATATACCTCACCAGCGAAATCAGCATCTACATAACCCTGTATCTTTAGTTCATCTCTCTTGAAAAGATAGACATTTGTTAATAGTACCCTATAGGTACCTCAGAATCCACTTCACTCCTTCCCATTATTGCTTTTCAGGATTTGAAATAAATCTGCTCACAGCTCCTACTGCATAAGCAATATCTGATCTCGTGCAAACCATTGCATACATCAGGCTTCCAATGGTTGAGGCAAACGAAACCGTATCCATGAAGTTCTTCTCTTAATTTCTTTCTGGACACTGCTCTTTGGATAACTTGAAATAGTTGGCAAGCGGCATCTTGACAGACTTAACATCTTCCATGATGAATCTCTGTAATACCTTACTGATGTATTCTACTTGAAATAACTCTAAAATACCTTTTTGCCTGTCTTTACTAATCCTCATCCCTATAATCTTTTTTGCTTCCCCGAAATCCTTTATCTTGAATTCGGTAGATAACTCTTTCTTCAACTTGTTAATCGTCCTTAGATCTGCACCGACTACTAACATGTCATCAACATAAAGTAGCAGAATGATATAATTGGAGTTAACTTGTTTGAAACAGCAGCAGTGATCAGCATTGCGCTAAAAAAGTCATTCTTTTGCATGAAGTTGTTGAACTTCTTGTACCATTGTCGCGGCGCTTGTTTCCGTCCCTACAAGCTCTTGGGCAACTTGCACACCATGGTTTCATGCCTTTTTACTATAAAACCCTCTGGTTGCTGCATGTAGATTTCTTTTTCTAGATCCCCATGAAGCAATGCAATCTTCACATCTAGCTGCTCTAGATGCAATCCCCTCTATAGCTACTAAGCTCAATATTGTACGGATTGTAATCAGCTTCAAGACCAAAGAGAATAGATCGGTGTAATCAATGAAGGGTAGAAAATAATTGTTTTATCAAATAAATGTGCGGAATAGATTTCAAAATTTTCTTTTTATTGAAAACAGTTTTAAATTAGGAACGAGTTCCTGTATATACGTATAAAAAGAATTTCTAAACTACAGTACCTTTTTGTCACTTTCGATTCCTTAACTCCTTGATTCATCACCAATCTTCCGAGCTATGACCCGCGGTCTGATAAAGCGTGTGTGGGCACGTCACGGACAGAGATAGAGGACACAGGAAAAAGAACGGAGAAGACTTCATCTTCTTCCTTGGCCGGCCGCACCTTACAAGAAACCAAGTCAAAAAAAACTTTTTTTTCTTTTGCTCTCTCTCTCTTGTGTTGGCCGAATATTGCTCTTCTTTTTCACTTAGGTTAGGTCAAATTTTTCTAGCAATCTAACACTTACATACTAGGCTTTTAGGGTTTTAATTTTGACTAAGTCAAATAGGATTCTAAATCCTTTTATTTTGTCTCCCTAGAGACTTGATTCTGTGACCTGTGGGACAATTAAAATAATCAAATTATTTTAATTCTTTTGTCTTTGTCACAGTTTGATCCTGTAACCTCCTATTTAATAAATAGAATAATTAATAATTGTCTTTTAATTTATTAAATAACTAATTAAATAATCACATTATTTAATTATTCTTTTTAATTAAATTGTGTTACTTCCGTAACACTATTAATTGGACAATCCAATTAATTAACCGTGACCCTCGTTACCAACAACTATAAGGGCTAGCAAGGGGACCTAATGGACCTATAGTTTTGAGCTCCAATAATACTTAGTAATATTAATTAAACTCTTTAATTAATATTTCACGATTATTAACCTCGGAGTTATTCCACTAAAAATCCGAGGCTGCATTCTGAGAACTGTAGACGTGTTTATATAATCTGAAATCTCAGTGTCCATTGATATAACTATTTGCATATAGTGTGATCCTCCACAAGTAGTTCATAGCTAGAGCTGGGTCATAATGGCCGTTATACCCCTCTAGTTATATCTATTCCTTTAAGCACCATTGATTCTATAATGAACAATTAAATCATATCTTCCTCACGGAAAAAAGAGAGGCATCATAATTGTCCAAGCCCTGAATTAACCCTTAAGGGAACTACTCATCTACTTCAATAAAAAATGAGTGGATTCCACTATTGTGTTCATACCTTCCCAGCCATAAGCCAAACTGCAACTCCAAGATACGGAGGTAATACTACATCGACCTCACTCATGATAAATCAAAAGCCACGATCCAACCTGAAGGAGTCAATAAGACACTCAGGATTAAGATCACTTATAAATAGCCATCGTTTATCGATATATATGAATCTCATCTACTAACGGATCTTGGTGAGAGATTCATATAAATTGTGGCCCAGTCCTATATGATATCATATAAGGTGCTTCTATTCTCATGTCAACTACATGAGCGGTCTATAATAAGACCACCGTACATTACAGAATGAACCGTAGCAGTAGACCAACCACAAACAAAGTACCTAGCTTTATTTGCTCTCTACGGACTCTTTAGATTACATGTTTTAAAATGAATCCTAATGTATATGACTTTCATATACTTATTTTGAAATTACATATTGCAATCTTGGATGTTATTGCACAATATGAACGTATGAATAAATATAAAACATTTTTAATTCGAATGATAAGCTCTTAATTCTTAGTAAGTCTAAAAATGTTTACAAATACAAGTTTTAGGACATAAATCCTAACACTCAATGCCTTCTTTCTGCTGAAAACCCTTGACCTTCAATCTTGCCTTATATCTCTTGGAACCGTCGTGTTCCTGTTTGATGTGGTACACCCATTTTTTATGAACTGTTTTTTTACCCACTGGTAATTCTGCTAACTCCCAAGTCTGATTCGATATAAGCAAATTCATCTAATCCTTCATTGCAAGCTCCCACTTGCTGGCATCATTGACCTGACAAGCCTCACCATAGCTTTCAGGCTCACCCCTATCTATCAGTGAAAGGTAGTTTAGGCACTTTTTGTTTGGGACCGACGGTCAGCTGGATCTTCTCAGTTAGTTTCTTCCTTTGTTCAGAATTTTGTTCAGCACGACCTGTAGTGCAGCGGGATTCACTAGTCTCTGTATCCTGATCTGCGTGACTTAGCACTCGAGCATCTAATCGCGCAACCTCAAGGTCGCACAGTTCACTGGTCCTTGCTGCATCATCTGCGCGACCTGGTGCTAGACCAGGTGGTTGCGCGACTTTCTGGTCCTCCATTTTTTTACCCTGTTATTCCAAAATCACTGTTGGAGATATATTCAAGCCCAAAAATTTCTATGATGCTTCTAAAACCTTTTCCGATGTCATGGTATCCCTATCCTTGTAAACAAACTTCTCATTAAGACGACATCTCTGCTTTTGATTATTTTCTTATTCTGTCAGTCCCAGAACTTGTAACCGAAATCATATTCACTGTATCTCACAAATGTGCATTTGATCAACTTTGCATCAAGCTTGTTCCTACCATGATCACTGACATGCACGTCAGAGATACTACCAAATACTCTAAGGTGTGAAAGCCTTACCTCTTCTTCTATCCAGACTTCTTTAAGTACTCTGAACTCCAAAGGAACAGAGGGTCCTCGTTGATCAAATAGGCTACTGTGTTGACTGTCTTGGCCCAGAACTGTTTAGGCAAGCCTATCTGTTTGCTCTGGCTCTCTCAGTCAACGTTATGTTCATCCGTTCTGATATTCTATTTTTCTGTAGTGTTCCTGGCACGGTCTTTACCATCTTGATGTCATTATCGTTGTAGAACTGTTTGAAACTGGAGTCTTCATACTCCCCTTCATTGTCAGAATAAAGCTTTTTTATCTTCAAACATGTCTCTTTTTCTACCATAGCTCTTCACTTCTTGAATACCCCAAATACTTCTGATTTATGTCTCAAGAAGTACACCCACACCTTTCTAGAGTGATCATCAATAAACGTAATGAAGTAGCTCTTACCTCATATTGATGATACATAAGCTGGTACCCAAATGTGTGTGTGTGTGTGTGTGTACGAGCTCAAGTCTCGTCTCCTTCGGAGTTCTGATACTTTTCTACAAAATAACTCTCTTACATAATGTAGCTCTCATACATCTCGATCTCCATCGATTTTGTGTCTTCCAGCTTCCCCTTAGAGTGCATGATCTCCATCCCTTCCGCACTCATGTACCCCAACCGCTGGTGCCACAAATTTAGATCTTCTTTACCCTCAACAACTACAATGAACCTAATTCCATCACTGGTGAGCTATAGAGATCCGTTCTTCTTTTCCCGGGAGATTGTCATGTTCCCCTTTGAGATCTTCTACGTATCACCTGCAAAAGTGGTCACATACCCATCCTTTGCTAACTGCCATATGGAGCTAAGATTCTTTCGAAGACTCAGAATGTGTCTGATGTTGTTCAGCTTCCAAACGAATCCAGTCAAATTTATCTCCACATCTCCGTTGCCAACAATATCGCAGTCTTGGTCATCAACCTTTCCCAGGTACCAAGGCACATAATTTTTTAATTGATTATTCCATGAGGCGGCATGAAACGAGGCCCCAGAGTTAAGCACCCATGACTCTGTCATACTCTCTATTAAGAATATCAAAGCATTACAAATTCATCGAAGACAACGTTTGCTCATGTCTGTCTGTCATTACCCTTATTGGCGCTTCTGCAGTCAGCTTGATAATGACCCATTTTACCGCAATTCCAACACATTTCTTTATGGCTCGGAATTGATTTAATGATCTTTGGACTTCGATCTTTTTGATCTCTGCTTTCATTTACCTCGATTGCCTCTACCTTTATTCCTTCCTCTCTCTCTGATTTCTACACTCAAGGTTGATAACGAACTGCCACCCCCTCCTTAACGTCTTCTGATCTCTTTAGTCATGACAATACTCACAACTTCTTGAAACTTTAGCTGTTTTGTCCCAAATGATGTGTTGATTGACTGTATGGCCCCTTTCTAGCTATCTGACCTCTGCCCCAAAATCAGCTTGAATTTCTCCATCAAACTTCAAGTTTATCGAGTTCAACTGATCCATGATCTTGTTGAACGCATTCAGGTGCTCCTTGGACCGGTTGTTTTCAGACGTCTTTAAATTGAAAAGGTTTTTGATCAGGTATACTTTATTTACTACTGATAACTGTTCGTACATATCTCAAGGGCACTCATCAGTGGTCCAGTAGTTTCATGGTTCTTCACGTTGAACGCGACTGATCTTGATAGGCTGAGTCGAATTGCCCCCAAAACTTTTCGATTTAACACAACCCATTCTTCTAGCATCATTGTTTCTAGCTTTGGTCCTATCAATAATAGGAATAGGTTCTTCTAATACAGATATTCTGTCATCTGCATTTTCCAGAAGGTGTAGTTCGTTTCATCGAACTTCTCCACCTTAAATCCCTCTATGTCCGATCACAAGCCTCCTGATGAAATCGAGTGGTCGCTGAATCTCCTAAGTTTGCTAGAACCGTGACACCCAACCTAGGGCTCTAATACCAGTTGGTAGGAATTTTGCCGAATCTTAATGCAGCGCAATGGTTCTACATTTAGCCAAACTTACACACAAGCACATATAAAAGAATATAAATTAAACAAGAAAACAAGACAAAAGTTTTACGTGGTTCAGAAAAACTTTCTTACATCCACGGAATGCACCCGCACTCAATCCACTATGATAGAATGTTACAAACTCTCTCTTTCTCTCTCACTTTTTTTTTTTATTGTCGTTACATTAGTACACAGTACATAATATATGTATAGTAAATAACGAGGTCTAGAGTCGGCCTAAAGGAAAACCAGTTTGAACATTAAACAAAATCTTCCAAAAATGACTTCCTGCATAAATCAGGATACGCACGAGACCACATGGTTGCGCCACTCTCCGGAAAAACCGCCTTCTCTACTTGCGCGATCTTGCGCGACTAAGACATGCTCGCTGCGACCTACTGCCGCGACTTCGTGGTCACGAGATCGGAGACTTGTTGTTATTCACTTCTCTGAGTCTGATTCATCTTTATTTATCCCAACAACTTCCATTTCGAAAGCCGTCTACTCCCAACAATGAGAGGAGTATACTCACAATTCGAGGAAAGGTTTATCCATACAATTGCGGTTTTATAGGCAATGATGAGAATAATATATACACTACCAAAGTGTTGAACCTTGGTGGTTTGAAAGAGTTTGAGGCTCTTCCAATCACCAAGACAAAGGACCTTTGGTAGAAACAATGTTTTATTAAAGACTAGATCTAAGAATATTAATTATTTGATTTCTTCAATTAAACTAGTGTACTTGATTGGCTGTATTTTATTTTTAGAAAACAAGGCGAAAAATCTGGCGAGTGATATAGTAGACTAATTAATCAACCTTTTAAAAGTATAAGGAATATTAATCATATTAACTATGGAATTTTTAAATATATATATTTTTAAATCACTAAATATATGTAATTTTGGTGTGTACTGTGAAGAGGGTGATGCATATTAAGGGAAAAACGGCTCCATTAAAATAAAAATAAAAAACAAAGAAAAAAAAAAGAAGGAAGAATCTGGCGAGTACTGATTGAGTAGAGAAGTAAGCAGTAAAAAATGAGGCTCGTTGCACATACTGTGCGCGTGATACACGAGAGGAGAGAGATGCGGATTAATTTAAGTAGAAAATTGTTTCTCTTGTTCATCGATCCATCCTTATATAACCTTATAGAAGACAGAATTGTAGCATCCACCCAAAATCAATTAAAAAAAAAAAAACACGAGCAGAGCAAGAGCAAGTGCTCATGGCGCCCATTTTCCTTGTCCTTGCTGCGTTTGTAGTGATATTGATATCACACACACTTTACTCTTTCTTTCACAATGAAAAATCAGCGGTTGATGGCAAAGTCCCACCGGGAGGTAAAGGCTGGCCTTTCATCGGTGAAACTCTCGAGTATCTGAGTCTAGGCAAAAAGAACAACATTGAAAAATTCATCTACGACAGGAAAACCAAATACAACACTTCCCATTTCTTCAGTACATCTTATATTGGGGAAAACATGTTGTTTGCATGCAGCACCGAAGCAAACAAATTCGTGTTTGTCACTGCAAACAAGTTTGTAAGAAGCTGGTGGCCCAAAAGCATGGAGAAAGTGCTTCCAAGCACTGAGAAAACAACTACTGTCGAAGAGTCTTCCAGATCTCGTAGAATTGCTGTTGTCTTCAATGAGCCAAACGTACTCCAAAAGTACGTAGGCATGTTCGATGAAGTGGCAAAGGCGCATATACAAAAAAATTGGAGTGGTCAAAAAGTCGTGAAGGTCTATCCTTTGGCAAAGAAATTCTCATTTGCATTAGCTTGTCGAACCATCTTGAACGTTAAGGATACACAACTTGTTGAAGAATTTGAGAAGCTCTTCATCTGCTTGTCGGCTGGCTTCTTTTCGCTGCCAATCAACCTTCCCGGTACAAAACTCAACCGTGCAATCAAAGCAGCCAAGGAACTCCGCAAGAAGTTTGAGGTAATTATCAGGGATAGCAAGAGGAACAACACCGAGGAGCAAGATACCAAGTCAGATCAGGATTCACGAGACTTATTGAATCATCTACTTCAAGAGAAATACGCCAATGGTGAGTACATGAATGACTCTGACGTTGCCAACATGACTCTTGGAATACTAATCGCTGGATATGAAGCTGCAAGCACCACCATTGTTTCCATTATGAAATATCTGGCCGAGTTACCTCATGTCTACGAACGTGTTCGTAAAGGTACGTATCTTAATTATCCAGCCATCTCATCAGTTTAATTTATTTCATTTTTGTTCAAATATCTTAATTCATTCTTTGTTTTTGCTATGTAATTATAGAGCAAATGGACATATTAAACTCGAAACAGCCAGGAGAATTGTTAAATATGAGCGACATTAGAAACATGAAGTACTCTTGGAATGTGGTAAGTGAAGTGTTAAGATTGCTGCCACCGGTTGCTGGAACTTTCAGAGAAGCCATAAGAGACTTGAACTATGATGGTTTTATAATTCCTAGGGGATGGAAGGTAAATCATTAATTATCTTTTATTAATTAAATGAAGGTAGCTGTTGATTGACGTGCTATTCTATTATAAATATTATAAATAATTAGATTAATTGATGGATCTATATATGTATATATGAATATTCAGATGCACTGGAACCCACATGCCACACACAAGAACCCAGACTACTTCCCGGATCCATATAAGTTCGACCCATCAAGATTTGAAGGAAACGGACCTCCTCTCTTCTCGTACGTTCCATTTGGAGGAGGGCCTCACATATGTCCTGGAAGAGAATTTGCTAAAATTCAGATGCTGGTCTTCATGCATAATGTGGTCACTAATTTCAATTGGGAGAAGGTGTTCCCGGAAGAGCAGATCATAGTCGATCCCGTTTTAGTGCCCACCAAAGGACTTCCTGTTCGTCTTCAACCCCTCAAACAACGTCCCTGATTTTATATTATATATATAGTTTCCACATATAAATGCAATCAATAGCATGCATCTGATCTTGAACATGTGCATGTCCATGTGTGTGTGTTTGCTGCCAGAGTTTGGGTCGTAATTTGCTACACTAGCTACTTCTGTCTGTAATAATTAATTATTATGGAACATCTTCCAAAGTTCGGGAATTAATAAATTTTTCTTTCATTAGCTACAAGCATTGATCTCATAATTATTTATATGATCTTATTGTCTTTATTAGTTTATATATATGCTAATTTATATATATATATATATATATACAAACACACATTTATATATAGTATATGTTACATGCTCTACTGCCCTATAGCTACTGCTTTATTAATGATATATATGAAATATCTTTCATTTTTACTTATTCAAAAATATATATATATATATACACACACATGTAGAATTATTTTCTTTTCTTTTATCATTGTGATGCATTCAAAAATCAATCAAACAAGAAAGAAATGAAAACATTTTTCTTTAGCTAGAAAGATTAATGATCTTCAATCCTATTCACAAAACACAACCAAGTGATGGTACCAGAAAAAATTTATTAACAGAAAAAAAAAAAAAAAAAAAAAAAAGAGTAGTACTCCGGAATAGTGCCATTTATTGGCTTTTGTTAATAATATGTTTTCTTTTTGAGCATGGAACCATTGAATGTACGTAGTTGGCAAAGTGAAGAATGGCAAGCAAATTTGAATGTTGCAATCTTATGCTATACAATTTGTAGAAATTCTAGTCAAATGCGATTCTTTTAGGATGTTGGGTTGCTTGTTTTTGAGTGCCATCAAATCTGCAGAAACATTGTATGGGAAAAAAGGTCATCTAGCTGTGTATAGCAAAATACCCTGGCCATAAGAAAGAAAAAGATCTCAGTCATCATCAATGCCTATTACTTATAATGAAGCAGGGTGGTCTATCTCTCTTTCTTTACTGTGTTATATTTATTCTCTACATGTTGAGTAATATATTTACTGCGTTATATAATATATTTAAATAAATAATAAAACGAAATGGGCTCGGAGTGGTGATAGCCACCCCGCTTGCCCCCACTCCGAAGCCAGATTTTTTAAACCATCCCTATCCCATCCCCATCTCCACTGGCCCGGATCGGCTCAAGTTTAGGGTTAAATTTGATGTCTTTTGGGGTTAGAGGTTTTCAATTTACATGGCTTTAGGCCATCTCCAATGGAGCATTAATTTAGTGTGAAAAAATCAATTTGTTGTAAAAATACTAATTTGGTGTGATTTGGTACTCCTAGCACCAAATCCCAAATCCCCATAAAAAAAAAAAAAGGATAAATTACAACTAATATACATATTGTTTACTATTTTACAATCGAAAATAACTTTATGAAAAATTGACAGCGAACTCCCTTACCATTACCGTTAACCGTTAAGTGCTAACAGTTGACCCTGACTAAAAGGGTATAATAGAATGGTCATTGTGCCATTTAAATTGGGACAAATTGCAGCCAACCTACCTATAGTTCATTTTTTTTACAGATAAAATCAACTTATTGAAAAACTAACAGTTAACTCACTTGCCGTTAGTCAACCGTTATAAAATGTTAGTCAACATTGGTCAAAGTAAGCTATTCTAAAAGCATTTTAGTCATTTTAATTTATTTTAAAATAGAAAAATTTTTAAGACCTCCACCTTTTATCTCATTTGAGATGGACGGTAGAGATTTATTTAAGAAAAATAAAAAATAAAACACTTAAGATTTTCATTGTCCATCCATCCATCTTAAATGGACGGTAGAGATTAAAATAAATAAATAAAAAATAAAAAATTTGCCAACCTCCATGGATCCATGGAGATCAGAACCAAGGAAAGCGAAAAGCCTCCACTGGTTCGACCTAATGCGATGAAGGGAAGGGGAAGAGCCTTCTCATTCGTTGCAAAAGAAGGCTCTTCGCCTCCTCAAATGTGACGACCTTCTTCGCACGACGAAGGCCTCCCCTTCGTGTTCTCCCATGAAGAACCTCCGTGGATCTCTAATGAATTCTTTTTTCTTTTTCTTTTTTTAATTTTAAGTGTTTTTAATTTATACTTAATTTTAAATTTTTTATTTTAAACAAATCTCCACCATCCAAGTGGATGGTGGGGATATGAATTTGTTTTTATTTTTTATTTTAGTTTTTTTTTAATTATGGGTATTTTGGTCCTTTTTCACTTTTAAAACAATCAACTATTATCTTTAACGGTTCAACGCTAATGGCAGGGGAGTTAACTGTTAGTCTTTTAATAAGTTGATTCCGCCTGCAAAAAGCTAAACCTCAGGTAGGTTGGCTGTAATTTGACATTTTTAATTTCAGTTTTTTAATTTTTAATTTTTTAATTATAGGTATTTTGGTCTTTTTATATTTTTAAAATGGTCAACGGTTATATTTAATAATTAATAGTAATGGTAGAAGGATTTGCTATCAATTTTTCATAAAATTGTTTCCATCTATAAAAAAAAAAAAAACATCAGATAGTTAGCTGTAGTTTGTAAAAAAAAAAAATGGTGTTAGCTACAATATCACAATAGCAAACACTAAATTTTTAAAATTTTATAAAATTCTTATTTTGTCCTCCCTTATTTCATTTAAATAAATTGTATTTACTAAAAAAAAAATTATCTTTTTTATTTATTTATTTATTTATTTTTGCATACCGGAGATGCCGTTAGTATTATCTGTCTTGTCGATTTAGGTTGTAATCAAGAGTCTAGTCTGTGTCATATTGTTCACACACGCACACTGAAGACGGAATAAATATGCCTAATGGTATTTAACTTGATTTTTACTCCTCCAAAGTTGTCACTTTCAAATTTTGTGTTTTACAAAAATGCCAAAATTTAAAAACTTTTATTATTTTTTATTATTTTACTGCTAACTTTGACCATTTATGGACAAGTAAACTAAGATTCCAACTCTCGTAGTCTCGTTCTGTCTCGATTTTTTTTGCTCTAACAAATTTTAGGCCATCTTTAACATTTTTCTTTTTTTTTCATCCAAATAAAATATTTTAAGAATATTATATCTTCATAAATTTACAATTTTAATCCATTTTATAATTTTTAAATAATAAAATATTATTTTTTTATTTTATAAATTATTTTTTTTAACTTTCTCTTAATTATTTTAGGTAATAATTTACTAACATAATATATTTACCCCTAACTATTTTACATGTAACAATTTTAATCTAAATTTTTTAATAATTAATTCTTTCATCTACCTAATGTTCTCCACCGATCCATGGTAGTTTCAATAGTTCCAGTCAATTTTAAGAAGGGTTTTCTGGTATAGGTCAAGTTTTAGTAGTTTTAATGGTGGAAATAAAAATAATTTATCATAATATTAAAAATTTAAAAGTTTTAAAGTTCAATACTTTTTTTATTGGTTTTAATTTAATTTTTCATGTATTTATTTTGTTGTTATTAGTAATATTTTTATTTGTAGATGTTAATGTAATTATTTTTATTTTACTAAATTATTTTCAGTTAATTATTACATTAAATGATAATTATATATATATATATATTTATTGAAGTTTTGAAATAATTTATTTTTAAATAAAATAATTATTAGGTTATTGATTGATAAATGGATGTGATAAATGAAAATTTTAAAAATAATTAGAATATATTCAATATTATACTCACTTGAAAGATCTCAACAAAATATTTCTAATGATATAATTTTTATATTAATTACATTTATAAATAAAAAGTTATAATAAGTTAATTGAGCTTAGTTTAAAATTTAAAAAGAATACGGGAGGAATGAAATTTATTTAAAAAATAGATGAAAAGGTTATAGTAAAAATATATAATGTTGAAAAAGTAATAGAGAATGGAATAATAAATCTCCACATTAAGATATTCATTTGTCAATATTCATTTGATTTTTTTTTTTTTTTGGAGCAAACATTTTACCAGAAATAAACATTTGTTATCTAACATTTACACTTCAAAAACGGGTTATTCATAATCCTTCTCCCCCGTCCAAAAAAAAAAAAAAACTGTCATAAAAATTTAAAAATCTGTCTCAATAAATGACAATTTATTACTATCAAAGAGAACAGTTGTACAAAACATCTTATAAAGAAAAGCAGAGGTTTTGAAATTTGAATAGAAGAGCCCTTTTGTTTTAAAGAGACAAAATAGTGCTAAAAAAAACTTACTCAGTAGAATTATTTTTTCAAAACACCCAAAAAAACCTTATATTTTTAAATTGAAGCTTTAAAAAAAAAAAAAAAAAGTGTAGAACTCCTTTTTTTTACGGTAAAATTTATTTTAATTTCTATCTTTTTCTTAGTTATTATTTTTTAATTGATATTTTTTTTTAACTTCTGTGGTCTTTAACTTTTCAAAAATTCATTATTTTAGTTATTCTAACCAAATTTTTGATAAACAAACATGATAGAATATATAAATTGATCATTTTTCTCTTAATTTTAAATGGTTAAATTAAAAATACGATTTTACCCTTTATTTTTAAAAGGGAGAACTTCAATTTAGTCTCTAATTTTGGATGAAACATCACTCTTCTACTTACCTTTACTTTTTTGGTTCGTATGATCTCTCACGTTTTCTAAATAAATTAAATTGGTCCTTTAACCGGCTATCTGATGGTCAACCATCACTATTTGACAGTTTTACCGGTGAAAAATTAATATAATTACAATTTTAACTTTCAATTAAAATATAACAAAAATAAATAATGAATAAAATAATATTAAATAGAATTATAAAAACTTAAAAATATAAAAATTTGTTAAAAAAATATTTAAATTAAATTATATTATTAAAAAAATTAACATTTAAAAAAGGATAAATTACAACCAACCTACTTGAGGTTTGCCATTTTACATATGGAAACAACTTTATGGAAAATTAACATCGAACTCTCTTGTTGTTACCGTTGACTGTTAAAGATGACCGTTGGCCGTTTTAAAATTACAAAATGACCAAAATACCCTTAATTAAAAAAATTAAAATTTTAAAAATTGAAATAAATAAGGACAAATTACAATCAACTACCTAAGATTTTAGCTATTTACAGACGGAATTAACTTATTGAAAAGCTAACAGTTAACTTTTCTACTATTAGTATTGGTCATTAAAGATGATCGTTAACCGTTTTAAAAGTATAAAATGACCGAAATACCCCAAATTAAAAAATTAAAATATTAAAATAAATCTATATCTCCATCATCCAAGTGGATGGTGGAGATTTATTCAAAATAAAAAATAAAGTATAAATTAAAAAATAATTAAAAAATACTTTAGATTAAAAAAAATCAGAATCCATTAAAAATTTATAAAGGTTCTTTTCACGAGAGACTACGAAAGAGAGGCAACATTAAGATAAAAAAAAAAAAAAAAGAAGTGGAACCCTCATGAAAATTTAAAAATATGTCTCGATAAATGACAATTTATTACTATCAAAGACAACTGGCGTCGACCGAAGACGATTTATCTTGAACCAAGAACAGTTGTCTTGAACATGCAGTTTTGTCTCAGACAAAACATCTTGTAAAAAAAAAGTACAGGTTTAAAATAGAAGAGCACTTTTGTTATAAACAGACAAAATAGTGCTTAAAAAAACTTCTCAGTAGAATTATTTTTTCAAAAGACCCAAAAAAAAAATTATATTTTTAAATTGAAGTTTTTTAAAAAAAAAAGTGTAGAACTCTTATTTTTTTTATTTAAAATGGCAAAATTCATTTTGATTCCTGTTTTTTTTTAATTATTACTTTTTAATCGATATTTTTTTTTTAATTCACGTGGTCCTTAACTTTTCAAAAATTTATTATTTTAGTCATTCTGACTAAATTTTTAACAAATTAACATTACAGAATATGTACATTGATCATTTTACCCTTAACTTTAAATATATTAAAAAAATATTCAAAATAAATTATGTTATTAGAAAAATTAACATTTAAAAAAAATAACAAATTACAACCAACCTACATGAGGTTTGCTCAAAGCCATAGGTTTTAATAACAGTATCAAACCTTATGTTCTAAAATCTAGATGTTTTCTTAAGTCCATAAAATTGACCTTTGCAACTTACAAACCTTTTACTCTTGATCTTGGGACACGAATCACTCTAGTTGTATCATGTAGATGCTCTCATTAAGATTGTCATTCAATAATGCAGTCTTAACATCCATTTGCCAAATTTTATAATCGAAATAGGCAGCGATGGATAAGAGTATCCTAATAAACTTAAATATAACTACTGGCGAGAAAGTCTCTTCATAATCGACCCCCTCCTTCTGGGTATAACCATTTGCCACTAGTCTTGCCTTGAAGGTCTTACCTTCCCATCTACTCATCTCTTTCTTTTATAGATCCACTTACACCCTATAGACTTTATCCCATCAGGTAAGTTTACAAGTTTCTAGACCGAGTTAGAGTATATGGACTCTATCGAGATTTATGACTTTTAGTCATTCCTCTTTGTCAGAATCTTCCATTGCATGTCTAAATGACAATGAATCATCCATACTATCATCAGAAATGACACCATGTGCCTATCCAATGCCTAAATAACGTTTAGGTTGTCGTACAACCCTCCCACTACGTCTGGGTGGTATACCACCGTACACTACAGAATTGACCGCAATAGTAGATCAACCACTAACAAACTACCCAGCTTTGTTTGCTCTATACGGATTCTTTAAATTATAAGTCTCAAAATGAATCCTTATGTATATAACTTTCATATACTCAGTTTAAAATTACATATTGCAAACTTGGATGTTACTCATATATTATATAAGTGTATGAACATAAATAAAAACACTTTTATTTGAATGAAGAACAATTACTTTTATTAATGTCTAAATATATTTACATTTTACAAGCTTTAGGGCCAATACTAACAGTAGGGGAGTTAACTATTAATCTTTCAATAAGTTGATTCCGACTGTAAAAAGGCAAACCCTAGGTAGGTTGGTTGTAATTTGTCCCAATTTAAATGGCACAGTGACCATTCTACCCTTTTAGTTAGGGTCAACTGTTAGCACTTGACGGTCAACGGTAATTGTAGGGGTGTTCTCTGTCAATTTTTCATAAAGTTATTTCCATCTGTAAAATATCAAACCCCAAGTAGGTTAGCTATAATTTGTCCTCTAAAAAAATAAAGAATAAGAAAAGGAATAGATAACAATAAACCTATACGAGGTTTGTTGAATTACACTCGAAATCAAAGTTTGCAGAAACTCATACTGAACACCCCTAACGTTAAGTTTGACCGTTAAAAAATAGTATTGACCATTAAAAAAATGAAAAGTAGAAGAAAAAGCAAGAAATTCAGGGTGGATCCACCATAGATCCACAGTGGATCGCGAACCATATGAGGCTCAAGTTTACTTTTTAACGGTCAAATTTAATGTCGGGAAAGTTCAATGTGAGTTTTTACAAATTTTGATTATAAATGTAATTCAATAAACTTCAGGTAAGTTCAATGTTATTTATTCATTAAAAAAGATTAAAACTGCTAAAAGAATAAAATAAAATATATAAAATCCTTTAATTTTTTTAATTTTCCATTTATTTTATTTTATTTTATTTCTTTATCAATTTTTAACTTTTTTTTATTGTTACTTTTTTAAATGTTAATTTTTTTTAATAAAATAGTTTAATTTAAATATTTTTTTTAACAGGTTTTACATTTTTAATTCTTTATAATTTAGTTTAATATTATTTTATTATTTTTTCTATTTATTTATTTATTTTTGTTATATTTGAATTGTAAAGTAAAATTGTAATTCTATTAATTAAATTATTCAAGGGTGAAACTGTTTTTTTTAAGCAAATTATAATGGGTGACCGTCAAATAGTTGGTCAAAGAAATAATTTGATCTATTTAGTAAACGTAAGGGACCACACAAACTAAAAAAGAAAATGTAAGTAAAAAATTAAGGTTTCATCAAACATTAGAGAATAAATTGAAGTTCTCGCTTTTTAAAAAATTAACAAATTAACATTAACTTATATATTTAATAAAAATCTAACATGTATCAATAAAAAAATTAAAATTACAAAATAAATAAAATTTATAAGAAAAATCCTTAAATATTAAAAATAAATAAATTAATTAATTAACACTAAAATTGAAAATTTTTTAAAAATTAAAAATTAGTAAAATAATAATTAATTTATAAAAATTGAATAATTCAAAATAATACTTCAAATTAATATTAAAATATAAAAAATAAATTTTATATATACAAATAAATAAAATTAAAAATTAAAAATAAAATAAATTATTTAAATAATTAAATTTTTGAATTTTTAAAAAAATTAGGGACCACACGAACTAAAAAAAATATTAATAAAAAATAATAATTAAAAAAAAAATTAAGAATCAAAATAATTTTTATTCTTTATAAAATTATATTATAAATAAAAATTTAAAAATTCTATAAAATAAAAAATGGAGGGAGTGGGGTCTGGGTTCATTAATTGCATTTGCATCTCCTCAGGTTTTGCAAGCAAGTAGCCAGACAAGAAAATTACATTTCGAATCTGAATATTAATCGCTCTAAATCTCTAATGTAACTTTGATGTAGTATATATTAAATAAACTCATTTGGTAACATGTACATTTTTGACTTTTGAGTTTTCCAAGAACAACATTAATGGTGCCTGCAGCCCTGTTCTTTTCTATATTCAGACTTCGAACTTCAGCAAAATGATCAGCACAAGAAGGGGATCGACGTCCATCTGTCAACTTGTAACTTTGAACATTGCGCTTTGCTTTCTTTTCATTTTTTTATTAGTTTCGTGAGATTGATGAAACGCATGCATCATGCATGGAGGGGTCAATGCATTTCTCGCAGTTAATTAAATCTAATTAAAATAAGTTTACTACAAATCCCTTGATCAATGGAGATTCATACATGATTACACAACTAATAATTATATATGGTCCAATTAAACAATTAATTGAATCATTATTAAAAAAAAAAAAAGAAGGTAAAATCAAAGAATTTATACATATCTGCTTTCACTGGCAATGAACTGCATGGCAAATAAATTATAATTTTTGAGTGCACGTTTGGTGCATGGTGCCAGGTATTTGACAGTTCAATAAATACCAATTTTTAGATCAGGCCTTTAGTGAGGTTTACCTCTCTTTATTTATTTTATTTTTTTCTACACGTGTTTCTCGTGTGTCATGAACTAGCTATATGAAACTGCAGCATAAAATTCAACCCATAACCTTATTTGAACAAATAAAATTTTTTTATTAACAAATTATTAATTTGTGACAGATTTTCCATTCTATATATCTAAAAAAAAAAAAAACCCAGTATTTTCTACCGGGATTTTACACCAAAAACATTATATAGAGCGCTAGCATGTGTACGGACCACGTGATCAGTATCTCCAAAACACGAAAGTCAAAACGTTTCTTGTATGGTTTTCCGTTTGCTTTTGTTGCATTCTTCAATCGCCTTTGTTGAAATCATTTCCATACATGATTTTATATCCCTTGAAGAAGTTTACACAATATCCAGATCACTGATAAATTGAGGCAATATATCCCCTTACAAACAATTTATATCCATAATTAAGCTAACCTCACTAAAATAAAACCAATATCAATTGTCCCCCACCAGATAACGTCTCTATATATATACACACACTAATTACCAAGACTAATTGCTTGCAAGGCATTCGAACCTGATCATCTCTAGAATATATGATTATAATGTTAGTTTATAATCATATATTATAAATTAACATTATAATCATAAGTATTTATTTATTATTATCTGAGTGATTAGGTTTATTAATAAGTATTTCATTATTATAATGTTAGTTCCGTACCTATAAATATGACTGTATTATTTCAGTTTAATTTAAGGAGAGTTAGAATTAAATTTCATATTTCATTCATTCTTCAATTTATCTATGGGTCTATTGGTGTGAATCATACGAGAAAAAGATTATTTTTCCTACAAGTTGTAGGAAAAAAAAAAGAAAAATAGTACTGTCCAGGCATACAGAACACTGTCCTAAAGATAGAATTTTGCCTCTTGAAGTTCGTATTTCGGTGCAAAACAAGTTTCTTAGCGCTTCTACCTTCAGGATTCAATAACATGAATATGTTAAATGGTGCACTCCCAAAATTAACATATTAATGAACAACTATAAGGTTTAAGTACCCACACTGAATTTCTAATAATGAAGCTGTTCAGCGGTGTGGCACCTTAATGGCCCCGTGCCTTCTTGGTTTTCATGAGTGCTCTAGAGATGGCTGCTTGAGCTCTTGTAGGAACTAACCCAATTCCACACTCATATAGGCGTGAACCTCTATAAAATGTGTATTGCAGTTTTTACACACCGCCATTCTATAACTTGGGCTATGGATTTCATTAAGAGCATATAGCTCAACCTCTCTCACTGCAGTTAGTATGATCCGGCCATAGGTGAGACTTTTCTACATGTATTTGTATATAAAATTGATAGTACTGAAAAACAAGTGACTTGTTATTACCCTTATGAACCTACTTTACGGGATCTCCAATCACATAAGTAGGGTTACCGTCACTTTTGTCTTATGTTTTTGGCATAAGTTCCATACCTCTCGATGTTTGAGCCATTATTCTCCTATTTAGTGGTTTGGTCAGAGGATCAACCAAATTTGACTTAGACCTCACAAAGTCTAGACTCATAACACCTGACTCAAGCATATGCTTTATTATAATGTGTCTTAGACGTATATGTTTGTTTTTCCCATTTTACATTTTACTTTTTGCTCTAGCGATTGCGGCCTAACAATCACAATGAATATAAATTGGAGGAGGGCGATGTGTACTAATGGAAAGATCTGCTAATAGATTTCTTAGCCATTCAGCTTCAGAACATGCCTTTTCTAAGGCGATTAACTCGAACTCTATGGTAGACCACGCTACAATAGTTTACTTGAATGACTTCCAAGATACAATACCTCCACCTATTGTGAAAATATAACCACTTGTAGATTTTATATCTGAAATTCAATTTGCATCAGTGTAACCCTCTAACAGTGGTGGAGTTTTTCTGTATTTAATCCCATAATGAATAGTATATTTTAAGTATTTGGCTACTCTTCTAAGGCAATCCAGTGATTCTTATTAGGATTATCAGTATATCTACTCAATCTGCCTATTACATATGCAATGTCAGGGCATGGTACTGTTCATCAAATACATAAGGCTACCAATGATCTAGGCATACTGAGATTGAGCAATGCTATGTTATAGATTTTTCTTAAGATGAGTATTAGGATCATATAGTGTCGACATAGGTTTACAATCATAAAACCCAAATTTTCTTAAGAAATTCTCAACATAATGCTCCTGTGATAACATGAGACCATCATCAACTTTTATGATTTTAATTCCCAAAAAATATTTGTTTCTCACAAATCTTTCATATCAAAATTAGAAGTAAGAAAACTTTTGGTCTTATTTATCACTTCCATGCTAGAACTGAAAATCAACATGTCATCCACATAAAGACATATAATCACATAAGTATAAGTATCAAATGATTTAAAATAAATATATTTATCTGAATCATTAATCAAATGACCATTTGATACTAGTACTTTATTAAATTTCTCAAGCCATTGTTTTGGTACTTGCTTTAAGCCATGTAAAGACTAAACTAATTTAAATACTTTAGGCTCACTACCTAGAACAATACAACCTTTAGACTGTTCAGATAAATTTCCTCGTCCAGGTCTCCATTTAAAAATGCAGTTTTTAAATCCATTTAATGCACATATAAATAATGGATTGCATCCAAGACAATCAAAACTCTAATGGATGTAATCATGGTCACTCGAGTATAAGTATCAAAATAATCCACGTCTTTCTTTTGGGTATAACTTTTGGCAACTAATCTTACCTTATATTTATCTATTAATTCACATGACCTAATCTACAACATAAGGAACAATATAAGCCGACGTTAAGGCATTATTATTTATTATAACTTCAACAACATTCAATTTAAAAAGTTAAAAACCCCATTTTTTTGTCATTATAATTTTATATCTTTTAAAAGAGATTTTTAAACCTACTTTGCCAACTAATATACTGATACTAAATTATATATGATGGTAGGAACGTGAAGCACATTATTCAGTGAGAGGGTTATTCTGGAAGTAGGTTTGAGAAGAATTTTTCCTTTTACCGATAACTGGTGTAGATCGAGAATCGCCAAGATAAACACTTTCTTCTTCATCCCTCATTGATGTATAAACATAAACAGACAAATTACAGTCAACTTACTTAAATTTTGCCCTTTTATAAACGAAAACAATTTTATGAAAAATTGACAGCGAACCCCTCTATCGTTACCATTGACCATTGACCGTTTTAAAACTGCAAAAATACCAAAATACCCCTAATTAAAAAATTAAAATTTTTAAAAAACTAAAATAACAAAGGACAAATTGTAGCCAACCTACTTGAGGTTTAACTTTTTACAGGCGAAATCAACTTATTGAAAACTAACAGTTAACTCCCCTGTCATTAGCATTAACCGTTAAAGATGACCGTTGACCGTTTCAAAAGTGTAAAAGAACCAAAATAGCCGTAATGCAAAAATAAAAAAAAAAAATCTATATCTTCACTATCCAAGTGGATGGTGGAGATTAATTCAAAATAAATTTAAAATTAAGTATAAATTTAAAAACATTTAAGCTTAAAAGAAAGGCAATTATCAATTTCGTTTATTGATATCCTTGAGCCCTAACTTTCTGAAAATGTATCATTCTAGTCGCTTTAACTAATTTTTTAATGGTCAAACCTCACAGAATTGACAAAAAGACTGATTTGCTCTTGACTCTATTTAAATGCGTCAAAATTATAGTTTTAACATCAAATTTTAAAAAAGATTATTAATAATTAGAAGGGTAATATTGTCATTTATATTAATTTTTTTAAAAACATTTTAAATGGATCTCCACCGTCCATCAAGATTGATGGATCTTGATGGACAATGAAGATTATATTCAAAGTTTTTTCTTTAAAATGAAAATTGAAAATCAAATATTTTTTTTAAAGTTTTTTTTCTGTTCACAAAAAAAAAAATGAAACTCAAAATATAAGAACAAAAAAAAAAATGATCTCCATCGAGAAAAAACAATTTTCAATTTTATTTTCTTTTCTTGGGGCCACCAAGAACAAAAAAAAATTCAATTTTTTTCCCGTTATATTGGGTAGAGATCGAATCTGGATCTGGATCTCCACCAAGAACATAACAATAATAAAAAAAAAAATTGAAAAAGCTTAATCTCCAACGATGGAGATCGATATCCATCGCTGAAGACGAAACGACCTCCAGCCATGAAGGTCGTTGAGTATTTGGTGATAGAGACTGATGATCAAAATGTTTAGATAATGGAAATTGAAACCATCACTCGGAAAGAAATATCTTAAGTTAGCTAATGAATGTTTAGATCAAATTTTTCAACTCTCTATCACTCGCAAACTCTTCTCTCTATAACTCACAGCTTCTATCTCTCTATTGCACACACAAAGTTTCAATCTTTTTCAGAGAAGATGAACATGGGTTCTTCAATTTTTCAAGTATTTTTGATCTTGGTCTCTTAGCCACTTCTAGCTTGGCTTAAGCACAAGGGGTTGCATCCACACCTACACCCATTCCCACACCATCAACACCAACACCTGCCGTACCAACACCGTCGACTGCGGTCACACCAACACCCTTACCAACCCGAGAACAATAATGGAGTCTCTTGGACGCACCACATGTTTGAGAGCCCAATCAAGTGCTTCCATGTCCCCTTTGTTTCTATTTGCATCCACTACAACTATCACTCATTCTCTTCGACTAATTGGACTTAAAACTGTTGGGAGCCCCATTTCATTGATTTTTTTATTCTTTGTTTTTTCTGGAAATGATCCAAGTAAAATTAAAGAGACAAAGGTTTTCATTATTTCGTTATAGGTATAATTTTTTTTAAAAAATTTTAATTTTTTTAATTTAATTTAATTTAAATTTTTAACTAAGGGTAGATATGTCATTTCACTAAAAAATTTACTTGTTGACTCATTGAAATGTTTAAAGACAAAAATACACATAGAATCGTTAAGTTTGACTAACGGTTGACTTACAGAAGGACTAAATTGATACATTTCTAGAAAGTTAGGGCCTAAGGATACCAATGTATGAAACTGCATTAAAAAATTGATGATTCCCCAAAAATTAGGGACCAAATTGATAATTGCCCAAAAAAAAATCAGAATCCATTATAGATTCACAGAGGTTCTCCATAGGAGACCACAAATGAGAGGCTAGCCTCCCCTTCGTTGTGCGATGAATGTCGTCACACCTGAGGAGGCGAAGAGCCTTATCTTACGAAGAATGAAAGGCTCTTCCCTTCCCTTCATCACACCAGGTCGAACCAGTGGAGGCTCTTCGCTTTCCCTGGTTCATCGATCTCCATTGATCTCCCTGATCGATCAATATTTGTTACATATTTACGACCCTTAGACCTTATCTTTTGATTGTATTTTGAGTGAATTTGGCGCTTTTGATGTATTTGTTGAGCATGTGCAGGCCATTGGGAAATATTAGGGATGACATAATAAAGTTGGAAGAATTGAAGAATTCTCACTGCAAACTGGTCGTGTTTCGGAGGTTGGCATATATTCTATAGGATGAACTGAGTTTCAAACTTTATATGTATGGAAAGATATAGGTGTATACTTTCCCATGCATTTTACGGTTCATGATTTTGAGTTTTCTAGAAGAAGTTATGCTCGTTTTCGTAACTGTGCGCAATGCTGAAATTTGGAGCAGGGAGTATCGCGACCAAACGTCGCGACCGTTGGTCGCGATACGCCGGTCGCGACGATACATCAATTTTCTGGCAGTGTGTACTGCGACCAAAGTGTCGCGACCGTTGGTCGCGACCCACGGTCGCGATGGCAGCGCGAAATCCCTAATTTCCAGCGCCTATAAGAAGAAAAATGCAAGAGAAGGAGAGGAGCTCGCCTAGGACAGAAAGGAGCAGCTCTTGGCTGCCTCCAATGGTGGATTTCCACCATTCTTTCACCTCCTCATCACCACACATCATCTCCAAACATCAGCAGAGGCTAAATACTCAGATTTAATCGATTGTTCATCAAAGAAGACGAAGATCGAAAGCGGAGAAGTTCCAGCCGGACCAAAGCGGGATTTTGACTCTTGAGAGCTTCGATGGGTTGTATTTCATATCATTATTCTTCCTTTGATTGTTCATTGATGATTATGAGTAGTTAGAACTCTTGTTAGGTAGTTTTCGGAACTATGAACGAATTCGGATTTATTGACTATGAATATATTTTGTATATTATTTCATGATATTGTTTTTGAGATTATTTGAACATTATCTTATTGCGTTTGATTTATGGTGTTTTGCGATTGCGAAAGTAGATTGCATGCCCCGTGATGAGAACCGATTTGATATTTACTGTAAGAGATTATATTGATTTTGAGCGTATTATATTATTACTTTGTGTTCGATTATGGTGTTTTGCGATTGCGCAAGTATATTGCATGCCCTGTGATTAGAACCAATTTAATATTTATTGTAATATTATATGAGAAATCATTGAAATTGCAATCGAGCTTAATTGACTCTAAAATCAATACTAGGTTAGTTTCGATAAGAAATTACTTAATTAACCTAGGCATTAGATTAACTATGGTTTTCGATTAATTGCACTCTACGACCAATAGGTGTGGTTGACCGAATTCACATACCATATCATTGCGGGAGCAATACAATGTGGTGTGGCCTTAGTTAAATTATTCTTATCATGTTAATAACGTGCTTCATAATAGTCAATATATTTCCTTATTCGGAATTGGAACCGTGAGACCACCTAGCATTATCTTCCATTTAATCCGTCTCGCTTTATTTATCGTTTTAGTTAGTTTAATTTAGTTTATAAAACAAAAACCCAAAACAACTTGATTTATTTTACCGCACTACCTATAATCTATAGTTTTAGAATTAGCACCATCACTTCCTTGTGGATTCGACTCCATACTCACGGAAATATTATTACTTCGACACATCCTGCACTTGGGATTTATTCCCACGCGTTTGAGCGTGTCACTCCCACGGAGATCTACGAAGCTTAGCAGATTTTTTTATTTATTTTTCTCTTTTTAATCTTCATCGTCCATTTGAGATGGATGGATGGACGATGGAGATCTTAAGTGCCATATTTTTTTTGCTATTTGAAAATATTTTTAAAAAATAAAATAAAATGACTAAAATGTCCTTGGAATAATTGATTTTGACAAATATTGACTAACATTTTATAACGTTTGACTAACGACAGGGGAGTTAAATGTTAATTTTTCAATAAGTTAATTTCGCCTATTAAAAGGCAAACTCTATGTAGGTTGGGCTTGTAATTTGTCCCAATTTAAATGGCACAATGACCATTCTATACTTTTAGTCAGAGTCAACTGTTAGCACTTGACGGTCAACGGTAACGGTAGGGGTTTTCGCTGTCAATTTTCTATAAAGTTGTTTTCATCTGTAAAATTGCAAACCCCAATAGGTTGTTTTGCTGTCACCGTCCAATTGTTTCCTATGTTTAGTGGCCCCATAGTCAATAACATAGTTTTTTTCTCAGCATCAACCATACTTCGGAGACCACAACAGTAAAAATAACATCATCTTCCTTAATCAAATTGGCATTGGAAGGATTTTTGTCTCCCTTTTATAATTACATTGGTGTGCATAATGACCAGGTTTTCCACAAATAAGGCATCTTCCTTTGTTTTTAAAAGAAGGGTTAAAAGTTGGGTTCTTATTATTCAGGACTTTTTTTATGTAAGGGTTTGAAGTTCTGTTGCTTCTTATTGTATTGAGGAGCCTACCAGAATTTTCTAACACATTTGCCTTGGAAGTAATTTCCTTGGCCTTATCAATTTTGTCTCCCTGCCTATTTTTTTTCCCTTCAATTCTAATATGCACAATAACATCTTCAAGATTCATATGCTTCCTTTTTATATTTCATGCTATTTTTATAATTTTTCTAGGAATCTGAAAGCTTTTTAATTAAACTACCAACAACAAATAGTTCTGGAAGAATTATCTCTTCAGTTTTTAGGTCATTAATTAGCATATGAAATTCATGAATTTGAGCAGATGCTTCCTTTCCGTCATCCATTTTAAATTCCAAAAAATTTCCTATAGCAAACTTTTGGGAACCAGCATCTTCTACCACATATTTCCTTTTCAATTCTTCCCATATTTCAGATGCAGTTTTATATAGGCAGTAAAAATCATAGAGTTCATTTGATAGGGTTGAAAGAATTGTGTGACGACATAACTTATTTCTTTTATTCCAAGTTTTAAGAGATTCCGCATAATTTTTCGAATCCTCCTCTGGTTTTGATTTAGTGAGATACTCTACCAATTTCAGCACATCAAAGGTGTCTGTTACCTTCTTTTGTCATCACTTGAAATGGATCCCATTGAATGGCTCGATCTTTGAAATGTTAGGAACTATTTGTAAGCCAGAAGAGTAGAAGAAAAATAATTCTGTCAAGGCGTGATGATCACTATCATAAACATAGAATTTTGCCCCTCGAGGATTGTATCCCGGTGCAAAACAAGTTTCGTAATGCTTTTACCTCTAGGATTCAATGACAGGAATCTGTTAAAGAGTACACTCCCAAAATTAATAGATTAATGAACAGTTACAAAGTTTAATATTCTCTAGTAAGGAGTGGAAGAGTGGAAATCAACTCACTGTTTTATTTTCTCCAAAAGTTTCCTCATATATATATATATGTAAGGAAAGTTTCCAGTAGCTATCAATTATTCATATCATTATCCAATTAATTTTTTTATATTTAAAATCAAATTCAAATAACAAAAAAATATCAGATATGGATCACCTGATATAACACAACTGCTGCCAAACAAATTTGACATGGTCAGAAATATGATACTCACACGGTCACACCAAATCCGATTAAACAATCTTTTGAAATATTTTATAGACCAATTCAATTACCAGAGATAAAATAGACCAAGCATTCTGTTTCAAATCAAATTAAAAAATTGTTGTGTATTTTGAAATTGTTTAAGTAGATTTTTGAATTAATTTGACGTATTATAAAGCCCGCCAAAAAGAATCAAATATGAGATTTGGGCCTCAAGTATCCGAGAGATCCGTCAAAATTACCTTAAAGGTAGAAGACATTCTCGGCAATAACAGACAAGTGACATATGAGGCGATATATTCAAGTTGCTTCTTAGATAAGTCAAATTAATACAATATTAGTAAAAAAAGCATGCATTTAATACACCCGACAGCATTAAATGCACCTGTTCTTAAAACCGTGACATGCCAACACAGTAGCAATGATGATGATGCAACCTGAGCCGCCTGACAAACCGTCTTCGTCAAATACTATATCAGAAAACTCATAATTAGTACTGAAATATGACTATGCATGAACAAAGAAACAGTGATTTTTATATAAATAGCTCCAAAAAAGAACAAAATGATGTTTTTATAATACATTCTAAACCCTAATACCTCTGTTATTTCATTATAAAAGGTACTTTTGCATAAAAACTGACTTGATCATCGGAGCTTAATTGCCAGTACAAGTCCGGCGCTCCTTAACAATCATAGAGCTCCTTAACAATCTTTCTATGATCATAGATTTCATCGTCCGACCGACTTTTTCTACAAGTTCTTATCGTAGCCGAGCAACTTAGCACATCGCTCGACTACCTTGTTGCCTCGTGTAGTGTGTTTGACTACCTTTGACTCAATGAACCAATTTTCACTGTCAACAATTTACCGCTAGAAGGAGGGCTGTGTTTGTTCCCTCTGAGGATACCTTGAAACGATGGATCTATGCAACCATAACAAGGAGCACAACCCCTAACAAATAATACCAATGGAGAACTTGTCATCTCATATCCGACTGATACCAACTGATCACCCCGTGTACGAAGTTACACCAAGTTGAAGAGAAAACCCGAGAAAGGAAAACAAAAGAGAGCCAAGAAAGATGGCGGGTAGCGAAGATAGAAAAAGAAGACGTGGCTGAAGTTTCAAAGGTATTCGCTTTGGACCCAAGGGACACCTACAACTAGAGAAGAAGAATGAGATGTAGAACCCACAGAAAATGTGATACTCGACGCCAGTGTGTCGGAGAAGACTGTAAAGATTGGCTCGAATCTGAGCATCAGAGTTAGAGAAAGCTTGATCCAACTATTATAGGAATTTAAGGATATATTCGCTTGGAGTCATACTAACATGCCCGGCACCGATCCTAGCATTATATCCCACAGTTTAACTATTCATCGAGATGCCAAACCCGTAGTTCAGAAAAGAAGGTGTTTCAACGTCGAAAGAAACACAGCAATCAAAGAGAAGGTTGGAAAACTCATCGCCACAGGATCAATACGAGAAACCCATTACTCTCTCTGGATAGCCAACGTAGAACTAGTAAAAAAGAAAAATGAAAAATGGAGGATGTATGTAGATTTCATTGGTCTCAACAAAGCATGTCCAAAAGATGGTTTTCCTCTACCCAAGATTGACCAACTAGTTAGATGCAACCGCCGTTCATGAACTCCTCAGCTTCATGGACGCTTATTCCAGATACAACCAGATTAAGTTGCATTCACCAGACAAGGAAAAGACCACTTTTACTACCGATCAAGGATTAGACTATTATACAATGATGCCTTTTGGCCTGAAGAATGCCGGAGCAACCTACCAAAGATTGGTTAATTGAATGTTTACTAAGTAGATAGAGAGAACGATGTAAGTATACGTCGATAATATGCTAACCAAAAGCTTAACAGCAGAAGATCACTTCGATGACTTGAGAGAAACCTTCGAGATCCTACGACAATACGAAATGAAGCTCAATCCGGAAAAGTGTGTATTTGGAGTGGCCTCGGGAAAATTCCTAGGCTTCTTAATCCATCAAAGAGGAATCGAGGCCAATCTTGAAAAAATAGATGCCTTCATCAAAATAAAGTCTCCTCAGACATTAAAAGAATTTCAACGTCTTACTAGATACCTCGCAGCACTGAGCAGATTCATAGCCAAATCCATCGATAAACGCTTTTCGTTCTTCAAAGAAATTAAGAAAGGCAATGGGGTATAATGGAATGAAGAATGCCAATGAGCTTTTCAACAACTAAAGACGTACCTCGGAACTGCTCTGGTACTTTCTAAACCTTTTAATAATGAAACTTTATATCTGTATCTATCAGTAACCTCAGTAGTGACGAGCTCTGTTCTTGTCCGAGAGGAAAACGGAGTACAAAAGCCAGTATATTATGTTAGTAAAGCCTTGATATTCGTAGGAATGAGATATCTAGATGTAGAGAAAATGGCTTTAACACTAATTGTAGATGCGAGAAAGTTATGAGCATATTTCCAAGCACACCAAATAGAGGTATTCAAAAACTGCTCATTGAAGCAAGTTTTACAAAAGCCTGAAGTGTCGGGGAGGTTGACAAAGTGGGCAGTAGAGCTAAGCGAGTTTGACATATGTTTCGAGCAGAGAACTGCAATCAAAGCTCAAGCGGTGGCTGACCTCATTACAGAATTTACGGTTGCTTTGATTAATGCTAGCATGCTTAAAAGCAATAACCTCTCAGTATGACTATATCCATGGAAACTTCACATGGATGGATCCTTCAATTCTCACGGTAGTGGAGTTGGAGTAGTACTAATGACGCTAGAAAACGATGAAGTTGAATGTGCTTTAAGATTTGATTTCAAAGCCACTAATAATGAAGCGGAATATGAAGCCCTCATCGCAGGATTGAGAGTAGCTACAACGCTACATGCAGACAAAAATTGAGATCTTTAGCAACTTGCAATTGGTAGTCACAGATATGCAATGAATGCTAGGTGAAGAAGGAAGGGATGATAGCATACCTTGAAAAAGCTCGACGAGCACTCAGCAGGTTCATTGGTTATAGAATCATGCAGATCCCGTGAGTGGAAAACTTGAAGGCTGACGCCTTGTCGAAACTAGCATCGGCCACCAATGTGATTCTATCCAAAACAATCCCTATGGCCCATCTAAAGACACCGACCATAGTTAACGATGAAGCTGAAGAGATTGGACAAGTGACTCGTCGAATCTAATTGGATGATATTCCTCCGAGCATTCTTGGAATTAGGAATTGTTCTAGAAGACAAAACCAAACCAAAGCGACTAAGGTTTTGGTCGGCATGATACACTATGATCGACTACGAACTCTATCGCAAGGGATTCTCCAGAGCTCTACAAAGGTGTGTCAATCCCCAAGAGCTTGCGAGAATCCTAGAAGACATCCATGGAGGAGTATGTGGAAATCACACTGGAGGGGTTAGCTTAGTACACAAGGCCTTGCGCCAATGATTCTACTTGCCAGAAATGTTCAATGACGCCAAAACAGCAGCATTCGAGGTGCGACAAATGTTAGAGAATCGCTGCTAACATTAGACAGCCATCTGAGAAACTCAGGAGCCTTACCTCCCTTGACCGTTCACTTAATAGGGAATCGATCTTATAGGACCAATGCTAGCAAGAGTAGGACAGGCTAGTGTAGGAAAAACGGTGAGTATGACGCAGTGGAAGGCGCAAAAACAAAAAATTTTGCATTGGTACGTTTTAAATTTTTTTAAAAAGAGCGATTTTAACCCATAGTTAATTAAATATATCACAAAAGGTAACATCCCTTTTGAATAACGTGAGGCTTGATGTTGCGTCAACTATGAACCGCAAGATCTTCCAATCCTTCACGAATGTGGATCACCTTGGATTGTGGGCTCCTTTTCTTTGAATTGTGTACCTGAGGATGAGAAACAAAAAGCTTTTCTTTTTTGTTAGTTATTCAAAACCTTCCTGAGAAAACGAAGACCACTTTGTTCTTTCTTTCTTTTCTCTCGGGCGAATTCTCACACCTTTTTCTAGATATGGGGAGTTTTTTCTTAACTTATCAAAGCTCACAAAACTCAAAACTTACCCCTTTTTTTCTTAGCATGGCCGAACTCCCCTTTTGGTGGATTATATAGGGTGACCGAATTCTCCTTTAAGGAGGATTTGTGTTTCACCCAAAAATCTATCAATTCAAGAGTTCAATTCTATCTCATCTCTTAAATCTATTATCCAATAATTTCTTTAAGGATAATTGAGAATTAGTGACTTATCAAAACTTTCTAAAAGTGACTAATAGTCAACTTTAGAGTTTTGATAAATATCAAAAACTTCCTTAATTTGATTTGATAACTAACTCCTTTTATTTATCCCTTATCAAATAAGGTTTTTGATACTTATCATACTATTATCAATAGCATATAACTAGAAATCTAATTCCTAGTAGAAAAGTGTTTTGACTTTTAATTAAAGAATTAATTAATTAAATAAGTAATTAATTAATTACCATTTAATTAAATAATAAAATAAAACAAAGTATTTTAACTAAATACACTAGCTAATGCCGCCCACCCCTATTTGGCATGGGCCAAACTTTGTTGTTTCCATTTTATTAATCTCATTGAACCTCCACAAAAAGTCCACATGTGAACTAGACTCATTCTTATAAAGAGAAACAAGTCCACATACTTTTAAATAAATATATTTAATATAATTCAACAGCCCCATTTTTATTAAATGTGCTAATTATATTATCAATATATTTACGGGATGTTAAAAATATCCCTTAGGGCTGCCCAAGGGGTCACAAGCCTTTGGCTGCCTATCTCAGGTATTTTGACAAGTTACCGCGTGTCTTGATCAAACATAAGAACACACCTCTCAAAAACTTTTGGAATAAATTTCAAAATCAATTCTTTAAGATGGATCAAATAAATGATCCGATAGTATATAACTAGTGATCCATTCAAGTTCGTGTGGATTAGGGATCTTGGTGGGCTATCTAAATTTAAGCTTCAATAGAGACAACCTAATCACAATTAATAAATGATTCACTTAGGTCCGATCCATTAATTTTAGTTCATTCCACTAAAGAACTAAAATTGTATTCTTAAATAAAGATAGAATGAGTGAGCATACTAATTCGTATCCTAAACAACCTAAAAGGAGATAGTGTATCCTAGTAAAAAAATATCAGTAATTGCCAAGAGCTCATAGACCGTCTATAGCTTTCCAAGTTACCATATTTACTCATATGACCATATTTTCGAACTTGAATATTTTGACTTGTCCAGAAGCCATATTTCAATAGTCACTATTGAAAACTCAATATTAAGATTTAATATCCAATACCTCAAAACATCCATATGATGGTATTCTACTGACATTTGCTAGATGTAGTCACGATGTGTATTTCTATAAATGATGTCCTCTATCAATATACACGCGAATACCACCAAACCATCGAGGATAGATTATGCGATATAATCATACTCATTGACAGCATAAATGATAACGCATGCAACTATTAGTCCATCATTTATCTCAAGATTGAGATAGACTCTCCGATTGTCTTAGTAGAATAATTTTATCCACTAATGGTTGCGGATAAAGTTTTCTACAATGATCCAATTCAATGCACCTAATGCACTAGATTCTTTTATCTAAAGACACTTTGATGATTTTAGACTCATCATATCACATTTGATCTCGCTCAAATGCTAACAAAAGAATCTACAACTTTAACAAGATAAAGGTGCCCAACCTTGTATCTTAAGTTATGAATGTTATTCGAGACTAACTAAAGAATTGTGTCTACCTCATACATATCTAGATGTATGAACAATTCTTTTGTTTCTCATAGTATCTTGACCTTATGATTATTTACTTTTGACAATTGATATAATTGCTATAAGATTTGTTAAAACAGAAATCAATTTTATTTATATGAGATTGATTGTCAAATACACTATTACACTCTTGCTATTGAGCATAATCCTAACAGCTAGGTACGCCATCGTCGTTGTTGACTATTTCACCTGTGGGCTGAGATAGAATCTCTCATGAGAATCAAAGAACAAAATACCACGAAATTTGTCAAGAAATTTAATATTTACAAATTTGGGGTCCCTATATACTATTATTTCTAATAAGGGCACACAATTCGACAATATGAAATTTCTAAAATTCTACAGAAAGTGGGGAATCAGAAACTACTATACGTCACCAGCTCATCCCCAAACTAACGAATAGGTTGATGCCGTAAAAAAGATCATTAAACATACAATCAAAGCAAAGCTAGATTCTAAAAAAAAAGGAATGAGCAGAGAAATTGCCCGATATCCTCTAGGCATATATGACCACTGTGAGGACATCTACTGGGGAATCTCTCGTCATGGCTTTCATAGAGATGAGAATTCCCTCACCTCGGGTACACCTATATGACCCATAAGAAAATGTTGCAGCTTTGGAACTAAATCTAGACGAGCTAGAGAGCAGGCACGATAAAGCTCAAATAAGAAATGCGATGTACCAACAAAGGGTCGCCAGGTATTACAACTCCAAGATAAGAGAGCGAAGATTCCAGATCAATGATTTGGTACTATGATAGGTCTCGCTTAACACCAAAGACAAGTCGACAGGATCCCTAGCAGACAAATGGATAGGGCCATATAAGATTGTTGGTCAAGTCGGTCGTGGAACGTACAAGATTGCCCAACCAGACGGAGACACTATAGCCCACCCGTGGAATGCACAATGTCTAAAATTGTACTATCCTTAAAAGAAAGGGCATCAAAATCGAAAGACAATGAGGTCCTGATTATTGAACTGAAGATGATGAAAACAAGTTCAACATAAAGAGATCACACCCTCAAAATTAAATCAGGTTTGAAATGAGTTCCCAAACTCTCTCTTAAAACCAGGTGGCGGCCACACCCTCAAAATTAAATCAGGTTTGAAATAAGTTCCCAAACTCTCTCTTAAAACCTGGTGGTGGCTACAACCTCAGAATTAAATCAGGTTCGAGATGAGTTCCTAAACTCCCTCTTAAAACCTAGTGGCGACCTTGCCCTCAGAATTAAACTGAGTTCGAGATGAGTTCCTAAACTCTCTCTTAAAATCTGGTGGCAACCATACCTTCTGAATTAAATCGGCTTCGAGATGAGTTCCCAGTCTCTCTTAAAACCTAGTGGCGACTACGCCCTCAGAATTAAATCGGGTCCGAGATGAGTTCCCAAACTCTCTCTTAAAACCTGGCGGTGACCTCGCCTTCAGAACTAAATCGGGTAAGAGACAAGTTCTGTAACTCTCTCTCTCTCTCTCTCTATCTCTCTCAACAACTTGGGGACGAGAACAAATTCTAATCAGAGAATTCAACATTTAATGAGCATCAAACCCCGAGAATCTCTCATCTAACCATATGTGGTAATTTGGGGATGCGAGATGCCAAAAACAACAAGTTTACTTAGGTCTCCTTAAAATCTTGAGTCTACCATTCGAACCTTGTTATAGCTTATGATTAGAGCTAAAAGAGCAAACCTAGTCGTTGTAGAATAATCATAATCCTAGCTATGATTATGAATTGATAATTAATGAATAAATCAATGAAATCACAAGAAAAGAACATGCAACAAAAGAAATGTTTCATTCAAGTGCATATAAAATAAAAGTAATAAATATATATGTACAAAGATATAATTCCAAGAATTACATAGCCTAACAGAAGGAGGTCATGAGCCCTTAAACTATCCTAATATGTCTAATAGGAACTGTCACCGATGGCCTTCCCATTAGAGGAGGTGTCATTCTTCGAAGGAGAGATCTTCTCAGTTGCATCCTCATTCATAGCATCTCCACCTCCATTGTCGACCGAGGCAGTGTCTTCATCCCTATCAAATGCAAATGCTATATAATCCTCCCCTTGCGTAGGTCCCTCATCAATGCCCCGATCGAGACTGAGAGTCCCTCCCTTATTAGTGGTATGATAAGTGGGTTTCTCGTCTTTGAGGGCAGCCTCCGTATGCATATCAAGAATAGAAAGTGATATGAACCTCGTTGATTGTATCAAGATTGATGCCAATATTCGTTCTAACCTCTGGTTCGGAGGGAAACCGCGACCCAACACCTATATCGAGATGTGAACCTTGGTATAAAGGAGGACGCCACAATCAAGGATGAAATACTCGATTGATAAGTCAAGGAGGAACGCCACAGAGAATTCTGATAAGTTCCAGTTAGTTCTCAAAGAACAAAGAGAAAACTCTCTCAAATTTCATTCAAAATAAATTATGCCCTCTTACATCCAACAATATCCTTATATAATGTAACCCTAAAACAAAGGAAAGAAAACAAGATTAAGGCCTTACAAATAGAAAACTAGAATGACAATAATTGCCTTACAAATGGCCCAAAACTAAAACAAACTATTAAATCAAGCCCAAACCGAAATTATGCCAAGCTTTCTCTTATTCAGCCCACTCAATTGCCTTGATGATGTTAATCAAGCCTTGGTCTTCATGTGAGTTCATCTTGGGCTTTAATAATTCAGAATCAGCCCAAGTATCTTGAATTAGGCCATTGAGTGCTTCTTTGAATCTCTTAGCCCTTGCCCTTGTTATAGGCCCAATCGGAACATGCAATGGATCCCTTGGTGCAGCTCCCTTATTCTCATCATTCCCTCCCTCTTGAAAAGGATTTGTCCTCAAATCGTCACCTACATCAAAAGGAGACAAATCAGAAACATTGAAGCTTGCACTAACATTATACTCACCTGGAAGATCTAACTTGTAGGCATTGTCATTGATCCGTTCAATCACTTGAAATGGGCCATCTCCCCTTGGAAGTAGTTTAGAACGCCTCTGGACTGGAAACCGTTCCTTCCTCATATGCAACCACACCCAATCACCGGGTTCAAACACAACTTTCTTGCGCCCTTTATTAGCTTGGTTGGCATATTGCTCAGTTCTCCTCTCGATGTTTTGCCTAGTCTTCTCATGTATTTGCTTAACAAACTCTGCCTTTTTCTTTCCATCCAAGTTAACATGCTCAGTCACAGGTAAAGGAAGTAAATCCAATGGAGTCAATGGGTTAAAACCATACACAATTTCAAAAGGTGAAAAATGAGTTGCAGAATGCACATTCCTATTATAAGCAAACTCTACATGCGGCAAACAATCTTCCCATGTTTTCAAGTTCTTTTGTATTATAGCACGCAACAAGGCAGATAAAGTCCTATTAACTACTTCAGTTTGACCATCAGTTTGTGGATGACAAGTAGTAGAAAACAAAAGTTTAGTTCCTAACTTGCCCCATAAAGTTTTCCAAAAGTAGCTTAAGAACTTAGCATCTCTATCCGAAACAATGGTTTTAGGCATGCCGTGCAATCTGACAATTTCTTTGAAAAACAAATCAGCAATATGTGATGCATCATCAGTTTTATGACAAGGAATGAAATGTGCCATTTTAGAAAACCTATCAACAACCACATATATAGAATCTCTACCCCTCTTTGACCTAGGCAAACCCAGCACAAAATCCATAGAAATATCAATCCAAGGTCCACTAGGTATAGGTAAAGGAGTATACAAACCATGGGGCTTAATCCTAGACTTAGCTTGTCTACACGTAATGCATTTCTCACAAATTTTTTCTACATCACGTTTCATATGAGGCCAAAAGAAGTGTTCATGCAAAACATCTAGGGTCTTGGCTATACCAAAATGCCCCATCAAACCGCCCCCATGAGCTTCCCTCACAAGCAATTCACGCAAAGAACTCTTAGGCACGCATAATTTAGTTTCTCTAAATAAAAATCCATCATGCCTATAAAACTTGCCAAATGCAACCTTTTCACATGCATTGAATACATTGCCAAAGTCAGCATCTTCCACATACAACTCTTTAATGTAGTCAAAACCAAACAATCTAGCATCCAAAGTAGAAAGTAAAACGTACCTTCTGGACAGAGCATCAGCGACTACGTTTTCCTTACCTTTTTTGTACTTGATCACGTATGGAAATGTTTCTATGAACTCCACCCACTTGGCATGCCTCTTATTTAGCTTGTGCTGCCCCTTTAGATGCTTCAAGGACTCATGATCCGTGTGAATCACAAATTCTTTCGGCCAAAGGTAATGTTGCCAAGTTTCCAATGCCCTAACCAAAGCATACATCTACTTGTCATAGGTAGGATAATTCAAGGCCGCTCCACTTATTTTCTCACTAAAAAATGCAATGGGACGTCCTTCTTGCATTAGAACAGCTCCCATACCTATTCCTGAAGCATCACACTCAATCTCAAAAGCTTTAGCAAAGTTAGGCAAAGCAAGCAAAGGTGCATTAGTTAATTTTTCCTTAATCAAGTTAAATGCCTTTTCTTGTTCATTACCCCACTTAAAACCCACATTCTTTTTGATAACTTCAGTTAAAGGTGCAGCTAGACTACTAAAGTCTTTCACAAACCTCCTATAGAAACTAGCCAACCCATGAAAACTTCTCACTTGTCCCACAGTTGTAGGTTTCGGCCACTCCTTAATTGCCTTAACCTTTTCTTCATCAACCCCAATTCCTTTAGCACTAACAACAAAACCCAAAAATACCAACCTATCCGTGCAAAAGGTACACTTTTTAAAATTAGCAAACAACTTTTCGGTTCTTAAAACACCTAAAACAAGTTTTAAATGTTCAACATGCTCATCCAAGTTTTTGCTATAAATCAGAATGTCATCAAAGTAAACAACCACAAATCTTCCAATAAAAGCACGCAAAACATGGTTCATTAATCTCATGAAAGTACTTGGTGCATTAGTTAACCCAAAGGGCATAACTAACCACTCATATAACCCATATTTTGTTTTGAAAGCAGTTTTCCACTCATCACCTTCTTTCATCCTAATTTGATGATATCCACTTTTAAGATCAATTTTAGTGAAAATAATAGAACCATGCAATTCATCAAGCATATCATCTAATCTAGGAATAGGATGTCGATACTTTACAGTGATATTGTTGATGGCACGACAATCAACACACATCCTCCATGTTCCATCCTTCTTAGGCACAAGCAATACGGGAACCGCACAGGGACTCATACTCTCACGAACATACCCCTTCTCCATGAGCTCATCAACCTGCCTTTGAAGTTCCTTTGTCTCCTCGGGATTACTTCGGTATGCTGGTCTATTTGGAATTGGTGCTCCGGGGACAAAGTCAATTTGGTGTTCAATCCCCCTTATTGGTGGTAAACCAATAGGCATCTCTTCGGGAAACACTTCATCAAAGTCCTGCAAAAGTGAAACAACAACACTAGGCAAAGAAGAGTTAATTTCATTAGTACTAAAACAAGCCTCTTTGTACAAAAGTACAATCATTGGCTGGTTTGAAAACAAAGCCCTTTTGATCTCACTGTCTCTTGCATAAAAGCTCACTTGTTTTGTCTCTCTTTTTTTCTCTTCAACCTCTTTTTCTTTTGAACTCTCACTCTCATTTTTAACATCCCTCTCATCTTTTAACCTCACTTGATCTTCATATACTTGTCTTGGGGTTAAAGGTACAAGGGTGATTGGCCTTTTATGGAGCACAAAGGAGTATCTATTAGTGTATCCATCATGAGTCACATGCCTATCAAACTGCCACGGTCTTCCCAAAAGGATATGACCCGCATTCATTGGTACCACATCACAAACAACTTCATCTTTGTATTTGCCAATTGAAAATGACACCAACACCTGTTTATTCACCCTAACTTCCCCACTATCATTCAACCATTGTAGCTTATAAGGTTTTGGGTGCTTCAAAGTTTTCAAATTCAATTTTTTTACCAAAGTAGTGCTCGCCACATTAGTACAACTCCCCCCATCAATAATCACACTACATACCTTGTCATTAACATGGCAGCGGGTGTGAAAAATGTTTTCACGTTGTACCTCATCATCTTCCTTTGCTTGAGCACTAAGAGCTCGTCTTGCAACCAAAAGCTCTCCACCCACCGGATACTCAAAGTCAACGGCATCCTCCAATGGTGGCATGGACTCACCATCAGATTCACCCTCTGATTCGATACCACCATCATCCTTCAAAACCATTACTCTCTTGTTTGGGCATTGTGATGCAATATGACCTGCTCCCAAACACTTAAAGCACTTAATGTCACGATTTCTAGTAGGTTGAGAATCTGGTTTACCTTGGTTTATTGTGCCTCCGGCCTTATGATCTCTGGAAGGTTCGGCCTTGGCCTTGAAACTAGGCTGGTCCTCCCTCTTGCTCCAATTCGGTTTCCATGTTGATGAAGAACCCGAATTTTGCCCAACCCGTGTGGAACCCTTCCTCTTCAATTGTTGTTCCACTTTAATGGCCATGTGTACCATGTCAGTCAATTCAACATAATGCTGCAACTCCACTACATTTGCAATGTCTCGGTGTAGTCCATTGAGAAACCTAGCCATAGTCGCCTCTCTGTCCTCCTGTACATCAGCTCGAATCATGGCTATTTCCATCTCTTTGTAGTAGTCTTCAACACACTTGGACCCCTGAGTAAGAGTTTGCAATTTTTGAAACAAACCCCTATAATAGTGACTTGGAATGAATCTCCTCCTCATAACAGTCTTCATCTCCTCCCATGTCTCAATAGGTCTTTCTCCATTCCGTCTCCTACTCACAATCAGTTGATCCCACCAAACAATAGCATAATCGGTGAATTCTATGGCTGCCAATTTCACCTTCTTCATTTCGGAATATTCATGGCAGTCAAACACCAGCTCTATTCTTTTCTCCCACTCCAAATAAGCTTCAGGATCAGTTTTACCTTGGAAGGTTGGAATCTTCACCTTTATACTACCCAAATTATTATCAACCCTCTCTACATTCCTATCTCCTCTGTTCCCATACCTATCTTCTCTATCCCCATACCTAACTCCTCTACCTCCCATTCCACGCCTAAATCTCCCCGCACCCACACTGGACATGCGATCATCCTCCTCTATGTCATTATCATCCCCGTAGTAATCATGAACTTCTTCTCTAACCGGAACCCTCTCTCTCCTACGTGCTTGGGGAACGGGTGGTGGCTGTTCCGCACGTGTATTTTCTACCCGATCTAATCGTTCATGAATCGGTTCCATTTCAGCCCTTAACAATCTCCCCATCTCCCTCATCAATGCTTCCATTATAAACTTTGTATCTACCTTTCCCAACACCTCATCCGAAGCACTTTCTTTAGACATATTCGCTGCAAAGAAAACGTTAGTAAAAAAATAAAAAATAAATAAATAAATAAAAGAAGCTCCTCACTTCACTCCCTCACGTGTTTCCCTCAAACAATAGTTCACTCAGTTCCACTCCTGTTTCACACAATATATTCGGCTTTTACCCTCAGTATGTCCTCACCTCTCTTGCCTTTTTCCACTCGTAATTTTTTTCTCAAAAGTTCTTTTCAAACTAACCAAACAATAATCAGGATTTCTTAGCCACGTTCACACGAAACAAAAAAAGTTCTTAGGTTCACAGGAAACGAATCACAACGAAACTGATATTGTTTTTTTTTTTTTTTTTTTTTTTTATAATCACTGCACGAATCAAGAAGAGAAATAACAATAGTTGATATGTATTCAACTACACGATCGGCCAAAAAATAAAATTTTTTTTTTCTCTCTCTCTCTCTCTTAGATCTGGAAATGCACAAACAAGAATATAACAGAATATACAACTTCGATCTGGATCAATGAAATCAAGAACAAGACTAACGCAGACTTAGATCTGGTTCAACGAAACCAAGAACAAGAATAATACAGACAGATAACTTCTCTCTGGATCAACGAAATCAAGAACACATATAGATACTTAGATTTGGATCTACGAAATCAAGAACAAGTATAACACAGACAGATACTTAGATTTGGATCTACGAAATCAAGAACAAGTATAACACAGACAGATACTTAGATTTGGATCTACGAAATCAAGAACAAGAATATCACAGACAGATACTTAGATTTGGATCTACGAAATCAAGAACAAGAATATCACAGACAGATACTTAGATTTGGATCTACGAAATCAAGAACAAGAACAAGAATAACACAGATAGATAACTTAGATCTGGACACTAACAAGAAGTTATGGAAATAAGATATAATTCAATGATCAACGAAATCAAAGAAGAAGAAGATAGAATAACCTGATGTTAGAGCCCTAAGCTCTGATACCAAATGATATGAACCTCGTTGATTGTATCAAGATTGATGCCAATATTCGTTCTAACCTCTGGTTCGGAGGGAAACCGCGACCCAACACCTATATCGAGATGTGAACCTTGGTATAAAGGAGGACGCCACAATCAAGGATGAAATACTCGATTGATAAGTCAAGGAGGAACGCCACAGAGAATTCTGATAAGTTCCAGTTAGTTCTCAAAGAACAAAGAGAAAACTCTCTCAAATTTCATTCAAAATAAATTATGCCCTCTTACATCCAACAATATCCTTATATAATGTAACCCTAAAACAAAGGAAAGAAAACAAGATTAAGGCCTTACAAATAGAAAACTAGAATGACAATAATTGCCTTACAAATGGCCCAAAACTAAAACAAACTATTAAATCAAGCCCAAACCGAAATTATGCCAAGCTTTCTCTTATTCAGCCCACTCAATTGCCTTGATGATGTTAATCAAGCCTTGGTCTTCATGTGGGTTCATCTTGGGCTTTAATAATTCAGAATCAGCCCAAGTATCTTGAATTAGGCCATTGAGTGCTTCTTTGAATCTCTTAGCCCTTGCCCTTGTTATAGGCCCAATCGGAACATGCAATGGATCCCTTGGTGCAGCTCCCTTATTCTCATCAGAAAGTTTCACCATTTGACAATGTGCTCTCCACAACTTTCTATTCTTAGCTAAAGTCTATTCCCAACTTCGCTCATTCTCCAGAATGGCTGCCTCAAGTTTCTCCACTAGTCTCTAATCTATATCGTTCTCTAGGAAGGCAAGGCTCTCCCTCATACCATCAGCGTACTCCTGGTACATAAAGGCATCAAAAGTTAGAGACCTCTTATACCGATCCACTGTTCGGATCTCTAATTCAACCTTTGCCTCCTCTATTACTATTTTATGGTTTCCATTTTGCTCAGTAGCTCCTGCCTTTGCAATTCTGCAGAAATCAACTTATCTCCCATTTCATCTCTCACCCTGTATGACTCATCAAGGTTCAAAAGAAACTGTTAAAAGAAAAACAATTAGAACGCCATCGATAAATAAAGAATTTCTCAGATGAGAAATAAGCCCTTAACAAAATAGAGAAGTCCATAAATGAACGAACTTGGCGCTCTAAGGAACCTTGAGAAACTCTGCTCGGCACCGACACGATCCTTTAATAAAAACTCCCCAATAGACGCTCTCGCCAGAATGTCATTAGCAGAAAAAGGAGTAGCTCGGGGAGGATCATCTGCCCAAGTACCAGATCCCTCATCTCCTGATATAGGAGAGACAAAAATTTCTGGAGTAGACGCTTTATTCGCCTTAGCAGTTTTAGTCACGCTATCATCAGAAAGGTTTTTACCCCTACGACCTAACATTGGCCGCAGATTGCCACCCGTCGAGCCTTCATAGTCCTCGCCTGGCACATACCCCTCTTGCTCGATTGGAGGAGGTGACGGTGTGTTTTTGCTTATGGCGTCTAGAAGAAGAGGCACGAAACTCACAGGAATCGCCGTAAAAGCCACCTTCTTTAAGGAACGCTTGATCCGAGGAGGTTCATTGCCGGCGAAAACGACAATAGACTTATATGCTTCTTCCCTATCTCCGCCGACCTAGAAGATGTTTCACTTTTTGTTTTGCTCACCCCTTGAGGGCAAGCAGCTACTTATTCCTCGATCTGAGAGGCATTTCCTTCTTTGATGTTGCGTTCAGTTCTTTTCGGCTAAAAAATGGGAACTGCACTACTTCTCTTTATCCCAATGCCTTCCCCAACTCCAACATTTGGGGGAGGAAATATCTAGGTCACCACTTCTGAGGGAATGACTACCTTTTTCCCGTAAGACAGATGGCAACCCTCTTAACCCTAATCGGGGGTAAACCACTTGCAGGACCTTTTTGTCTACTATCCCTCATTTTGGCATTCTTTGAGGACGTACTAGTCACTCTTCTCTCCATCAATGGGGGTGTACCCATATCATCCTTGTCGTCGTGTGGTGCGATCTGTTCACTAACACACTTCTTGACTTCTTTGTGCGAAGTTGTTTGCACGTCTTTTATTTCACATGATCATTCTCTTGTATAGAAAACAAGAATAAAATGTAAGAAAGAAAAATGTCACTGCAAGAACGACTAACAGGATAAGACAGTGAGGAAAGTTTGAAGGCAGGAAAAGCGTGGCTGACCAACACTTGATCATTGTAAAATCATTATTTTGTTAGCTGTGATTCCGTGAACAAACACATTTTTATGTAATTTTTATTTAGCTTAGTTAGAGCATGATTTTAAACGTAATAGAGATTCAAAAACATCATACAAAGCCGGAAAGCTTCTGAGAAGTCTCAAGAACTTGATTTAAGGTAAGTTTTGAAGAAACAATACTCTTAATTCTTGAGATCATATAAGATTCACACACACACACACACACTTATAACATGTTTATGCATCTGCATTTGAGTGCTAATATGTTAGTTTTAATGTTTTTAAGTGTTGAGTCTTATTTGTTTTGTTTTGCTTAGTTTTGGAATTTAATTTCAAATATTTTGTGTTTTCGAAAAACTGACCTTTGGATGCTTGAGCAGGGATAACGTTTTATCTATACATCCAAATGGTTTTTTTTTTTGGAAATAAAACTAGACATCCATATCTTTTCAACAATATAAAAAATAAAATAAAATAAAATAAAAAGGCCATTTGGTTAGAGTTTGCTTGACTCAAAGTGAAGTCAAGTGCAGCTGGAAAACTGAAACAGAGGAACCTGGCAGCAACCTCACACCCCAGCCGTAGGTACATGGCTTCGGCATGGTTGCCTGGCAGCAACCTCACACCTAAGGCGTGGGTGCATGCATAAGGCATCCGTGAGTTGCCAAGGCCGAACCCAAAAATGGCTAGGTCATGGTTTTAGTGTTTTATAGTTCATTTAAAGTCTTTCAACATGTATTTAATATTTCCTTATCCATCAACGATGTTTTTATTGAGTTTGAAAGCAAGAGAATCACCTAATAAAAATATTTTATTTTTAGAATTGATAATATCTTTTTAATAGGAAAGTATTAATTACATACCTTGTTGAATTAGAAAATCTAAAAGCTATCAAAGTTCTACTTCAATTGGGTTTAGGGTTTCTAAAGATTATTATAAATAGTGAGCTATTGTTTTTCAAAGGCTAGGCCGTGTAAGTCTCTTTTACTAGCCTCATTGTACTCTCATTTGTTCTTCATTGTTCTTATTATATTACTTTCACATGTCTTTGTTCTTTTGATGCTTCATTATTTTGTTATTGTGAAAGAAGAGAGAGTTTATTTACATAGACTATTATTATTTACATTGAGCTTAATTGCATAGTTTATTCATAACATGTCATTGATCATGCGTGTTATTTGATTATTCATATTTTATTGAGCATGTAGATCCGATTTCATAAATTGGGGGTTATTGTTTCTTTGACCATACGAAAGGAACAAGAAGATTTGGAGTGCGGGGAGTCTCCGAGCACACATCACAAGGTTTGCTAGTAAAACGCTTACGGGTAGGTAATATTAGGTTATAATAAGGGTCGTGTGATTGAGTGATCAATCAGCGTGAGTTGTAAACAATATACCAACTAGTATAATTTGTGTAGATGTGTTAAGTGACTTACGAGTTGGTCCTGTGGTTTTATACCTGTTGAGGCTTTTCACGTTAAAAATCTCTCGTGTTATGTGTTGAATGGTTTATTGTTTTAATTCTGCAATATTTGTTGATAAACCTATTCACCTTTCGTTCCCCCTTCTAGGTTACCATTATATATAAATCCACATTTATCAGTTTGTATTATAGCAGGAGTCTAGATATACATAGGCTAGAATCCGGGCTTAATATTTTGTTGGATTTGTTTTGTTTGTTTTTGTTTCATATTCTATGGCTTGAATGATCAGAGAAGGAGCATCAAGTACTCGACCACCACTTTTGGATTGATCGAACTATGCATTCTGGAAGGCGCGCATTAGGGCTTATTTGAAGGTCAATGACGAGCGTGTCTAGATATATGTCGAGAGCGGTTATTTCCCTCCTATCGTGATCGATGCCGAAAGAGTTGTTTCCATAAAGCCGAAAGTTCAGTGGACCCCAATTGAGATATCCAATGCGACATGGAACTTCAAAGGTTTGAATTGTATCTTTAATAGTGTTAATGAACATCAATATATGCATATCCTAAATTGCGAAATTAGCAAGGAGGTGTGGGATATTTTCCAAACCACGCATGAAGGAACGTTGGTGGTCAAGACATCGAGGATTCAAATGTTGACGATAATATTCAAATCCTTGCATATGGAAGAAGAAGAGACCTTCCTTGATTTCCAAACAAAACTCATGGACATCACAAATATTTCTGATATTATCAAAAATATCTTGCGTTCTTTGCCTGACAGGTTTCAAGTTAAGGTCACTACGATTGAAGAAAGTAAAGACGTAGATAACATGAGAGTAGATGAATTGATTGGATCCCTATAAACTTTTGAGTTAAATTTCAAACCGAGCAAAAATAAAAAAAAGATTACCTTGAAGTCTACATCTCATGAGTCAGAAGATGCTGAAGATAATAGAGAAGAGATGACATATATTGTTAGAAAACTCAAGAAGTTTTTCAAAGGCAAACAAACCGATGGTGGTTTCAAAGGTGCTAATGCCAAGAGAGAATAATTGCCCAGAAAGTTTAACAATGACAATGGCAAAGGCAAGGGTGTTCAATGCTATGAATGTCAAGGTTTTAGACACATAGCATCCGAGTGTGCTAACGTTTAAAAGAACCTAAAGAAAGGGAAGGCGCTGAACATCACTTGGAGTGATAGCAATGATGAAGATGATGATAAGTCTTTGGATGGTGGTAAGCACACATGCAAAATAGTTGCCTTCCCATCTTCTTTGTCTGCAGGTAATGGAACTCTATTAGAAGATGATGCTTATGACAATGTGCTTAGTGAAACAAGCCTTAAAGAGGCTTATGAGCATCTCTTCAAAGGATATCGCAAGGTAATAATACTTTATTTATCTTTAATGTCTGATAATACATTATTCAATCATGAGAGACAGAAAGGTCTGGATTAATCCCTCAATTGGTGAAAGGAGGTGGATAATTACCTATAGAGGATTAAAGCTTTAAAAGAGGAAGTGGATTGCAAGGAAAAAGCCTTGCTGATTACACAAGCACGTGAGGAAGAAGTTGCTAAGAAGTTGGCTTCGACGGAAGAGTCTATCAAGGGGCTGATTCTAAATGCAAAGATGATTGATGACATGATCAAGTTTGGAAACGTGTTCAACGACAAGCAAGATATTGGATTCACTTGTGAATCTAAGGCCTCCACAAGCAAGACAATTTTTGTCAAGGCTGAATCTTCCAAACAAGATGATCAAATGCACAAGCCATCCGAAAAGCCACAAGGAGCTTAAGGTAAGCTTCCTAATTTTATCCCTACTTGCCATTACTGTAATGTTGCTGGACATACTAGACCTAAATGTGATAAATTTGTTAGCTTAATTGAAAGAAGCAATAGGTCTTTTGGTAGTGCAAATATGAGAGGTGGTCATAAAACTTCTAGCAGTTTTTCGAAACCAAAGTCTTCAAATAAATCTTGTGAGAAGGTTTGGGTTAAGAAAAACAACGTTAGTTTTAATATGATGTGCTTCACATCTTGGTCTATTAGTCCCCTTGCATGATGCCTAGATAGTGGATGTTCTAAAACTATGACTAGTAACAACGATTTATTTATTGAGATTACACTAAAGGAAGGTTATATTTTTACTGCCAATGGAGAGAAATTGAAAATTATTGGCAAAGATAAGATTAACGTACCGACTTAGGTGTAATTAATGAAGCTGTCCTTGTTGAAGGACTGAGAGGAAATCATTTGAGTGTGACACATCTTTGTGAACAAGTAGGTTCTGTCGTGTTTAGAGGTAATAAATGTCAAATTTTGATAAACATGATGAACTGCTTATTGAAGGGTCAAAGGCGTCTAATAACTGCTTTTATCTTGACTTTGTTGTGCCTGAAATGTATTTGAATGCTCTTGAGAAATATTTCTTGAAACTCAATAGAGTAGATGCTGAAGAGGCTGAGCCACTTGTATGCTCGAAGGTCAAGAGGATAACCAAGACTAGGTTATATGATGCCGATGGAAGGAAATTAAAATTGGTAAAGGTAAGTGTTCCTACGAAACTTGATTTGGTCGATAATGCTCAAAAAGAAAAATCTACATGATTTTGATGCATCGTTTGATCCATCCATGAACGATTCCGAGAAATTAGAGGAGTTCATAGATGAGACCTAATATGAATAATTTCCTTTCATAAATGAGAACTCAAATCTAGTGCTGAATTGTTTACCACAATTGTTGAGATGTATCATTAAAGAGTAACAAGTAAAAATGTTGTTTTTCGTTTGCATGTAATTCACGAACGATTTGCTGAAATAACTGTGTGTTATATTGTATGTTTGATATATGTATGTGTGTGACAATGCCTGAAGCTAGTATCCAATGAATGACTAATTGTCAGTATCCATGTTGTTTTTACACCCATAGATCTCTTAAGCATCAATCTTGAAAAAGAACTACACTTACTAGTTTGAAGCCACCCAATGTAGGAAAGGGCTACGCTTGTAAGTTTGAGTGAAAGTTGTCATGAGAGTTATATCTTGAAAAAGAGCATGTAGGAAGAAAAAAAAATGCACAATTGAAAAGAGAAAAAAAGCAATAAAAAGAAAACTTGCTATGCATGATGCTAAAATATATGAAGAAGTGGTGAAGAGTGAAAATCGAAAAATATTATTTTAAGAAGTACACTTGCACACACAATTGCTTGTATGAATATGTTTTTTATTTGAATGACATCTAGATAATGGTTGGTTTGAATTATTGTAGAAAACTTGTAGCAAAATCACATTGTAGTATTGTTCTTTATTGATAATCAAACATTATACATACATATATATATATATATATGTATATATATATATATATTGTTTATACAATGTGACACACACACTTTTGGCAAAGGTTTAGTAAATTTAGTGTAATCCTAAGACAATATATTCTTTCGTGAAAATTTGATGACATACCTTGATGTGAATGTGGTATGAATTTTAAGAAAAGATTTGAGCTACTCATAAAATCGTTTTTAATGCAAAATCATTTTTTAAAGCTTTGGAGAAGCTCATTGTTGTGTGAATAATTAATTCTTCAATTCATATGCTTTTAAGAAGCGCACATTTTGTGTTAAACGTGCTCACATCTATTTTGAAAGTTTTGAAGAAACTATTTTGAAGAGCATTATTGAACAAGTTAAATTTCGAAGGAATACTATTGAAATTTTCGACAGAATTTTTTTACTGTGATCTTCTGATGATTGATTTTTATCGTGACTCATTTTATCTTGTTTAGAGATGCTTCTTGGTTGTAACTGATGAAGTTTTAGGTTGAAAAACTAATTGGCTGATGAAGCATTGAGGATGAATGAGGAGTCAAAAACGTGAAAAAGTGCAAAAAACAGAGAAAAGGAAAGCACCGGGTAGTAAGCACACGCTAAAGGCGTGGCTGTGCGCCTCAGGCGTGCACACCTGGCAGCAAGCTCATGCCAGAGGCGTGGTTGGGCACCCAAGGCATGTGCACTTGCTAGTTGCTCAGGTTTTTGGCTTCTCATTGAGGGCAAAATTGGTATTTCTCTCCTACCTTTTGTTTTATTGTCCCATGTGTACTTCTCTTTATTTTTAAAGGGATCTCAATCGTAATGGTTCTTACTTCTCATATTTTTCTAAGAGTCACCCTTTCAAGAGCAACCAATTCTATCTTGAAATCACTCTCCCTCTACACTTTGAATCTTTTAATCTCTTTGATTTTTTGCGTGAGATTGATATTGGGTCTTGCTTCTACATCTAAAAAAGGCAACCACTAGTGTTTGATTTACCTTTGAAAATGTCTAGTAAGGGAAAATAAGTAGCTTCCAAGGGAAAGAAAGCTACAAGAGGTGAGTCTACCCAACTACATAAGTTCATCAACCAAGAATGTGAGAAAAGGTATGAACATAACCTCTCTAAAACTTTGATTTTTGAGAAATGAGTTGATTTTAGTATATTAGAGTCAATGATGATGTATATAATTTTATACTAGAGAGAGGTTGGGAGAAGTTTGTTGAAAAACCTCATAATGTTTGTAAAAACATAGTGAGAGAGTTTTATGCAAACTTGGATAGTGATGAATTTGGAGATAACCTGGGAGTGCTAGTTAGAAGGACTAGAGTTATAATGAGTAGTGAATTAATCAAACTCACTCTATGGTTTATCTCATGGAGATTGTTGTCTAGATACTATCCAAGTTACAAAGTAAGATATTGCACTCACTTTGACAAGGGGTAAGTATAAATGGGGTGAAGACACTAATTTTATTCCTCATGCCAAGTGTACTCCATTTTATCGCTTTTTGAACAAATTTATTTATTTAAATATTCACCCGGTATCCAACATTTCTGAAGTCAATTTTGCCACCAAAAAATTGCTGTATGTTATTGGGACAATAAAACCCTTTAATATTGAAAACTACATCTTTGGACTTATTGATAAATGTACTAATGAGAGCAAGTCCAAATTGAAATTCCTGAGTTTGATTACTAAACTACGTTTAGAAGTGGGTATTAGGTTGAGGAGATCCGATATAGTGGTGGAGAATAGTGAAATGTTTGATAAGGATTTCTTTAAGTTCCATTATCTTTCAAAGGAATAAATTAATAGGAACATTCCACAAAATTCTGAAGCCACTCAAGTTGAGAGTGAGATACAACCAATGAGTATGTTCAAGGATATGAATGAAGCCATCTTAAAAAGACTTGATGCACAAGATGAAAAGTTGTGTGGTATAGAGATGTATATGAGTGGATCTACCTCACATACATGTACTGGTGGTGTGTTTTCCTCCTCTGATGGACGTGATAACAACGTTGATGGTGATAATGTTGGAGGAGTTAATGAATGATCCGGATTCTTGATATTTGAGAATGCATTTACATGCTTATGTACTTTTATTTGATTTCATGAACTTTGTGATAATTTTCATGAACTTATCTATTCTGACATGTAATATAATCTTGTATTTTGATCTTCATATTATCAAGTATCTCTTGTTAGTTGAAAATAGAACTAATTTGATTCTCATTCAAAATTGTATGGATCTATTTTTATTTTGAAGTGTTTCATTTTTGTTTTTCCCTATCATGTTTGTTTGAGAAAGTATCTTTAAATTCGTGTTGACGATTAAAATACTTGAGTGTTTATTTCTTCTAATCCCCATTTTTAAGTTGCTATAATAATCGTTAGCATACTAAAGGGGAGATCTTATTGAGGGGGAGATATTGTAATCATATTTGATTTGATGTGCTTAATTGATGCTTGTGCATATTATCTTTAAATCGACAAATTGATTATTGTGGTAATTGGTATTAATAATTGAGTTATCTCAAATTGGTATAATTATCGTTTCGCTCACCAATGTTCCTGTGAAGAACATAATTTTGTTTATTTGATTTAGGTACAAAGTGAAGAATTCTGAAGACATTGATGAATGTTAGATTAGGTCTCTCTGTATGTAATTTTGAGTCTTATAAGTGAATATAAAAACAATCACTTTATTGTTTGGTGAGTATAGTGTTTTGTTACGGAATAGCCAAATGGGGAGATTGTAAGGCCATTATTTTATTGGCAGTGATTCCGTGAGCAAACACATTTTTATTTAATTTTTAGTTAGCTTAGTTAGAGCATGATTTGAGCGTAATAAAGATTCGAAGTAATCATGCGAAGACGGAAAGTTTCTGAGAAGTCTCAAGAATGTGCTTTAAGGTAAGTTTTAAAGAAATGATACTCTTAATTCTTGAGATCAGATAAGATCCACATACACTTATAACATGTTCATGCATCTACATTTCAGTGCTAATATGTTGGTTTTAATGTTTTATAAGTGTTGAGTCTTATTTGTGTTGTCTAGTTTTGGAATTTAATTTCAAACATTTTGTGTTTTCGAAAAACTAACCTTTGGATGCTTGAGCGGGCATAACTTTTTCTCTATACATTTGAATGGTGTTTTATTTTTCGGGAATGAAACTAGACATCTATATCTTTCCAACAGTACAAAGAACGAAAAACTCCAAGGCCATTTGGTTAGAGTACGCTTGACTCAAAGTGGAGTCAAGTGCAGCTGGAAAAGCTAAAACAGGGGAACCTGACAGCAACCTCACGCCCTATATATGGGTGCATGCCTCTGGTGTGGCTGCCTAGTAGAAACCTCACATCTAGGGCTTGAAAGCATGCCTAAGCATGCGTGGGCTGCCAAGGCCGAAATAAAAAAGGGCTAGGTCATTGTTTTAGTGTTTTATGGTCCCCTAAAGTCTTTCAACACGTGTTTAATGTTTCTTTGTCCATCAATGATGTTTTTATTGAGTTTGAAAGAAAGAAAATCACCTAATAAATAAATATTTTATTTTTAGGATTAATAATATATTTTTAATAGCAAAGTATTAATTACATTCCTTATTGAATTAGAAAACCTAAAAGCTATCAAAGCTCTAATTCAATTGGGTTTAGGGTTTCTAATAATTGTTATAAATAGTGAGCTATTGTTCTTCAAAGTCTAGGCCATATAAGTCTCTTTTACTAGCCTCACTATGCTCTCTTTTGTTCTTCATTGTTCTTATTATATTCCTCTCACATGTCTTTATTATATTGATGCTTCATTATTTTTGTTATTGTGAGAGAAGAGAGAGTTTATTTACATAGACTATTATTATTTACATTGAGCTTAATTGCATAGTCTATTCATAACATGTCATTGATCATGCGTGTTATTTGATTGTTCATGTTTTATTGAGCATGTAGATCTGATCTCATAAATTGGGGGTTATTGTTTCTTTGACCATACAAAAGGAACAACAAGATTTGGAGCGCAGGGAGTCTCTGAGCACACATCACAGGGTTTGCTAGTAAAAAGCTTGCGGGTAGGTATCATTGGGTTATAGCAAGAGCCGTGTGATTAAGTGGTCAATTAACGTGAGTTGTAAGCGATATATCAACTAGTATAATTTGTATGGATATGTTAAGTGACCTATGAGTTGGTCCCGTGGTTTTATACCTGTTAAGGCTTTTCAAGCTAAAAATCTCTCGTGTTATGTGTTGAATGGTTTATTGTTTTAATTCCGCAATATTAGTTGATAAACCTATTCACCCCCCCACCCCTCCCTTCTAGGTTTCCATAGCATACAAATCTACATTTTTCAATCAATATACAGCGTTGGGGCGCCACGAACGTCTATATCGGTAGTGAACACTTTGATCACTCTCTCCACCCCATCTTCGGTCAACCGAGGACCTTCATTCCACATATATGCAAAAACATGAGTTAGCAAGGATGAAATAATAACAAAAGTCATACAACTAAAATGGAAATAGTGCTAACGTGGCTTCATAAAGCGGCGAGGCACACATGTTGCTGGGAGACCATGATCTGGGTCAGCACTGATGCGGTGACCCCAATCGTCTTCGACAAAGAACCAGGCTCTCTTTCAAAGCTTATTGGATTAAGGGAGCCCCAAAATAGAACTCTTCTTGGGGTCAGACGACAAGGCTATCCTCCTCAATACCTTTATACCATCAACCCCTGTCGGCAGCCAACAATTTAAGCTGAAAGAAGCAAGATAATAAGATTCAGGCTCGTTAAGGGACTGTCTCAGTCGATAACAGTGCTTAATCGCGTTCGGCGAGAGGGGTCAAAAACCCAAAGAATTCCATAGCGAACAAAGTGCTAGCAATGTTTTATATCCATTAAGTGCAAGTTGAATTGGAGCAAGATTCACGTTGCTGAGGAAGCGAGCGATAAAAGGTTGAAGTGGCAGGGTTACGCAACAACTCAACATCAACCTGTAAATGGCGACCACTTCTTCTGGTGAATTCCAGGCCGCCTTAGACGTTGAACAGACTAGATTGATTATAGGAGGAAGCTCAAAATATTTATTTTACAAAAGAATATCAGTAGCCTCAACCACGTTCAGCTCGCTGTCTAGAAAATTGGGATCCGAGAGCGAAAAATTGACTTGCCTCTTTGTATGGCCCTGGTTGTCAGAGTTTGTGATGACTTGCTCACCCACTAGCAAGGGACCTTTCGCCATGATATTAGTTCAAGGGAAATCTGAACCAAGAACTGATAGATAGAAATCACAAGAATCTTCTCTACCTTCTTTGAAACTGTAAATGCTTTCGCAAACGTAAATAGAACGATTTTTACCAAAAGAGTAAGGTTCTCTTTCGTCAAATAGACATGACAGTATAAGCACCATTCTCGAAAAGGCTGCCAACCATTAATTCTTTGGTAAATCGAACGGTTGGCGTGAACGTTGATAAGTGTGCTCATCATGACCCCACTTTTCTGCCTCGAAACCATGCGAACCAAATGCTAGTAGAAAAAAGACACGTTAGTAGTGTTAAGTACGGTAGCCGTTGTTTGAAACTCCTCTCTCTAAAACCTAGATAGTTGAATCCAACACGACAACATTTTGTCTTTAGATTGATTAAATTCCCTTTCATCCATTTTTTCTTTGAGAATTTAGGGGATATTGTTGTAATTAGATTTTTGAATTAATTTTTCCTATTACAAAGCCCATAAAAAAGAATCAAATATGAGATTTGGGCCTTAAAGATCTAATAGATCTGTCAAAATTACATCAAAGATAGAAGACATTCTCGACAATTACAAGAAGTGACATATGAGGCGGTATATTCGAGCTGCTTCTCGGATAAGTCAAATCATTACGATATTAGTAAAAAAAGCATGCATTTAATACACCTGACGACATTAAATGCACATGCCCTTAAAGCTGTGACATGCCAATAGAGTAGAATTGTTGATGATGTGACTCGAGTCGCTTGACAAACCGTCTCCGTCAAATAATATATCATAAAAGTCATAATTAGTACGGAAGTACGACTATGCATGAACAAAGGAACTGAGACCGGTTATTTTTGCACATGTTGCCAGACTTGACATCATTCGCTTGATTGTTTCTCTTACTACACAGAATCGCTGGAAAATCTTCCAGATGGATGTGAAATCCACATTTTTGAATGGGGAGACTGGGGAGAAAGTGTATATACAGCAACGTACGGGTATGTGAAAAAGGGGCAAGAAAATAAGGTCTACAAAGAAAGCCTTATATGGGTTTAAGCAGACACACAGGGCGTGATACATACGTATTGACACATATTTTATCCAGCATGAGTTTCAGATATGTCCTTCTGAGCACACTTTATATATCAAATCAAATTTACATGGAGATATTATTTTGTGCTTGTATGTTAATGATCTAATTATTACTGGCACTAAACCTGAGATGATTGAGAGTTCAAGACATCAATGATTGGTCATTTTGAGATAACAGATTTGGGGTTGATGTCTTACTTCCTTAGCATTGACGTGATTCAGACAAATGACGGGATCTTTATGTCAGAAGAAGTATGCTGGTAATGGGTTAAAGAAGTTCAAGATGAGGAGATGTAAGCTGATTCTAACTCCCATTGAAGAAAGATTAAAATTGGTCAAAGATGGGACTGGTGAACTATTTGATTCTACCATGTTTCGTAGGCTAGTAGGAAGTTTAAGATAGTTAACTTTTACTAGACTTGACATTGCATATGGAGTTGGGCTTATCAGCAGTTTCATGGATTATCCTAGACAATCTCACTTACAAACTAGCAAAAAGATCCTACGATATGTGAAAGGAACATTGGATGATGGTATCTTTTATTCTTTTGCTAACAAGATTGATCTTGTTGGATATACAGATAGTGACTGGGCAAGTGATATAGATAAAAGAAAAAGCACCTCCGACTATGAATTCAAAGCACCTCCGACTATGCATTCAATCTTGGTTCTAGAGTATTTTCTTAGTCATTGAAGAAGCAATAGGTGGTGCTTTGTCAACAACAGAAGCTGAGTATATTGCAGCTGCTAGTGGTGCTAAACAGGTTATGTTAGTCATGGCCAAAGGAATCGAACCGGCGGTTCTGGTTTCTTTTTTTGGCCAACCGGAACCGGGGAGGAACCTCCGGTTCCGATTCCTCCCGGGTTCCAAAATCGGAACCGGCCCCAATAAAAAAATTAAAAAATTTAATAAAAAGTTGAAAAAATTAAACTAATAAATAAACCAAAGGTAATAAATCATTGTGGATGGACAATTAAAACTTTAAAAGTGTGTACATATATATATATATATATATATATATATATATATATATATGCAAAGGTAGTTTCAAAATATATTCACTTTCAATGTGGGATTTAAGAATATAGTTAAAAATGGTCTACACTAGTCCTACATTGAAAGTAAAAGAGAAGTGTAGGAGATGAAGTTTTATATAAAATGATAGTAAGTAGTCCCACATTGAAAAGAAAATTGTAGTGTAGGAAGTTGAGTGCTTATAAGTAATCCCACATTGAAAAAAAAAGAGAAGTGTAGGAAGTTGAGTGTTTATAAAAGGAATGAGCATTTGTTGGATTATAACTAAAGTGATATGTGGTCCAACAATAGTATTGGCCAATTTACTCATGTTTATTTATAAATTATTATATAGCCCAACAGTGTTGGGATATATATATATATATTTGTTTTATATAAATATATATATATATATATATATATTTTATTTTAGAAAAAACCGGTTTTAACCGAAACCGCCCAAATCGAGCGGTTTCGGCTTGTAAGTAAGGCCAACCGGAACCGGGACCGGGACCGGGTGTCGTCGGTTCGGTTCGAACCGCGGCCAACACTAGGTTGCGTGACTACGTCGTATGCTTTGTGACTTGAAGCATCAGCAAGAGGCTTTTATAGTAATCTATTGTGACAAGTCTACCATTTCTCTTACCAAGAATCCAGTTTATCATGGTAGGAGTAAGCACATTGACATCAAGTTTCATTTCATTTGAGACTTGGTGAAGGACAAGGATATTGTGATCGAATACTGCTGTTCTCAGGAGCAGGTTGCAGACATCTTCATGAAGCCGCTCAAAGTTGATATTTTTATGAAGCTTAAGAAAACTTTGGGCATAATGAGCTATGAAGAACTTGGTTTAAGGGGAGCTATGTAGGATTATTAGTAATTAGCCTGATTTATCTCATTAGATTGTTTATCAGTTGTTTTATTATTATTAGTTGAGGTTAGATTTATCATATTGATTAGGATTATTAGTTTGTATTAGTATTTATCATTGTGATTGTTATTATTACATTAGAGTTTGAGTCTTATCATGTTAGTCCATTAGCTATTATAAATAGTTAGCTTCTATTCTTTATTTTTTATCAAGTGAAATAAACAGTTCTTCGATATTTCTCTCTTGTATGAATGTGTGAGTTTTTTTTCTGCACAGTGTAGTTTTCTACAATTGGTACCTGAGCCCAATTAAAAGAGTTAGAACAAAGTAGAGTGAGATCGGAGTGAGCGTGCCAACAAAAAGTGAGCGTGCGAAAACAATATAAAGAGATCTAGTGCAAGATTTAGCCAGAATTGGATGGCCATAATTATATCCAAAAGTGCCAGATTTGAGCCAAGAAAAGGTTCAAAGGTAGCGTGAGAACTAGAAAAAAGGTTCTAGGAAAAGAAGCAGAGTAGCAACCACCATCACTACACCAGAAACAGCCGCAAGAGGAATTGTACCGCCTACCTCAATCGGTTTGGAATTTTTGGATCTGCAAGTTTGTCTAAATGGTCGTTGCCTAAAGAGTAATATGAACCCATCAAAAGCACACCGCGCACACCTTATATCTGACAAGTTTGTCATTTTTAAAAAAACAGTTGGTTTAAAGGGGGCAATGTTGGATTAAAATTAACCAAGACTCATAATTATCTTTATTTAATATTTATCATTATCAGTTAGGATTAGAATTATCTGAGTGATTAAGTGCATCACCAAGTATTTTATTGTTATTAGGTTAGTTCAGTATCTATAAATAGGACTTTATTATTTAAGTTTAATTTAAAGAGAGTTAGTATTAAATTCCATATTTCATTCCTTCTTCAATTTATTTGTGGCTGTGTTGGTGTGAATCGTGAAAGACAAGGTGTTTGATAGAAATCATCAACTATTTGTGAAAATGACAGTGAGATTTCAATGGAGATTCAAAACTCCATTAGAAAGGTTTTGAGAGAAAATATTGTGATTAGATTCTTCTCATTAGTTGATTAAGATAATTACACGAAGTCAGCTATATATACATATACACACTACTGACTTGAGCATGATCATTACATGCTTACATAAATCTAAGAATAACAAATTTCTAACTAACTTGTCTAGGTCAGCTATAGCACACTAGCTACCCAATCTCAAATGCAGCAAAGCATGATCGATCACCTAGTAAGCTCTGTTTGATCTGATATCTGCAGTATTGTATAGATGGAGCAACTTGTAGCTGTTGTGCACCAGTTGCCCAGAATTGAGTTGCACCTTCAGGTTTGGCAGCTGGTGTAGCTTTAGATGTTGCACACTTATGAGTACACCTTAAGAACCCAAACCGAGGCTAAGCAAGAGACTTAGTAAACACATCAGCATATTGAAATTCAATTGGGACATATTGAACCTTGAGCTGCCCACTACTAATCTTTTCACGAATAAAATGCACAACTATCTCAATGTACTTAGTACGAGAGTGAAAAACATGATTTTATGCTTAGGAACTAGCACTGGTGTTATCACATCAAATGATTGGAGGAGCAGTCATAGAAACACCAAGCTCTGAAAAGAAAGGGAGCAACCAAAGAACCTCTGAAGCAGCCTTAGACAAGGCTCTATATCCAGCCTCAATGCTGGCTTTTGCTATAACATTTTGCTTCCTTGAATTCTAAAAAATCATATTAGGACCAAGGTAGACACAACTCCCACTAGTTGACCTTTGATCATCTAAAGAAGCATCACAATCTGCATTTGAATAGGCCGTAATACTAAGAGAAGCACAGGCTAAACATGCAATCCAATAGCAAGTGTGCCTTTGAGGTATCGAAGGATTCTCTTACAAGCAACCCAATAAACATCAGTAGGGACTATAAGAAACTGACTATGCTTGTTAACCAAGTAAGCAATGTCAAGTGAGGTATTGAAGAGCCCTAGTTGTGCTCCTAAATAAGGTAGAATCATTAAAAGGAGATCCAATTGATAAGGACAGCTGTGTGTTAGGAGACAAAGAAGTGGAACAAAGGTTGAAATGCTACAGATTTTTCTTTACCAACATATCAGCTATATACTTAGTTTGAGTAAGGAAGAGACCATAAGTATTTCAAAATGCTTCAAAGCCTAAGAAATAGCTTACTGATCCAAGCACTTTTAAAGCAAAAGCAGAATGCAAGGTTGGAATGGTCTGCTAAATGAGAAAAGGGATATTACCAGTGATTAGGATATCGTCCACATACACTAATAGGTAGATAACACGATGGGAAGACTTCTTGATGAATAAAGACACATCAGAAGCAGCATTTGTAAAACCCAAACTGAGCAAGGCTGCTTTGAGCTTATGAAACTAGGCCCTTGATGCCTGTTTAAGGCCATAAAGAGCCTTGTCTAACTTGGAAACATAGTGAATATGAGAGGCACTAGTAAAGCCCTCGGGCTGTTACATATAGACAAGTTCATTCAACTCTCCATTTAGGAATGCATTGTTAACATCCACTTACTGTATATCCCAATTTAATGTGACTGCCAAGTTAAAAATAATCATTATAGTTAAAGGTTTGATAACCGGACTAAAGGCATCAAAGAAGTCCACCCCTTGACTTTGATCTACTAGTCTTGCTTTGTACTTCAGGACACTCCCATCTGGTTTATACTTAATCCTAAACACCCATTTGTTGCTTACAATATGTATCTTGGGAGAATAGGGAAGAAATGTCCAAGTATTGTTAGCAACCAATGCATTGTACTCATCTTGCATGGCAGCCAATCATTTAGTACTTGTAAGAGCATCTTTAACCTTGCTAGGCTCAGTTTTCTGCAATCAAACTAAGAGGATGTTGGCAAATGGCATAATAGGTCTTAGGTTTAAACACACCCATCTTTGACCTTGTAATCATATGGTGCACATTGCAAGCACCAGAAATAACAACAGCTCCATCAGACTGAGAAGCGTAGCAAGCTATCTTTGTTGGCAGAGAGATATACCAATTTAAAGAAACATTGTCTCTCACAATAAAAGCAGCAGGCACAAGGTCAAAATGTGATGAAGTAGGAGTCATATTACTATGCACAACAGAAGTAATATGATGCTCATTCAATGGTAAAGCACTAGGAGCAGAAGAAGTCCATTTAGGAGAAATTAAATAAAGAACTGAAATAGGTAGGCTAGGTGTAGATTGTGTAACAGTAGAAGGTGTAGGAATCAGTGTTTTGAAGGGAAAATCTAATTCATTCAATATGACCTGCCTTAAGATATAGACTCTCCTTGTAGACTGAAGGCATTTGTATCCTTTACAGTAGATACTATAGCCTATGAATGCACACTTGGAGATGTGAAAAATCCAATTTTTGAGAAGAGTATAGCCTCAAGTAGGGGTAACAAGCACAACCAAAGGATTTTAAGTATTGGTAGTTTTGTTTTTTGTTGTAAAGAACTTCAAATGAAGATTTGAATTTCAGCAAAGGTGTAGGAAGATTATTAATCAACAAGGCTACAGTTTGGAAGGCTTCAAACCAAAATTTCAAGGGCATGTGAGCATGAGCTAGAAGAGTAAGGCTCTACCAAGTGTTTATGTTTTTTCTCAGCCACCCCATTTTGTTGGTGAAAATATGGACAAGAGATCACCTAATAAGAATACCACTATTTCGAAGATGAGAAATAAAGGGTTTATATTCTCCTCCCATATCAATTTGTATGCACTTAAGCTTAGCATCAAACTGTATTTGTATCATTTTTTGAAAGAGAACAAAGGTAGGAAAGACATCGAATTTGAGCTTCAAGGGATAAATCCAAGTGAACCTACTATAAGAGTCAATAAACGAGATATAGTATTTATGACCCTTACTAGATAACATGGGAGTTGGTCCCCAAATATCGGTATGCACAAGTTCAAAAGGGCTGCTAGCAACAGATTGTGAGTTTGGAAAAGGCAGCTGGTGTAATTTGCCAAGTTTGCAAGATTCACAAAATGTAAGAGATGAAACATCACTATTATAATGTAAAGCATTTAACACAGATTTACGAATAACTGCAGAGGGATGTCCAAGTTTAATATGCCATAGATTTGCAAATTAACAGAATTTCTAGATGCCAAACAAGCATTAAACTTGGAAGAATTATTACAATGATCAAAAACAGACTTAGGGCTTGTTTGGCAGAGCTTTTCGAAACCTACTTTTGGCTTTTTGGGCCCAAAAGCTTTTTTGGGAGTGTTTGAATTTTTCAAGATAAGAGCTTTTAAACTTTAAAAGCTCTTCCAGATAAAGTAAAAATATATGATTTTTATATGAAGAGTTTCCAAGAAGTTAAAAGCCCAAAGTAAAAACTTTGTCAACTTAGATAACTGAATAAGTATTTGACCAGATGATGTTTCATGCTTCTTGTGATAAGGAGATGGACTAAGAGCAAGTTTGATACGAACCCCATCAACTTGTGACGAAACCCGTAACAAGGCTCTGATACCAAATGATACGAACCCCATCAACTTGTGACGAAACCCGTAACAAATCTCTGATACCAAATGATAACACAATTGTCAAAAGTAAGAAAACAAATTGTCAAAGTAGAAAGCTTCTGGACACTTTGAAATCACCGACCATATCTTCGTCGTGCGGCCTCCAATGGATCTGATTCCAAATTGAAAGTTGAAGATAAGCTCATGCACTTTGAAAAGTCCTACTCACACGCCTCTAGAAACCTAATCGTTCAAACGTTATGAATTTTCAAAGTTATCCCTACGAATCAGCAAGTTGCCTCTTCCTTAACTTGAATTACATTCACTAAGGTTGGGCCCTCCTTACGCAAGTCCATTCCTTCAATGGGCCTCCATGAATATGCCTAAACCCAAATCCCTTAAATTAGCCCACTAAACGCATTTTTGAACTTCTTAGCACGTGCTCTTGTAACTGGCCTAACGGGAACTTGGATTGGATTCGCATTCCATGCCTTTGTGCTAGATAAGTCTTCATCATTCTCCTCCTCTTGAAAAGGATTTGTCCTCAAATCAAGGTCATCACTTGTTGATGTGAAACAATACGAATTACACATGAAATGATAACGAATGATACGAACTACAAATGAAACCATAAATTTTTTTTCTTTTTTTTTTTTGGATCTCTTCCTTTTCTTTTCTTTTCTTGTAAACCGGTAAATTGAACGCAAGGATATGTAATATAGAAAGTAACTTAGAATAACAAAAACAAAAAAAAAATGAACAACAACAATGGTATGAGTAAGAACAACAATAGACGATGGATTTGAATAGAAAACAAAAATATAAGGATAGAATAAACCCGAGACTAGAACCTTGGCTCTGATACCAAATGATACGAACCCCGTCAACTTGTGACGAAACCCGTAACAAGGCTCTAATAGCAAATGATACAAACCCCATCAACTTATGACGAAACCCGTAACAAATCTCTGAAACCAAATGATAACACAATTGTCAAAGTAAGAAAACAAATTGTCAAAGTAGAAAGCTTCTGGACACTTTGAAATAACTGACCATATCTTCCTCGTGCGACCTCCAATGGATCTGATTCCAAATTGAAAGTTGAAGATAAGCTTATGCACTTTGAAAAGTTCTACTCACACGTCTCCAGAAACCTAACCGTTCAAACGTTGTGAATTTCCAAAGTTATCCCTACGAATCAGCAAGTTGCCTCTTCCTTAACTTGAATTACATTCACTAAGGTTGGGCCCTCTTTGTGCAAGTCTATTCCTTCAATGGGCCTCCAACATGCCTGAACACAAATCCCTTGAATTAGCCCACTAAACGCATTTTTGAACTTCTTAGCACGTGCTCTTGTAACTGGCCCAACGGGAACTTGGATTGGATCCGCATTCCATGCCTTTGTGCTAGATAAGTCTTCATCAAAGTTGATATAAACCACCTCTAAGCTGACCTTGAAGGAGCACCTTTTTCGAAACCCTGTCCTTTACCACAAAATGATCATCATAAAATTCAGAACATGCATGGTTATCCTTTGTAAGTTTATAAATGCTCATGAGGTACTTTATGATACTACACACATGCAATATGTCATTAAGATGCATGACTTTTGATGGCAAAGAATGAGATTTAAATTGAGTGTTACCTATGTGAGCAATTGGCAGCTGCTGCCCATTTCCTACTGTCAGCCTTCCATTGCCATTGTATTTCAGTCCTAAATGACAGGTTTCCAAGGTTGAAGGCGATGTGATTCGTGGCACCACCATCCATGTACCATGCAGGACCTTGGACTGAGTCTAGTGAGGCAAAATTGGTGGAATTTTGATGAAAGTGAGCTTGAAGCTGCTGTTGGCCCTGATTGTAGTTGCTGTAGTGTGACTGCTGTGTTGATTGCTGAATGTGTCCAGGTCCTTGCTGATTATAGGTGCCATGTGATTGCTGAAATGCCATGCTTGATCAAAGTGCCTATAACATTGTAAGGTTCCATGTCCAGCTTGCCACACACTTGACAGCTGATTCTATTGTTGTTGTTCCACTTTCTTCCTTTTCCTCTACCTTCTTTAGAGTTAGAGTTACCTCTTCCATTATTGTTATAGCCACCTCTTGAATTGTTTCCAACATTGTTAGAGGCAAAATTAGCAGAAATATTACCAACATCAACTTGAGACATAATATTTAATTGTTCAATCCTCTGCTCATGTACCATGAGCAAATACTATATTTCTTACATTGTAATTGCCTTGTCTTGTGAGGAAATTAACACAACAACTAGATCATAATCATGCCTCAAACCATTCATTACACTAAGAACCATATCATATTCAGTCACGATTTGTCCTGCAACTCTTCCCCTAATGTCTTGATTTTTAGGCAATAATCACTAATTGGGAGTGATCCTTTTTTAGTGTTCTAAAGTTGTTGTTTCAATAGCAAAATTCTAGCCATTGATTTCTGTGAATAAAGTTTCTCTAGCATATCCTAAGCTTCAAAACCAGTCAAGCATTTTGTTACCTGACCTATGATTTCAGGATTGATAGTTGAGAACAACCAGCCGAGCAACAGTTGATTAGCTCTTCTCCAAGTTGAGTAGGCTGGATTGATCACCTTCAATTGCTCTACTTGATTTGCAGCTTGACTCTCAATGAACTTACGTGTACAAGTCTTCAATCGGGGCGATGACCCCGATGAGGAGCCCAGGTATGCGGTTCCGGGAGATCCGGGGCGATGACCCCGATGAGGAGCCCAGGTGCGGTTCCTGGAGATCCGGGGCGATGACCCCGATAAGGAGCCCAGGTATGCGGTTCCGGGAGATCCGGGGCGATGACCCCGATGAGGATCCCAGGTGCGGTTCCGGGAGATCCGAGGAGTGACCCCGATGAAGAGCCCAGGTATGCGGTTCCGTAAGTGGAAACACTGAGAGAGAGCGAGAGTATAAACACACGTTAGAAGAAAAACTTTGTGAGAGTTTTTTCGTATAAGTGTTGTTGTAATAGCTCTTTCGTATAAGGTGAACAGTGTCATGAATAGTAACCACACATCTCCTATAAATAGCCCCTCATTTGTGATAATCAGAGTAACTCAATCTCCTCCAAGTGAGAGAGTTCAGAGAGCTCCACAAGAGCGGCTCAAGATCTGGGCAGGAGGCCCAAGCGATCCGGGCAGGAGGCCCAGGCGGATCCGGGTAGGAGGCCTAGGCGGATCCGAGCAGGAGGCCCAGGCGATATGGGCAGGAGGCCCAGGCGGATCCGGGCAGGAGGCCCAGGCGATATGGGCAGGAGCCCCAGGCAGATCCGGGCATGAGGCCCAAGCGATCCGGGCAGGAGGCCCAGGCGATATGGGCAGGAGGCCCAGGCAGATCCGGGCAGGAGGCCCAGGCGATCCGGGCAGGAGGCCCAGGTGGATCCGGGTAGGAGGCCCAGGCCGATCCAGAGAGGAGGCCCAGACGATATCAGGGGGATGACCATGATAAGGAGCCCAGGTGTGCGGTTCCGGGAGATCCGGGGCGATGACCCCGATGAGGAGCCCAGGTGCGATTCCGGGAGATCCGGGGCGATGACCCCGATGAGGAGCCCAGGTATGCGGTTCCGGGAGATCCGGGGCGATGACCCCGATGAGGAGCCCAGGTGCGGTTCCTGGAGATCCGGGGCGATGACCCCGATGAGGAGCCCAGGTATATGGTTTCGGGAGATCCGGGGCGATGACCCCGATGAGGAGCCCAGGTGCGGTTCCGGGAGATCAGGGGGTTAACCCCGATGAAGAGCCCAGGTATGCGGTTCCGTAAGTGGAAACACTGAGAGAGAGCGAGAGTATAAACACACGTGAGAAGAAAAACTGTGTGAGAGTTTTTTCGTATAAGTGTTGTTGTAATAGCTCTTTCATAGTGGATTGAGTGCTGGTGCGCTCCGTGGATGTAGGAATCAGTTGATTGCCGAACCATGTAAAAAATTGCTGTCTCCTTTACTATTCTGCTTGCTTCCATATGTGAGCCCTGTACAGATTTGTGTGTCTGTATACAGTTTGCAACTTCCGCTGCGCCGGGAATCGGACCGGATTCCCAACATTAACAAATCATACGGTGAAAAAGATTATTTTTCCTACATAGCTCTAGCTTCTTTATATATATTTCTCTTTCTTGCCATCTTGGAAGGTTCAAAGACAAAATGAAGTAGTAGGATAATTTTAAACATTCAAGTCAGTTTATTATCTTTAATTGGTAACTTTGGCTCCTGGTTTAATTTATGGATTATGTATGGTAATGATCATATATATGGACTTGTTCCTTGGTTTTGGTCTTTCTTGATTATCATCTCAGGAATATTGCTCTCAAGACTCAACTATTATTTGTCGATGAATAGGGAACTCTATTGATGACACACTTGTCGATATTCATTTGGATTGTGATCAGCTTTAATGGCGGGACTTCAAATTTGTTTTCGGCTTCAAAGAGATGCTTGAGAGATTACCTTGCTTAAGATTTACCATCGAGCCTTTTATGTGGTTGTTGGTTGTCATGCATGCTTTTGTTTTCACTCGTCCATTTAATAGATAGAGGAGAAGAACTTGGATGTAGCGGAATGTACGTATATGCATCGCCTATTGTTATAATTTTATCACTTTGACGAAAATCCCAATGGAGATTGATAGCGCTGCATGCAAGTTCTTAAGCTAGCTCCAAGAGTGCCTTTAAGATATATATCTTAGAATTAGAGGCTTCTCTTTGCATATTGCTTTTGTACTTTATATATTCTCGGGCTCAAATCCTTTCTCCCTCTATTCTCTTAATTTCTTGTCCACATTACATGCTCCTTATAAAACGTGTGCGTTTGCATGCACATAGTTGTAGGATTTCTTGTCGACATTACACGTAGGGACGTCGAATATGTGCTCCATTTAAAAGGCGCGCGTTTACATGCACTTAGTTGTAGAATATTTATTATTGCTTCTTCCTTACGTACTGAATAAAAATAAGTTTTAAAAGGGAAATCAACATGAAATATTAAACAAAAGGAGCTGCCACTTAGTCTGTAAGCAGTAGCTTTGCCTTATTATACATAATCCAACGACAGACACCTTAACACCATGTTTATTTTTGTTATTGGACTAGGCATAATTAACCTACAAACACTCTTATAATTTCTTACATATGTAACTTTCTTAAGCCTTGTGAGGAATAAGACGGACGGGAAGGCCTTTTGCCGGAGTGGGTATTGGTTCCGCAACTGTTTTCTCGTCAACTAGCAGTTGCTGCCAGTTGAATCTCTTAATCACATTATGCATGAACACAAGTATCTCTAAACGTGCATATTCTTTTCCAGGGCACATTCTAGGTCCTCCTCCGAATGGAACATACGTATAAGGAGCTGGTCCTTTCCCTTCGAATCTTGTCGGATCGAATTTTTCTGGCTCCGGAAAGTATTCAGAATCCTTATGTGTTGAGTACGTGCTCCAATATATCTACAAATTCCAAAAATTGTAATAATACTATCACCATATCAATATGAAAATGAGAAAAAAAAAAAAAAAAAACTCTCACCAACTAAAGCTGTTAATTAACTGACCTTCCAGCCCTTGGGAATGGAGAAACCAGAGAAAATGAAGTCATTAATGGCTTCCCTGAAAGCACCCTGAAGTGGAGGAGTAATTCTCAACACTTCACATGCAACATTCCATGAATACCTCATTTTTTGAATGTCATCCCAATTCAGCAACTCCCCTGGCTTTTTCGATTTTGCAATCTCCATTTGTTCTGTACAGAAATTGGAAAAAATAATATGAAATGACTAAATTACTTAAAAGATCATATTAATAGTTAGTAAAATTAAGAATTACCTTTCAATACTTCATTGTAGACATGAGGAAGCTCGGCGAGATATTTGACAATAAAACTAATGGTAGAGCTGGCAGTGTCATGCCCACCAATCAACAACCCAATGATTTTATCAGCTATAAACAAGTCACTTAGGGGCTGTCCATTCTCATCAGTTTCTTGCAACACATATGATAACAGATCTTGAGTTGGAGATGCTCTATTTTCTTGAAGATCAATCTTCCTTTGTGTGATAATGTCCATCAACTCCTTCCTAATCTCCTCTGCAGCCCCAATAGAACGGTAGTATGGAGTTCCAGGAAAATTTAAAGGAATAGTAAATATTCCCGCAATCAAACTTTTGAAAGGATCGGCAAATTTAGCAATGTGTTCTGGATCTTCTATGCTCAAAAACAGTTTGCAAGCGACCCAGAAAGTGTATCTCTTTGCAAGTGGGAATACATGCACTTGTTGTTTCCCTTCCCAATCGGACTCAAAATGTTTTTTTGCAATATTATCCATTACACCAATGTATTTCATCAGGGCTTCAGGTTTCAGAAAACTTGGTAGCATCTTTCTCATTTTCAAAGATTCTTCTTTTACCGACCCTGTTGAAGGGAAGATTTTGGTGACTGACTCGGGAAACCAGACATTGACAAGCTTGTTTTCATTAGAGAACAAGAACTTGTTGGCAGCCGGGCCGCTAAAGACTACGGTTGGCTTTGTCAGAAGGGACGTCTTGAAGACTTTAGAAGAGTATTTGGCAAGCCTATCAAATATGAACTTATCAGGATGACCATTTCTGGCTGTTTTGAGAAATTCCAGGCTTTCTCCGATATATGGCAAACCCATCTTCCCTGGAGGAAGATTTTTGGGCTTGTTGAAGAAAAGGTATGCAAGAGATGCAGAAACAAAGAGAGTGAAGAGAATCATCCCACAAACAAAGAAGAACTCCATTTTTGTTTGTGATCAGACAAGGAGGACTATGACTTGTTTTTTCTATTTTTGGTGTTGATTGCGGGGATGAATTTATAATGGCATGCAAATTAAACATTTTGAATTATAATATTACGATTATCAGTAATGCAAAGATTGAGTTTCCTAATAATTATATAAACTCGTGACAAGCATTTACCATTTCTCTATTCTAAATACCACAATAAACAAACCAAGTAACTTTTTTTTAATAGTTTTATCAGATAATCATCTGAATCGATATATGTATATATACTGGATCTTCTAAACAAATAACTACTATTTAAATTACTAGTTGACCGTATATCCTTTATTCTTGGCATGTATATTGGATCGCACTTGTCATACATAAAAGCAAGCTCGACTACTAATATACTACTTGATGAGTTAATGATAACTTATCCGGCCCTAAATGAAAAAAATACTGGTACGGTTCACATAGATACCCCACACAACAAGAGAGAGATCTCTCGACATTTTTTTATATTTGTTTTATAAGTGAAGTGAAATTCCAACTTTTAAATTATCAGACTATTTATGACCCTGTCTTTTAATTAATTAAGAATTCTCTCCTGATCTAATCTTTGTGTTAACCTCCGTAAAACTTGTAATATCAATAATCAATAGCTACATTTATTTATTTTTAATTATAATGTATTATTTTTATTAACTATAAAGATCAACATAGCAGAGCATCTGAATCCTTTAATTATAACAAAACAATAAAAGTGCATTTTATCCACCCACAAAAATGCATAGTTATATTATGCGCCGGTTTTTTTGTTTTCCTTAAAATTTCAACTTTTATTTATATTCTAATTTTATATGTGGTAATTATTTCACACTAACATATAAAATGTGACATATATTATTATTAATATAATCTTAAATTATAATATATAAGTTGAAATTTAAGTTAAAATATTTAGTATTATTAATACTCTTCTCCAATAAGGCCACGGAATTTTTTCCTAAATATTCAATATGAAACGTTTAAGGCATGGTGATGATATGTCAATTAAACTAAGGGCATGTGTGATTCGCATGCATTTATATTTTATTGATTATATACATAAAATATTAGTTTGTGAAATGCAAGGAAATTAATTAAATGTGAAAATTAATAAACTATTCAACAATTGAGTTGCACCTTGAAAATCTTATCAAGTGAGATTCTTTTGAACGCGTGGCTCAACGTAGTATCATTATAATATTTCCAATACAAATATATATTTTTAGTATCTAAATAGTATCATATCAGCATTTCTAGATAATATAAATTTATCTTATAAAAAAAATTATAGAAATATATATTTATTTCTCCAGTATAAACAGTAATTTCGAACCAATTACTACAAGCCATTTGTCACACACTCTCTCTAATTTAATATAACAATTAAATACAATGAAAAAATATTAAAATTATTTTAATAAAAAAAGTTAAAAATTCTAATCAGCATAACAATGATGATATTATAATTAAAAACTCTACTTAATAATTTTTAATTTTTATTTTATCAAATTATATTAAATATAATTTTTTTAATTTTTTTAATATAAATTTTATATAATATTTAATTTTTTTTAAATATATAATAACATTAAAAATGCGCTAAATATGCATGAATTGCATTGAAGTATTTTTATGAGGGGCGAGAAATATAAACTGTAGGCACGTGGCCAAATTTGGTGGCTGACTATTTGCACTTAATTCTCAGTAGATAAGCATTATGCATGATCGCACATGTCAATGCATGCATTAAATGCTTGCTTAATTTTACTACAAATAAGTAAATACATAAAAGCGTGGTGTGCATCACAATTGACAACTTAACTTTCTTGTTTTTTATTAAACGATATCAAATTAAAATAAAATTATATATTTAACCTTAATTATGTTAAGAATAATGATTTAGTCAAAGAAGCTGATTTAGATTTTCATGACACCTATAGTCCAGTTGTGAAGGGTTCAAAGTCTGGGTTTGAACGAAACCAGATATTCAAGCTTTAAAAATTTTTTTTTTTTTTTTTTTTTGTGGAGATCCACTCCACCGTCCATTATTGTTGATGGACGATGGAGATCCAATCTAGATTCCACCATCAATTTTTTTTTTTAATAAAGAGTAAAAAAATTGATAATATTAATTAATAGAGATATTTTGGTCATTTGATAAATTTGGTAAAAATCAACGTGAGGGGAGGTTAGTGTGAATTAATATAAACCTTGATTCTGAGTGTAATTAATCAAACCTCAGGAAGGTTAAGTGTAATTAACTCATTGAATAATTCAAAACCCTTGTCTTTTTGTGTGAATATTTTAAACCTCATCTATGGGTGCGGCCCTCGTGGGAATATATTAAATGAAAGTGTTAAAGTCAGCTTCGGATTCATATTTTACCTCGGGTTTAATTTAAATTTTCATGAACATTAAAGAAATTCAGTTTTAGGTCATTAATTGTCACCTATTTGCTATTGTTATAATTCTGTTTACATAAAATCATAAATTTATAATTGATACATACAAGCATCCAGCAGCAGAACATGTTTTACCTGCCAACACGTTCAAAACAGACCACTTTTTGGCAATTTTGAGTGCATTTAATATCCTAATTGTTTGTTTAGATGAGTTTAGCATTAAAAATGAACACCTGGCAGCTCCCAAAACAAAAAAAGAGTTTACTGAATTTAATAAGTTATTAAATGTAGGATATGTGGGTTGGGTGGAAAGAAACTTTTTCATAATATATTTCGTATAGAAAAATGATAAATGCTTGTCACAAGTACATATATAATTATACTTGTAGGAGAGACAAATGATAATTTTTATTAGATTCCACATATTATTTTGGTGGTCTTTATAAATCAATCCCCACGTATACAATCAAACACAAAAAACAACCTTGGTTTCTCTTAACATATAGCAACAACAACAACAAAAAGAAAAATGGAGTTCCTCTTCGTTTCTGCGTCGATTCTCTTCAGTTTCTTCGTCTCTGTATTTGTTGCATACCTTTTATTGAACAAATCCAAAGACAATCTTCCTCCAGGCAGGATGGGTTTGCCATATATCGGTGAAACCCTGGAATTTCTGAAAGCATCCAAAAACGGCCATCCGGAGAAGTTTCTCCTTGAGAGAATAAGCAAATACTCTTCGAAAGTGTTCAAAACATCAATCCTGACGCAGCCTGTAATGGTCTTCTGCGGTCCGGCAGCCAACAAGTTCTTGTTCTCCAATGAGAACAAGCTCATCAGCATCTGGTATCCTGTTACGCTCAAGAAGATCTTCCCTATCTCCACCAGACAGTTCGGGAAAGAACAATCCAAGAAGACACGACAGTTGCTACCCAATTTCCTCAAAGCCGAAGGCCTCATGAACTATATAAGCACCATGGACTACATTGCACAATTGCACTTCAAGTCCGATTGGGAAGGCAAGGAACAAGTGGCTGTTTATCCACTTGTGAAGAGATTCGCGCTTTGGGTTGCATGCAAAGTGTTCTTGAGCATAGAAGATCCTGACCATATTGACAGAATGGTCGATACATTCAATACTTTGGCCTGTGGAATCATTTCGATTCCTATAGACTTTCCAGGTACACCATTCAGCAAAGCTATCAAGGCTGCAGATGAGCTGAGAAAGGAAGTGATTGCTTTGATCAAACAAAGGAAGATCGATCTTGAAGAGAACAGAGCCTCTCCAACTCAAGATCTATTGTCACATATGTTGCAAGAAACTGATGAGAATGGACAGCCCATGTCTGAATTGTATATAGCCGAAAAAATCATAGGTTTGGTGGTTGCTGGCCACGACGGTGTCAGCTCAGTCATGACTTATGTTGTCAAATATCTTGCAGAATTTCCTGACGTCTACAACAAAGTCTTAAACGGTAATTAATTCATTTTACTTAATAATTACGATGAGTTATTTATCTTATTAATTATTATTGTGTTTTACAGAACAAATGGAGATTGCAAACTCGAAAAAGCCAGGAGAGTTCCTGAACTGGGATGATATTTCAAAGATGAAGTATTCATGGAATGTTGCATGTGAAGTGTTGAGACTTGAAACTCCTGGTTTGGCTGCTTTCAGGGAAGTCATTAATGACTTCGTCTTCTCTGGTTTTTCCATTCCCAAGGGCTGGAAGGTTACTTCTTGCATTATTATATTACTTCGTCTTCTCTCTATGTTAATCTTGTCTAATAACCACTAACAATTTCTACAGTAATTAACATAATATATTAATTCCATATATTGACTCTATATATATATATATATATATATTTCACAATGATTATGTAGTTGTATTGGAGCGTGCATTCAACACACAAGAATTCCGAATATTTCCCACAACCTGAAAAATTCGATCCGACAAGATTTGACGGGGAGGGACCAGCTCCTTATACATTTGTTCCATTCGGAGGGGGACCTAAGATGTGCCCCGGAAAAGAGTACTCGCGCTTGGAGGTACTTGTGTTCATGCATAATCTGATAAAGAGGTTCAAGTGGGAGCAAGTGTTAGCGAATGAGAAGAGGATCGTGACCATAGCACCAGTTCCAGCAGAAGGTCTTCCCGTCCGTCTTACTCCTCTCAAGGCCTGAACCATGTGCAAAGAACTTCCCAATACATCTTTGTTTGGTTTTAAGTTCAGATACAAAAGAATTTAGCTTTATTGAACTAAGATGTAAGGAAAATAAACATAATTAGTGTTGAGTGAGTAGCTGTCCATCTATGGATTATGCATAATAAAACAAAAAACTTGAATGGTGCGCCGGTGATTCACATGTTACGACCAATGTTCAACTTCCAACTCCATTATTGAATAGCTAATTTATTTTTTCTTCTAATTAATTTCCTTGAATTTCTCATCACCATAATATAGTAATATTAGTGTCAATATATAATAAAATATCAATAAAATCCGTATGCATGCAACATTTATTTAACCGGCAGAATTTTTCTTGCATGTGGCGTAATAAGATGTAGATAAGATCATGGGATGCCATGGAAATTATATTTTTTGTTTTTTTTATCTTAAAATTCAATTGGCTAAATTTTCTAAAGACGAATTAATGAATAAAAGTGTTAATTGTTTACTTTTTAAGACATAAATATCTGAATAAAGATAAATTTAAAAATATATTAATATAAAAATTGATTGAGAAACTGAAAATAGTATTTTACAGTCTGAATATGAATGTACAATAGAGAACCTATTTATTGGCTATATAGAATCTCCTATATACGGAAACTAGAATAATATAATATATACAAAGATATATGAATATATCATAATAATATCACACAATATATGGTAACATGATATTGAGTAATATTATTAGGTTGATATAGTAACATCCCCCAACAAACTCAAGATAGCGAGACAGAAGTAAGCTTGAGTTTGGAAACCAAATCGCGAAAACATCCAGGATAATGAGCTTTGGTGAAGATATTAGCGGGCTGATCAACGGAGGAGACGGAAAGAAGCTTAGCAGTACCTCGAGTGACATGCTGGCGAATAAAGTGACAATCAATTTCAATATGTTTAGTACGTTCATGAAAAATATCATTGTGAGCAATCTGAATAGCACTACAATTGTCACAATAAAAAGTAGCAGTAGAATGTGTGACTCCCATATCACCAAGTAACCAACGTAACTAAAGAAGTTCTTGAATAACATTAGCAATGGCACAATACTCAGCCTCAATACTATAACATGCAGTAATAATTTGCTTCTTACTACGCTAGGAAATGAGAGAGTCTCCAAGAAAGAAACAGTATCCAGTAGTAGATTGTCGATCAGTAGGATCACCGGCCCAGTCAGCATCTAAATAGGCTTGTAAATCTAAAGGTGAATGAGCATAGAAATGAAGACCATAAAACATAGTGTCTTTGAGTTACCAGAGAATATGAAGAACAGCTGCAAAATGAGTGGAGTGCGGAGCCGTTATAAAATCACTGATAACATGTACAACATACGCAATATTCGGTCGATTCATTGTTAAATAGACAAGACTACTAAAAAATAGACGATAAAGAGTAGGATCAGTGAGCGGTGTACCCTTCTAAGGTGTGAGTTTGACGTTGGCCTCTAAGGGACTTGCAGTAGTCTTACTATCGGTCAAACCTGTTCGAGCAAGAAGATCAGAAATATATTTGGCTTATGAAAAATAAAAGCCATCAGAATCAGAAGAAACCTCAAGACCAAGGAAATAGCTAAGATTTCCAAGAACTTTCATTTCAAAATGTTTCTGAAGGAAGTCTTTGAGATCAGAAATACCAGCAATGTCATCTCCTGTAATAATCATGTTATCCACATAAAGTAGAAAATACAATCATGATCAGTCTTGCGAATGAATAATGTAGAATTATAAGAGCTATAGAAAAAACCAAATTGCTGTATGGTGGTAGAAAATTTGGCAAACCAGGCCCGAGAAACTTGTTTGAGACCATATAATGCACATCGAAGTCTGCACATCTTATGTGAAGGATGGTCAAACCCTGAGGGAGGTTTTATGTAAACTTCTTCAGTAAGATCACCATTAAGGAAGGTATTCTTCACATCCGTCTGAAATAAGTTCCATCGTCGAACCGCAGCAACGGCTAGTAAGTTGCGAACAGAGGTAAGTTTAGCAACTAGTGCGAATGTTTCCTCATAATCAATCACATATTCCTGGGTAAAGCCCTTTGCGACAAGACGGGCTTTATACCATTTAATAGAGCCATCAGACTTAGTTTTAATCTTATATACCCATTTGGATCCCACTACAGTTTTGTTTGGAGGAAGATCAACCAAATCCCAAGTGTGAGTCTTGTTAAGAGCTTGCAATTCTTCTGCCATAGCTTGCGGCCAAACAAGATTAGAGTTGGCCTCCTTATAAGATTGAGGCTCATGCAAAAAGAGAATAGTAAAGAAACAATGAAAATCTCGAAGTTTGACAGATGGTGTCCTTACCCGATTAGATTGATGAACATGAAAGAAAGAAGATGGGAAGACTCAGGTACAGGATCAGCATGCGGTTCAGATAACTCGAGAGTTGGTAGATTACAATCAGGAGCACCTGTTTGAGTCTCATGGGATGTATCTGGGTCAATGTCATCCGGAAACAAAGGAATAGTATTATCGATGAAAAAGTTTGGAGATGAATTATGTGAAATATGAAAGTCTGGCATAGTGGAAAACATTTTATACTCCCAAAAAAACAACATGACGAGATATGCGAAGACAATTCGAAATGGGATCCTAACATTGATAGCCCTTGTATTCAATACCAAATCTAAGGAAGCAACACAGACGAGACCATGGTTCTAACATAGTCTGCTCATAAGATTGAAGAAGAACGAAACAGGAACATCCAAAGACTTTAAGATTTTGGTAAGTTAGAAGAGTACCATAAAGTTGTTCGTAAGGAGTTTGATTTTCTATGACAGGAGAAAGAACACGATTGATAGAGTATACTATATTTAATGCAGCTTCACCCCCAGAAACGTTCAAAACATGAAGCAGAGATAAGAAGTGCACGAACAATTCCAAGAATATGTCTGTGTTTACGTTCAGCACGCCCATTTTGTTAAGACGTCCCTAGGCATGACCGATGACAAATGGTGTCATTCTGATGTAAAAAATTTAAGAATGTTGCATCCCTATACTCCATAGCATTATCAGTACAAAAGTTTTTGATAGTTTTAAAGAACTGAGTTTTAATCATATTAGCAAAGTCAAAATAACATTTAGATCACTCAGATCTACTATGCAAAGATAAAGCCATGTATATCGAGAATAATCATCCACAAAGATAACAAAATATTTGGATCCCCCCATGGTAGTGGTTGGTGAGGGCTCCCAAATATCATAATGGATCAAATCAAAAGGTGCATGTGAAATGAAATCACTATTATTAGGCAGAGCATGTTGTTTTGCTAACTGACAAGAAAGACAATCAATATGTTCATCCGTTATAGAGCCCAAATGTCCACTAGATATTAAAGAACGCAAACGACGAAAGGATGCATGACCTAACCGTGAGTGCCAAAGACTCAATGAAGAAGACACGGAAGCAACAGATTGATATGGTGAAAGGACCTGAAAAGGTAGAGGAAGGCTAATGAGCTCAAACAAGCGTTCAACTTTACGGTCTATCCTAAGCGTCTTCCATGTTTGCGGATCCTACATACGACAACCAGAACAGCTAAAAAGAACATCAAAACCAATATCACATAGCTGACCCACAGAAAAAAGATTTAATGTAAGTTGAGGAATAAAATAAACATTAAACAAGGAGAGATTATTTGTAGAAATGTGACCCACCTTCTGAACATGCATCAAAGAGCCGTCAATAGTGTAAATAACAAGTAAATAAGGATTAGATGATTTTGTTGATAAAAAAGTAAGATCAGAGGTCATAAAATTACAACAGGCAGAATCAAAGTACTAAGAAGGTTTACCTGTGGATACTGATGAAGCAGAAATGAAGGAATTACTAGACTTAGAGAGAATTTAATGAAGCATGGATTCAAGATCGTGAATGGAAAATGAAGAGGGTGATGGGTCATGACCAGCAATATCGTGTGTGTCAACAGCGGTGGCAGCAGAAAATTGTTTATTGTTTTTGAAGTTCTTGAAAGGAACACCCTAGGATTTGGTATAAACACCTCTCTTATCAGGGTTGCTGGGACAATCATCATTTTAATGGCCCGGTCCAAGCTTGTAACAATGTTTACAACGTCTGATGGAACACTGCAAAACTAAGTGGCCTGACTTCCGACAATATCGACAAATAAGTTTCTGTGTGGAGGACTGCTTAGAATGAGTAACTAAAGCAATATCCGTGCATTGACTCAAAAGTGTGGCAAGACGTGTAACATCCCGGATTTCGGGTGATGAATTTTTGATATATGTGATATATGTGAAAATAAAATTTTACTATTTGAGGGGGTGTAAATGTAATTAAATGTATGGTTATTTTATGATTTCCAGCGGACCGAATTGAATAGTGAAAAATGAATGAAAAATGAAAAATTGGAAAACTGGACCAGAGAGCATCGCGACCTGGTCACCGCGACCACAGGTCGCGACAGCTCGCTCGCGGTGAAAAACGCAAAATCTGGCAGTGAGTACCGCGACCAGTCACCGCGACCACAGGTCGCGATGGCTTGCTCGCGATGAAAATGGCAAAAACAGGCAGAGAGCAACGCGACCAGTCGCGCGACCAGGGCGCGCTCGCGACGAAGGCGGTGCGCGCACTCCAGTGAGTGTCGCGACCTGGTGCCGCGACCACAGGTCGCGACGGCGGTCGCGATGGCGAAAAAAATATAAAAAAAAATAGAAGCTTCTCGCAGAAGCGAGAAGCCAGAACAGAGAGAGGAAGAACCGAGAATAAAAGAGAGAAAAAGAGAGAAAAGAGAGAAGAAAAAGAAGAAGAAGAAGAGAGAAGAAGAAGAAAGAAAAGAAAAGAAAAAGAGGAAGAAGAGGAAGAAGGAGAAAGGAAAGGGAAAGGAAAACGAAATCGTGGAACCGCGATTCTCGAACGAAAACTCGGATTTCCAAGTAGGTGTACTCTCGTTTTCGAAATCGTTTCGAGAAATAGTTCGTTTACTTTTTCGTTTTAGTTTTCGATTTCGTTTCTCGTTTTTGTTTTCGTTTTCGATTTCGTTACAAGTTTTCGATTCCGATTATTCGTATGAAAAATGTTTATAAATATGTAAAATCGATGATTTGTGGATCTACGGTTGATTATTGTTGATTTCGATATTTATATGATTATTGTTGATGCGTTTGAATATTTATATGATTATTGTTGATTTCGTTACATGTTGTTGATTTCGGAAAGATTCGGAAAGATTTTATATTATATCGTATTTGTTTATGAAAATCGTTTATCGAAACGGCCCTAGGATACGTAGACATAAAAGTGGATATAGGAGGTTGGTATACCAGCTGGGTTTTATTGAGCAGTACTGCGCCGATATTGATTGATTGATATTGATGTACCTCCTCTTGGATTCGTCCAGAGGCTGGGAGATACGTACCTCCTCGGGATTCGTCCCGGGGGTTGGGAGTTAATGTACCTTCCTAAGGATTCGTTCCTGGGATAGGGAGTTATGTACCTCTCTAGGTTCTGTACCCACGGTCCTAGAGTTGGGAGACACGTACCTCCTCAGAATTCGTTCTGGGGGTTGGGAGCTTGACCCATATTCCAGTCCGTATATGTTTAGTATTCTAGTGGGCCAGAATTGATTGGAATTGAAAAGTGTACTGAATGATTTTATTGATAGCATTTGTATATTGATCTCCTTATTGAAATTAAAGTGATTAAAAGTGTTTAATGCTTTGATTCTGAAATTTAATTGTTTTGAAAGTGATTTAGAAATAAAACTTATATTGTGGTTTATTGTTTCTTTAAAGAATAATTATATTGTAATTTACTTAATTGAGTTTTTAGTACACCCACTAAGCTTTATGCTTAGCGCGTTAGTTTGTTTCTAACGCGTAGGTACCAGGAATCCAGAGGAGGCTAGAGATTGAAGGAGGAGCAAGTTGCAGACCGAGTCACAGGATTGTACAGTTGGGTAGCTATATTTTTGTTATGTGTATATAGATTCTGAAAGCATGCATATACAGGGAATTTGTAAATAAGTTTTGTAAAACGTTTTGTAATTTATTAATTTATGATTACTGTCTTTTATTATTTAAATGTAAATAGTAAAGTTTGATTTGTTATTATTTTATAAACTGTTTTGATAAGTCGCACTAAACGGCAGAGTGCGCAATTGATTGAAATTGACATAGAAGTGTTTGTGAAGAATGTGTATTTGAATTGGAATTGTTTTGTGTAAAAGCAGGTTTTTTTGGAAAGTCCGAAAAATAAACGGTACTCTGCCGAATTTTCGTAAAAAGGTTTATTTATTGTTTTATGGGCTCACAACGATTTTAAAACGAAAAATGAGTTTTGAAAGGTTTTGAAAGACCGAGTAGCGCGCCCCGGATCGGTCCGGCCGGGTCGGGTCGGGGGGTGCTACAAGACGAGTCTCCTCAGAAATATGCTCAAAAACAGCCTGCTCAAGAGTAGATAGTGGATGTCGATGAAGGAGAGATGCACATGTGGGCTCAAATGTGCCATGTAGAGCCATAAGAAACTGTATTAGGTGCTGCTGAGTTCTGTAAGTAGTGAACTTGACAGTATCTGTAATATCCGTCCAAGTAGATTCTGAAAGTACTAGTGGATCCCAGAGAAACTATATTTTGGAGTGAAAATCAGTAATAAACTGACCAGGTTCCTAGCGCAATTGATGAAGAGTGCGTAATAAATGATACTGATGAGAAAGATCAGAAGTAGTATACCGTGTAGACAAGAAGTCTCAAAGAGATTTGGCGGTTTCAAATCTACTAAACCAGAGATTGATAGATTGAATTGAGGTATTACGGAACCAGGTAATAATCTGATGGTGTTTGTTATCCCAATCATCAAGACGGTCAAAATATTTGGCATTAGTCTCAGTGGTTTTTTTAACAAGCTTGGGAATATCTCCAGTGACATAACGCTATAATTTGCGCCTTTTAAGAAAACTCTGCATCGCTTGAGCCCATAAAATATAGTTGGGTCCATCTAAAATAACTTGAATTTGCTGAGACACATCCAAATTTCTAGGAATTTTTCATAATAAATAATGAAAAATAACCAAGTAAGGTAGAAGTGAATAAAATAATAGAATAGTAGAGTAACCAAATAGGGATAATTGTAATAAAGTATCCTAACGTTTGGCTATATTGCAATGAAATCGTGAGTTTAGCTTTAATTGCATGTTAGTACCCTACCGTCAGTTAACCAGTCAAATATAACGGTTTGACTTTGACTTTTGGGTAAAATGACATAATTGCCCCTAGTTTAAAAAAAATTAAATTAAATAAAAATTAAAAAATTAAAATTTTTAAAAATGGATCACCACCATCCATCAATCTTGATGGACGGTGGAGATGCATTTAAAAAAAATTAAAATCATACATTTAAAAAAAGTTAAAAAAAAAATTTTATATTAAATTTTTTTTTTTGGTGTTCTTGGTGGAGATCCATTGTGGATCTCCACCAAAAACACCAAAAACAAAATAGCAAAACCAAAAAAAAAAAAATTTGTAATTGAATGAACGAACCCAGAAAGGGCTCGATGTACAACGAATGAACCCAAAAATTTTGTAGATCGACGATGGAGCAGCCCAGAAAACGTTCGAAGAACGAACCCTTCTAGGTTCGATGAATCTCGAACCCTTCTGGGTTCAAGATTCATCGAACCCAGAAGGGTTCGATCTGGGTTCGAAGATTGAATTCAAATTTTTTTTTTCTTTGGTTGTGTTCTTGATGAAGAAGACTAAAAATATAAATTTTTTTATTTTTTATTTTAATTTTAAGTTTTTTTAATTGTTTTTGTCAATATAATCTCCAGCGTCCATCAATTTTGATGGACGGTGGAGATTTATTTAACTTTTTTTATAATTTATAAATTTTTTTTATTTTTTAAAAATAAATTAAGGTCAAAAAGACCAAAATACCCTTTGACTGTTGGTTGACCGTCAACTTTAACGATCAACCAGTTAGTCAAGGGTACTAACATGCAATTAATCAGTTAATTAAGGGTATTGACATGCAATTAAGGCTAAACTCACAATTTCATTGCAATATAACCAAATATCAGGGTACTTTATTGCAATTATCCCAACCAAATAATGTCGAGAAATAGAAGAGCCAATAGTGTAAATAACCAAGTCAAAGTGACCGAAGTACACCAAATCAAAGTCGCTGCTGAGTCTGGTGGAGGCATTGGTGGTGGACGGTTAATAGCAAGAAGACCAGATCGGGGAAGCTAATCGGTCGATGAGTTCGGTGATGCTGGCAGTGAGAAAGGAATCACCAGCGATATGTGAGAACGGAGGATGAAAAGAGGCAGGACAGCAACAGCTGAAGGCATGCGTCCGGCTCCGACAGGTACCCGATAACGACATTTCTGATAGCGTTGAAACCAACAGGAGACGCCAGTGCGGACGCCAGTGGCAGTGAGTGAAAACTATCAGGGACGGTGGCAGGGCGTGAAGAACAGGCGCGGGACTGCAGTGCACCAGGAGAGATGATCTAATGTGCACGGGACTGCGCAAAGACAAGCTGTTGAGCGATTATCAGGTGTGTGCAAGTGCGCAGAAAGACTGCGGTGCACAGGGAAAGCAGATATTGTATGGGCGGTTGCAACACCCAACAGTGCAGTAACCAACCAGGAAATGAAAAAATAAATAAAGAAACAAAACTTAAATTACCATAGCTCTGATACCATGATAGAGAAACTGGAAATAATATTTCACTGTCTGAATATGAATGTACAATAAGGAGCGTATTTATAGGTTACATAGAATCTCCTATATATGGAAACTAGAATCATATAATATATACAAGGAAATATGAATATAGGGTGAATTGCACTCAAGTACCCTGACTTTTATCATAATTACACGTTTAATGCCAGTTTTGCCATAATTGCACTCTAATACCCTGTAATCTGTTGACCACCGTTAGAGTAACGGTTGACCAAACGGATTCAGGAAAAATGACGAGAATGCCCCTCAAAGGAAAAAATAAAAAAAAAATTGAAAATCAGATAATTTTTGAACCCAGATGAACTGGGTTCGCGGTCGAACCCAGCTGGGTTCGATCGCGAACCCAGTTGCTGGGTTCGCGTTCGAACCCAGATCTGGGTTCTATTGCGAACCCAGTTGCTGGGTTCGCGATCGAACCCAAAAACTGGGTTCGATCGCTAACCCAGATTTCTGGGTTCGAACGCGAACCCAGATTTATGGGTTCACGATCTAACCCAGATCTGGGTTCGAATGCAAACCCAGAAATCTGGGTTCGCGTTCGAACCCAGATCTGGGTTAGATCGCGAACCCAGAAATCTGGGTTCGCGTTCGAACCCAGATCTGGGTTCAATCGCGAACCCAGCAACTGGGTTCGTGCTTGAACCCAGCAACTGGGTTCGTGCTCGAACCCAAATCAGGGTTCGACCACGAACCCAGAAATCTGGGTTCGTGTTCTTCGAAAAAATTTTCAAAATTTTTTTTTTTTTGTTGATTTGGTTTTTTAAAAAATATTTTTTAAAATTAATTAAAATATGACGTGGCATGTTCTTATTGGTTGGATGATTTTTAAAATTTTTTAAAAATAAATTTAAACGTAAAAGACCAATTTGTCCCTGAATCCGTTTGGTCAATCGTTACTCTAACGGTGGTCAGCGGATTACAGGGTGTTAGAGTGCAATTATGGCAAAACTGGCATTAAACGTGCAATTATGATAAAAGTCAGGGTATTTGAGTGCAATTCACCCATGAATATATTATAATAATATCACAATAATATCACATAATATATGGTAACATAATATTGAGTGATATTATTATATTGATATAGTAACAAAAATAATAATTATGGAAGAAAATTATGATTCAGGGTTTACGTGTAAATGATAAGTCGGGAGTTATAACTTTTTATTTTAAGTTATTTTTTAGCATTTTTAAGTTGTTTAATCACTTAAAAAAAAAATTAATGTGTTCAATTCAGACTCATTAAGTGTTAAATGAAAAAACCAAACAACCCCTTCATTTTTGTTGTAGAAAGAGTTATCAATGCCGTCATATTACTGCTTGATTTCAACAAGTACCTAACTCAGAGTGGGTGTAAATTCTAAAAAGAAACATATGTTTTTATTTATTTATTTTTTCATTGATACAAAGAAAAAGATTGGTATAAAAAAAAAAAAAAAAAAAAAGCTAATTACAACGACCTCCCCTGAGATTTTACCAGCTATAAGCGGAGTCAACTTTATCGTTTATTGACAACGCTCTCCCCTACCGTCAGTTGACTTTAGTTAAACTTAACAAGCTCGGACATTTTCGTCTTTTTAAACTTTTTAAATTTTATTTTATTAAATAAAAATTAAGAAATTAAGAAAAAGTTCCATCCCTTCATCTTTAAAATGATGGACAGTTGGGATTTATTTAAAAAAAAATTAAAAATAATAATAAATAAATCTTAGTTAATGGAGATCCAATCTCCATATTGCATCTCCACCGTCCATTAAGATTGATGGACGGTGGAGTTCCAATCTGGAAAATAGATCTCCACCAAGAAAAAAAAAATTGAAAGATGGGTTCTTCCTCCAATTTTTTTTTTTTTTTTTAAATTTCTCAGATCAAGTGGAACCCAATGACAAACCCAAATTGGTTCGGCTTCGTTTTGACGAACCTTTATAGGTTCGTCGCGCTGGAGATCCAGCCATGGCTAGATCTCCAACAATTTTTTTTTTCTTTGTGGATATCCAATCTCCAGATTGGATCTCCACCGTCCATTTAAAGATGGACAATAAAGATCTGAAGTTTAATTTTTTATAATAATTTTTTTAAAAAAAGAAAGAATCTCTTATGAATGGAAAGTGAAGATCTAACCTTATTTTTTATTTAATAAAAAAAAATATTATTTTAGGGGTATTTTAGTCTTTTTAACGGATGAAGGTAGTCAACTGTTAAGTCTAACGGAAGTCAACTAACGGCAGGGGAGGTCATTATCAATAAACAATAAAGTTAACTCCGCTTGTAGTTGGCAAAACCTCATGGGAGATCGGTGTAATTAGCTAAAAAGAAAATCATATAAAGAGTAGAACCTGAGAACATAATGAAAATCATTTTCATTAATCCCTTGTAACAAAATATATTCTCTTAAGAGATTTTGACCTATTAAGGAATCTCATGATCATATCATCAAATATTATAATTACCATTTCTACCTTATTTGATACAGCTATTAGCTTATTTATACATTTGAATTTCCTTAATACTAATTTAAGTAAAGCTTTTTTTTTTTTTTACAGATAAAACAGTGCAGCAAAATCCTGTAATTATTATGTTATTGCCAAATTAAAGGTTGTATCATCAGATCAGATAGGTGGCATGCCTTTCAAAACATTGCCAATTCTGTATAGAGATTCCCTTTAGGTGCACCATAGAGTTTTCTTTACATAACCAAATCAATTACCATGAATATGCAGGTTTTATTTTCTTTTGTACCACCACTAAAAAAACATCATCATATTGACCATATCATTATCTTGCAGCACCAAGTTAACAATGGCAGCTACACAACTGATCTTCATACTTGTACAACTATCGACCATCACTATAACTATAAACACAGGCATCACCACTTCAACTGCTGCAACCTTGCCAAAATTTCCGGCCATTCTTGTTTTCGGCGACTCGACTGTGGACACCGGCAATAACAACTTTGTCCCCACACTAATCCGAGCCAACCATTTGCCCTACGGTCAAGGTTTCCCAGGTCATGTTCCTACGGGGAGGTTTTCTAATGGAAAACTCATTCCTGACTTCATAGCCGGTTACTTTGGCATAAAGGAAACAGTCCCTCCTTATCTAGATCCAAACCTCTCCAACAATGATCTACAAACTGGAGTTTGTTTCGCATCAGCAGGGTCGGGATACGATGATCTAACGACAGCAGTGTCTGGAGCCATCCCCTTCTCCAAACAACTAGACCATTTCAAGGAATATATTGGGAGACTTAATGGAGTTGTGGGTGTAGAACAGGCTAAAAAGATTATTAGTGAGGCTCTAGTTATGTTGAGTTCGGGAACCAACGACTTCATTCTAAATTATTATGATATACCATCAAGGAGAGAGCAATTCAACATAAGTGGATATCAAGATTTTCTACAAACAGCTCTCCAAAACTATATCAAGGTAAATTAACAAACAACCAATGCTTTTGTTAACAAGTTTCCTTACGTTTATTTCACTTAATCTCATCACTATTTGCATGATAATTGAAAGGAGCTATACAATCAAGGATGTCGGCAGATGGTTGTGGCCGGTCTTCCCCCAATAGGTTGTCTTCCTATTCAAATAACCATCAACTTTAGCAATCCAATCAACAGAAAGTGTTTGGAGGACCAGAACTCAGATTCCCAAGCTTATAACCAAAAGCTCATGAAACTCTTAACTAAGTTACAAGGAACACTTCCAGGAAGCAGAATTGTGTATGCAGATGTCTATGAAACCTCAGCAGACATGGTCAACAATCCACAAAAATATGGTATGCAAAACTGCCTTGCTAAAACTCTATAACATACTTGAAAAGCTATCATGATAATGCCTTCTTCATGCTTCCTATAAAACATTGCACAGGTGAATACAAACAGTTTCTTATGTCTGAGGTACCACATTGTATCCTAGTAAACAATGATAGCACTAAACAATAATACAGTTTAAGGTAATGTAATTTAAACTGATATATGTCACACAACAGGTTTTACAGAAACAAACAAAGGATGCTGCGGGACAGGTTTTGTGGAAGCAGCAGGCCTATGTAATTCAAATACTCCAACATGTGGGTCAGATTCCCAGTTCCTATTTTGGGATTGCTTCCATCCGAGTGAAGCAGCTTATCAGAACCTCGCCAAATACCTAGAAAGCAAGATCCTGTCCCGGTTATCCTATGACCATACTGGATAGTCAATTCAATTAGGACCATCAAGATCCCTAGATCTACCCAGCTTTACGTAATAAAGAGTTACTAATTTATCATTTCTATTCTATGCTTAAATATCAATGCTTGTTCAATCAAACATCTTGTGCTTGTCATGATGCTTTGCGGCACTAACGATGACAAATACAGAACTAATTCATTTATTGGAGTACAATACTACTCTATGGGCCAGAGAAATGAATCCAACACAATAATAGAAGAACATCTAATAATTGTAAATTTTTATATGATTGTGACTGAAGGTTGCAAAAGAATTCCTATAAATTTGAGAATGATTGCCTAAACCACGGTAGAAGATTCAAGTTTCTTTAACCACATTTCCCACCTGAATATGTATGTATTAAAATGAAGCAAGAGAACTGTTTTTCATCTAAATTATAGAATTTTTTTTGTTCTTGATTCACATACAAATTACAAACTCCAGCTATATATGGTGAAAGACCCAGTTAGACTACATTCATACATGAGAAAAAGCAAGAAACAAGAAAACAAATTGTGAACATACACTACTAAATTACATACACAGAAAGTTGTTACCTTCTCACTTCCTGCCACCACCAGCTGGAGCGACATTACCCTGAAACAACTCGTTAATCCGAGCCTCAACATCCTCCACAACATATTTAATAAGCCTGTCCGGATGCTTCCCGATTTCAGGAATGTTCTGGAACTTCCCGATGAAATTTCCATAAGCCGGCAACAAAATCTTGATTACCGAGTTCTTCAATTCTTCTCTGAACTGCTCATCGAATATAACCCATGGAGTCTGAGTTTTACATATCTCATCAAAAGACAGATTAAACAGCTTTAGCTTCTCTTTCATAGACCTTGCAGCAGCAGCAGCTGCTCCATTGGGAGCTGAAGAGCTACTATTCTCTACCTTCAAAATCCCCAAAATCTTATTCCAAGAACTTCTCTGGTAATTGGAATGATACTGTCGAACTTTGGCATTGTGTTTTCGAATCCAGTCCTCACCCAGAAGCGAACCCAACTCGCTATTGTTAACTTTTTGGACAATGTATCTCCCATTATTTATCATAAAAACAGAGCACAAAGCAGGGTCCCTATAAATCTTAGACTTGACTTCCAAATTGCTCTCCAACAACTCCATAATCCAAGACATTTGAACTGACAATGAAGAAGAAGAATCCTTCTCGAAAACCTGCTCAAGTGTCTGTCTGGACCTACAAGCAGCACGAAGATAATTCATCACGTAACGAGTAATCGGATGAAGCCCACCTCCAGGAACAGCAGCTTTGGCGGGGTCTCGCCGGATCAAATTCTCCAATTCCATAAAAATCCCTCTTATTGCCTCTCCCAATCTTTTCCATATAGTCACAGCTTCATTTCTAAGCACCAAACAGTACTGATCAGAGAAAACTGACTCAAATTCGGGCATCAAATCCCTCAAAGTCTCGAACAAGTCAAGAACCTTGAACAATCTCTCTGGTGATCGGCTTCCGATGGCGATGGCGTCGGCGAAATTCAGAAGCTGAATGGACGACCCGCGGCAGACCTCCATGAATGAGAGGTCGGCGGCAGAGGAAAGCCCGAAGAACACGCGATCGCAGAGGCGTCTCTCGCTGGGGAAGAGGATTCTCAAGGCGAGATTGGCGGCTTTAACCCAGCGCTCGATTTGCTCTTCGATTTCCTGCCAGGGCATTTTGTGGACCTCGTCGATGCTCAGCTTCTGCAATCCGAGTCGACTAATGCTCTCCTCCAGGAACTCTCTGCGGCAGCTGCTGTACACGTGCGAGCATTCCTTTCCGAATCCGGCTGTCACCATCCGTTTCGCGATCTCGCTCAGGTCGTTGATGGTGGCGGAGGGGAGCGCGTCGATTACGATGTCGTACTCGCTGATCGGTTGAGCCACTGGAATCTGGTGGTGGTTCTCCCCGTTTCCGATAACTCCTTCGTCTTCGTCGTCATCCGAGTCGAAGGAGAGGTTTCCAGTGGACTCAGAGAGTTCAAAGGACTCGCCGCCGCGTTCCATCAAGGAACGAAACTCGTCCTCGAGACGAAACATGGACTGCTGAAGCAACTCATCGGCGCGTACAAGACAAGTGCTAACGGACTTATCAGCGGCAGCCAGAGGAGTCCATTCTCTAATAGTAGCAATGAGCTCGTCGACGGAATCAAGAAAGGCGGAGGAATCAGCAGAGTCGGCCCAGATGGGATGGTCGGAGGCGACGTACTGGGAGATCTGACGGTCGAGGGAGTTGATAGAGAGTTGGAGAGCAGCAGAGGGACGGGGATCGTCGAGGTCGGTGAGTTTGTCGCGTGAGAAGCGGCCGTCGAAGTTGGAGAAGATTTGGAGGATGTCGTCGGCCATGGTGTCGTCGTTGTGGCCGAGAGTTCTAGCGATGTGGCGAGCCATAGCTAGTAGCTTTTCTTCGCCGTTCTCAGCCATGATAATAGTTCTATAGTTCAAATTCAAATAGCTATTTATTTTATGTGAGTTACCAGTCAGGGTTTTGAAATGGAGACATTTGCAATTTTGCAACAGACAAAAAGGAAAGAAGAAGAAGAGGAGGAGGAGGAGGAAGAAAGTGATATGACGAAGAGGTCCTTGGAAAACGCGGTTTGAATAAAGAAAACACCAACTACAAGTAGTAGTTGTGATCCTGAGTTCTTCTCACTTTATTAAAAGTGACGTAAAAAAAAAAAAGTAAAGCAAACGAAAGACTTCGGAGACTGACCCAAACCCAACTAACAACAGACGTGGACCTCACCCTGATTTACTACTGTTAAATTTGAAACCATATAAATATCCTTGAATTATCCATCATACTGGATAAGGTTCCTCTTTTATATTAATTTATTAATTAATTAAACTTCATCCAAATACATTGAAACCCGATGGTGGGGATCATCAGCTAAGGTGCCAACACAAGCATATTTATTTATTTATTTCTCTTATTAAGTTTGTGGTGACCATAAGCAATTTAAAAATCCCTCAAATATACCAAATAAGCAATTTACAATGTCTATTGCAAAAGTTTTTTTAAGGGCATGAAACAACCGTGCTAACACATACAACTTGCAGAGGAAAAAAAAAAAGTTGAATCCATCTCTTCTTCATTATTCTCAAATGTATTTGCTATCTCCTACTAGTAAACAACTACAAATTATAAAGAAAAGAAGAAAATGCTCAAGATTTGAATATACATCCATCCATCCCACCCATCTTCAACTGCTCTCTTTCTCGTACTCACTTGTCTCCTCTGCCACCTTCGCCCACACGTTTGCAATTTTCTCCGCATATCCTACCTGTTAAGAGACACCCAACTGCATGTCAGAGAAGCCATTTCTTGCATCAGGAAGCACACTTATTTTATTCTATTTGTCACCATTGTCAAAGATTAGCAAGTTCATGGGCTGAAGTAAGAGAGTCAACTTTATGGAATGCTTCAAAGTCTAACCCCAGACCATTTCCTTCACCCAAAGGAAACTTCACAAACATACTTCAACATATTCTACTACATATATCCACCTTGTCCTCTATTTCCTTCTTACTACCAATGAATCAAAAGTTAATGGATATATTGTTCTAATCGTATAATAAAACTGGTAGGACAAACTACTAGATAATTACAACTTCTAATCACTACTCCCCTACATACCTACTACATACATGCATCACTACTCCCCTATTGCCAACACAATTCCTAATAAAATACACAAATCTTAAGATAATTCATAGCTAGTCTGCATTCCACTTTTACAATCAAATCCCAAAGCCCAGTATATAGGAGATCAACCGAGTCATCAGACTTTCATAACCCAGAGGAACTCAAATGGGATAGGAAGGGAAAAACTAGTCTGCGTTCTGAAGCGTGAAGGAATAACATAATTCATAGCTTAGATGTCATATAGACAGGGACAAAAAAGACCAACATACCTGATTAACTACAAATCCCTTCAACATGTTCAAGAAGTCAGCATGCCTTTCTCTGTCAAGCCTTTCCAGTTCCGTCCTGTTATTCTCCTGTAATTATATCATTATCAAGCCATAATCAGAAAATTGTGTGCATAACCAAGGGAAATTGATTAATTTTAAATCTGAGGATCACATGATTAGACAACATACAAAAGCAACTAAACAGAAAATTTCATGCAAACACAGTGAAATAAAAATATGCATCATTATAAGAAAATAAAATTAATAAATAATAAATAAAAGACACAACATCATCTTTCAATTAATTGCCCCCTCCATCGCATACCTTCAAATGTATCAAAGCATTTTTTGACACCGTTGTTAGATAGGAGATATTTTAACCCAGGATGCTAAGTGGTCAGTATCTAACAACTATAATAAGAAGATACTAAGTGCATTCCCATTTTCAAACATGTCGATAAAGAACTTCATTCAATCATATCAAAATGAGCTGCATCAGCAATCGTCTAGCCAAATAAAAACCTCCAAGTCAATCTCAGGGTATGAGTTTGATGTGTACATAGGATGTATCTCATAGACTGCCAAAGGTTAGCATCCAGGATGTTACCAAATGTACACTTACAATATAATCATAACTTCCAAAAGTTTGCCAAAGCCTAAACTGAAGCTGAAGATAGATAAAAGATTTTAAGTTTCAGATTAGCAAATGCTAAAACAGAACTTATGGCACGCCGTATCAGTATAGAGAAAGTGAAGATAAGGAGGTTAAGAAAACTGATCCTTCAGAGTATCCCAATGTGATCATCATATTTATCTTGTATCGATAATCCTATCACAAGGAGAGATGGAGAAAGACATCAAATTAAACTGGATTCTGAGAAATGGAGTAAGTACTTCAAGAGTATAATTTTAAGGATTGTCATGAAACCATAGAATACACTCTACAATACTATGAAGTGCCCATATTCTGTAGCACAGAACAAGTTTGGATGCAAACACTCAAAATTGTAGGGGCTGAGATTAAAATACGATGAGATAGAGTTGCACGAGATATTAGACTTTGTATAAACTGATAAAGATGAATAATTTGAGGTTAAGTTGAAAGTGAAACAAAGTCAACAGAAAAACCAAATAAAAAGAGAGCAATGAGCTACATCATAATCATGCTTAACAAGAGCTATGTAAGCATATAAACACTGAAGGGGAAAATAAGAGCCAATTCCCTCTCACACCATTCATTGAAATGCAAACTTTGTACAGAGTCATTAGGCAAAAGCTAGATTCTATCACTCAAGCCAACCCTTCACATGAACAGACACACAAAGATGTTCTGTATGTAGGAAGTTGTTGCATGACGAGCACAAATAGAAGCTACATACAACTAATAAAAAAGATTACCTAGTTAAGATACATAATTCGTGACAAAAGAAAGAGAATTAAGGAAACTATAATACCTTGATTCTCTCGTATTCTTTAATGGCAACGCTTTTGGCATCCTCAGTAACTTTTATGTTATCTTTTAATTCCTCTATCTTGCGAATCCTTGACTTGTCACCACCAAATATTTTCGATGATGCAGCCTCGAGTTTTTCAGCCCTCGACTGCAATGAAGATAATTCTGATATAAGAGTCTGCACTGTCAATAGCGCACTTGAGCGATCTGAGAATGCAGAGCGGACAGCTAACATGAGCCCAAGATACTCATGGAGGATATCCTGCATCATGCACAAAATAAAGGACAATTTAAAACAAGGGCATGATTTTCTTTGAAAACACAAGGATTCAAAGATCTGATATATCATAAATGGATAGGTACTCCAGAAAAAGGCAAACTTAATTATTCATCTCATGAGAAGTCATTTCTTAAATGAATTTATGTTGACCCTTTAAACTAATTTGTAAAGCTCAGAGAACATTCCACATAAAAGGTTTAGCAATTTACCAAATGCTTGACAGTTTGTGCATTCAATTCCCGATAGAATCTGCTTGCCTTCACAGCAGCAGTTGCCACGTTTTTCATGTCAGCAGCCCGTGCTCTTTGAGAGTTGTACATTGCCTCCTCATTCTCAAACTTCGTCAGTTTAATAAAGGCCAATCCTAATTCTCCCATTGTCTCTCCCATATCTTGCTGAGCTTTTACAAGTGCTTCAGCCTAAACAAGTTCACAACACGATGCAACAAACCCCTTATCACTCTAAACCAAAATTTGGCACATTTATGTCTACATCCATACATTAACAAGAAAAAACAAATATAAACAAGTACATATGGATATATTCACAACCAATATAACCAAGTTCATAAAAATTCACATACATGCATAATAAAGAACTTGATATCATAATTTTATACATACATATAACTTGCACATATCTATCCCCAACAACAAAAAATAATCACTCCAAGCCATACATTCATATTCATAGACTTAAATAAACAAAATTACAAGTAAAAAATAAACAAACTATAAGTAAAATGTACATATGATTGATCACCTGCTGGGAAGCATTGCTGAGTTGTTGCTCAAGATCATTCATCCTTTCTTTATTCTCCAAGAACTCTTTATCTTCCTCAGCCACAGGGGGCTTCGACCCGCCCCAATCGTTTGCAACAGACTGCCTCAACTCCTTGAACAACCTCAACAAATCCCTCCCTCCTTTAGCCGGCTGCACCACCTCGTGAGGTGCCACCACCGACGTGGTCTCCCCGAACAACTGCTTTGGAAGCTTCACTGCACCATCCAACATCCTCGACGCCACATCAGTACTCGTGGGCAGAGGCAGTTTACCTTGGACCTGCAAGAAAAGCTTGAATTCATCGCTCTTTCGAATGACTGGATGCGCAGCAAGTCTCCTCAGATACTTCTCCAATGCCACTCTCCTCTGCTCAACGAACTCCTGCTTCTGCATCACCTGAGACTCCACCACGTTCTTGTCGGGTCTCGGCGGGATGAAAAACCCCCTGTAAGACTCGGCCAACCTATCTGACAACGTGACAACATCTCGAAACCGTCTACGCACGCCGAATTCGGATCCGTTGAACTCCGGTATGTTCGTCCGAGTCGTGATCAGATAGGTAACGTAGTTGTTCGCGCCAGGAACCAACGAATTGGACGTCTCCTGCTCCTTCTGCGGATTCGAGACGGTGATCCTGATGTAATCGGAGCCGCCGCCGCTGCTGCTCGGGGAGGCGAGCGGAGAATCGGAGAATTGGTTATCGGAGCCATCGGCGCCGCCGCTGCCGCCGTTGATTTCGCTGTTGACCGTGTTATTCTCGTCGAAGGGGCTGAAGATGACGTCAGCATAAGACGGAGGCTCGATGTACGAAGAGTGGTGGTGGTTGTTGTTGTCCGGTGCGTTAGGGTTTCTGAGATCGTGAAACACCGGAGGTGAGAGTAGAGGATCGGAGTCGGCCGGTGTGACCAGGATCGGCGGAGACAGTGAGGTGGCGGCGCTGCGATAGTTAGAGTAGGAATTGGTGGTGGAAGCGTCGTCGAGAAGGAGATTCTCCATCTCCTCACGCGAGGCGAAGACGTGGGCCGCTTCTTCGAAGCCCTGGTTGTCCGAGCCCATCATCTTTATTTTTATTTTATTAAAATCAAACGAATCTCAAGCAAAGCTGTTGCTGTGAATCTGAATTCAAATAAACGAAATCAATAGAGAGACATTTTAGAGTTTTGGATTGAGTGATGGTTGGTTCTTGTGTGGTGGTGGAGACTAACGTGCGCCGGAGGCGAGGTGAAAGAATGGGAAGGAGCAAGCGATGCACGTGGCTCTGATGATACGGTTTCTCTATCTTTTTGTCCCTTTCTTTTTTCTTTTTTCTTTTTTTTTTCCTTGAGGTGAAATCGAGAGTGGGTAGATTCATGATGTTAAGTTGTTTAGGCGCATGGTGTGCGTTAATATAATCAACTTTGTATGGTTGACTTGGGACTAAAACTGAATTAGCAATTGTTTATGGTAGGCGGCATTGCAGTGGATTATCCTCTATGTGCCACTGCCAATGCGTAGAAGTGCAGTGAAGACAAAGTTTTGTTTGGATCACAAGAATCATGCCGTCGTGTTATTATTGTTGTTTAAATAGTAATTTTATCAATATGATTATTTTCTTAGAAGTAAAATAAGATTTGATCAAAAGAAAATACAAATTGATGTGCGGATTTGTCTTTGAGGTTTTAAATGGTTGGTTTATATGGAAATGCAATCTTCTAACTCGTTTCTAGATTTTTGTCAGGTTTCGGAATTGAAGTTATACCGCGAAGGCAACCTTTCAACCCAAGTACCCAATCTGGTTTGTGGATCAGCTCGACTTGCTCGCACAGGCCCAAGCAGCTAACCAAGAGAAAAACGAAAATAAAAATATAATAGAATACCCTCAATTTAGTCTCTATAACTAAAATTTTAACTGTTAAATCCGACATAAAATATATATTGATCATTTTATATTTTTTTTATTAAATTATAATGACATTTTTACTTTTTAACATTTTAACAATTTTACATATTTGGATAGTCCGATAAGAAATTGATATATATTATAAAATTTTAATATTTTTTAAAAATACTTAAAAGGATTATATAATAAAATAAATATGATAAAATTTATTAAAAATAAAAAAAAAATATAAAATTTAAAAAAAATTTTAAAGTAATATTATTTATTAAAATAAAATAAAATTCAATATTGAAGACTTATAAAACTTAAAATTTAGTAATTTAATACACATATATATAATAAATGTATATATATATGGACAAATTCAAAAATAGTTTAATAAGTATGTGATAAATTATTTTTGGTCACATACGAAAAAGTAATTGTTTTTAGTCATTTTTTAAATAACAATATTGCTAAACCCTTCTATAAATATCTAGGTAAAATTTGCAATGAACCCACCATTTATTTTATCAGATAAGATTTAGATTTGATGAAAGAGAAAAATCAAAACCATCAGATTTCAGGAGAGAGAAAAATCAAACCCAAATGATTCATGACCGTGGTTGTCTTTAATCTTTATCGTCGTCGCTGTTCATCCTTACCGTGAGACGTCCACGACGCCTTGTCGAGAAGGAGTCGATTTCGCAATTTGATTTCACTGAGTGGGAGTTGATTTCGTCGAGAGTAAGGGAATCCTTGATCGTCGTCGCTAAGGATCGCCTTCACTGAGGGAGAGTTTCTGTTCATGTTCACCGTGAGAGGTAGCCGTGGCCATCGCCGAGAGGGAGAGACAGTCTCCGAGACCAATAGTATGCCCGTTCGCGATGGCCGGCCCGGCAAAGTCAATTTTGCGGCCCAAAGGAGACAGGTTCGAGGAGAAAGAAGGTCGTCACGACGAAAGGATATTGGGTCTGACGGATTTTCCACATCAGAGACGATTCCGATCGAGCAGCCAACCACAGTTAACCAATCTAAGAGAAATAGTGTTAGTGAAATGTAGATTAGTGAAATATTAGTCAGTGAATTGTAAGTTAAAGAAATGTTGTTTAGTGAAACGTTGGTTAGTGAAATATTTTTTTTTTCTTTTCTAACAAATTTTTTGTGTGCAATATTTGTCGTCTATATTATATGATATATATATATATATATATATATATATATTGTTCCTTTATGTATACATGTGTTATTTTGTCCACGCAGCTCACCAATGCGGATGGTGGACCGAGTAGTTGCTCTTACAAGCGTGCTCATAAAAAAAAATGGTTTATGGCACTTGTTAATATGCATTGCCGTATTAGATAATTGGGCACCTTGTAGGACATTTTTACTAGAGATAATATGCTGGACAGATAGATGCAGGGTGTTTTTGGCAGGTTCTTGGGGATGCAAGGTGACCAATTATTTAGTGGGAAGCTATGGCACTCATTGTTATGTCGCGAGATCCAATAGCCAAGAACCCGAAAGGATGAGATATGGTTTGATGTTGGTAGGCACGCTATAAAGTTTAGGAAGAATGAGTTCCGACTATGCACTAGTATGAAATTTAAACCTCTCAGGTGCACTAGTTTCTCAAAACAAGGTAGAGAACGGTAGTGTTCACGATAAACTATTTGATTGGTTGTCTACCCTCATAGAGAGTGTTTTGGTTAGGTTGAACGAATGAGAGTTCACAATCGACAATGATGCCATTAAGTTGGCTTATGTATTATTTGTTGCCCATATTTTGCTTGAACGTGAAAAGAGCTAGATTATTCCACTTTAGTTGTAGGGTTTGGTGAATGATCTTGCAGCTTTTTACACTTTCCCTTGGGGAACATACGTATACAGTTTTACGCTATATTGGTTGGGTAAAACCCTTTTTTTCTCGAAGTTCTGGTAAGAAGAAAAATAAAAATAAAAAGAAGAATACGGACATTGCCAAATCATAATTTTTTGGGTATAACGTCTACGGATTCTCCTGGTGCTTCAGGTTTGTATTTCAGGCATTATAAAATAACAATCCCAAATTTTAACATTACACTTCAATAAATTGAATATTAAATTTTGTTTATCTACTATATTGGCAAATTTGGGCATTGGAAGCTATACTTTACTTGATAGGTGTTGTTGGGATACTGATGGACACGGATTACCCTGTTGTACAAAGTGGTACTGCACCTGGTAAAACCCACCTAGACTGAACACCATAAACTACATGATAATAATGAGGAGCTGCTGTTGTGGAAGGTCAATCTGCAGATGCACCAACTGGATAACTACCAACACCTCCTCCAATTGGTTGACTGTCTACGTTATCCATGCCTCCGCCATACTTATCAAAAAAATGCTCTAGATTATTATTAGAAATGGGTGACAACGGAATCCCATCATCATCAGATAAATCAGAATAATTACCATTTTTAATTTGTTGATCCTCATCCATAAATGCCGGTGTAAACATGTGGTCTCTATCCGATAAAGGGACATATGCAGTATGTCTGAAATTTTGAAATACATAAGGGATTGATTCTGAATGTTGGCTAGATCTACCAGCAGTTGAAAACTGGATTGCAAATGGAGGACATACTACAGCGGATGCTCGTCATCTAGGTGCAGGTGCCCGAGTAGGATCTGTAAAATTGTTGTCCACCTTTTCCATAACATCTATATATACCTCCGGAATATGTAGTTCATTAAGCAACAGAAATATAACATCATCGTCGCCCACGATTTGTAACTTTCTCAGGCATTTTTTAATATAAGCGGCCGTATTGATGACTCTTATGCTATCAATCTTAACCTTCCGATATATTAAGTCAACCAACTCTGTAAGTGTCAACTCTTTAGAAACCAATATCGCAGCCGGTGAACCACTAACATAGTCTAGCTCATCTCATTGTCCATTATAGTTGAGTATAAGTTTAAGGATATTCATTTCCTGAAATAAGTTACAAATGTTTAGATTCTTAAAACATTTCACAAAAATATGAATAAGATTTCACTGATAATGTTTCACTGCAAACATTTCACTAACAAGTTCACTAATAAACATTTCACTAATAAACATTTCAATAACCAACATTTCACTAACCAACATTTCACTAATCAACATTTCACTAACCAAATTCCATAACCATTTACATTTCACAAGAAAAAAAAAAAGTAATATCATCCAAATTCTTTCAACCATAATCAAACACATTGTACAAAATAACAACATAAAACACATTTTAAATAATAAACTAAAAAAATCCATAAAACACATTTTAATAAAATAATGAAAGATCCATAAAATTACCTCCCAGTTTTAATTTTATTGAGGTAATAGAAAAGAAAAGGACAAGATTATCAGTGTAAGAAAAAAGAAAGAAGTGTACTTCTCGCTTTCACTGAAAAAGACAAGAAAGAAAGAAGAAAGAGAAGTGTAAGAAAAAGATAAGAAAGAAAAAAGAACAACAAGAAGAAAAAGAAGAAAGTGATTTTCTATTTTAACTAGGTATAAGTGTAAGTAGGGCTTTTTATATAATTTTTTATGGACATTTTTTTTAGAATTTTTTATTTCTCAAGTTCTTTTATAATTATTCAGTTAGAGGGTGGTTGAGAGCAGTTTATGATATTAGATTATCAACGTGGCTAAAAATAATTATTTTTTCATATATGGCTAAAAATAATTTTTTTACATACTTATTAGGCCATTTTAACAATTCTCACTATATATATATTGTAATTTTATTATTATATTTTATTTTTATAATAATATATATATAATATACTATATAATATACTCTAAAACATGTATATATAATATTTTAATTTTTTAATTTTTTTTAACTAAATTTTAAGTTTTATAAGGATTCAATCTTGAATTTTATTTTTATTTTTAATCAATAATGTTACTTTTAAAAAAAAGTATTATTATTGTAACATCCCTAATTTCGAATAAATATGAAAAGTATGATTGAATTAATTTTGAATATGTAACTATGATATTTATGATTTGAAGGGTAGAAAATGTAATTAAATGTATGTATATTTTTAAGGTTTCCAAATGGACCAGGTGGAGCGGTCCAGAAAGAATACATGAAAAAGAAGGAAAAAATGAGACAGTGAGTACCGCGACCAAGGATCGCGATGAGTAGCTCGCGGTGAAAAAGATGATTTAGGGCAGTGAGTACTGCGACCGTAGATCGTACTGAACAGCTCGCGGTGAAAGTGGCAAATTTCCACCAATGAGCAACGCGACCACCGCTCGCGGTACCGGTCGTGATGGCTCAAAAATTGTAAAAAAATAAAGTGGTGGAGCGGTGCATTTAAAGGAATCAAAGAGAGCAAAAGCTCTCAACATTCAGCAAACATCACAGAAACAGAAACTAGAGAAAGAAGAAAAAGAAGAAGAAGAAGAAGAAGAAGAAGAAGAAGAAGAAAAGAGGAAGAGAAGAAGGAAAGGAAAAGGAGGAAGAATTCAGGTTTGGTGTACACGTATTTTTTAAATTTTCAGTTTTTCAGAAATTTTCGGAATGGTTGAATTTTAGAGTTTTTGAATTAGTTGAATTATATGGATTATAGATTATATTTCTGGTTCGGTGTACACATGTTTTGGAATTTTTCCGTTTTCCAGAATATTTCGGATTGATTGAATTTGATTAAATTTGAGTTATTTGAATTATATTGATTATAGATTATAGTTCAGGTTCGATGTATACGAGTTTTCGAATTTTTTCAGTTTTCCAGAAATTTTCGGAATTATCAAAATTTATAGTTTTTAAATTATTTGAATTATATTGAGTAGAATGGATAGTTTGAAACCGATTTCGAATTGATTTGAATACGATTTGGTTCTAATAGTGTAATGGAAATATATTGTTATGGAAATATATTGTTGAAAGTGATTTAAATTATATTATATTGTGAAATGTATCGGAAAATGATTTTGGGGCAATTTGATTCAAAATGGAATTATGAAATACGTTTGAGTATATCTTGGATTGATTTGATATGATTATTGATTTATAAATATATTCGTATATTTCCGTTATATTATATTTGATAAAATTTGAATTGCAAAAATATAAATATATCGATATGTATTGAAATTGAATTCGATTATTCAGAAAGAAATAAAATATGTTGACATTGGATTTGAAAAAACATTTTGGCTATGATGTGTATAAACATAGATATGGATATAGGAGGTTGACATGTCAATTGGGTTTCTGTCTGAACAGTACTGTGCCGATTATACCACCATTTGGATAGTACAGGCCCAAAGTGCCGGTCCTAGGGTTCTGAAATTTGTCATGGGACATTTACAGCGGGTGATTCTGTTGGTGTTCCGTTCTGATCTGATGTTCGACGGGTGGCCTCGTTTGCGTTCGATGCCAAACAACACGTAATCCAGTCCGATAACTTATGTTTTGCATGTCAGGAGCCCAATCTGAAAACTAATTTGTTATATGGAAATGTTTGAGAAATTATGAAAAATTTGTCAGTTGATTGATTTTGGATATTTGATTTGATATGAGCCCCACATATTGTTTATATATTTGTTATTTATAGTTTCAATAAACAGATTGAATTATTTGATATAGTATATTTGTATATACAATTTTGTGTACATTTATTAAGCAATATGCTTAGCGTGTTGAGTTTTCTCGCACGCAGGTAACAAAGACTCCAAAGGCGATAAAGATAAAGAAGAGTAGAGACTGCAGAACCAGAGTCTGGAATCACATCTTTCCTGCATATTTTTTGGTAGTTTGTTTGTATTAAATATATCTATTTTGATACCGCATACATATACAGAAACTGTTTGTAAATATTTAAGAAGCTTCCGCTATGTAAATATTTTATTATATGTTTATGTTATTTAAATCTTTATAAATTATATTGTGATAAATTGGTTGGTAAGTCACACTATATGTGGAAGGGTGCGCAAAGTTGATTTGAGATTTTGGAAGTTGATTTTTAGGAATTTTAACTGTAAACAGGTTTTGGAAAGTCAGAAAAATAAAGGAAACTCTGGCAAGATTTTTGAAAATTATTTGGACCATTTTCAAATGTTTTTAATATATTGTTAAATTATGGTTTATAAAAAGTAAAAGTTAGATTTTAGTATATAGTAGCGCTCCCTGATTCGGTCCGAGTGGATTTGGGTCAGGGGGTGTTACATTTATAATTAATTTTTAATTTTTAATGAATTTTATCATATTTATCTTTTATTGAATCCTTTTTAATTTTTTTTTAAAATAAATTTTTATAACACATGTCAATTTTTTATTGGACTATCCAAATAGGTAAAATTATTAAAATATAAAAATTTGGAGGGTGAAATCGTCTTTCTAATTTAATAATTTTAAAAAAAAAAGGGTAAAATGATCAATTTATATTTTTTGTCAGGTTTGACCCTCAAAATTTTGGTCATAGAGACTAAATTGATGTATTTTGGAAAAATTAGGGATCATGTAAGTTAAAAAAATAAAAATATGTTAAAAAGAGATATTTATAAATAAATTAGGGACCGAATTGATAATTATCCAAGGTATTAAGTTATAGTTTAAGTAAAAGTTCAGTTTCATTGCAAATATGATCAAATGTCAGGATATTCCACTGTAATTTGTCAAAAAAAAAAACTTGTGCTATTGTAGCAATATATACAACAGGATAGGGGCAAAATGATGATGAACCAAGCTACTAACAAGTTATATCTAGGGGTGAGCGTGGTTCGGTTTTGGCCAAAACCGATAAAATTGATAATTGATCGGTTTTTGAAAAAGTGAATCAAACTGAGAACCGAGAATAAAGTGAATCGAATCAAACCAAATTGAATTTGACCGGTTCCATTTGATTGGTTTGTGGGCCATATAAATTAGGACAAATTGTAATAAAATATCCTGACATTTGGTCATATTGTGATGAAATCGCATTTTTCCTTAAACTACAACCAAGTACCTTGGATAATTATCAATTTGATCCCTAATGTATTTAAAAATATCACTTTTGATCTATTTTTACTTTTTTAACTCATACGGTTCTTACATTTTTTAAAATATATCAATTTAGTCCCTATTACCAAAATTTTCACGGTCAAACCTAAAATAAAGTATAAATTGATTATCTTACCCTTTTTAATTAAATTAGCAAGACGATTTTACTATCCAACTTTTTACACTTTAACAATTTTACCTATTTCGATAGTCCAATAAAAAAATTAATATGTGTTATAAAAACTTAATTTTTTTTAAAAAAAACACTTAAAAATGATTAAATAAAAATAAAAATTAAAAATAATTCTAAAATTCTAAAAATAACATCATTTATTAAAGATAAAAATAAAATTCAAGATTGAATACTTATGAAATTCAAAATTTAGTTAAAAAAACTAAAATTTTAAAATATTATATATATATACATATTTTTGAGTCTATTATATAGTATATATACATTTTATATATGTATATATATTATAATAATAAAATTACAATATATATATACATTTATTATTATTATATTATTAAATTAAAAATATAATAACAAAACTGCAATATATATAAATTTATTATATATATATGTATTAAATTACTAAATTTTGAGTCTTATAAGTATTCAATCTTGAATTTTATTTTATTTTTAATAAATGATATTACTTTTAATATTTTTTTAATATTTATAATATTTTTATTTTTATTTTTAATAAATTTTATCATATTTATTTTATTATTTAATCATTTTTAAGTATTTTTAAAAAAAATTAAATTTATATAATATATATCAATTTCTTATTAAACTATCCAAATAGATAAAGTTATTAAAAAATTAAAAGGTAAAAACATCATTTTAATTTAATAATTTAATTAAAAAAGGATAAGATGATTAATTTTTACTTTTTGACAGTTTTGACCGTTAAAATTTTAGTTATAGGGTCTACATTGATATATTTTAAAAAAGGTAGGGCCCATATGAGTTAAAAAGGGTAATTTTAATTTAATCCCTACTTTTTAACGAAACATCACGTTTTTACTTACGTTTCCATTTTTGGTTCGCGTGGTCCATAACATTTTCTAAATATATCAAATTGGTCCTTCTGACCAATTTTTTGATGGTCAACCATTACAAAAAATTTTAAAAGACAATTTTAGTCCTTAAAAAATTTTATTAATAGAATTACAATTTTACCTTCTAATTAAAATATAATAAAAATAATTAAATAAAAAATTAATAAAATAATATTAAACTAAATCATAAAAACTTAAAAATATAAAAATTATTAAAAAAATATTCAAATTAAGTTTTTTTTAGAAAAAATTAACATTTACAAAATTAAAGAATAAAATTAAAAATGAAGAATTAAAAATTTTAAAAAAATTCAAATTAAGTTATTTTATTATAAAAATTAACATTTACAAAATTAAAGAATAAAATTTAATTCTCAATTTTATTTTTTAATAATTTTTATATTTAAGTTTTTATAATTTAATTTAATATTATTTTATTTATTTTTATTATATTTTAATTGGAAGGTCAAATTGTAATTCTATTAATTCTTCAAGGCAAAACTGTTAAATAGTGACGGTTGACCGTCAAATAGTTGGTCAAATGACCAAATTGATCTATTTATGAAACGTTAGGGACCACGCGAACCAAAAAAGAAAACGTAAGTAAAAAAAATAATGTTTCATTAAAAACTAAAGACTAAATTGAAGTTCTCCCGAGTTAAAAAAAATAAAAATAGATCAAAAAGTGATATTTTTAAATACAATAGGGACCAAATTGATAATTATTCAAGGTACTTGATTGTAGTTTAAGAAAAATTACAATTTCATTACAATATGACTAAATGTTAGGGTATTCCACTGCAATTTGCCCTATAAATTATAATGGGGTTTCGGTTTTGTAACGTTTCTAATTTTTCGTAATTATGAAAAATATTATTATTAATTATTATTAAGCATGCAACAGTTAAGTATGTGATTTTAATTGATCGAATGTAAAATCTCATTTTTTAAAATTTATTTTTAATTTATTACTAAGGGCGTATTTGAAATATTTTTAAACATTTTGAAGAATTTGTGAGGACTTAAACGATATATTCTAAACATTATTAATTAACATTGTAATTACTAAGAGTTGGGGAATAAAACGAAAATTGTACAGTTTTATATATAACCTTCTTCCCCGGCCGTTTCTCTTTCTCTCTCTATTTTCCTCCATTTTCTTCTCAAATTTGACTTCACATTCCGACCAACTTCGGCCACCGTTTCGGTCGATCTTGGTACCAATAGAAAGCTCTTACGACATAAAATCTATTGATACCAACTGTGAAGATTGTCATGGCCGTTTGAGTCTCCGATTTGGTGGAGGAAGTGAATGATTTTCCAATTTCGAAAATCCTCCGATTCCGGCAATTCTAGCGGTTTCCAACTGTGGTCACCGTTATAGATTTTGATGAGGGAGATGAGGCGAACAAAACCCGACTATTTTTGGAGGTCGCCGAAAAATCGCCTCCTGCTGCTACGTACGACGGAGGTAAGTTTCCTACCTCCTGAACTCAGAATTTAGCTCCGAACACGTCTACGGACTCGTTTTAAAGTGTAGGATATTATGTTGAGGTTAATTTTATGATATAGCAGCCGTATAAAAATTAAATAATTATATTCTCGTGTAGATTTTATCGATCTGAAGAAGGAAGAAAGGAAGAAAAAAGAGGAAAGAGAAGGTTTTAGGAAAAATCCAAGTTCGGTGTACACTAGTTTTAATTTTTTCAGAATATTTCGGAATAATCGAATTTTATTGATTTTGAATTATTTGAATTATATTGATTAGAATTTATAGTTTGAAATTGATTTTGGATTGATTTGAATTACGTATTTTCGAAATATAGTTTATATCCGAAATATTGATTGTGAATAATATTACGAATTAATTTTAATATGATATGATTTTATTATTGAAATGTGAAATATAATTGAAAGTGATTTGGAATATATTGTTTTGTGAAATGTAAAAAAAAAAATGATTTTGGGGTATTTTGATTTAATATGGATTTACAAAATATATTCGAATACGATTTTGAATTGATTTGATGCAATTATTGGTTTCAGAAATATATTTGAATATGATTTTGTATATTTCCTTTATATGAATATTGATAAAAATTGGATTTCGTAAATATGTATATCGATTTGGATTAATTGAAAGTTGAATTTATTTATAAAAGAATGATCTGTAAATTTGTATTGTGAAATTGAAATTGAATGCTTTGAAAGTTGAATTTGATAGTTCTGAATGAAAAGAAAAGAATTGATATTGAATTTGAGAAATCATATTAAGAAATGACTATGATATATATGAACACACACACACACACACACACACACACACACACACAGATATATATATATATATATATATATGGATATAGGAGATTGACATGTCAATTGGGTTATATAGCAGTACTGCACTGAAATATTATGATGTACCACCCTATAGATGTATAGCAGGCCACGAGTGCCGGTCCTAGGGTAGGGAGTTGATATGAGACATTTTCGACAGAAGACACTGAGTGATTGTAGTCCTCGAAAATCGCTCGGGGACACGGGGTACTATAACCTGCAAAGATAGAACGCACGTGATCCGCAGGACTTCTGGGACACCGGGGTGGTGCCGGCCAAAGTCACTCTGACGGTCAAGTTAGCGAGTGCTAATAAATGTGTAATGCTCGTAAATGGAGATGAATGAATGATACTCCCTGTTATTTTGGTGATCAAGGTCTCCTTGATCGGAGAAGGAGATGTAAGGTCGAAAGGTGATCGGAGAAGATGAACAATGGCCGAAGGGTGTGGTTTTAGTATCCGTGGCTTTTGTTACTCCCGGATCCCCTTTCATGAAAGATAATCCTTCCTCTTTATAGAGGAATGATGCTTCCGCCTTTTGAGGGACTTTATCATTACCCCTCCTTTCTGTCTTCCACCAAGAAAGCATGTGGATGTTTCTTTTGATCTGGTCGTTATCAAGTGTCATTATGGTTTTATAGGACCTGCTTTAAAGTAAATCATGATTTGGTCTCCCTTGGAACAAAAGACAATCTGTGTCGCACGACATACTGATTGGACGTTGATCTGGGTTGAGTATGTCGTGCGACGTAGAGAAATAGACAAGGATTTGCATTGTAGATTATACTGACGGTTTCATAATGTCGCACGATTGTCTCCTTTCGAAAGAAGGCTCTAGGTTTCAAGAGAAGATCACAATCCATGGGTTTTACTACTGTCGTACGACAATGTCGTGTAAAGGCGGTGTGATTTATCTTCCAACGACTCCTCGACAGTTGTGTCAGAATAATTATGTTTTTACGAGAAACGCGCACGCTTGGTTTAATGATTGCGGTTATAGGGGTGCGTGTCCAATAAGGAGCTGACACGTCAGCTCGTGCTTTCCCTCTTATTGCCGCCCTTTCCCTTTCTCTTTCATTTTCAATTTTCTTTACTTTCTCTCTCAAAAACCAGTCGCCTGTGTAAGCTTTTTTCGGCGTCTTCGCTGCTCTTTTTGGCCATTTTCACGTTCATTCCGGCGAAGCATTTTGGTCACCTTTGCTCTTTTGGTAAGTTTTCGTGGTTTCTTTGCTATTTTTACTTTTATGTTCGTGTTTTGGTTTCTAGGGTTTTTTGTGTTCTTTCTTTTTTGAATAGGTTTTTAGGAAATTATGAAATTTTTGGTGTTTTGATCGAAAATAGCAATTTAGGATTTGGTAGAATCTGTTTGTAGTTATACTGTCGCACGACAACAACTGGGGAATATGTGTCATATGACCTTTTAGGTTTTATGCCAATCAATCTAGGAACCGATGTAGGGCATGTAGGACCTTAAGTTAGGTTTGACTACTAACCTTCCCTACTGTCATGCGACTTGTAGGTGAGATGTCGAGTAGAGGAGGCGAGAACACTCCTAGTACGTCTAGACGAGGATATGATGATCCTGTTGACCTGTCGTCCGACACGTGGGGTGAGTCGAGGGCCTACGGCGGTGAGGTGACGTTGGCTTCGTACGACCCTGTAACTGTTTCCAGTCATGAGGGTACGTTGAGTGTTATGGAGGGTGTACGCGAGGGGATCCCTTTCGTCGAGCCACCTGAGGAGGCGGCCGGTCCTTGTCCCATGAGACCAAGTAGGCCGCTGGGTTTACTTTTGTCTAACCCTGCAAGCGTGCTGAAGGAGGAAGATCCTACACGCATAAGGTATAGTTATGAGATACCAGATGGCGTCACGCTAAGGGTGCCTTTCAATGGGGAACGTCCGGATTGGGATATCCCTGGATGGACCTGTTTCTACGAGCTCCCATTTTAGAGGGTTGGTTTCAGATTACCAGTGGTCGGACTACCAAGGAAGGTACTGGACCACTTTGAGCTTGCCCCAGGGCAACTCATGCCCAACAGTTAAAGGATACTGTTGGGTCTAGAACTGTTGTGCAGAATGGAAGGTATAGTCTTCGAGCTGCCAGACCTATTCTATACATACTCCATGAGGGAGCATGACACAGAGAAGGGCTGCTATAACTTGAACCTTCGAGCAAACAGACAACACCTCATCACGGAACTGACCACGAATGACAGGTTGTGGAAGGATAGGTATTTCTTTGCGAGGGGCCTTCTTGTCGAGTGGCCAGTAGGGGATACGGTCGTTCGTATGACCTGGTCTAAGGCTGGTGGGTCATTGATTTTGTAGTGTCGTGTCGTTCAACATTTTCTCTTTCGTCATACTTATACTAACTTGTTTTATTTTCTTGTTTTGCAGTGAACACAGGAGCTCCTCAAGTTATAGTTGGCTTGACATGCGCGACTCGTACAGCGAAGATTCTGTCGTACGACGGGAAGAAGAAGAGTTGGAGGAGGATCTTGACTGAAGAGAATCTACGACCGAGCCACTTGTGGGAGTTCTCTGTAATCAACGAGCCAGGTATACCTTACCCAGCTTTCAAAAGTTTAGTGGAGTTTACCAGAGTAAGGTATTGTGTCGAGCAACTGTACGGCACAAGGTTTCTGACTCCTATATCCTACGTCGAGCAACGCTTTGCAGTTGACGTGATGGCTGGAGGTTTTGCTGCTCCCGATGCTGATGAAGCTGTGAGGAGACTTAAGGAGAAGAAGAAAGGAAAGAAGAAGGTCAAGTCGAGCGACCCTGTTGAGCCGTTGGCGACTCTACCACCACCACCTCCGCTTAGCACAGGAAAAGAGCCGCTCGACGTGGGCTCTGTTGGAAGAAAGAGGAGAAGGGATGATTCGGTCGTAGGTAGTGAGGCGTCAGTCAACCTTGTGTTCCCACAGGATGCCTCCGTATATTCTGACTTTGGGTCAATTATGCCTCAAGTCGAGCGACTGCTGCTCCCTGAAGACCAGAGCAAGTTCAAGGAAATGGGCTTGTCGCAGGGGTTCGACTAGGCCCTCAATCATCAATTTCAAGTAAGTCGTACGACTGTAGCATATTATTATTTTAATACTTAAATGTTGGGGCCTGAATGTTAGTTCGTTTTTTACAGGCCCTCCAGTTTCAGATATATGCCAAGCAGGGGCTTGCTTCGGCTTTGGGGAAGGTGAGGGAGCTTAGGTCGAGCAACCAAGGCTTGAAGGTTGAAGTTGAGAAGCTGAGAGCCTCGAATGTAGAGGCCAAGAGAACAACTGAGGAAGCTTGTCGTCGTGCGACGGAAGCTACCCTTGAACTTGAGATCCTGAAGTCGGAAGTGGAGAAGCTCAGACCTTTACAACACAAGGTCGAGTAGCTGAGTGCTCAGCTTAAGGTTAAAGAAATGGAGTACGACTCTATGTATGACCGTGTTGAAGATGACGTGCTCAACGCCGTGGTCAAGACGCGGGCTGATCTGATGCGGCAATACAAGGATGGTCGTGCGGTCGAATGGAAGGTGGATAAATGGATCGCTAATCATGATAACTTGACCCGCCCTGATGAGGAGGACGACGACGAAGATGAGGATAAAGAGAAGAACCAGCTGGTCGAGGCGAAGGTTAATGAAGACATTTATGTCGAACCGGCCCTTGAGAGTGCGGCCATCATTGCTTTGCCTGCTCAGTCGAGCGACGGTCCGTCAACTGGGGTTGAGCATGAGCACGAAGATGTTGCCCCATAGGGGTTTTTTGTAGAACTCTGGAATTTTTATTTTTCTTTTTCTAAGTTTAAAATACTTTTTGCTTATTTGTGATTTCACAAGTATCATTTAAATAGAATGAATGGTTCGTTTCCATAACGTGTTATCGTATGATAGAGTAGAGATAACTTATCTTGTATATTTTAACCACTGATTGTTTTATAACAACCTTGACCTTGAATGCGGTCGTGCGACCACTGGAGATGACGACCTTGAATGCAGGTCGTGGTCCTTGACCTTGAATGCGGGTCGTGCGACCACTGGAGATGGCGACCTTGAATGCAGGTCGTGGTCCTTGACCTTGAATGCGGGTCGTGTGTGACACCCCCCGACCCGATCCGGCCGGACCGATCCGGGGCGCGCCACTCGGACTTTCACATCTTTTCAAAACTCATTTTTACGTTTTAAAATCCTTGTGAGCCCATAAAACAATAAATAAACTTTTTACAAAAAATCCGGCAGAGTGCCATTTGTTTTTCGGACTTCCCAAAAACCTGCTTTTACACAAATCAATTCAAAATTCACATTTTTCACACAAACACTTCTATCACTTTCAATCAGTTGCGCACTCTGCCGTTTAGTGCGACTTTCACAATCAGTTTATAAAATAATAACAAATCAGACTTAAACATTTACAATCATTTTGATAATAGAATACAGAAATCATAAACTAGTTAATTACAAAACATTTTACAAAACATTTTTACAAATTCCCTGTATATGCATGCTTTCAGAATATATACACATAACAAAAGTATAGCTACCCAACTGTACAATCCTGTGACTCGGTCTGCAACTTGCTCCTCCTTCAATCTCTAGCCTCCTCTGGATTCCTGGTACCTACGCGTTAGAAACAAACTAACGCGCTAAGCATAAAGCTTAGTGGGTGTACTAAAACTCAATTAAATAAATTACAATATAATTATACTTTAAAGAGACAATAAACCACACTATGAATTTCATTTCTAAATCAAGTTCCAAAACAATTAATGTCAAAATCAAAGCATTTAAACAATTTTAATCACTTGAAATTCAACGTATGAATTCGATCCATTAAATCATTCAATTCAGTTTCAATTCAACTCATTTCTGGCCACTAGAATACTAAACATTCTAGGACTGGAATATGGGTTCACGTGATTGTCCGAGATTGCCCCGCAACAACAATCACTAATATCATCGCGATTGTCCGAGATTGCCCCGCAACAACAATCGCTAGTATCATTGTGATCGTCCGAGATTGCCCCGCAACAACGATCACTAAATCGGTGTGATTGTCCGAGATTGCCCCGCAACAACAATCACACAATAATAACGGCGCAGTACTGCTCAGTAAAACCCAGCTGGTATACCAACCTCCTATATCCGTTTCTATGTCTAAGTATCCTAGGGCCGTTTCAGTAAAGAATTTTCATAAGCAATACTCAATAAATATACATTTCGCACAATTTCTCAAGAATATCAACAATATTCATACAAAATATAAATCATGTATTGTTAACAAAATCTACACAATCGGAATACGATCGAAACGCGATCTAGCATAAAATCAGTTCGAAATCAATAATAAGTGCATCAATCATCAATTTTTCATATAACGCAAACACTTTTCATACCAAAAATCGAAATCGAAAACTATGAACGAATTCGAAAACGAAAATAAAAACGAAGAACGAAATCGAAAACTAAAATGAAAAAGTAAACGAAAGACAGCTCGAAACGATTTCGAAAACGAGAGTACACCTACTTGGAATCCGAGTTTTTCGTTCGAGAATCGCGGTTCCACGATTTCGTTTTCCTTTCCCTTTCCTTTCTCCTTCTTCCTCTTCTTCCTCTTTTTCTTTTCTTTTCTTTCTTCTTCTCCTCTCTTTCTCGGTCACTCTCTCTTCTCTTTTCTGTTTCTCTCGACCTCTCACTCTCTTTCTCTTTTCTCAACTGTTTTCTGTGGCTTCCACGAGAAGCCAAAACATTTTTTTTTATATTTTTGTCGCTGCCGCGACCGCCGTCGCGACCTGTGGTCGCGCCACCAGGTCGCGGTGCTCACTGGAGTGCGCGCACCGCCTTCGTCTCGAGCGCGCCTTGATCGCGCGAGAGCTCGCGCTGCTCACTGCCAATTTTTGACAATTTCGTCGCGAGCAGTCCATCGCGACCTGTGGTCGCGGTGGCTGGTCGCGTTGCTCACTGCCAGGTTTTGCCATTTTCATCGCGAGCAAGCCATCGCGACCTGTGGTCGCGGTGACTGGTCGCGGTACTCACTGCCAGATTTTTGCGTTTTTCACCGCGAGCGAGCTGTCGCGACCTGTGGTCGCGGTGACCAGGTCGCGATGCTCTCTGGTCCAGTTTTCCAATTTTTCATTTTTCACTATTCAATCCGGTCCGCTGGAAATCACCTTTACACCCCCTCAAATAGTAAAATTTTATTTTCACATATTTCACATATATTAAAAATTCATCACCCGAAATCCGGGATGTTACATCGTGTGACCATTTGGAGAAAAGAACCTTGAATGCAGGTCGTGGTCCTTGACCTTGAATGCGGGTCGTGCGACCATTGGAGATGGTGACCTTGAATGCGGGTCGTGGTCATTGACCTTGAATGCGGGTCGTGGGACTATTGGAGATGGCGACCTTGAATGCAGGTCGTGGTCCTTGACCTTGAATGCAGGTCGTGGTCCTTGACCTTGAATGCTTCAACTTTTATTAATTATGGCGTGCGATGCAATATCTTGAAAACAGGTTGTGTGGCATGACAAAAGATACTTTCAGCGCGGGTTCGTCCAGTAATGCTGACCTGTATAAAAAGTTTAGGTTTGGCCGTTGGGTGCACCAATGGCCCTCCGATGCCTAGGTGAGTTCCATGTCGTAGGGTGATAGAATTGAAAAATACAAAGTTCAAACTTTTTTAGAAATGATATTGTTTTAGATGGCATGCGTTCCAACTGTTGCCGATCTCTATCCCATCTGTACATTGTAGTTTGTAGGCTTCATGTCCAATTACTTTGGTGATTTGGTATGGTCCTTTCCACGTAGGACCGAGTTTACCTGCTCCTTTTTCCTTTGTATTTTGGAAGACGCGGCGAAGGACCCAATTTCCAATATGGAATGATTTGAGACGAATGTTTCTGTTATAATAGCGGGTGACTCTTTGTTGGTATACGGCCAATCTGATTGCGGCCTTGTCGCGACGCTCGTCGATTGTGTCGAGTTCGTTCAGCAACTCTCTGTTGTTTGTTTCTTCGGTCACGTGTCGTATCCTATAAGAAGGGTAGTCAGCCTCTGTTGCTATGACGGCCTTCGAGCCGTAAGATAGAGAGAATGACGTCTCCTCTGTTGACGTTCTGACCGTCGTACGGTAAGACCACAGCACACCTTGTAGCTCGTCGGCCCATTTTCCTTTGTATTGGCCGAGTCGCTTCTTGAGGGTGGACATGATTGTTTTGTTGGTGGATTCTGCTTGTCCGTTAGCTTGAGGATATCTTGGGCTCGAATAGCTTAGTTTGATGTTCCACTTGTCGCAAAAGTCTTGGAAGTCATATAATATGAATTGTGAGCCATTGTCAGTGACTATCTCTTTTGGAACTCCTTAGCGGCATATGACATTTTTCCAAATAAAGCTTTTTACTTCGAAGTCTTTGATTCTCACATATGACTCGGCTTCGACCCATTTTGTGAAGTAATCTGTCACGGTTAGCATGTAGACCTTACCTCCGGTAGCGACTGGCATTTTCCCTACTATGTCCATTCCCCACTTCATGAAGGGCCATGGTGCTGAGATGGGGTGGAGTCTTTCCTAGTGTTGATGTGAAACGTGGGCGAAGCACTGACACGGGTCATATCTTTTGACAAGGTTGTGCGACTCGGACCGCATTGTGGGCCAGTAATACCTAGCCGTGATTGCTCTGTTGGCTAGGCTTCTCCCGGCCGAGTGGTTCCCACATTGCCCCTCGTGCAAGTCCTTGAGTACCTGCTGAGCTTCGATTAGGTTGATGCATTTGAGGTAGGGCCCGGAGTATGATCGCTTGTAAAGTTGACCCTCTATTATGGAAAATCGGGCAGTCTTGATCTTGATTCTTCGTGCTTCTACCTTGTCAGATGGGAGGGTGTCGTCCCTCAGGTAGTCATAGATCGGGGTGATCCAAGTTGGCTCGTTCGAAATTGGCTAGACTTCGAGCTTTGTTGGCTTCCACACAGCTGGCCATTAAATAAATACCATGAGGATGGTCCGTTCAATCGTGGTATCTAGTACGGAACTGAGATTGGCGAACGCGTCAGCATGCGTGTTTTCTGATCTTGGTACTTGTTCGATGTCGAATGACTCGAAAGAAGCTTGTAGCTCTTTTACCAAGTCAAGTAGGCCAACATTTTCAAGTCCCAAGCTTGGTAGGACCGTTGCAATTGTCTCACAATTAATTGGGAGTCACTACGTACCTTTATTCATTCGACGCGTAAGTCCTTTGCCAAGGTGAGCCCGGCTATGAGGGCCTCGTACTCGACTTCGTTGTTGGTGGTCCTGAATCCTCATCGGATGGACCTCTCAATAACGTGTCCCTCGGGTGAGGCAAGTACTATCCCTAGCCCACTGCCCCTAGCGTTACTTGATTCGTCAACTGCCAAACTCCATTCCTCCTTTGGTGTGTCGTACGACATGGTGCAAAGTTCTTCCCCCGCTCGTTGTAGAATCTCGAGTGTGAAGTCTGCTATGAAGTCCACTAACACTTGTGACTTGATCGCCGTGCGAGGTTGGTAGTTGACGTCGTACTCGCTTAGCTCCACGGCCCACTTCACTAGTCGGCCGGATAGTTCGAGCTTATGTAGGATGTTCTTCAAGGGGAAGGCAGTGAGTACACTAATGGTGTGGCATTGGAAATACGGCCTCAATTTCCTTGCGGCCGTAACTAGTGCGAGGGCCAATTTCTCAAGTTGAGTGTACCTTGTTTCTGCATCGAGTAGGGTCTTGCTGATGTAGTATACGGGGAGTTGTTTGCCATCATCTTCCCTTACTAATACCGCGCTAACGGCCGTCTCGGACACAGCGAGGTAGAGTAGGAGGGTCTCTCCTTCCTTAGGTTTGGATAGGAGAGGAGGGTCTGCTAGGTACCGCTTTATGTTTTGGAATGCGTCCTCGCTTGTTTGGTTCTAATCAAATGATTTACTCTTCCTTAGAGCATCGAAGAAAGGCTTACATTTTTCGGATGACTTTGAGATGAATCGGTTGAGGGCCGCGAGCCGCCCGGTCAGCTTTTGTACGTCTTTGATGCTTTTAGGGGACCTCAGATCCATGACGGATCGAAATTGATCCGGGTTGGCCTCGACTCCCCTCTTGGTTACTAAATAGTCAAGGAACTTTCCTGATAAAACTCCAAAGGAAAATTTGGTTGGATTAAGCTTCATCCCATACTTGTCGATGATGTCGAACGACTGCTGGAGGTGGTCGAGGTATTGATCCGCTACTAATGATTTCACTAGCATGTCGTCGATGTAGACCTCCATGGTCTGTCCAAGCATGCTTGCGAACATTTTGTTGACTAATCTTTGGTAGGTTGCCCCAGCGTTTTTGAGGCCGAAGGGCATCACCTTGTAGCAAAAAATGCCGCGCTCCGTGATGAAAGAAGTTTTTTCCTAGTCGTCCGGATGCATGAGGATTTGGTTGTAACCGGAGAATGCATCTATGAAGCTCAATAGTTCGTGCCCTGCTGTAGCGTCCACCATCATGTCGATGTGTGGGAGAGGGAAGGAATCTTTCGGACAAGCCTTGTTGAGGTTTGTGAAGTCGATGCAAACTCGCCACTTCCCATTCTTTTTCTTCACTACTACTACGTTTGCCAGCCAGTCCGGGTAATTTACTTCTCTCACTAAGCCAATGTCAATTAGCTTTTGAATTTCTTCGTTGATAACTTTGTTGCGCTCGGGCGCGAACTTCCTTCTTTTTTGCTTTACGGGCGGATAATTTGGGTCGACTTGCAACCTATGCACTAGGACTTCTGGGTTAATGCCGGTCATGTCTGCGTGTGACCATGCAAAGCTGTCGAGCTGAATCGTCAAGAAGCTGAGTAGCTTTGCTCTGATATTTTGTGGAAGGTGGGATCCGATACTAACTTTGTGGTATGGAAAACTTGGATGTATGGACACTTCGTCGAGTTCCTCCATATTCGGTCCGTCTTTGTTGGTGGTGGCGCTCGCGCTCTGTAATTGCTATAAGTCGGACAGCCTGCTTTTCAGAGTGTTCTGGTAGCAGTCACATGAGGTCTTTTGTTGCCCTCGGATCTTATGGACTCCCCACCTGGTAGGAAAACGGATGACCTGATGATATGTCGAGGGGACAGCTTTCATCTCATGAATCCATGGGCGACCCATGATTATGTTGTAGGACGACGGACAGTCCAGGATGAGGAAGCGAGTGTTCAAGTTGATACCTTCCGCATAGACGGGAAGGACGATTTCTCCTATGGTGTTATTGTGTTCTCCACTAAATCCTACCAGGATTGTCGAGCGACGTACGATGTTACATTCATCAATATGCATTTCTTTCAGCGTGCCGAGGAAGAGTACGTTTGTTGAGCTTCCATTGTCCACTAGGGTTCGCGTTGCTAAAACTGATTGGATAGTTGTAAGTCGGGTCCGCCGTATGGGTTTGTCGGACGTCCGTACTACCGGCTTGCCGTGAGTAGCGCTTCGCCTCTGAGTAGGTGACTATTTACTTCTGATCCGCTAGAGAGGACGTTCACAGTTCTCTCGTGTTTGGGAGGTTTTGGTGGTGGGATTGAAACAATGTCGCGCGACCTATCCTTGTTCAGAAAATTCTGCTTATCTTTGTCAGTCAGAAATTCTTTAAGGTGACCCTTCTTGAGTAGTTCTGTCACTTTTAGTCGTAGCGCGACACAATGCTCAGTTCGATGGCCGTGGTCGCCATGAAATTCGCACCACTTGGAATTGTCTCTTTGATCCGGTGGGCTCACCATCTTGTCTGGCCACCGAACTGATCTACCCATTCCTTTAAGGACGGCGACTACCTCTGCTGGTCTGATGTTCAAATTATATTATGGCGTTACGTTCTTTGGCCGGATGAACGGCCTTGGCGGTCTGTCGTTGCGCCGGCACTCGTACCTTATATGGTCGTCCCTCCAGGGTATCGTTAGGTACGGCCCGCTACATCGGTTGTTAATTCGTTGTTCGACCATCCTACCCGACTTGTCTTCATTGCAATTTGCTCTACTAGGCTTATAGTTTACTTCGTCTTCTTCCCACTTTATCTGTGCCCATGCCTTGGCTAGAACGTCTTCCATGGTTTTACAAGGGTACTTGGTGAGCTCCTTGTATAGGTCGGAATCATAGAGTAGACCCTTGCGGAAGGCTGATATGGCTGTCGCCTGGTTGCAATGAGGGATGGAAACCTTTTCATTGTTGAACCGGCCAACAAAATCACGTAGGCGTTCACCCCTCCTTTGGCTGATTGTGTAGAGGTCATCAGATTGCTTTTCTAACTTCCGGCTACTAGCGAACTGCTCTACGAAGGTGTCCATAAGTTGAGCAAAAGAGTTGATGAAAACATTGGGAAGGTTGGTGTACCATTGTAGGGCAGGTCCTACGAGGCTTGAACCGAAACCTTTGCACATGCATGCTTCCCTAAGGTCCCGCGGGATGGCGGCAGTGAACATCCGTTGTCGATACTGCGCAATGTGGTCGTCGGGGAAAGTTGAACTTTCTTGGCATCTCCACCAATGCTATCGTGTCGACGAAGGGAGAGTCGGCAAAGTTATTGGCCGCGCTTTTCTTTATAGAAGTGGGCATTCCAAGAATGCGTTGGATGAGTGCTTCCATTTCTGCGAACCTTCGCGCCAAGTCACGGTTAGCCAAGGTTGGTTCGATACTTACTCGGTTTGGGTTCGACAGCGCCGAATGCGAAGGGCCAGATGGCGTTCCTTGTAGAGAGATGGTTGGTTAGGTTGAACCAACGTTGCCATTGAGGGTAGATATAGGCGGCATCCCTTGTGTAGCTCTTGCCATGTCATCTGATCGATGCCTTCCTGTCCCGTTCGGTGTGTTGTCCGCCATATGTTGTGCGACGATGTGTGGTCCGTCCGAGACTCGAATGTTATTCTCCGAGCCTACGTGGGTTAGATCGAGGTCTCTTGCCGTGGTACCTTGTTCGTCTGGGCGGACTGGCGCGTAGTAAGTAGTGTGGGCGATTTGCTCGAATGGCAAGGGCTGGGACGTTGAAGCTTCTCCAAATGGTCGTACGACAGTGAGTGAATTGATCCTATTTTGTAATTCTTGGTTCTCCGCCAACACTCGTTGGTTCTCTTGCTCGAGCAATTGGAGCCTTTGGGTATTCTCTTGCATCTGGGATATGAGGAGTTGTACCTTAACCTCTATCGCATCGTGATGAAAATCGTCTGACGACATAGTCGGAGTTGCCACGTTCTACCTTCGCTCGCTTAAAGATTGTCGTGCCCCACGGTGGGTGCCAAATTGTAGTCCTCGAAAATCGCTCGGGGACACGGGGCACTACAACCTGCAAAGATAGAACGCACGTGACCCGCAGGACGTCTGGGACACCGGGGTGGTGCCAGCCAAAGTCACTCCGACGGTCAAGTTAGCGAGTGCTAATAAATGTGTAATACTCGTAAATGGAGATGAATGAATGATACTCCCTGTTATTTTGGTGATCAAGGTCTCCTTGATCGGAGAAGGAGATGTAAGGTCGAAAGGTGATCGGAGAAGATGAACAATGGCCGGAGGGTGTGGTTTTAGTATCTGTGGCTTTCGTTACTCCCGGATCCCCTTTCATGAAAGATAATCCTTCTTCTTTATAGGGGAATGATGCTTCCGCCTTTTGAGGGACTTCATCATTACCCCTCCTTGCTGTCTTCCACCAAGAAAGCATGTGGATGTTTCTTTTGATCTGGCCGTTATCAAGTGTCATTATGGTTTTGTAGGACCTGCTTTAAAGTAGATCATGATTTGGTCTCCCTTGGAACAAAAGATAATCTGTGTCGCACGACATACTGATTGGACGTTGATCTGGGTTGAGTATGTCGTGCAACGTAGAGAAATAGAGAATGGAGCTCATGTCGTACTACATGGATAAATCTTGTCGAGTGAATGTCGTGCTATGTGAATGCTATACATCGGGTGTATGTCATACTATATGGACGTCTCATGTTGTATGTCGTACTACCTGGACATCTCATATCGAGTGCATGTTATACTACATGAAGATCTTGTATTGATCCTGTGTCGTACTACATGGATATCTTGCCATAATCCTGTGTCGTACTACATGGATGTCTTGTATTGATCATGTATCGTACTACATGGATGTCTTATATTGATCCCGTGTCGTACTACATGGATGTCTTGTATTGATCCTATGTCATACTACATGGATGTCTTGTCACTTTTGGCTCTGGGCCTGGTTTTTGAGATACATTTCGGGCCTCTAGGCTGGATCCTCGCTCATATCTTGGGCCTGACGTATTTTGGCTACTACAGTGATCAATGTTGGAAATGGATATGTATATGATGCCATTCGACGGATGGGCACTGAGTGTCCGATGTCGAAATGGGTTCGAAGGGGAGGCACACTGTGAGTGTCCGATGTCGACCAGCCCATATTCCAGTCCTGAAATTATGTTATGTATGTCAGGAGCCCGATATGAAAATAGAAATGTGATTTGAATTGAAACATGATTTAATTTGAAAAGTGATTTGAGATTATTAGTAAAATTATGAAATTGATATATTATTTAAAAGTATTTGACTTGATTTGAGCCCCATATTTTAATATTTATTTGTTATTTATATTTCTGATAAATTGATAGAAATTGTTATAGTATTTGTAAATTCAGTTTTGTATACACCCACTAAGCAATATGCTTAGCGTGTTGAGTTTCTCACGCGTAGGTAAAGAAGGTTCCAAAGAAGTTAAAGACTGAGAAGAGTTGAAACTGCAGGAGCAGAGACCAGAGTCACCTCATTCCTGTATATTTGGGTAGCTATTTTGCGTTTAGCATATATATTTTAATTAGTATGCATATACAATAAAAGTTTGTAAACATTTGTAAAAGTTTGGTTTTGTCCATATTTCTCTAAATGATTATATTGATTGAAAATATGAGATTTATTATTTTAGAATTGATATTTATTATATATTTTAAGAAAAGATTGGAAAATTCGCACTGAATTTGGAAGGGTGCGCAAAATGATTGAAATGAAATTGAAGTGTGGAATTTTGATATATTATGATTTTATTGAAAACCAGTGTTCTAAAAATCGCTAGGCGCTACCTGTGCGGTGGGGTAGCGCCTAGTGCCTAGGCGGCTATGCGGCCAATTATTCGACGCCTAGGTGGTTTCTCGGTGACCGCACTGTTCACCCTCAAATTTTGATGCCCAACCTTTAGATTTTTAACATAACTTAATATTTTGGAGATTTTTTATAAACTAGAGGGTAAAAAAAATATAAAATTAAAAGGTAGAAAATAAAAATTATTTTAAATTATAGGGGTTAGAATATAATTATTCATTATTAGTGGCAAAAAATAAATTGAAATACCACTTGCTATTAGAATAAGGAAAGAAAAAAGAAAAAAAAAAAGAGAAATCTAGCCATCTAGGTGCATCTTCTTTTTTTTCTTTTGAAAAGTCCCATTGTAAAAAGTCTGGTCAATAAAGAAAAATAAAACTTTTTTGACCAAAAATTGCTACAGTGGGATTCTTTCTCTCTGAAAGTAGCATATGCTACTTTACAAGGAGGGGGGCTCTTCTTCCAACCCTCTGATTTCGCTATACAACGAGGCAAAACCTGTGAGCAACCACCTTAACGGTGGCGGGCGGTAGTAGAGACAGTTGGCGCCGCTTAGGCGGCCTCAGCCTAGGCGGCTATGCGGCCGCTAAGACCGCCTAGGCGCTCGAACAGTGTCATCTGTGCGGCCGAGCGCACAACAAGGCTGATTTGGCCTTGTTCGGCGCGGCCAGCCGCCACCTAGTGCCTAGGTGGCCAAACAAACCGAATTTTAGTTCACTGTTGAAAACATGTTTTGGAAAGTTAGAAAAATATAGGGAACTCTGACAAAATTTTCAGAAATATATTTTGGACCATTTTCAAAAGATTTAATAAAATTTTAAGTTGTGGTTTTATAAAAATAAAGCAGAGATTTCAGTATATGGTAGCGCTCCCTAATTCGGTCTAAGTGGATTGGGTCAGGGGGTGTTACAGGTTTTTTTTACATCAATTGTAACTTATACATTCTCAAAACAAACTTATTCAATCCTACAAATTAATTTTGTACAAAAAAAATAGCATCCTAAAAATTATACAGAGCATCCTAAAGGGAAAACAAACAGAGCAAGAAGAAAAGCAATTACCATAACAGGCAATGACCAAACAATTGAACCAGCTGCAAACTTCAAGCAGGTGACTGGGTCATACTTGGACAGTAAGAATGCTAAATAGTGATGCTCCAGCTATCTGTAATTATATATAATATAAATCTCTTTTTCATGATGTAATCTGAACTACCAGATTACTAATTTAAACCACAGAAGTATAACAGATCACTTGTCCTCTCCACTCCATTTTAGGACAAAAGTACTATTCATTACAAGTAACTATACCATGCCATCCAAAGACTGCCATTAGACTAATATTTGAAAACATAGATATTTAAAAAACTAGCACATACCTCACAGAGCTGGTTTTTTTTAGTGAGGAAAAATTAGGTCTCTCATGTCTGCAGGTGAAGAAGAAAATGTGAGAAGTAGGGTTTTATATATATATATATATATATATATATATATATATATATATATATATATACCACAGGTTCCGGTTCGGTTCATCGGTTTGGGGCTCCAAATCGATAACTGAACCAAGTCGGTTGGTTTTGAAAAAATTCAATCAAACTGAACCAATAAAATGTTTCAAATATATCCAAAATTAGTTTGACCGGTTCGATTCGGTTTGGTTTGATGGTTTTATGTCCACCCCTAGTTATATCACAACGTAACTTCATTTAAATAAGACAATGTTATCAAAAACCTTGTAACAATTGACTCTAGAGTGGCCTGGACAAGCCCATCTAAGTCCAACCAGTTACAACTACAAAACTTTTGAACTTTAATTTTTTATCCATCTACCATCCCAATATACGAAATAATTTTTTTTTTCATGTACCATGTGCATTGATAGAGACTCGAACCTATATATTATCAGACTGAATGAGCGCTATTACCACCGAACACCTTGAATGGTGATAAAATACGAGTTAATTGTTAAAATTTAACTTTCATTATCAAACATTAATTCTAATAATTGATATAAAATACGAGTTAACTGTGCATTCAGGGTTGTGTGAAAAAAGATGTAAAATGGATCCACAACTCAAAATCTAACTTATGTTATATACTTTATAGTTTTACATAAAAATTTTGTTATCTAAATAATGCTAATTTATAATATTTGGGCTCAATACTAAATCATAAGTATGCTTAAGGTGCTTTCTCTAATCTGTCATTAGTTAATTTATAGCCACATGATCATGTCTTGATCAATAATTAACTCAAAAACTTAAACTTTGCTGATCAGTGTTTTTATAGTTTATTAAGAACATCTCCAATGTAGCTTTAAAACTTCAAATGAAGTAAATTTTTACTCCAACATAATTTCAAACGAAAACTCTAAAACTTCAAATATAAAATTCTGAATAGCGTGAGACTATCTCCAACGTTACTTCATAACTTCAAAATGAAGTAAAATTTTGCTCCAACGTCACTTTAAACGGAAACTCTAAAACTTCAAAATATGAATTTATAAATAGTGTTACTTCATATTTGGTGTAACTTCAAACGAAAACTCTAAAACTTCATAATACTTTTTACTTTTTTAAACAATCCAAAATTTTTGATTAATTATCACTTTACCCTATTCAATAAACTTGATATCAATTATATACTTTTTATATTTAATAAATTTTATTTGTACCCTTATTCAATCTAAGTTATTCCAATTATATTCCTTTTTATTATTTAATTTATATTTATTTTAAAAAATTATTTGCGATGAAACAAGAAGAATGTAGAAAAGATGTAGAATGTATATTTGGAGTTCTCCAATCATGATTTGCAATTGTGGCAAGACCGTCGCATTTTTGAAAAAAAATATGTATTAAATGATATAATATGCGCAACACGATTATCGAGGATGAACGTAATGTTAATGCAATAATTGCGGATCATATAGAAGCGCCAACTCCAGAAGTTGAGATAGTGGTGGATGAAAATACCCGATTTTAAGAATTTTTAGCTCGACATAGACAAATTAAGGATAAAGAGGCTCACATTGCATTTCGAAATGCATTAATTGATTATTTGTGGGATGAATATACTAATTCAGAAAATTAAATGACGATCAATATGTAATATTATTTTTATATTTTTATTTTCTTTTATGAATGTAATGTAAAACTTAATAATAAATATAGTATTTTAGCTAATTAAATTTAATATTTGAATATACTATTTATAGTTAATTATCGTTTAAGTTGCCTAAATATAATATATTATTATCATATTATATTAATTAAGGGGTAAAATGTTAATTATTGATAAATAATAAAAAAAGAAAAAAAAAAGAAATCTAAAAATAAAATATTTTTTAGAGTAAGATTTAGAGTTATATATTTAAAATAAAAAAAACTTTTGGTATAAAAGTTATATCAAAATAGAGTAAAATTACACCATTTTAAAATTATATATTGAAGATGGCCAACATTAACAAGGAATTCAATGTGATTAAGAGGTCTGATTAATTAGAATATGAATAGTAGCTTTGTATTGCCGGTGATAACCATCTGATCCTTTTAACTTCTAAGTTAAATATATTCAGGCCCTGTTTGGTATAACTTTTACTTATGACTTTTGAATTCTTGGAAGCTCTTCCTGTAAAAATTATATATTTGAGCTTTATCAAGAAGAGCTTTTAAAGCTTAAAAGCTCTTCTACTGAAACATTCAAACACTTTCAAAAGTGCTTTCAAGCTTGAAAAGTAAAAAATAGTCTTCCAAAAATCATGCCAAATAGGCCCTCAATAAACAGTAAAAAAGCTATAAGCTGTCTTTAAAATACTTTTATTAATTGCAAATGTGGATCCCACTACATCCCTTGAACAGAAAAGTCAGATTCTGTCCAATACATTTAATGGTTTTATTTAATTTATACTTTTAAAATTTTTTAAATATTTTTATAATATTAAAAGGTTTAGACGTATTCAATGAAATTTTTTGAAGAGTTTATAAAAATAATGAGATATTCAATATAAATTTTTATAAACTTTATAATAATAAAAATAAACCTGTGAATATCTATAAAATTATTTAAAAATATATAAAGTCAGGATACAAAAAAAGTCTATAAAAAATATTTGAAATGAATCTCTATAAAAATTTACGAAAGTCATTCATAATTCTATAAAGTCTATAAAAGTTGTTAGAAATTTATAAACTTTATAAAAATTATTTATTTAAAAAAAGTCATTAAATATTTAATGTTGATCTCTTTTTTTTGAAAAGAAACAAATTCATTAAACTAAAATAGAGGAAGACCTCAATAAGTCTCCAGAAACAAGATTCACCAGCCAACTGGGAAAATTACAAGACCAAATTGTAGAACAATTAAATCCTAAAGCCCACCTGGCAATGCCATGGCCTACAGAGTTACTAACTCTAGGGACAAAACCAATTGATAACACCTCAAACCACCCTAGAGCTAATTTAATGTCTCTAACAACATTACCAATCTCACACAAAACAGTAATATTGCTATTACAAAGATTAACAACATTTAAGCAATCTGATTCTACCAACAAAGGCCTAAAACCCCTGTTGCCAGCCAAAAGGATCCCCTCAAGCACAGCCTGAGCTTCACCCACCACAACACTGGTACCTCCTTTGAAAGACAAAGCTGCAGCCAGCACAACATCTCCACCTGCATTCCTAACCACCATACCCAAGCCAATCTTACCATTAAGCTTGTCAAAGGCTGCATCCACATTCAATTTAAATACATCAGGCGGAGGAGGAACCCAGCACTGCAAACCAGAACCGCTGCTGACAGAAGGAGGAGCTTTCTGGGCACAAGCAACATCAAAATCCTGCACATAAGCCACTGCTTTACTCCACACACTGTCAGTTGACAGACAGACAGACTCATGAACAAACAAGTTCCTCCTAGTCCACAACAACCAGACAGCAACCAAAAAAACTCTCACCTCCTCCTTGCTTCTAGTCGAAGCCAAAAAAACCACCCTATCAAAAAAATCAGCAAACCTGATTTTGCTCAACTCAACCTGCAGAGGACAATCCACCCAAACAGACTTCACCCAACCACAATCCCAAAACACATGCTCCACACTCTCCCAACCATCATCACACAGCAAGCAATTTCCATTATTAATAATACCCCTCTTAGCCAACAAAGCCCTTGTAGGGATAATCTCCTTACAAGCCTTCCAACTCAGAATTTTAATTTTACTAGGAAGGTTGAGGTTCCACAGAAACTTCCATAAAAAATGAGGCCCATTAGAACTTGAAGCAACACCACTCCCCTGCAAATTCAAAGCAAGGCGATATGCACTTTTAACAGAAAAAAAACCATTCCTGTCAAAGTTCCAGAAATAAGAATCAGGCCTAGGATTTAAACTAAGAGGTATCCCTAAAATCATATTGGCTTCCTCTGGATCAAAGCACCTTTGCACCAGCTCTTTATCCCACCTGCCAGCCTCCAAAATCAGACCTCCTACAGCCTCTCCAGCAGGCAAAACCCTCGGGGACAGCACACTAAAAAAAATTATCTCTAGGGATCCATGGGTCCCCATAGATAGAAACTGCACTACCATCACCTATCCTCCATCTCACACCCTTGGATAAAACATTCCTACCCCACAGAATACTCCTCCAAATGAACGACGGAGCATTACCAAGACCACTCTCAAAGAAGGAGGAAGATGGGAAATACCTAGCCTTAAGTATTCTGCTCATGAGGGAGTTTGGATTACACAGAATTCTCCAACCCTGTTTAGCAACCATTGCTTGATTAAAAGCAACAACATCCCTGAACCCCATGCCTCCCCAGTCCTTAGGGCTGCACAACTTCTTCCAGGATAGCCAGTGAGCCTTTTTTTTTCCATCAACCAGCCCCCACCAGAAATCTGAAAACAACTTCTGTAATTCCACACATAGCGAATAGGGCAGCCTAAAACAGCTCATCGAATAAGTGGGAACCGCTTGGGCCACCGCCTTAATGAGGACTTCTCTACCTCCCACCGAGAGCAGCCTATGCTTCCACCCTTGAAGCTTTTGCCACACTTTATCTTTAATAGCTCTAAACACCTTCCGCTTGTTTCTACCAATCATGGAGGGCAAACCCAAGTACTTATCGTGACACGAAACAACATCAATGCAGAAAATTCTTTTAATGCAGTCACGGACCGAAGCAGGGCAATTCGGACTGAAAGTCAAAGCTGACTTCTCATAGTTGATGGTTTGCCCTGAAGCTCTCTCATATAACTCCAAGATGTCCTTCAAAGACCTGCACTCCGATTGAGAAGCCCTGACAAAAATTAGACTGTTGTCAGCAAAAAATAAGTGCGAGATCGAAGTGGCAGATCTAGCCACTTGGACACCATGTAAAACACCCTGAGCCTCAGCATATGAAAGCAACGCCGAAAGACCTTCAGCACAGAGGAGAAACAAATATGGAGAAAGGGGACAGCCTTGCCTAAGGCCTCTGGAAGGAATCACTCTCCCTCTAGTCTCCCCATTGATGAGAAAACCATAAGAAGCTGACTCCACACAGCACATAAGTTTATTCACCCATTCTCTCTGAAAACCCATCCTCTCCATAACCCGTCTAAGGAAACTCCATTCCACTCTATCATATGCTTTACTCATATCTAGCTTAAGAGCAATTTGACCCTTAGAACCCAATCGTCTATTCCTAATAGAATGAAGACACTCAAACCCCACTATTACATTATCCGTAATAAGTCTCCCAGGAACAAACGCACTTTGATTCAAAGAAATCACCTCACCCAAGACTAATTTCAGCCTATTCGCTAGCACTTTAGCCACTAACTTGTAAATAACGTTACACAAACTTATAGGCCTAAAATCGCTAACTCGAACCGGGGTTTTATTTTTTGGAATCAAAACCACCAAAGCTTCACCAATACTCCCCATGGCAGCCCCCTCATTAACAATAGCAAGAACAGCTCTAGTAATATTAGGCCCTACCACGTCCCAATAATGTTGAAAAAATTTTGCTGGCAGCCCATCAGGTCCTGGAGCCTTCAAGGGAGCCATTTGGGACAAGGCCTCATGCACATCTTTGCTCACAAAACAGCCCCCCAAGATTCTGTTCATATCTTCTGACACACATTTCTTCACAGCTCTCCCAACCCCCTCAAAATCTTCTAAATGCGGAGAATTCGATCGGAAAAGTTTAGAAAAATAATCAGTCACCACCACTTCCATATCCTCCACTTTATCTTTCCAAACACCAAAAACATCCATCAACCCCTTAATACGGTTTCTCTTGCGTCGTTGAGTAGCCTTTGAATGGAAAAATCGTGTATTTCGGTCCCCTGCCTGTAACCACAAAGCTCTGGACCGCTGTCTCCAATAACGCTCTTTGGACTCCAAAATGCCATCAATTTTGTCCTCAACCCCGTTAATTCTACTCAAACCCGAGGCTCCCAGATTTTTCAACATCTGCAACTTTTCTCGAAGAGAGGATAGCTCCAAATCACTTCTCCTTTTCTTCTCACGATTCCATTTCTTCAAATTAAAAGCCATAGAAGCAACACTATTTTTAACACTAGAAATAGCATCAACACCCACCCCAGCCAGCCAAGCACTCGCTACTAAAGGCTTGCAGTCAGCCTCCCCAATCCAGGCCTCCTCAAAGAAAAACCTAGAAAACCAATTCTTATTCCCATAATCATTCGAAGCACTCTTACAAACACCAGAAATCAGCACCGGACAGTGATCGGACCCCAAAAAATCAATGTGGGAAACCGTAGCACAAGGAAACAAAGCTGTCCAACCCATATCACACAACCCTCTATCAATCCTCTCCTGAATAAAACTGTCCCCAGACTGCCCATTAGACCAAGTAAAACAACGACCTGAGAACCCCATATCTAAAAGATTACAATCATCAATAGCTTCTCTAAAATCAGCCATAGCTCTATAACTCCTACACAACCCATCTTGCTTCTCCTCATCCCTTATAATTTCATTGAAATCCCCTCCAACAAGCCATGGTAAACTAAACAAACCACTCAACCTACACAAAAGAGTCCACGAGTGAATCCTACAATGATGCCTAGGATCCCCATAAAACCCTGTAAACCTCCAAACTGTACCATCCTCATTAGTAACAATCGAGTCCACATGCCCTTTAGAAAATGATTTCACAACCACATCAAGAGAGTCCCTCCAAAGCAAGATTAATCCACCCCCAAAAACCATTTCTACCAACAACAAAACAACCCGGAAAATTTAACTCAACTCTAAATTTAAATTCACAACCACTATCTAATCTCGTTTCAGACAAGAACACTAAGGAAGGATTTTCTTTGCGGATCAATTCTCGCAAAGCTCGGAATGTCCTGAGGGTTCCCCAACCCCCGAACATTCCAACATAATATTTTCATGACTGTCGACGGTGCTGGGTTCCAACTACCGTCGACTCAGCAGGAGTAGAAACACCTCTGCCCCGTTTACTGTTATGGATACCAACCTCATCAATTTCAGCTTCCCTTTTGCCCAAAATACCCAATCTGCCACCCATAGACATTTTCCCTTTTGCTCTAGCCAATCTCTTCCACTTCTTCTATTTAGGACTACAAACTTCGCTGGCCTCTAAATGTTGGATTGAAGAAAGCTCTCCTTCACTCGAGAACGAAGAAGCACCACCACCGAAAATAAATTCAAAGGAATCAGTCTCTTTAACCTCTCCCACTGAACTCCGATCATCAGACGTATCAACCCCAGGACAGATATTCCTCTTCAACTCCTCCCGACCCTTCACAACAATACTGTCAAACACCTTTTCCCTATTACTGCACGAAATTCCACTCGAAACCTCCCCCTCATTTTGGGCCATACTCGTACCTCCCTCAGAAATCCCCTTAGCCACAATAAAACCAGTCTCCACCCTACCCAAATCCCCACCCTGTTGAGCAGTTTTAGATAACACAACCCCCTGGATCTGATCACTCAATGATTCCTCCAAAATTGGACCCGTATCACCAGGCGATTTCTCAGTGCTTCCTACATCAATCTCACTAGCAGAGATACCCCCCTTTTTTACACCTCCCTCTCTTTCAACATTTTTGGATTGTGTTTCCCCCCTAGGACCTCTACTTCCATCACTCCCCTCATCACTATTGACATGTCTTCCCGCATCACCACCAAAGCTACGACTACCCTTATCTCTCGGAGTAAAAGTATTCGCTCTCATCCAAACACCAAATCTATACTGAGCTTCCTCCACACCCTTAGTGTTACAAGTACAATCACACACAAGATGCCCTATAATTCCACAAAAATAACAAAAGTTCGGTAAGCGTTCGTACCTTAAAACCACCACTACTTCCTCCTCTGGATCCCCCATTAGCACCCGAATACCTCTTCTCAGAGCCTTTGTAATGTCCACTTCCACCCGAACTCTAAGGTATTTACCCATATAGCTACCACTTGAGCCCGTATCAACCTCCTCCACACTGCCTACAAAGTTACCAAGAAAAATACCTGCCTCCTTACTCATACACGCTAAAGGCAAGTTGTGCATCTGAATCCACAGTGGCGTTAGACTAAAATCAACCTCAGAGACTTTACCCAGCCCTTTTGCTTCACGAAGAACAATAAGATGTTTATCAAAACACCACGGACCACCTTCCAGCACCCGTTTTCAATCCCAAGGGCATTTGAACTGGAATACAAAGGTATTGATACCAATCAACTCGATGCTAAATTCCTGTTTTGTTTTCCAGATCCTTGGGATAATAGATCTAAACGCCTCCCTGTTGATTTCTCGATTTGCAATGATCTTCCCGATAAGGCTAAGCGAGACCAGCCGAATACCATTCTCCTGAAGACCCACACCCATTCTGGCCACAGGGCCATCTTCGTCTGAGAGCGATAGACGCTCACATATCTTCGAAATTTCCTCCATCAAACTATACCCATGCAATTGGCAAAAAAAATAAAAGAAAACACCGAAGAAGGGTGGAAACAACACGCACAAAATGGCGTGAAAACTCCTTCTACAGTCTTACTCTAGAGCCTTTCAGAGAAAAGTCTAGAGGGAAGAGAGAGAAGACTTCGATGATAATGTTGATCTCTAAAAGTTATGCATTATATAACATAACATTATTATATTAGATGCATACATCCCAATGTGTATATATATATATATATATATATATATATATGATATCAATGGATTGCAAAATTATTTTTATAATTATCATGCATATGCACATGATCTGCATGAACCACAGTAAATAATAAAAAAATGGGAACGGATCTTTAGACCCATCTGAATAATTTATTATATATATACGTACACACAAAGATCTGGGTTGATGCTAAGAAACCAAGTCCTCCATCAATCTTGTTCAGCTTACAATCAATAGATCGAGAAGATCATAATATGGATCGGACTCACGTAGTGGCCATGCCTCATCCTGCTCGAGGACACATCAACCCCATGATGAATCTATGCAAATCCTTGGCTTCAAAAAGACCTCATCACATTCTCATTACATTTGTTGTCACTGAAGAGTGGCTTGGCTTCATCAGCTCCGATGCTTATCCGACAAATATAACATTTGCTACCATACCGGACAATATCATCCCGTCCGAGAAGCTTCACGGCGCCGACCCCAACACCTTCATGATGGCTGTTATGACAAAGATGAGAGCCCCCTTTGAGCAAATTCTCGATGGCCTTCACCAACCTGTCACTGCCATAATCACTGACTCTTTCTTGTTATGGGCTGTCGATGTCGGAAATTGCAGGAATATTCCGGTAGCTGGTCTTTGGACTCCATCGGCGACAGTATTTTCCATCTCATATCATTCTGATTTGCTTACAGAGAAAGGGGTTCCACTTGATTTGGAAGGTACGCGCATATGCAATATCAATATTTAACAACTTAGTTGCTTCTTTTTCCTTTTTAACATGCATGCTGATGAATGATGATAATTAACGGTGTGTTACATGTAAGTGTGTGTCTTAGTCGCCTCCTCCTCTTGTTTGATGGCTCCTTAGTTTATGGCGGCCTCCTACTGTTGGATATGGAGGCGGCCTCCTACTGTTAGATCACTGCAATCTTATTTTTGTTAAAGCATAATTCAAAATCTTATTAATTAATTTTGATTTAAATACCAAATCCAAATAAATAATATTACAATTGTAAAAAACAAATTACTGAGCATTTGTATTAAAACCAGTTAAAAATGAAAATAAACCTGTTAGAAAGTATTCACTAAAAGACATATCTATTAAGTCCTTCAAAAAAATAAAGATCTATTAACATTTAACATAAGAAAAATAACACCATCTAAATATTACTTATAATGTTTTGACTGTGAATATGTAGAGAACGCAGACTATGTTCTGGATTTCATCCCGGGAATTTCTTCCATACGTGTAGCTGATCTTCCGGATGTTTTCGTTAAAAATGATCAAAATATTGTGAATGCCGAGCCTTTCAAATTGATGGTGTCCAAAGTACAATATTTCTTGTTTGCTTCCATTTATGAGCTCGAATCACAAGTCTTTGAAGTTTTAAAACCAAAATTCAATATCCCCGCCTACTCAGTTGGTCCTTTAATACCTTATTCGTCTATAAATAGTAATGATCACCAAGAACCTGACTACATAAAGTGGCTGAATTCTCAACCCACGTCTTCTGTCTTGTATGTGTCAATGGGAAGTTTATTTTCGGTTTCAAGTGCTCAAATGGATGAAATGGTTGCTGGATTAAAAAGCAGTGGTGTTCGATACTTATGGGTGGGGCGTGAGCATACTTCTCAGCTCGAGGATGGTTGCAGTGATCTTGGGTTAGTTGTGCCTTGGTGTGACCAATTGACGGGTGTTGTGTCATTCTTCAGTTGGGGGTTTTTTGACACATTGTGGGTGGAGTTCTACCATGGAAGGTGCCTTTGCAGGGGTTCCAATGCTTACTCTTCCTTTATTTGGCGATCAATTTCCGGACAGTAAGCAAATTGTGGAAGATTGGAAGATCGGACGGAGGTTGAAGGAGGCTGTAAGAGATGAAAAATTGGTGACAAGAGGAGAAATTGCTGAGCTTGTAAGAAATTTCATGGATATTCATGGTAGTGAGCGGATAGAATTGGTTAAAAGAGCTAAACAAGTCCAAATAATTTGTCAAGGAGCAGTTGCAAAAGGTGGATCAACTGACGCTAATATTGATGCTTTCATGAAGGACATTACACAAGGCCACCTCCATTGAACATGTTTGAGATCATTTTATTTATTAGAATATGAAACCATGAGTTTCCATGCTTTATATTTCAATTTGAAACTTTGGAAAGAATGCTCCGAATAATTACGTAAACACATCTGCTTTTCAAACTTTTTTATTTTGAGAATTAATTTAGATCTCATTTGTTATTCCAAAAGAAAAAGAAGTTAAATTGTAGCAAATTGAAGTTAATTAATAGTATTGGACAAAAGTTTTTTTAAACTAACTGAGATGATAATTATTATTATTCAGCAATATCAAGTAGATGACACATGGTAGCTTCTGGTAAAAAAGAAACAGTTTTTTTTATAATATATATGATGAATATTAATTATTTATATACCCAAGATTCCAAATGTCGCCCCCCTCCCCCAAACCCCCCCTTCACGGATCTCTCATAACTATTTATCAAATTACATACGAAGACCAACGATTATATTATATTATATTATAAAGTTAATTATATCAACTTTTTTTAAATTTTATCTAATTATAAATAGTATCAATTTCATCATTTATTGATAAATAACTTTTCTGTTCTTAATAAAATTTAATTAAATATAACAGTTGTTAGAAAAGATTTTTATTAAAAAATTTAAAAATTAATTAATAAAAATAGAACTTTTTATAATAAATTTAAAAATTAACTCTGTCTATAATTAAATAAATCTTAATAGAGGTAGATATTATTCACTTTATATTATATACCTATATCAAATGAATTTTATAATAACTTTCATAATTATCATGTATATGCACATGATCTGCATGCACCGCAAAAAGTAAATAAAATTGCGATACAGGATTAGATCTGTCGAATAATTTATTTTACACGTGGACATGCATGATGCAACAAAGAGGTTTTTTGCCACAAACAAATTTGCGGCAAAATGTGCGGCTAAAAGCTTTTTATTCCAAATTTAAAGTATTGTAAATATGATTGTAAAATTTTTTTATCAATGATTGCTATGTAGCAAAAAACGTTTTTACCGCGGTAAAAAAAGATATAATAAATTTTTAATATTTACCGTGACAATCTATTCATAATAAAATACTTTTCCCGCTGTTGATAATCACACCAAATTAAGATGTTATAAATTTTTATATTTGTTCATAAACCATCCACAGCAAAAGGGTATTTTAAATTTTTAAATAAATTTTTTTAAAATTCAAAATTAAAATATATTTGTTAAAATTAAAATTAAAATATTCTTAAAATAAAATTCCTAAGTTGTAACAATAGAAATCAAATCTATATCATGAAAGATGGAGATAAATCACAAAAAAATGTAATTTTTAATTGAATAAATCATTTGAAGTAATAAAAATAAATCTTAAAAAGAGCTCAATATGTCAAATTTAAAACTAAATACATATAAAAAATACTAATTAAAGTCAAAATATATTACAAGATGTCCAATTTTATGCATCCCAAAATAGAATTTCTTACACCCTGTGAACAAATCTCCAAATCACATCTTTTCCAGCACCAGTAAAAACAAAAATATAAAATTATGGATAATAACTTTGAATTCAACACCTTGTAATTAAGCAATCCTATCTTTTCCAACACCTGTAAAAACCTAATTAAAATATGTCATACCTATTCACTCCTTAGTTGAATACGTAAGTATATATCATCATGACTCATTGCACTGGACTTTAATTTTTCATACCTTGATTGCAGATTATTACAGATTGCTTAATTACAAGAATTGCTCTTCTCAGCTTGCTTTACAAGTCTATCGTCCGAATCTGTTAGGAAACTGTATGTGGAAGCAATATAACCGCAACTAAAATAAAGATTTGAGAAATGTGGAGAAGAACTGGAGACACAGTATTTACGTGGTAAAACCCCCAATTAATTTGAGGGAAACATCCACGGGCAAAGATAGAAAGACTTTATTAGACTCAAAAATAATTACAACCTCTCTCTAATTTTCTAGGAGAGAACAACCTTACAAGAGGAGAGAATACACTTAAGGGAGGAGAGAAGACTTGATTTTTGGGATGGATTAACAAATGAATGAGGGGGGCTATTTATAGGAAAATTTCGGGTACTGTTTACGTATACGGTCAAACACTGTTGACGTCACTGCTTACGTCCTGTTCACTGTGATGTCATGGCTTACGTCACTGTGATGTCACTGCTTACGTCACTGTGTTACTGTAGCACTGGGTCAGCCCGATACTATTCATATATCCATATTCACCCGTACTATTCCTATTGGGTCAGCCCAATATTATTTGGGCTACTACCCACCCTTCTGGGCCTTATTTTGGGCCTGAAAAATTATCTTCACTATTTAACATTCTCCCACTTGAAGTCATTTTTCATGGTCCAAACATCCTTCTATTCTTTGCTCATACTCATGTTGCTTACGTTTCTGCTAGGCCGAATGAGGATCTACACCATATGAACTTGTCAGCATTGATTGGCTTGGTCATTGCATCTGCTAGGTTCTCCTTGGTGTGAATCTTCTGCATATCCACATTACCTTCTTCCACTACTTCTCGAACAAAGTGATATTGAACTCCTATGTGCTTTGTCCTGGAATGAAAGGCTGGATTCCTTGCGATATGCAAGGCACTCTGACTGTCACAAAACAGAACAATCTTCTCCTGCTTGTGCCCGAGTTCCTCCAATAACCTTTGTATCCATATTGCTTCCTTGCAAGCTTGTGTAGCCGCCATGTATTCTGCTTCCGTTGTAGATAAGGCCACAACAGTTTGTAATTTGGAAATCCAACTCACAGCTCCTCCTGCAATTGTAAACACATAGCCCGTAGTGGATTTTCTTTTATTGAGATCTCCTGCAAAATCTGAATCTACATAGCCCCTGACAGTAAAATCTGATCCTCCATAACATAATGCAACATCTGAGGTTCCTCTGATATATCTCAGAATCCTCTTCACATTATTCCAATGCTCTCTACCAGGATTCGCCATGTACCGACTGATTACTCCCACTGCTTGTGCAATGTCTGGTCTTGTACATATCATGGCGAACATTAAACTTCCCACTGCCGATGCATACGGTATTCGAGACATCTCCATCCTCTCTGCTTCATTACTAGGACTCATACTTGAGGATAACTTGAAATTAATAGGAAGAGGGGTAGAAATTGGCTTACAATCTTGCATATTGAAGCGGCGCAAGATTTTATTGAGATAGTTTTTCTGGGAAAGCCAAATCTTCCTATTATTTCTGTCTCGTTGAATTTGCATCCCTAGAATCTTGTTTGCTGGTCCCAAGTCCTTCATATCAAACTCCCTAGCCAACTGTGCCTTTAATTCTTGGACTCGATCTTTGTTGGGGCCTGCCACCAACATGTCGTCTACGTACAACAGCATTATGATGAAATCACCATCATCACCAAACCTCTTGTAATAAGTACAATGGTCTGAACTAAGTCTGTTGTACCCAAGGCTTATAATGAAGGAATCAAATCTCTTGTACCAACACCTCGGCGCCTGTTTGAGACCGTATAGAGATTTGTTCAACCTGCAAACCAAGTTCTCCTTGCCTGTTTCAGCAAAACCTTCTGGTTGAAGCATATAAATTTCTTCTTCAAGCTCTCCATGAAGAAATGCAGTTTTCACATCCAACTGCTCCAGATGTAAGTCAAACGTAGCACACATAGCCAGGACTATTCTGATTGTTGTAAGTCGAACAACTGGGGAAAATATCTCGTTAAAATCAATTCCTTCTTTCTGAGCATAGCCTTTTACCACCAATCTTGCACGATACCGTTCCACTTGATCATTGCTATCTCGCTTGATCTTGTAGACCCATTTATTACCAATGGCTTTTCTTCCATGTGGCAATGGTACCAGTTCCCAAGTCTTGTTCTTGTGTAGAGCTTCAATTTCTTCCTGCATTGCTGCCATCCACAGAGATGCATCTGAGCTACTCGTAGCTTCATGGAAAGTTGAGGGCTCTCCATCCTCCGTTAAAAGACAGTATGCAACATTGCTCTCAGTAACATACTCCGAATGCCAAGCTGGCGGCCTTCTCTCACGAGTTGGCCGGTGAACTTCTAGAGCCTCCGACTCGACTGGTTCTTGTACCTCGTGCTCTGGTGCTGCTTCAGTAGAAACTGGACTTTCTTGTACCGGATTATTTTCCACTTGTACTGTTGTAGTCTCTGAAGCCTCCTTCGATGTGCTATTATTTCCATCTTTTTGTAGTAGTTGATCTTCTACAAAGATCACATCCCTGCTGACAATAACCTTGCGGGTAGTGGGATCCCACAGGCGATACCCCTTTACTCCGTCAGCATACCCCAAGAATATACACCTCCTGGATTTCGGATCCAGTTTTGATCTTTCTTAGGCATTGTACATCACGTACGCAGGACATCAAAATAGATATAGATTTGAATAATCAGGCGGCTTACCAGTCCACATCTCCATCGGTGTTTTTAAATTGATTGCTGTTGATGGCGACCGATTTACCACATAACAGGCGGTTTTGGCTGCTTCAGCCCAAAATGAATTGGGTAGGCCTGCAGTCCTCAACATAGCTCTTATTCTTTCAGCAAGAGTTCTATTCATCCGCTCTGCCACTTCATTCTGTTGAGGAGTGTATGTGACAGTGAACTGCCTGTCTATTCCTTCCTGCTTACAAAATGCAAGAAACTCGCCGTCTGTATATTCTCTTCCATTATCTGTCCTCAAACACTTAATCCTTTTTTCTGAATCAAGTTCTATCCGCGCTTTGAAGGCTTTAAATACTGCAAGCACGTCTGACTTTCTCTTGATCGGGTACACCCAACATCTCCTGGAGTAATCATCAATAAATGTCACCATGTATTTTGCTCCTCCTAGAGATATATCCGGTGATTCCCAGACATCAGAATGAATCAAGTCTAGGATGCATTTGCTTCTAGCAGTACTGCTGCTGAACTTCAATCTATGCTGCTTGCTTGTAACACAATGCTCACAAAAAGGTAGATTTACTGATTTGAGCCCAGGAAGCAGATTTCGATCGGATAGAATCTTCAAACCTCGTTCCGATATGTGGCCTAGTTTATGATGCCACAATATCGTTGATTCTTCTCCATGGTTGGTTGATGCAGAACATGAATCCGCTTCCTGAAGTGTTTCTCCTGTAAGCATGTATAGATTTGCACTGATCTTTTCTGCCTTCATAACCACAAGCGCGCCTCTGACAATTTTCATGATCCCATTTTCAATATGGGTCTTGCAACCAAGATCATCTAATTGTCCCAGAGACAATAGATTCTTCTTTAGGCTCTTCACATGTCGTACCTCCTGAATGGTGCGGACTGTACCATCGTGCATTTTTATCTTGATGGTACCAATACCAGCGATCTCCAAGGCATGATCATTACCCATAAATACAGATCCTCCAGAGATGGGTTCATATTTGTGGAACCATTCTCTTCGAGAGGTCATGTGCCAGGTGGCTGCTGAATCTAGAAGCCAGACATCAGCAAACTGTTTTCTGCCTTCACTAATAGTAGTGCCTTCGCTGTATAAAACTTCACCATCATCTGAGGTGCTTGCTACACATCCTTGAGAGCCTGATGACTCCGGAGCTCTGTTATCTCCACTCTTCTTCCTGTTCCAACACTCTGATCTGACATGCCCTTTTTTGCCACAATGGTAGCATTTGATACTCTTCTTACTTCTTGACTTTGATCTACCACGATTTTGACTCCCACTGGGGCCACGTTCCGTTGATCTCCCTCTCGTCATCGTCAAAGCTTCAGCTTGTTGTGAGCTTCCCAATCTGTCTTCTTTGTTTTTACACCGACTTTCTTCTTCGAGAACTGCGGCTGCAACATCATCGAAGACTAGATACTCCACAAGTGTATTGTTTGTGAGGTTGATGATGAGTTGATCATACGAATCTGGTAGACTTTGAAGTAGAAGTTCGGCACGCTCATTTTCTTCTATTTTATGCCCCAACACTGTGAGTTGAGAAAATAGAGTATTTAAGGTGTTGATATGGTCAGTCATCGTTGAAGATTCTGCCATTCGAAGAGTATAGAGTCTCCTTTTCAAGAAGATTTTGTTGTGCAATGACTTGGCCTCATATAATTTTGTCAGAGTCTCCCAAATCTCCTTTGCTGTCTTCTTCTCTACTATATTTGATAGCACTCCATCAGCAAGTGCCAAATGCAGATTAGTAACTGCATTGCCATCCATCTCGTCCCACTTGCTATCATCAGTAATTTCTTTTGGTCTGTCTCCAATTGCTGCCAGGCAATTGTCTTTTACTAGTATTGCCCTCATCTTCATCTTCCACAGCGAGAAATTGCTTCCGTCGAACTTCTCAATCTTGAACTTTGTTGCCATAATGTTGATGATGACCTGCTTCTCACTTGGATCGTCTCACACTATTTCACCGTATAGTACCGTATACTGGAATAGTGACCGTAGTTATGAATAGTGCACCAGGTAAGTTCCCAGGAAAGAGAGGTGGGTCACAACAGACACTCTTAAGTACCAAGTCTTTCCTTAGCCAGACCTTTCCTAGACATGCACTTTCCACACCACCACACTTATTTCCAGCAACCACGAATACTACCGGAAGCTCTTAGTCAGTAAACTCAAGAACAATTCTTTTCTGATGTGGAAGATCAGACAGTGCTGCAACCACAGAGCATACTAAGAATTTCCTAGAGATTCTGACACTTGCAACTCGGAATACAACCGGAAGCTCTGATACCACTGTTAGGAAACTGTATGTGGAAGCAATATAACCGCAACTAAAGTAAAGATTTGAGAAATGTGGAGAAGAACTGGAGACACAGTATTTACGTGGTAAAACCCCCAATTAATTTGAGGGAAACATCCACGGGCAAAGATAGAAATACTTTATTAGACCCAAAAATAATTACAACCTCTCTCTAATTTTCTAGGAGAGAACAACCTTACAAGAGGAGAGAATACACTTAAGGGAGAAGAGAAGACTTGATTTTTGGGATGGATTAACAAATGAATGAGGGGGGCTATTTATAGGAAAATTTCGGGTACTGTTCACGTATACGGTCAAACACTGTTGACGTCACTGCTTACGTCATGTTCACTGTGATGTCACTGCTTACGTCACTGTGACGTCACTGTGTTACTGTAGCACTGGGTCAGCCCGATACTATTCATATATCCATATTCACCCGTACTATTCCTATTGGGTCAGCCCAATATTATTTGGGCTACTACCCACCCTTCTGGGCCTTATTTTGGGCCTGAAAAATTATCTTCACTATTTAACAGAATCCACTGCAACTGCAAAACAAAACCATTTCAACTGAATTACATAATTATAGTAGGCATCAAATTCCACAACATATAAACCTAAAGCATTAATTCTTTATAAAAACAAGAAGAAGTGGTAACAAACCGAGCGAACAGTTTCACAATAGCTATGGATGCTATTGTGATATAGTCACGAGGGATGAAGAAATAGGCACTAAAATCAAGCAATTTTTTCACAAGCAAGCTCATGAAGTAATGGAGTATTTCAATAAAGATGCTAGGTGGTGAAATTGGGCACTTACAAGTAAGTAGTGGTATCATAATAAAGCAACAACTACATGTCTCTCCTACTCTCCTGTTTTCAATAGTGTTTTGAAGCAATTATTCAGCAAGTAAATGCATAAGCAATCGCAAGAATTCGCAATCTTTACCCTGTTACTGCAACAGAATAGGCGACTTCATTTGTAACCTCTCATTTCAATCCAAATCTGAGAGCCATCGAAACCATGCACAAGAAGACAGAAGGTGGAATACGCGCATTATCATTTGCCATGTCATTCCTAGATCATTGGATAATTTACCGTTAAAATAAATAAAGATAAGAGGAAAAATTATCCGAACATCTCGTCCCAACTGCTTTGAATTACCATTCTCGCAATTCCTCCGACAAATGACCAAGGTAACTAATGGAGCTAGCAAATTGGCTGACATTTGGAAATTGAATTTACCTGTTTGGTATAATTTCATTGGCCGCATTATCTGCCGGCAAGAAACTAGGATGTCTCATGCCAAAGTACTTCAAGATAGCATCCAAAATTCCATAAATGTAAGCAGTGATTGATTTTATCATCCAAAGCCTCTGTTCATTCCACCACAGGACTGATGAGAACTTCATTTTATCATCCAAAATCTCTGTTCATTCAACCACAGGACTGATAAGAACTTCCTCTAGATGTGTCAATATGGAAAATACAATAGTAGAAGCGAAGATCATGAAACATGAACTTGAAACCTGTGTATATGCAACAGGGTAACCAACTACACTAATCAAGGAAAATACAAAAGTTGCTTCTTAGTAATTATGTTTGGGCAAATGTACTAATTGACTTGCAAACTGTCCATCGATTTTTTTTTTTTTTTTTTTAAATCTGACACCTTTATGGGTAAGAGGACTACCGGGATCAACTGAGATTAAATCATACAAGCACGGCCCCGACAACTACTCTCAATAACGGGAGACGATAACTACCGGAACTAACAGCTCGGACAACTACTCCCAACAACGGGAGGAGTTTATTCCCAATACGGGGGAGAGGTCTGCTTACACAATTATATTTTTATGGGCAATAGTGGGAAAATATATTTACATGTATATACAAAGATTTGAACCTTGGTGGCTTGAAGGATTTTAAGGCCTCCAACCACTAAGTTAAGTGACCTTGTGTAACTGGCCATCAATCTTAAGTAAATGTTAAAGTCTCAAATTTAAGTTAATGTAGTCTAACCCCCTAAATCATATTTTAAAAACATAGTCCTCCTAGTCCTACGAGAACGACCAAAGGTTGCAACACTAGATACACAAATGGAAGGTCAATGCTCAGTGCAATCACACTTCTTATACAATGTAAAAGTAAACTTACACCAGAGAAAAACAAATTCACGTTTAGCATACCTCCCAACAAGCGCATCAAGTTGAGGATCAAGCTCTAAATGATACTTGTTCAGCTCTAAATGATACTTGTTGAGGTATGCGTTTAACTCATCAGTTCCCAAAACCTGAAATTACATCAATAAACATACAGCAGACTTGTGGCCTCAAATTTACTAATCAAAAGGTCAATAACAAATTAACAATTAACTTTAGGAATGCATGCGCTGCTATTCATGAAAAAAATGTGTTTATAGTGCTAAAATACTATCATGCTGTGCATGTATTGCATGGATGAATTTTATACTGAAGCCTATCAAATCATATACATCATCTGATTGATGCATTGCAAAATATTAGTACACAATGAGTCTGCAGTGGGTTCCAGTAGCTCACATCAAACCGTTGTTCACAGGAATTTTAAATTAGCAAACTACATAATTTTAGGCTATAATTTATTATCCTAGCATCAGGTGGCTCAAAACTTTTGTTACAAAATCAATATCCTCCCTTCTTACAGTGGGGAAATTCTTGGACATTGAGCTCTCAAGTTAACAAAGACTTTCTAGTCTGCCAGATAATTTCACTTGGCAATCATATGTTAGGTTTATACTCAATAGTAAGAGTGTAATATTGTAATTTATTATATGTTAGATTAAATAGCACAATGATTGACAAAGCAAAGAAAAAATGTTTCAATTGCGATAAGGTTGGAATTAATAGAAACTGTCCACAGTAACTTGAAAAGCTCTCCAATAAGAACAAAGTGAAAAGTAAATCATATTTACTTATTATTGAATCTTGTTTACTGGAAGATGATTCTTCACCTTGGATAGTAGATTCAGGAGTCACTAACCAGTTTTGTTCTTCTTTACATTGGAATGATTCTTGACAGAGATGGAGGAGGGGTCCTTCATAATATGCGTTAGAATAGGGGATGTCGTTTCAACATGAACAATGGGAGAAGTCCGACTTCACATCACTCTTTAACACTAAAATTTTTAAAGTTGAAAAACCTAAAAAAAAAAGGACAGAAAGTTTCTCCAAATAATGAAACGTGTCTATGGCATTGAGACTTGGCCACATAAACCTTGACAGGAAAGATAGACTTGTAAAAGATGGACCTTTAAGTAATTTAAAGATCAACACTTTACCTGTCTACGAGTCTTGCCTGGAAGGTAAAATGACCAAGAGACCTTTCACTGAAAAAGAGCTTAGAGCTATGCAACCACTGGATCTTATACACTCAGACGTTTTCGGACCTATGAGTGTTAGAGCTAGAGGTGGTTATGAGTGCTATGTCACATTTATTGACGATTACTCAAGATACAAATATGTTTACCTAAAACAACATAAGTCGGAAACGTTTAAAATGTTAAAAGAATTTCGAGCTGAAGTTGAATACCAATTAAGCAAAACAATCAAAGCTCTATGATCAGATCGTGGATGTGAGTAGCTCGACCAAAAGTTTGAAGACTACATGGTTAAGCATGAGATAGTATCCCAACTCACATCTCCATGAACACCACAGCAGAATGGTGTTGTGGAGAGGAGAAACAAGACCCTGATAGAAATGGTGAGATCTATGATTAGGTGAGATATATGATTAGCTTCTCATCATTACCATATTCCTTCTGGGGATATGCACTACAAATGAAAATATATATTTTGAATGTAGTTCCATCCAAGTCTGTTCCTAAGACTCCTCAAGAGTTGCGGGATGGTCGTAAAATTAGTTTACAGTATTTTTACATTTGGGGATGTTCGGTACATATACTGAAGAACATATGTGAAAAACTAGAACCTCATTCATAGGTATGCTTATTTGTAGGATACCTAAAGGAAACCAGAGGTGGATTCTTTTATAATCCTTGAGAGAATAAAGTGTTTATATCGACAAACGTAACGTTTCTTGAAGAAGATTATACGAGTAATTATAAACCTCGATCCAAGATTGTATTAAAAGAGCTAGAACGTGGTATGACCAGTACTTAGTCAAAAGTTGTTAACAAAGTTGTTGTTCTATCCATGTCTGATAGTCAGACAATTACTAGTTAGGATGCACTGCCACCTAGAAATAGTGGGTGGGTTGTACGACAACCTGATTGCTATTTAGGTATTGGAGAGGCACATGGTGTCGTTTTCAATGATAGTGTGGACAATCCATTGTCATTTAGACATGCAATGAAAGATTCTGACAAAGAGGAATGACTTAAAGTCATGAATCTCGAGATGGAGTCCATATACTCCAACTCGGTCTGGGAACTTATAGACTTACTTGATGGGACAAAACCTATAGGGTGTAAGTGGATCTACTAGAGAAATAGAGGAGTAGACAGGAAGGTAGAGACCTTCAAGGCAAGGCTAGTGACAAAGGGTTATACCCAGAATGAGGGGGTCGATTATAAAGAGATCTTCTCGCCAGTAGCTATATTTAAGTCTATTAGGATACTCTTATCTATCGGTGCCTATTTTAACTACGAAATTTGGTAAATGGATGTAAAGACTGCATTCTTGAATGACAATCTTGATGAGAGCATCTACATGATGCAACCAAAAGGATCCGTGTCCCAAAATCAAGAGCAAAAAGTTTGCAAGTTTTATGAGTAACCAAACAAAACCAATACACTACACTATCTTATTGATTGTAAATAAAGATCGATGTCGAATTATATATACATGAATAGAGAGAGAGAACAGAGTTTTGTGACAAACCTGAACCTTTTTCCTGCTATGTGAAGAGTAAGTACAGCACAACAACCAGGCACCAACAATCAATTAATAATGGAATCAACCAGATCACCAGATCACTGTTACAACATTACATCACAGTGGTTTTTACCTTGTGATGGTAGTATGTGTACGTGGAACCTATAAAAAGTATCTGGAATCAATTTTTGAGTTCGGTTTAAAGTGCATGAAAAGATTGCATGTGCACTTCTCATGTGGCTTGCCAATAAATGGTGAAGTAATCAGTGGTAATTTATTCTTGCAAATATCTTTCTCAATAATGATTATAAAATTCCATAATTTCTGTTTATTTCATTTTTCTTTTTCGGAAAAAAAAAGTGATGCCATTGCATCTGGCGGATTTTAGTTATTTTGTATGTTACTCCTGTAAGCTTCAACATAGACACAACCACTTAAGTGATAATCCAGTTACCAACAAGTGATGGTCGGATGGACGACCAGTATCCTTCTAAACTGGGATTCGATATAAACTCATGGGATGTTAATTCATTTCACTTTCGATGGATGAATTTCATCTCCTTGTTAAATTTAGGCATATAATTGTGTCAATTGATTTAGTTTCTTGTGTCGTTTATACCTCAATTCAATGTCGAAAAGTTAGTGAATTTAGTTGCTCAAGTTTTTTATCACGCTTCACCATCGCATACTGCAATGTTTGTTCTAATTTTTTTTTTTTTTTTTTTTATCTTAATGAGAGTTTCAAGTTTCTATTTAAGTCTAAATATATGAAAACGAGGGATGAAAAAAGAAAAAAACAAGAGGATTTTTTCAGAATAGATTTTTAAACAAGCATTTGATAAATCACATCAGAAATCTTTTGAAAATAACTCCCGCTGTTATACTCTTTATGGATATATAAACAAAGTAGTTTAGAGTTTCGAAATGTGTTTTAAATGAAAGTTTTAATTAATATCAATTGTATTTGCGTGACCCCTGCCTTTGAGGCTTGGATTTGTATCTACAGGGAAGACGATTTATGTTGAAATCAGATTAGCGGATCGTGTCCCGAGATATCAACAATTTCTGCTATCTCGAAACAGTTAAGTCGTCGTAGTCGCTGTTTTGACCAGGTCTAGTTGACTTGACTCACTATGAATGTGGACTGACAAGTGACTATGGGCCTTTGAAGTATGTGTGAGTAGTTTTTTCCTCATACTATGAGAATATATATCTCTCATTATAGGAATAAGATTTTTGAAACATGCATATAGTATCATTCACGGTAAGTCCTTTTAATTATTGATCTTGTAATTGTATCATTAAAAAAAATCGAAAAGAGGAGAAAAAAGGTGTTACTATTCACTAATCGTCAACTATTGATTAAGGGTACTTCTCGCAAATTTTGTTAAACTCATGTATGAAAGGTTAATAAGGAAAAAAGGAAGTAAATCCTTGTAAATAATTAAGTAATACATGTGGGAGTTCCCTTGAAAAATTTAGAAAATAAAAAATACATATAGTTATTAGTTGGCGAGAAATTAAAACCCTAATTTGATAATTCTTTTGATTGTTGGTGCCAGAATGGTGTATAGTACTTGCTCTTCACATAGCAGGAAAAAAGTTCAGGTTTGTCGCAAAACTCTGTTCTCTCTCTTTATTCATTTATATATAATTCGACGTCGATTTTTGTTTATAATTAATAAGATAGTGCAGTGAATTGGTTTTATTTGGTTCCTCAGAAAACAAGGGCCGCACGTCTTTAATCAATATATATCTGTTTATGATCAAGGTGTACAAATTGGAAATTTTTATATAGAGGCTATGTAGGAATTTCTTATGGACTCAAATTTGATGTGGGTTTTATAGTCTCAGTAATTTTCCTAAGTAGTGCGTTGACAAATATTAACATTATTTTTACATTGCAAGTGGAATATTTGTTTTAAATATAACGAACCTTGGAAGAATTTTTCTGGACCAATTGTGATGAATTGATTGTGTGGTTTGTCTTTTATATTGATATAATATTAGGGGTCATTGTAATGCATTATGTTTTTAGCAATTTTCGGTGGGCAGATATTTTTAATAACAATGTTGCTTACGCATACATATTCATATGACCAGCATCAGCAGCTAGAAGCAAAAGGAATCATGGCATATGCAGTAATGAAGCCTGCGAAACCTAGTTTTGAGGAACCCCAGGAACAAATTAACCGCATTAGGATCACCCTTTCCTCTATGCATGTCAAGAATTTAGAGAAAGGTGTTGTGTTCGCCTATTTAGTCGTGTTACGATAGAATTGTATAAGTTTTACTATGGTTATAGCACCATGGTAATATTTGGTTTTTATGCTTGGATTTTTTAACAATAGTGTTAAAAAATGCTGCCTAGTTGCTAGGCGGCTGCCTAGTCGTTAACGGTTGGCCGCCACACCGAATATAGCCCAATCGGCCATATTTCGCCGTCAGACCTCTAGGTGGCCCTAGGCGGAGGTCTAGGGGGTCTCCGTGGTCTAGGCCACCACTTTATTTTTATTTTTATTTTTATTTCCTTACTAACACCCAAAACGACGTTATTTTGGGTGTTTTAATGAAAAACCCAAAACGAAGTAGTTTTGAGTTAATGCTGTGAACGATAAATAAAAGGAAGCAGCGGCCATTTTGCAAAGCAGAAGCCAAAGACACTCACAACAACCCCTATTTCTCCTTTTCCTTTGTAAAAATACAAAAATCCCTAGATAAACAGACAGCCACTAAACATCATCATCATTTTTAAAGGTAAACAATCTATTCATCATCATTATCATTATTTTTCTATTTGGTCAACGGTGCGGTCAACACATTGACCGTTGACCTACCGAAGAACCATCTAGGGCGCCTAAGCGCTAGGCCGTCGAATGCATAGCGCCTAGTGCATTATTGAACACTAAATTCAAATGCAAACTAACAAACAAATACTTGGCAAGACGACATCTCAGGTTTCTAGCTTTAGACATAGCCGAGCTATAAACTTAAACTTACTCCATATTGCTACCGTTCAACACTTGCATGGTCCTCAATGTATCACTACCAGGAAAACTTCCAATAATTAAATTCAGTCAGCTGCTTTCTCAAGAATTTAATTATAACGCATCTATACTATCTAAACCTGTATATTCATTTAATCCTATAAATAATTCAGCATCAAGAGCAAGAGAGTACTTACTATTTCCATACAGGTGGAAGCTTCTTTGTCTTCTTGTAATAACGAGACAGAGAGTACTTACTTTTCATCTTCAAACTTCTTTTTCTCTTAGTACTTCGACGGCGAGACAGTGGGTATTGCTTGCTTTTCGGCGATTTCCAGGCATTTTCTAGGCGATTTGCGGCAAAAATCTTATTGTCCTTTCTTTATCAAGGTTAGCTTGTGTAAGTTTTTTGCTCAAATCCTTTTTCTTGTTTTTTCTTTTGAAAGTTCTATGTTCTAGTTGAAGGGAGTATTAGAAAACATTTTATTATCGTATAATATGCGGAATGAGTTTAAAAAATTTCTTTTATTGAAAAACTATTTTTCAATCAAGAACGAGTTCTTGTATATACGCAGGGAAAAAAAACTTGTTTACTACATACCTTTTTTCTTGATTTTCTTTTTCTGATTCCTCGATCTACCACTAGATCTTTATGACCCGCGGTCTGACAATGTGTGTGTGGGCACATCACGACAAGAGATGAATGTTACATGAAAAGAACGGACGGAGAATCTCTTCTCCCTAGGGCTAGCCGAATCTTGCAAGAAAGGGGAGATTTAGAAAAAAAAAAACACTTTTTTCTTTTCTTCTCTCTTTTGGTAGCCGAACTCTCTTTCTTTTTCATTTTTGGTTAGGTCAATTTTTCTAGCTATATAACTCTTATATACTAGCTCTTTAGAGTTTTAGTTTGATCAAGTCAAAATAGAGTTCCCCATCCCTTTTTATTTTGGTCTCCTAAAGACTTTAACATTTGACTTTTAGGACTATTAAAATAATCTAATTATTTTAATTCTTTTGTCCTAATCATCGTTTTAATTACGTAACCTCATATTTAATAAATAAAATTAATAATTAATAATTATTTATTTCTTTTATTTTATTAAATATTTAATTAATTAAATAATCACATTATTTAATTATTCTATTTTAATTAAATCGCATTTACTTTCTTAATACTATTAATTGAACTATCCAATTAATCTACCGTGACCCTCGTTACTAACAACTATAAGGGCTAGCAAGGGGACTTAATGGACCCACAATTTTGAGCTCCAATAATACTTAATAATATTAATTAAAACTATTTAATTAACATTTCACGATTATTAACCTCGTAGTTATTTCACTAAAAATCCGAGTTGCACTCTCAGAACTGTAGACATATTTATACAATTTGAAGTCTCAACGTCCATTGATATAACTATTTATATATAGTGTGATATTCCATAAGTAATTCATAATTAGAGCTGAGTCATAAAATTCATTAAACCCCTCTAAAAATATCTATTACTTTAAGTATCATTGATTCTCTAATAAACAATTAAATCATGTCCTCCTCATGGAAGAAGGAGAGATCTCAAAATTGTTCAAGCCCCGAATCAACCCTTAAGAGAATTATTCATCTACTTTAATCAAGAATGAGTGGATTCCACTATTGTGTGAAGGGAGTTTTAGAAAAGATTTTGATTATCGTCTAACATGTGGAATTGGGTATCAAAATTTTTTCTTATATTGAAAACCTTTTTCAATCAGGAACGAGTTCCTGTATATACGCAGAAAAATACTTTAGAAACTACATACCTTTTTCTTGATTTTCTTTTTTTTGATTCCTCGATCTACCACCAGATCTTCCGAGCTATGACCCGTGATCTGACAACGTGTGTGTGAGCACGTCACGGCAAGAGATGGAGGTCACGTGAAAAGAATGCCGGCCGAATCCTGCAAAAGAGAAGAGAGTCAGAAAAAACCTTTTTTTCTCTTTTCTTCTCTCTTTGGTGGCCGAATTCTCTTTCTTTTTCACTTGTGTATTAGGTTAGGTTTTTCCTAGCTATATAATACTTATATAGTAGTCCTTTAGGGTTTTAGTTTGAGCAAGTCAAAATAGGATTCCAATTCCTATTTATTTTTAGTCTCCCTAAAGACTTGAACCTGTGACCTTTTGGACTATTAAAATAATCCAATTATTTTAATTCTTTTGTCCTAGTCATTATTTAATCACATGACCTCATATTAATAAATAGAATTAATAATTAATTATTATTAATTTCTATTATTTTATTAAATATTTAATTATTCTCTTTTCTTTAAATCGCATTACTTTCGTAACACTATTAATTGGACCATCCAATTAATCTACCATGACCCTCGTTACCAACAATCATAAGGGATAGCAAGGGGACCTAATGGACCCACAATTTTGAGTTCCAATAATACTTAGTAATATTAATTAAAACTCTTTAATTAATATTTCACGATTATTAACCTCGGAGTTATTCCACTAAAAACCCGAGGCTGCACTCTCAGAACTGTAAATATGTTTATACAATCTGAAGTCTCAATGTCCATTGATATAGCTAATTGCATATAGTGTGATCCTCCACAAATAGTTCATAACTAGAGCTGTATCATAAAGTCCGTTATACCCCTCTAGAAATATCTTTTCCTTTAAGTACTATTGATTCTCTAATGAACAATTAAATCATGTCTTCCTCATAGAAGAAGGAGAGCACTCATAATCATTTAAGTCCCGAATCAACCCTTAAGGGAACTACTCATCTACTTCAATCAAGAAGGAGTGGATTCCACTATTGTGTTCAAACCTTCCCTACCACAAGCCAAACCGCAGCTCCAAGATACGGAGGTATTGGTCAAGATTCTCATAAATCTCACTCATGGTAAATCAAAAGCCACGATCTAACCTGAAGGAGTTGATAAGACACTCAGGATTAAGATCACCTATAAATAGCCATCGTTTATCGATTATATATGAATCTCATCTACTAACGGATCTTGGTGAGAGATTCATATAAATCGTGGCCAAGTCCTATATGATCTTATCATATAAGGTGCCTCCATTCTCATGTCAACTACATGAGCGGTCTAGGATAAGACCACCGTACTTTACAGAATGGACCGCAGCAGTAGATCAATCACAAACAAAGTACCCAGCTTTGTTCGGTCTCTACGGACTCTTTAGATTGCATATCTCAAAATGAATCCTCTTTGTATATGACCATCATATACTCATTATGAGATTACATCTTGCAATCTAGGATATTCTTGCACAATACGAATATATTACTGAATATAAAACATTTTATGAACTTGAATGATAATTTGAATAATTCTTATTATTGTCTTTAACCATTTACAATTACAAGCTTTAGGGCATAAATCCCAACATTGTGTTTAAACCTTCCCAGTCATAAGCCAAACCGTAACTCCAAGATACGGAGGTATTGGTCGAGATACACATTGACCTCACTCATGGTAAATCAAAAGTCACGATCCAACATGAAGGAGTCGATAAGACACTTAGGATTAAGATCGCCTATAAATAGCCAGTGTTTATCGATATATATGAATCTCATCTACTAATGGGTCTTGATGAGAGATTCATATAAATCGTGGCGCAGTCCTATATGATCCCATTATATAAGGTACCTTCATTCTCATGTCAACTATATGAACAGTTTATGATAAGACCACTGTACTTTAAATAATGGACTGCAACAGTAGATCAATTACAAACAAAGTACTCAACTTTGTTCGCTCTCTACGGACTCTTTAGATTGCAAGTCTCAAAATGAATCCTTTCTGTATATGACCTTCATATACTCATTCTGAAATTATATCTTGCAATTTAGGATGTTCTTGCACAACATGAATGTATTACTGAATATAAAACACTTATAAACTGGAATGATAAAATGAATAATTATTATTAAGTCTTTAACCATTTACATTTACAAGTTTTAAGACATAAATCCCAACAAACCACTTGCACTAAAGCAAATGGGATATGTCTCATAATCCTAAACCCTCTAGGTGACCTTCAAACACTTTAGCCGTCAAGGTCTTCGTGAATGGATCAGCCAGGTTATCTTGCGAAGCAATCTTCGTCACGACCACGTCTCCTCGTTGCACTATCTCTTTAATGAGATGATATTTCCTCTCTATATGCTTCCCTATTTTATAGCTTCTTGGTTCTTTGGAATTTGTCACCACTCCACTATTATCACAATAAAGTATCATGGGACTATCCATATCTGGAACAACTTCCAGATTACTTAAGAACTTTCGGAGTCAAACAGCCTCCTTAACTGCTTCACAAGCTGCTACATACTCGGCTTCCATATTGGAAAGCAATGCAAGATTGCTTGATACTCCTCCATATGGGTCTACTACCAAGGGTGAATACTGACCCAAACGTGGATTTCCTAGAATCCTTGTCTAACTGAAAGTTAGAATTTGTATATCCCAATGGAATCAAATCCGGATGGGAATATACGAGCATATAGTTTCTCGTTCTTTAAAGATACTTGAGAATATGCTTAACAGCAACCCAATGATCAAATCTTGGGTTGGAATGATATCTACTTGTTACTCCCACTGCGAAGCAGATGTTGGGTCTCGTGCATAGCATAGCATACATGAGACTACCTACTGCGGACGCATAGGGAATATGTCTCATATTCTTAATTTCTTGAGATGTTTTAGGACACTGTTCCTTAGACAGGTGAACTTCATTCCTCAAAGGTAAACTACCTTTCTTGGAGTTCTGCATTGACAATCGCACAAGTATCTTGTTGATACACAATGCGTGAGATTGCGCTAACAGTTTGTTCTTACGATCCCTTATTAATTGGATCCCTAGAACATAACTTGCCTCTCCCAAATCTTTCATTTGGAATTGGTTAGCAAGCCAACCATTTACTTTTGATAATGTCCCTACGTCATTCCTAATAAGTAGGATATCATCCACGTAAAGGACTAGGAAAACTACTTCCTTTTCAATGATGCAGTTGTATACACAAGGCTTATCAACATTCTGCTCAAAGCCATAGGTCTTGATCGCAGTATCAAACCTAGTGTTCCAAAATCTAGATGTCTGCTTAAGTCCATAAATAGACCTTTGCAGCTTGCAGACCTTTTACTCTTGATCTTGGGATATGAATCCCTCTAGTTGCATCATGTAGATGCTCTCGTCTAGATTGTCATTCAAGAATGCAGTCTTGACATCCATTGGCCAGATTCGTTTTCGAAATCGGAATCTATGTATAAGAGTATCCTAATAGACTTAAACAAAGCTACTGTAAGAAAGTTTCATCATAATCGATACCTTCCTTTTAGGTGTAACCCTTAGCCATTAGCCTTGCCTTGAAGGTCTCTACCTTCCCGTCTACTCCTCTCTTGTGCTTGTAGATCCACTTACAGCCTATGGTTTTTATCCCATATGGTAAGTCTACAAGTTCCCAAACTGAGTTGGAGTACATGGACCCCATCTCGAGATTCATGGCTTTAAGCTATTCCTCTTTGTCAGAATCTTCCATTTCATATCTAAATGTCAATGGATCATCCACGCTATCATAAACAATGACACACTGTGCCTCTCCAATGCCTAAGTAACGATCAGGTTGTGTATCAACCCTCCCATTATACCTAGGCGGTAGTGTATCCTAACTAGAAATCATCTAACTAACAGATGTTTATGGAATAATAACATCGTCAACAACCCTTGTTGACTGAGCACTGGTCGTACCAGATTCTAGCTCCTTTAACACAATCTTACTATGAGGTTTATGATTACTCATATAATTCTCCTCAAGAAACATTGCATTTGTCGATACAAACACTTTGTTTTCTTTTGGATTATAAAAGAATCCACCTCGAGTTTCCTTTAGGTACCCTACAAATAGGCATACTTGTGAACGAGTTTCCAGCTTTCCATTTCTGTTCTTCAGTACATGTACTGGACACCCCCATTTGTGAAAATATCGTAAACTAGTTTTACGACCATTCCATAACTCCCAAGGAACATACTTAGATGGAACTACATTCAGTATGTAAGCCGTTGTTTGTAGTGCATATCCCCAAAGGGAAATGGTAATGATAAGAAACTAATCATAGATCTCACCATTTCCATCAGGGTCCTGTTTTTCCTCACCGTAATATCATTATGTTGTGGTGCTCCTAGGGCCATGAGTTAGGATACTATCTCATGCTCAACTATGTAGTCTTCAAACTCTTGGTCGAGATACTCACCTCTACGATCCGATCGTAAGGCCTTGATTGTTTTACCTAATTGATTTTCAACTTCAGATCAGAATTCTTTGAACATTTCAAAAGTTTCCAACTTACGTTGCATTAGGTAAACATACGCGTATCTTGAGTAGTCATCAATAAATATGACATAATACTCATAACCACCTCTTAAAACTCATAGGTCCGCAGACATCTGAGTGTATGAGTTCTAGTAATTATGTGGCTCTTACACCTTTTCTTGTAAAAGGTCTCTTGGTCATCTTACCCTCTAGACAAGATTTACAAACAGGTAAGGTGCCGATATCTAACTGACTTAAAGATCCGCTTTTCACTAGTCTGTTTATCCTATCAAGGTTTATATGTCAAAGTCTTAAATGTCACAGATACGTGTCATCATTTGGAGAAATCTTTTGTCGTTTTGTTTTAGGTTTTTCAACTTTAACCAATTCAGTATTAAGCAGTGTTATATGAATTAATGGTATTAAAACACACAAGTTATTTTCTATCGTACCAAAACATATATTCAAACCATTTTTTGAAACAATAACTGACTTATCATTAAAAGAAATTGTATATAATCGTTCAAGCAATCTGGAAACATAAATAAAATTCCTACTAAATCTAGGAATGTAATAAACACTGTCCAACGAAAAAAAATTATTATTAAACTAGAGTCTAACTACTCCCACTGCTCTAGCTGATATGACGTCCTCTGATCCCACGCACATAGTGAAGGACCCCTCCTCCAGCTGCTGCCAATCTTCAGTCCACTTTTTCTTTCTTCTTAGCTACGAGCTCCTCGAGGTACTTCGGATAGTTCTTCTTCCAATGGCCAACCTTGTCACAATGGAAACACTTTCCTTTGAACTTGTCAGCTTTGGGCTTAGTGCTTTGTTTCTTCTTTGAAGCGGGTTTCTTTTTTGGCTATGCCTTGACTTTCCCAGCATATCTCTTCCACTTTTTCGTACCTGAAGAAGATGGCTCAACAACATTTGCTTCATCGGTCTTACCCTTATGGTCCCTTTTCATGAACTGATAAGTAGCGAGCTCATTCAGCAATTGGGTTAGAGGGAACTGCAACTTGTTCATCTCATAATTGCTTCTGAACTGATCAAAACTCTTCGGAAGAGTTGTCATGATCATGCTCACTTGGGAGGCCTCATTAATAGTCCCACCATTGACTTTAGTAATGTTAGGACATCATCTTAAAGACATGTTCCCTAACAGATTTACCCTCCTTCATAAAATCGAGCATAGCGGAACGAACAGCTTCGTGTCACTTTTGCTCTGAGGGTTGTCCAAACATGGCCTGCAATGATTCCATTATTTCAAATGCAGAAGTCATTTACTTGTGCTTCATCGTAAGCACCTCGGTCATGTTGGCCAGCAGAAATGTGCGAACCTTTTCATCAACCGAAACCCACTTTTTGTAGGCTTCTTTAACGGGCTTTCACGTGTTAAGAGCGGGCTGTGGAGGGTATTCCTCCGTGAGTACAAATTTAATGTCTTTGCAGACCATGATTGCGTTCATATTATGTTTCCACTTGGTATAGTTATCCTCGATTAATTTTTCATTTGCAAGGATGGAAATTAAAGCAAAAGACATTGCTGAAAATTAAAAACATAAATCTAAATTAATATAATTCATTCATACATTCATTTCATACTATATGTTCGGTATAAAATTAAACATGATGCATGAGCATAATTTAATGAGCTAAGAAATCCCTAAAATTAGTTACTATGCCGCGAAAATTCAACATCCCATAAGTAAGTGCCTAGGTAGGCTAGGTCAAATCCTTACATATTAGATTGAGACATTCTCAATCGGATAATACACCAAAATAACTCTTTATTCTTATATTATCCAACCATTATTTTGGTTTAGTCAGGATATTTAATTAACATCTTAATTAAGTCCTTTGTAAGTGTGACCCATTGTTTCAGAATTCATGAACTTAACTTAAGAGTGCCTAGGTAGGCTAGATCAGTCCCAAAATATATTCTGAAAACCTATCCGTTAGGAAGTCAACCTTGGCATTAACTTTTATAGACATCCTCCGTAGGGAGGATGAAAGCAAAACCGTCATGAAGCGCCACTCGAGTCTAACGGTGTTGAACTAACAACGAAGACTGCGGGAAATTATATATCCCTCTCCCACTCATTATTGGTAGTTAGGGTTTTCTATAAACTAAGAGTTTCTAAAACTCTATATTTCCAGTGTTTACTTAGATTCTACGGCTAATATAAAATCTAAGTTTACTAGTTTTAATAAATTATTGAATTTTAACACTTAAAATATAATTTATTATTCAATTTCTAATTTACATAAACTATTTAAACAAACAAGAAATTATATGTGAAATTACCAAGTTTTAACTATTAAAACTAAATTACATTATTTTGTCCAATTATGTCATTAGGGTTTAATCAAATTAAAACCTAACATTTAAATTGACCTAACTAATCTAATTAAGCATTTTAATATTTAGATTAGTTATTAATGAGATTTACCAAGTTTTTACTCTTAAAAACTAATCTAATTATTTGGCTCTTTTTAATTAAGTAATCAATCTAATTAATCTTAATTAATTATAAGAACCTAACTAATTTTTTTAATTAAACTCTTTAATTTGTTGATTAGTCATTAAATGGATATTACCAAGTTTTTACACCTAAAAATTAAATTCATTATTCAATTGTCATTTATTAAATTGTTTCCTATTTTAATCACATTAAAATAAAACAATATATTATGACAATTATATATGACATATTATTTATGTATATGTAGGCACACATAATCTAGATGACATTCAAATGTATGACAATGCTTTAACATTCATATAATCATCACATGAAAAATAAATAAAGCATACGTAATTGACAGAGTGACATGGATTATCTAACATAAATAACTCTAATTACAATTGTATTCCCAAGGCATTCCTTGTTCTTCAAGAGTGCTTCTTCGAGTCGAATTCTTCTTGTCTTTGTTTTCCTATCAAGTCAAACTTGATTTTTTAAAAAGTCAACATCTTTTCCAGAGGTCCATGTGTTACCTTAACACGCACTCTATGTCAAAACAAAACCCTAAACAACCCTAACGCATGTGAAAGTACGACTGCCAGCAGCGTAGCCGCACGCATGCAAGGTGCGCGCAGCCCTAGCACGAGGCGGGCTTACGCGCATGTTCGTGGGTCGTTTTTTCTACACTTTATCCAGAAAATATTTGACAATATTTTTTCAGAAAATTCCAGCAAAAAACGTTCATGAAAAAACCATGGCAATAGCCCCAAGGAACCACGGCAGCAGCCAACGCAGCGCACGTGGTTGTCGCCTCTTTGCTTCTTTTTTTTTTCTTCTTTGCATCATCCGCATCAACGATTCCTCGTACAGTAAATCGATTACAAGAACAATAAAATTAAAAAAATACAGCAGAAATAAAAAATAAAAAATAAAAAAACTTTGCCATAAACAATTGGCCCAAAAAAAAACAAACCTATAACCCATTCACCATATAATTAACGATCAAATACGCTTTTATAATTATACAATCAAATTATATAACAATAAAATAAATCATACAATCTAGATTTGTGCCTACACAATAATATATCATAGATCAAGAATCAAAAAAAGAAAAATAATAAATAAGAAAGATGTATTTTTTTTTCTTTTGCGTATATACAGAAACTTAGAACCAGGCTGTGATACCAATTGAATGGAGTTTTAGAAAATGTTTGATTATCGTATAATGTGCGAAATGGGGTTTCAAAAAAAAATTTCATTGAAAAACTATTTTTCAATTAAGAACGAGTTCCTGTATATACGCAGGGAAAAGAAAATTGTTTACTAAATACATTTTTCTTGATTTTCTTTTTCTGATTCCTTGTTACTCCTTTTATGTACCTACAAGTATACGGGGTCGGCACAAGTAATATAGAATGGTAAGTTCTGATTATCATTCCCACAAGGATGATTAGTAATTGAATACCGACAATAACCAAGTCTAATGCTATCTAGAATGCTAGCTCAAAGGTTGTAATAAGTAACTTGTAAACTAAGCAACTATAAAACTATAATCTATGATGTAATTCTTATCAGAGGTAAATGGAACTAGGGAATCCGATTTCACCAATTAATCCTTATGATGTGAGATAAATATGCATGGATGTTCAAGTCAATAATTGATGATCATGTTATATAATTATCCGAAGTCCTCTCTCAAGATAAATCGGACCTATTCAACATATACTAATACCCTATCTCTCGATGACTGTCAACTATATGAGAATGCAATGAACACAGAAACATATTAAATCACATAACCCACACCAATATATCTCTATTTGGTTCCTAAGTTATGGTGTTAATTTATCGAACATGTTGTGAGTGTCTCCTCTCGGTACTTAACCCACAACAACAAGATATTGCATATTGGTGATCAAGCAATATACAATCAGTAAAGCACTAAATTAACACTCAATCAAATAACTTAATTCACCCAAGCATGTATTAATCTCAATCATAATTCATATTAAGTTTCATCATCATCTCTAATATAGGGAATTAGTTCATAACTAGGAAATAGGAATACATATTAAGTTTTATCAAGAATAACATGAATAACATAAGATTAAGGAAAAGATTATGATAGAAGAACTCTAAACGGCTGGACTCTCGTCTGAACCCGATTCGATTGAGTTTCTCCGTGCACAATTCCAACTCCTACGAGTGATTGAAGTCGTCCGATGAGTCGATCTGATGGCTAGTCTCATTGGCCTTCTTCTCTCTTTTTCTTCTTTCTTCTTCTCTCCTCTCTCTTCTGTTTTCTGATAATTCTCTCTCCCTCTTCAAAAATCTCGTTTTCCTTTTATACTGACAGCTAGGGTTACAATTTACGCGTCACTCGCGACTTGACAACTCGCAGGCCAAGTCGCGAGTCAACTCGCGTGTGCCTCGGCCTTGTCTGGAAATTTTATCTTCGCGACTTGCCCAACTCGCGAGCAAGTCACGAATCAAGTCGCGTGTGCCTCGGTCTCTGGCTGCTCTGATGGTCATTGCGACTTGCCCAAATCGCGAGTAAGTCACGAGTTAAGTCGCGTGTGCCTCGGTCTGTTTGCTAGAATTTTGACCTCCTGAATTGGCAAAGTCGCGACCCCAACTCGCGAATCTTCTCTGGAAAAGCTGAACGTAGTCTTCGAAATGCGGTAAGCATTGAATGGACGTTCACAATGCGCTTTTGGCTGAGATCAACTGAAATCACCAACGGAACCTATCAAACCTGAACACTCAATAAAACCATCAGATACCTCCCATAATTGCCCTAAGCTGGACAAAAGTACGGAGGAATGAAGCTCCATTTCTTGCAAGAAATGGTGCCAACAAACACCCCAAACTTGGCTTTTGCTCGTCTTCGAGCAAAGATGGGAGAAGAGAAAGTAAAACGACCAACACACGAAATTCAAAAACAGGAAAAACATTAAGCACAAACACAGAGGGCTCATAAATCTACACTAAGCTAACTAACCTAAACCACTTTCGTAGGTAACACGATGGCATTTAGCATGTGCCACAAGCCTTTAAACCCCTAGGTGTCCTTAGTGGACGAGTTGTAGTCTCGTGAGGGTTTACCAGTGGCGATACCCACAAACACACAACTTGAACATCAAAGAAACAAAATCATGCTAAACATATACCCATATCAAGATCAGTTATTCGCACTCGCAATAGAACTGAGTTGAAAGCATCCACTCATGAAATTTTATACTGCATGCCACGTGCAAGTAACTCTCTACGAGCCTTAAACAAAAGCACAAAATTAAACCAACTACTAGGATGTAATTCGCCTCGACTCTAACCTCTCAAGTGATTTCACTCAAGTCGCTCAGATTCTAGGCAACACTCTCAACAACATATGCGAAATGGAGTTTAAGCACAAAGATATTCAAAATGAAGTTCGCATAAGACCCAAGTAATAGAACGATGCTCAGATTAAGCAAAAGATCTCATGAACGGATTCAGACACTAAGAACCACAAAATTCACCTCGCATGCATAACTATCGAATTGGAATCATCAAGCGATCAATAGGTCTTTTAATTGGTTGTAATGGGGCCAAGGGTGAAAGTTACAGAAAGAACGGAATTTTTGGGTTCCAACAAGAGCTTAGGATCATTATTATAGAGATTTCTTGACTTAATCAACCTTCTACAAATCTTTTTACGCCCATCAATTGTTTATATAACTTCTCTCTCGCTTTTTCTACTGGTTCTTTCTTTCTTCTCTTCACAACAGTCTAAAATTTTTTTTTTTTTAATCTCAATTATGGGGAATCCCTTTTATTTTCCCCATCCACATTTTTCCCAAAAACTCATTTTCTATCTATGACACATCTCTAATCGATCCCAAACTCAACGGGTAAGGCTTTTTATCAATCAGGCTTGGATATGTTTTCGTATTGGTAACTTTAGAAATGGTTAGCGTGTTTGGTTTCAAAAGGGGCTAATGGAGCATGCAACATGGTAAGGAAAAGGCCTTTTTACTGGTTAATAACACACATAGCGTACATCCTTTCTCAAGAATCAACCAAATCGACAGCACTGAACGCAAGTGATATTCATACAAATAAGTTCAGTCGTATTTAAAGCAAAACCTATAGAGATCAATCTAAATATGACAAATAAATCAAGAGGAGTGTATCAGATTAGAACAAGAAAACCTGTGCTCAGACAAGACGTTAATGGCTCAAATCGCTTGCCAGGTAGTCTCCACTATTAATCCTAGCTGGTTGGTCTACGCATGCTTTCCGAAAAAGAAACATAGAATGCAACAAAACACGGTGCAAAGTAGTCAAAAAGTCCTGAGTGGTACCTAACATTTCAATTTTTCTTGCAAAAACTAGCAACAGATTCCTAACCGAAAGTATATGCACGTCAACAATAAGGTTCAACTTTTTTTTTTTTTTTTTTAACTTAATTCTATACTAACAACTCAAGCAACAAAAACAAAAACACACAAAACACATCAACCCAACAAAACCACCCCCAAACTTAAGATTAACATTGTCCTCAATGTTTACATTAGCTTGGAAGTGGAACACAACAAGAAACATAACTCAAGCAACAAAAATAACACACGAGACAAACAATACAAAACAAAACAATAAATAAGGAAAAGAACGATAACAAACCCAATGTCCTATTGGCTGGGCGGCGGCGGTTGAGTTCTGGAGCGCCTATGGGAGTACTGTTGGATGACGGATGCTTCGATTCTATCTATGTTTTGCCCCATGGTATTCATCCGGTGTCCCAAGCCGATCATGTTTTCCTCCATGACATCCAAACGGGAGGTAATTCTGGCTTCCATAAGGTCTAAACGCCTTCAAAGGATGTATCGTCTAGCCGGACCGACCAGTCTTTTCTGAAACTATTCACCGTTTTTTCCAGGATCTGCTTGATCTCCTTATTTGATATTTCCACCTGTCCACTTGTCTGAGGGTGGTACGGTGTAGTGATGCGGTGAGTAACTCCATACCTTTTGAGTAGCACTTCAAATTGCCGGTTGCAAAAGTGCGAACCTTCATCACTGATGACTGCCCGTGGTGTTCCAGACCTGCAAAAAATATTTTTCTTGAAAAACTTCAGCACTACCTTCGCATCATTTGTCGGAGTGACTATGGCTTTCACCCATTTAGAGACGTAATCAACCGCTACCATAATGTACTGGTTGTTGAAAGACATGGGGAATGGTCCCATGAAATCAACCCCTCATAAGTCAAACAGCTCGACCTCTAGGATGGGGTTTAGAGGCATTTGGTTCCGGCGGATATTATTGCCTGTCCTCTGACACTTGTCACATGAGTCGACAAAGCGCCGGGTGCCCTGAAATATTAATGGCCAGTAGAAGCCCGACTGAAGAACTTTTACGGCTGTCTTCGAAGCATTGAAGTGCCTTCCGCACTCCAAACTGTGGCAATGCAGGAGAATATCTCTGATTTCCGTTTCTGGTACACATCTTCTGATTATACCATCAGAACAATACTTGAAAAAGTATGGTTCCTCCCATATGTAGTACTTTACGTCGACGAAAAACTTACTCCGCTGATGAGAAGTCAAATCTAGAGGAATGATCGCGCTCACCAAGTAGTTCACAAAATCAGCATACCATGGGGTCATAAAAGCCTGTAAAACAAAGAGTTGTTCATTAGGAAATGAATCATCAATGGGAACACTTACCTTCTCTTCATTGCAGTTGCGTTCTAGGCGAGATAGATGGTCTACCACGAGGTTTTATGTTCCCTTCTTGTCCTTGATCTTCAGGTCGAATTCTTGAAATAGCAAGACCCATCGAATGAGTCTCGGTTTGGCATCTTTCTTTGACAAGAGATATTTAATCGCTGAGTGATCAGTATACATAATCACTTTGGCCCCAACCAAATATGACCGGAATTTCTCGAAGGCAAACACAATTGCCAACAGCTCATTCTCTGTGGTTGCGTAGTTGATTTGTGTAACACCCCCTGACTTGACCCGCCTGGATCGACCTAGGGAGCGTTACCGGGTTTTCAAAACTTTCTTAATTCACTTTATAAATTGCAAACCATTGAAAATCAAATAAATTGTAATTTAAAAATGTTTTTCTAGTGAACCCATCAAAATTTATTTTAAAAATTTCGGCAGAGTTTCCTCTGTTTTTCGGATTTTCCAAAACCTGTTTTCAATAAAGCAAATATAATACAATATAATTTCAACACTTCTATATCCAATTCTCAAATCATTGCTGTAACACCCCCTGACCCGACCCGACTGGATCGACCCAGGGAGCGTTATCGGGTTTCAAAACTTTCTTAATTTTGTTTATAATTTAAAAATCTTTTCGAGTGAGCCCATTAAAATTCAGTTTTTTTTTATTATTTTTTTTAAAAAAAAAAAATTTCAGCAGAGTTTCCTCTGTTTTTCTGATTTCCCAAAACCTGTTTCAAATAAAACTCAAATCACATAAAATCCACAACACTTCAAATATCATTTCATTCAAATGCGCAATCTGCCGTTTAGTGCGACTTTCAAACAGTTTATAAACCAATTCATTAATTACAGTCCTTCGTGTAAATGAAAAACAGAAAGCATAAAACCATTAATTATAGCACCTAATTACAAAACATAATTACAAATACTCTGTATATGCATAATAGCAGAATATTGCACAAATAGTCCAACAATATGCAAAAAATACAATACGAGTATATAAACAAATCCATACGAATATATATAAAATCCATAACTAAATTCCAGACTTATTAAATCAAAACATTTATCAAAAATAAGTTCAGAAACGTGTGCATACCAACCTGGATACTATTTTACCGGTTCTACGTCTTTTTCCTTTCTTTCCTTTCTTCCTCCTCTTTCCTTTCTCTTCCTCTTTTCTTTCTTTTCTTTTCCTCTTCTTTCCTTTCTCTTCTTCTTCTTTTTTTCTTTCTCTTTTTCTTCTCTTCTTCCTCTTCTTCATCTTCTTTTCTTTTCTTTTTCTTCTTCTCCCGTTTTCTGCTCTCTCTCTCTTTTCTGTTCTATTCCGATGGGTTCTCACAGAAGCCAACTTATTTTTTATATCATTTCAGTCATCGCGACCTGTGGTCGCGCCACCAGGTCGCGTTGCTTACTGGAGCAACTCCACCGCCTTCATCGCGATCACACATCGCGGTGCTCTGGTCGCCATGCTCACTGCCCGAATTTCATTTTTTTCATCGCGAGCAATTCATCGCGACCTATGGTCGCGGTGACCAGGTCGCGATACTCACTGTCCTAGTTTTTTTTCATTCTTCATGCATCATTCCTGGACCGTTCCATCTGGTCCACTTGGAAACCATACATTTAATTACATTTACACCCCTCAACTCACAAAGATTTTATCCACACATTCAAAATTAATTATCCAAAATTTGGGATGTTACAATTGCGCACTCTACCGTTTAATGCGACTTCCAAACATATTCAAATAAAACATTTCATAATTTAATATTTACAAACCTTTGAAAATGGAAATAGAAACCATAAAACAATTAATTACAAAATACAAATATATAACACCTTTACATACTCCTGTATATGCATGCATAACTAACTATATTATACAGAAATATATAACTACCCAAATGTGGTGACTCTGGGTCTCTGTCTGCAACTCTCTCTTCAATCTTTTACTTCCTCAGTATCCCTGTTACCTATGCGCGATAAAAACCGACGCGCTAAGCATATAGCTTAGTAGGTGTACACTAAACTCATTTTTCAAAATCGTAAATAACTTTCCACAATAAAAATCTCACAATATAATCGTATATAAACATGTTATTATTCAAATCAAACACGGAAATAAATCATATAAAATCAATTCAATAGAAACAACTAAATTCAATTAATAATTCATACAAAACTGAATCATAATTCTTTTATAATCATTTCTTTTCAAACCATTCTCAATTCTGGCCCTCTAGTATACTCAACATAATCCAGGACTGGAATATAGGTCGTTCGACCTCAGTGTCTGTCTGTCGAATATAACTCCCAACCTAGGACGAATCCTTAGGGTGGTACGTCTCTCTCTACCCTAGGACCGAATGTTCGGAACCTAGAGAGGTACATATCTCCCTATCCCAGGAACGAATCCTTAGGAAGGTACGTGTCTCCCTACTCCGGGACGAATCCTTGGAGAGGTACGTGTCTCCCTACCCCAGGACGAATCCTTGGGGAGGTACATAATATCACATCAATGTCAATAATGGTGCAGTACTGCTAAATGAACCCAGCTGGTATACCAACCTCCTATATCCGTATGTATGTCCAAGTATCCTAGGGCCGTTTCCAATACACAATATTCAGAATTTTCATATCAATTCATTTCTTTCATATTCGAAATAAACAACTATAAGTTAAAAATCGAAAGTTAATTCCACAAATAAAATTTTCAAACAATATTCGTAAAATGATTTCTTAAAAATTATACGATTTTCATACGATATTCTGTAATAGTTCATTTCAACATAATGAAAATACGATTAAATCAAATATTCCAATCAAGAAATATATGAACAATTATTTACTAAACTACTCAAAATCTCAGATTCAAATAAAAAACACAAAATAAAATCACAAAAGTTTCGAAAAAGAGTGTACACCAATCTGGATACCGTTTCTACACCTTTTTCCTTCTGGGTTTTTCCTTTTTCCTTTCTCTTTCCCTTTTTCTCTTTCTCTCTTTCCTCCTCTTTTCCTTTCTCCTTTTCTTTTCCTTTTTCTTCCTTTTCTCTTCTTCTCTTCTTCTTCTTCTTCTTCTTCTTCTTCTTCTTCTTCTTCTTCTTCTTCTTTCTCTTCCTTTCTCTCTTTTTCTTTCTTTTCTTTCTTTCTCTCTTTTTCTCTCGGTCTCTCCCTCTCTATTTTTATGTTCTGATTTTTCGAGAGACTTCCACGACAAGCTTATTTTTTTTATATAAATTTGGTCATCGCGACCTGTGGTCGCGCTACCTGGTTGCGTTGCTCACTGGAGCAATTCCACCGCCTTCATCGCTATCACCCATTGCGGTACCATGGTCGCGCTGGTGGTCGCATTGCTCACTGCCCGAATTTGACATTTTCACCCCGAGCTAGTCAGCACGATCCCTGGTCGCTGTGACTGGTCGCAGTGCTCACTGCCAAAAATCACCATTTTTTCACCGCAAGCGACTCATCGCGATCTCTGGTCGCGGTGAGTGGTCGCGATACTCACTGTCCAGTTTTCACCCTTCTCTTCATGCGTTATTTCTGGACTGCTCCATCTGGTCCACCTGGAAACCATAAATCATAAATTTTATATCCGCATATTCAAAATTAATTATTCGAATTACGGCTCGCATAATAGATAACATAAAGGCATTTTTCGATTCTATGACCTAACACTGCTCCCACAGTATAGTCACTTGCATCACACATTAACTCGAATGGTAGATCAAAATTAGGTGCTGTGATAATCGGTGCAGAAGTGAGCTCTTTCTTTAGCCGCTGGAATGTAATATGACATTCCTCATTAAACTCAAATGCTACCTCTTTAAATAAAAGGTTGCATAGAGGCTTGATGATCTTGGAGAAGTCTTTTATGAACCGGCGGTAGAAACCAACGTGGTCCAAAAAACTGCGAACTCCTCTCACAGATGTAGGTGATGGTAATTTCTCAATAACCTCAATCTTTGCCCTATCGATCTCAATGCCAGCTGACAAAATTTTGTAACCCAAGACAATGCCCTCCTTTACCATAAAGTGACATTTCTCCCAATTTAGCACCAGATTCGTCTCTTCACATTTTTTAAGTACTAAGGCCAAATTGGCCAAACATACATCAAAAGACGAACTAAACACAGAAAAATCATCCATGAAAACCTCTATGAAATGCTCAACCATATCAGAAAAAATAGCCATCATACATCACCGAAAGGTCGCTGGTGCATTACATAAACCAAACGGCATCCTCTTGTAAGCAAAAGTACCATAAGGGCAGGTGAATGTTATTTTCTTTTGATCTTCAAGTGCAATAGGTATCTGATTGTATCCTGAGTAGCCATCTAGGAAACAATAGTACGCGTGCCCTGCCAGTCTTTCTAACATTTGATCAATGAATGGAAGCGGGAAATGATCTTTTCTTGTTGCAGTGTTCAACTTCCTGTAATCGATGCATACCCTCCAACCAGTAACTATTCTGGTAGGAATTAATTTGTTGTTGTCATTCTTTACAACCGTGATTCCCCCTTTCTTTGGCACTACTTGTACCGGACTTACCCATGAACTGTCTGAGATGGGGTATATGATTCCTGCATCTAACAATTTAAGTACCTCTGTTCGAACTACCTCTTTCATAATTGAATTCAACCTGCGTTGATGTTCTATCGAAGGCTTGAAGTTATCCTCTATCAGAATCTTGTGCATGTACATGGTAGGGCTGATTCCCTTTATATTGAAGATGGTCCACCCCAATGTTGTCTTATGTTATCGTAACACTCTCAAAAGCTTCTCTTCTTCCGCCTCAATTAAGGTAGCTGAAATAATAACTGGGAGGGAGTTAAATTCTCTCAAATAAGCATACCTCAAATGCTCTGGTAACTGCTTCAACTCGAGTTGAGGAGGCTTCTCAATTGACGGTGGTATCTTAGGCTTCCCATGGCCTAACTCTTCAAAATATCTTTTGCCCCCGTCTGGCATAAGGGCTGCTGAATCAAGGCAGAATGCATACTTAACTATGTTGTCATTTTCTGCTTCTTTTGTAGCTCCGTGAGTTAAATAAGCTTCCAGTGGCTCTTCAGGATTACTTTCATGGAAGACTTCTTCAACTAAGGAGTCGACTGCATCAATTCGAAGGCATGTGTCTGCAGTAGTTTCAAATTTGGTGGCCTTAAATACATTGAATACCGCCTCTTCACTACCTACTCGTAATGTTAATTTCCCTTACTACACATCTATTAATGCACCTCTGGTGGCTAGGAATGGTCTCCCCAAGATAAGAAGAATATCTACATCTTCCTCCATTTCAAGCACGATGAAATCCATTAGGAAATAAAACTTGTCAACCTTGACCAGCACGTCTTCAATTACTCCATATGGATATTTAACAGAACGATCTGCTAACTGAAGTGTTACACTTGTAGGTTTCACCTCGTCCAATCCTAGCTTACTGAAAACAGAAAAAGGCATCAAATTAATGCTAGCACCTAAATCACATAATGCTTTAACAAATTCAGAATTTCCTATAGTACAAGGAATAGTAAAACTCCTTGGATCTTTTAGTTTCTGAGGTAACTTATTCTGAATAATGGCGCTGCACTCTTCAGTCAAGGCGATAGTTTCATGATCTTCAAGTCTTCTTTTCTTTGACAGAATCTCCTTCAAGAACTTTACATACGTTGGCATCTGAGCTAAAGCCTCTGCAAAAGGAATATTTATGTGAAGTTTCTTAAATATTTCAAGGAACTTAGCAAAATTTTTATCGTCTTTGTGCTTCTACAGCCTTTGAGGGAAAGGTACAGGTGGCACATAAGCCTTGACTTCTTGGACCGGCTGTAACATCCCGGATTTCGGATAATTAATTTTATATATGTGAATATAAATTTTGTGATTGGAGGGGGTGTAAATGTAATTAAAAGTATGTTTATTTTTATAATTTCCAGGTGGACCAGATGGAACGGTCCAAAAAGGATGCAAGAAAAAGAAAAACCGAGGCAGTGAGCATCACGATCTGGTCACCGCGACCATAGATCGCGATGACCTGCTCGCGGTGAAAAATGTAATTTCTGGCAGTGAGCAACGCGACCACCAGCGCGACTATGGTACCGCGAAGTGTGCTCGCGATGAAGGCGGTGGAAACGGTCTAGTGAGTACCGCGACCTGGTGGCGCGACCACAGGTCGCGACGACCAAAAAATATAAAAAAAAAATTTGGCTTCTCGCAGAAGCCACAGAAAACACAGAACAGAGAGAAGAGAGAGGAGAGACCGAGAGAAAGAAAGAAAGAAGAAGAAAGAAAGAAGAAGAAGAGAAAGAAGAAAGAAGAAGAGGAAGAAGAAGAAGAAGAAAAGAGGAAGGAAAGAGAAAAGGAAGTGTAGGAGAAAGAGAAAGAGAAAAGAAAAGAAACCTAGAACCGCGATAGTCGAAAGAAAAACGGTATCCAGGTTAGTGTACCTCCGTTTTCGAACTTTTTACAAAAAGCATTAAGTATTTTTAGTTTGAATTTGAGATTTATTCGAAGATTTTCATTCTTATGTGTTGATTTTATTTTCGTTGAATGATTTTATTGTTGATCGTATTTTCATTACTTCGATTTCGTGGAAATTATTTGTTTTCGATTGTTGTATAAATAATGTTGATTTTCCCATGAAAAATTTATGTTATTGAACTCGAATGTTTCCGTTGATTGTAAATATAGTGAATATTGAAAATAGTTTATCGTAACGGCCCTAGGATACTTAGACATAGAAATGGATATAGGAGGTTGGTATACCAGCTGGGTTCAGTGAGCAGTACTGCACCGATATTGATATGCTATTGATGATTATTATGTACCTCCTCATGGATTCGTCCAGGGGCAGGGAGACACGTACCTCCTCACGGATTCGTCCTGAGGTTGGGAGACACGTACCTTCCTAAGGATTCGTTCCTGGGATAGGGAGTTATGTACCACTCTAGGTTCCGTACCCTCGGTCCTAGAGTAAGGAGATACTGTACCACTCTTAGGATTCGTCCTAGGGTGGGAGTTCGACCCATATTCCAGTCCTAGTATGTTGAGTATTCCAGCGGGCCAGATTTGAAGTGAATTGAAAAGTGAATTGAGTAACTTTATTCATTGATTTTACATGTTGATTTTATTCTTGAGGTTAATGTGATTATAACTGCTTTATGGTTTGATTTTGAAGTTAAATTGATTTGTAAATGATTAGAATTGAAATATATATATATATATATATATATATATATATATATTGTGATTTGTTTCTTATTAAAGGTTATTTATGATTTTCATAATTGAGTTTAGTGTACACCCACTAAGCTATATGCTTAGCGCGTTAGTTTTGTTTCTAACGCGTAGGTACCAGGGATACTGAAGAGGCAAAAGACTGAAGAGGAGGTTCCTGCAGACAGAGGAGTAGAGTCACATTTCTGGGGTAGATATTTATGTTGATGTGTATTATGATTGATATGCATGTATATACAGAGATTTGTAAACGTTTTGTAAAATTCTATTTGTAATTAAATTGGTTTATGATTTCTGTTTTTCATTTTTAGAGTAAATATTGACTTCTGAATCGTTTTATTTTATAAACTGTTGTTGGAAAGTCGCACTAAACGGCACAGTGCGCAATTGATTGAAAATGATATTTGAAGTGTTATTGAATTTGTATTTGATTTAAGTTGTGGAAAAACAGGTTTTGGGATATTAGAAAAACAAAGGGAACTCTGCTGAAATTTTTGTAAAAAGTGTATTTCAATGGACTCACTCGAAAACGGTTTTAAAATTATAAATTATGCGATTTTTCCGATGGTTTGAAAATTGATTTGATGGGCTCACTAGAAAAGACTTTTTGAATTATAAATTGATATGCATTTTAAGTGGTTTGAAATTATCAAATGAATTGAGAAAGTTTTGAAAACCGAGTAGCGCTCCCTGGGTCTATTCAGCCGGGTCGGGTCAGGGGGTGTTACACCGGCGGAGGTGATTCATCTTATCTTCATGACGGGTTGATGGAACAGAAACGACTCAACTCTTGCTTTAGTCTTTTCAATCTTGTTCTGTGAGAGATTTTTTCCTGCTGTGTTATCAACTTGTTTCCCACTCCTCAAAGTAATTGCCTTACACTGTTCTTTGGGATTGACTTCAGTGTTGCTAGGTAAGGTACCTTGAGCTCTACTATGTGTCTCTCTGGCTATTTGGCCAATCTGTACTTCTAGTTTCTGGATGGCCGCCTGATTCTGTTGTGATACATGATCAATCTTTGCATCAATTTTCACATCCAACTTCTTCATTGCAGCGTCTTCATTATCCATCCTGGAATCAATCTTAGTCATGAATTTGACCAACATATCTTCCAGGACTGGTTTCCTCTCTTGCTGATAGACACCTGATTCCCTTGAAAATTTTCCTGATTCTGAAAGCCAGGCAGAATAAACTTCGCATTGTTGTTCTGCTGCTGATTGCTCCATGTAAAATTTGGGTGATTTCTTCAGCCAGGGTTGCAGGTGTTCGAATAGGAATTGTTGTATGGCTTATTAAAGTTCTGCACGTACTGTACCTGCTTTGCACTACTACAACCTGCAAAAGAGTTACCCATCATGCACTCTATATTGATGTACGGTCCTCCACACATGTCACATCCTACAGTAGCTGACTGGATAGAATTCACATTCCATTTGTTTATCTGACTTGACAAAGAAACCACTTGTGCTTTAAGTTATGTGATCTCGTCAACTTCGAAAGCTGTCGCTGGCCCTCCTACTTTTCTTAGAACTGCTCTTTCGTTTGCCCACTGATAGTTATTTATGAACATCTCTTTAATTAAATCACGTACAATCTCTGGTGGCTTGCTCATCAAAGCACCACTAGCAGCTGCATCTAACATGCTATGGTTTTGTTGTGTGAGACCATTATAGAATGTCTGCACGACAAGCCAATCAGGTAAACCGTAATGTGGCCATTTCTTCTCGAATCCTTGTATCTTTCCCATGCATCATACAATGATTCCGTCTCAAATTGCCCAAACTTAGTGATATCATTCCGCAGCTTCGCTGTTCTCCCTGGTGGAAAATACTTAGCGAGGAAAGCTTGAGCCAGTCCTTCCCAAATTGTGAAAGTATTCGGCAACATTGAATTCAACCATAACTTAGCTCTGTCCTTCAATGAAAAAGGAAATATTCACAGCCGAATCGCATCATCAGACACCCCATTCTGCTTGAAAGTTTCGTAAATCTGCAGAAATTGCTCCAGATGGCTGTTAGGATCATTGTTCGGCATACCCCTAAACTGAACAGTGTTCTGAATCATCTGGATGATTGCTGGCATGATCTCAAAATTATTTGCTGCAACTGGAGGTCGTCGAATGCTCAACTGATTTCCCACCATGGTAGGAATAGCGTAGTCACACAACGCCTTGGCGTTCTCCGGATTTGCTTATTGCTGCAGCTGATCCTCCATGGTAACTTGCTGTCTTGCTTATCTTACCCTCTGAATCAGCGTTCGTTCAATCTCTAGGCCAAAGGCTTCAAGAGGCTTTGAGTTAGTGCGTCTTGTACGTCTCATACACAGATAGCACTACCTGCAAAAACAAAGGACCAAACAAGTAAGAAAACAATTGTGAAAAATAGAATTAGAACAAAAATAAGGAAAATTTTCCAGATTAGTACTAAACTAGGTCAGTATCAATATCAATTATGACTAAACCGTCCCCGGCAATAGTGCCAAAAAATTCTTATGCCTTTTGTGTACCCGCAAGTATACGAGGTCGGCACAAGTAATATAGAATGGTAAGTTCCGATTATCGTTCCCACGAGGACGATTAGTAATTGAATACCGACAATAACCAAGTCTAATGCTATCTAGAATACTAGCTCAAAGATTGTGATAATTAACTTGTAAACTATGCAACTATAAAACTATAAACTATGATGTAATTCTTATCAGAGGTAAATGGAACTAGGGAATTCGATTTCACCAATTAATCCTTATAATGTGAGATAACTATACATGGATGTTCAAGTCAATAATTGATGATCATGTTATATAATTATCTGAAGTCCTCTCTCAAGGTAAATCAGACCTATTCAACATATACTAACACCCTATCTCTCGATGACTGTCAATTATATGAGAATGCAATGAACACAGAAATATATTAAATCACATAACCCATACCAATATATCTCTATTTGGTTCCTAAGTTATGGTGTTAATTTATCGAACACGTTGTGAGCGTCTACTCTCGGTACTTAACCCACAATAACAAGATATTGCATATTGGTGATCAAGCAATATACAATCAGTAAAGCACTAAATCAACACTCAATCAAATAACTTAATTCACTCAAGCATGTAATAATCTCAATCATAATTCATATTAAGTTCCATCATCATCCCTAGTATAGGGAATTAGTTCATAACTAGGAAATAGGAATACATATTAAGTTTTATCAAGAATAACATGAATAACATAAGATTAAGGAAAAGATTATGATAGAAGAACTCTAAACGGCTGGACTCTCGTCTGAACCCGATTTGATTGAGTTTCTCCGTGCACAATTCCAACTCCTACGACTGATTGAAGTCGTCCGATGAGTCGATCTGATGGCTAGTCTCGTAGGCCTTCTTCACTCTTCTTCTTCCTTCTTCTTTCTCTCTCTCTCTCTCTCTCTTCTGTTTTCTGATAATTCTCTCTCCCTCTTCAAAAATCGTGTTTTCCTTTTATACTAACAGCTAGGGTTACAATTTACATGTCACTCGCTGTAGTCCTCAAAAATCGCTCGGGAACACGAGGTACTACAACCTGTAAAGATAGAATGCACGTGACCCACAGGACGTCTGGGACACCGGGGTGGTGCCGGCCAAAGTCACTCCGACGGTCAAGTTAGTAAATGCTAATAAGTATGTAATGCTCGTAAATAGGGATGAGTGAGTAATACTTCCTGTTATCTTGGCGATTGAGATCTCCTTGGTCGAAGGAGATGTAAGATCGGCTGATCGAGGTACAATCAGAAGGTTTATCGGAGAAGATGAACAATGGCCAGAGGGTGTTGTTTTAGTATTGATAGCTTTGGGATCTCAGTTTCTTGGTCCCCTCCCCTTTGAAGAATTATCCCTCATTTATAGGGGATGATGCTTCTGCCCTTTTGAGAGATTTCATCATTACCTCTCCTTACTGTCTTCCACCAAGGAAGTTTGTGGATGCGCCTTTTGATCTGGCCGTTATAAATTGTAATCATGGTTTTGTAGGACCGTCTTTAAAGTAGATCATGATTTGGTCTCCCACAGAACCAAAGTAGATTCTATGTCGACATGTAGATCATGTAGGTTAGTCAATTTGGACAATCATGATTGCATGTCGTACGATATGTTGATTGGACGTCGACCTGAGATAAGTATGTCGTGTGACGTAGGAGCTCTTCCAAGCGTGGACACTAAGTTATCTCCATTATTGCTACTTGGTTTGTATGGGGCATCGAGTTCATGTCGTACTATATAAAGGTCTTACACCGAATGTATGTCGTACTACATGAAGGTCTCACATCGAGCTTGTGTTGTACTACATAGATAACATTCCACTTTTGGACTCTGTGCCTAGTCTTTGAGATATACTTTGGGCTTATGGGCTTGGTCTTTGCTTATATTTTGGGCCTGACATATTTTGACTACTACAGTTTGCCCCTAAACACCTTGGAATTTAAGAAAAAAAAGGTCAAGGGGTTTGTGTCGTTCAACATGTAGACCAGAATATGTATGTTGATTTTTATGGTGGTTCTTTTATGTCGTACGACCGTCGCTTATGAAGGAAAGCTATTGGGTTCATAAGAAGATCACAATCCCTGGGGTTTGTCATTGTCGTACGACAATGTAGTAGTAAAGGCGGTGAGTGTTTGGCCTTCTAATGACTCCTCAACAGTTGTGTCAAAGTAATTGTGATTTTATGGGAAACGCACACGCTTGGTTAATGATGACGGTTATAGGGGTGCGTGCCCAATAAGAAGCTGACACGTCAGCTCATGCTTTCCCTTTTATTGCCGCCCTTTCTCTTTCTCTTCCATTTTCAATTTTTACTTTCTCTCTCTCTTTTTCTTTCTCTCTCTAGAACCGGTAATCTGCGCAAGTATTTTCCAGCGTCGTTGTTGCTCATTTTGGTCTTTTTCGCGTCTATTCCGGCGAAGCAGTGATCGTCTTTGCTCTATTGGTAAGTTTTCCCTGTTCCCGCTATATTTGACTTCTCATATTTGCATTTTTTGGTTTCTGGGTATGTTTTGTGTTCTTCAAATAGTTTTTTAGAAGAACTTGAAAAATGTTGTTTTCGATCGAAAAACACAACTTAAGCTTATATAGAATCCGTTTGTAGTGTCTGTGTCGCACGACAGTAGCCAAGACATATAGGTCGTACGACCTTCTATAAGTATAAGCTTAACAGTCTTAGGAACTGGTACTAGGTCGTGCAGGATCATTGGTGTAGGTTTGACTACTAACTGTTGCTACTGTCGTTCGACTTGTAGGTTTTGATATCAAGTCGAGGTGATGAGAGTCCTCCTAGTACTTCTGGGTGAGGATACGAGGATACTATAGATCTGTCGTATGACTCGTGGGGAGAGTCAGAGGCAGCAAGTGGTGGCGTGACAGTGGCGTCTTCGTCGTACGACCCTGTAACTGTCTCTAGTCATAAGGGTATATCGCGCGTGATGTAAGATATACCTATGGGGATTCCCCTCGTCAAGCTACCAGGCGACGCGGCTGGCCCTTGTCCCATGGGACCTAGTAGGTCGCTGGGCTTGCTTTTGAGTAATCCAGCCAGTGTGCTGAAGGAGGAGGACATCATGCGTATAAGATATAGTTATGGTATACCTGATGGTATCGCACTGAGGGCGCCGTACAAGGAGGAGAGACCCGATTGGGATATCCCAGGGTGGACATGCTTCTACGAGCTACGTTTCCAGCGGGTTGGATTTAGGTTACCAGTAGTCGGACTACTGAAGAAGGTACTGGATCACTTCGAGCTTGCCCCAGGGCAACTTATGCCCAATAGTCGGAGGATCCTGTTGGGGCTTGATTTGTTGTGTACAAGGGAAGGCATAGTTTTCGAATTGCCTGACCTTTTCTACACATATTCAATGAGGGAGCATGACACCGAGAAGGGTCGCTACAATTTGAACCTTTTAGCCAACAGAAAACACCTTATCATGGAGCTGACCACAAATGACAAGTCGTGGAAAGATAGGTATTTCTTCTCAAGGGGTCTTCTTGTCGAGTGGCCTGTAGAGGATACGGTTGTTCGTACGACCTGGTCCAAGGCTGGTGGGTCATTAACTTTATTTGTGTCATGTCGCTCGACTTCATACTTGTAGTCGTACTGTGCTAATATTTTTGTTGTTTGTTTTCTTGTATTGCAGCGAATATTGGAGCTCCCCAAGCTGTTGTTAGTCTTACTTGTGCGACTTGTACAGCTAAAATATTGTCGTACGACGTGAAGGAGAGGAGTTGGAAGAGTATCTTGTCCGAAGAGAACTTGAGGCCAAGCCATCTGTGGAAGTTCTCAGTAATAAACGAGCCAGGTACCCTTTACCCAGCTTTCAAAAATTTAGTGGAGTTTGTCAGACTTAGGCATTGTGTCGAGCGACTATACGGCATAAGGTTTCTGACACCTATATCATACGTCGAGTGACGATTTGCAGTTGACCTCATGGCTGGAGCAATTGCTGCTCCTAGTGCCGACGATGTTATGAGGAGGCTTAGGGAGAAAAGGAAGGGGAAAAAGAAGGCTCAATCGAGCAAACGTGTAGAGTCCACTCCTCCACCACCTCCCCCATCTAGTCAAGGCAAGGCCGCCCTTGATGTTAGTTCAACTGGGAAAAAGCATAGGAGGGAGGATTCAGCTGCTGGTGCCGATGCGTCGATCGACCTTGTTTTCCCTCAGGATTCCTCTGCGTATTCTGATGTTAGGTCAATCCTTCCTCAGGTCGAGCGACTGCTTTTGCCTGAAGATAAAAATCGCTTGAAGGAGATGGGCCTCTCTCAAGCTACTGATTGGGGCCTTTGCCACCTTTTCCAGGTAAAGTTGTACGACTACTATCTTCCCTTTTATGTACTTTGAATTTTTTCTAAGTGTTTAGTTTCGATATCTTTGTAGGCTCTTCAATCTCACGTTCATTTAAAGGAAGAGCTTGGCCTTGCCCTTAAGAAGGTAAGGGAGCTGAGGTCGAGCAACCAGAGTCTGAAGCTCGACAATGAGAAGCTGAAAGTCTCAAGCCTGGAGGCCAAGAAGACAGCCCATGAGGCATCCAGTCGTACGGTCGAAGCGACTCTCGAACTGAACAAGCTGAAGTCGAACGTCGACTTCCTCGAGGCTAGGCTTAAAGCTAAGGAGGCGGATTATGATTCGCTGTAGCACCCCCCGACCCGATCCGGCCGGACCGATCCGGGGCGCGCCACTCGGACTTTCACATCTTTTCAAAACTCATTTTACGTTTTAAAATCCTTGTGAGCCCATAAAACAATAAATAAACTTTTTACAAAAAATCCGGCAGAGTGCCATTTGTTTTTCGGACTTCCCAAAAACCTGCTTTTACACAAATCAATTCAAAATTCACATTTTTCACACAAACACTTCTATCACTTTCAATCAGTTGCGCACTCTGCCGTTTAGTGCGACTTTCACAATCAGTTTATAAAATAATAACAAATCAGACTTAAACATTTACAATCATTTTGATAATAGAATACAGAAATCATAAACTAGTTAATTACAAAACATTTTACAAAACATATTTACAAATTCCCTGTATATGCATGCTTTCAGAATATATACACATAACAAAAGTATAGCTACCCAACTGTACAATCCTGTGACTCGGTCTGCAACTTGCTCCTCCTTCAATCTCTAGCCTCCTCTGGATTCCGGGTACCTACGCGTTAGAAACAAACTAACGCGCTAAGCATAAAGCTTAGTGGGTGTACTAAAACTCAATTAAATAAATTACAATATAATTATTCTTTAAAGAGACAATAAACTACACTATGAATTTCATTTCTAAATCAAGTTCCAAAACAATTAATATCAAAATCAAAGCATTTAAACAATTTTAATCACTTGAAATTCAACGTATGAATTCGATCCATTAAATCATTCAATTCAGTTTCAATTCAACTCATTTCTGGCCACTAGAATACTAAACATTCTAGGACTGGAATATGGGTTCACGTGATTGTCCGAGATTGCCCCGCAACAACAATCACTAATATCATCGCGATTGTCCGAGATTGCCCCGCAACAACAATCGCTAGTATCATTGTGATCGTCCGAGATTGCCCCGCAACAACGATCACTAAATCGGTGTGATTGTCCGAGATTGCCCCGCAACAACAATCACACAATAATAACGGCGCAGTACTGCTCAGTAAAACCCAGCTGGTATACCAACCTCCTATATCCATTTCTATGTCTACGTATCCTAGGGCCGTTTCCGATAAACCAAATTCGCAAGAAATGTCACAATGATTTCTCAATAACAATAATTACTCAATAAACATACAAATCACATAATATTCTTCAAGAAACATAATCAATAATTTTAGGAAAATCTACATCAAGTAATTTAACGAAATCGAAATGTTCGAAAATACAATCGAAATACGATCGATCATAAAATCGGTCCGAAATCAACCATAGATCTACAAATCATCGATTTTACATATAAAGTAAACATTTTTCATACGAATAATCGAAATCGAAAACTATGAACGAATTCGAAAACGAAAATAAAAACGAGGAACGAAATCGAAAACTAAAATGAAAAAGTAAACGAACTACTTCTCGAAACGATTTCGAAAACGAAAGTACACCTACCTCGAATCCGTGTTTTCGTTCAACAAATCGCGATTCCACGATTTCTTTCCCTTTTTCCTTTCCTCCTACACTTCCTTTTCTCTTCTCTCTCTTTCTTCTTCTTCTTCTTTCTTTTCTTCCCTTTTTTTCTTTTCTTTTTCTCTCTCTCGGTCTGTCTCTCTTCTCTTTTCTCAACTGTTTTCTGTGGCTTCCACGAGAAGCCAAAATTTTTTTTTTATATTTTTGTCGCTGCCGCGACCGCCGTCGCGACCTGTGGTCGCGCCACCAGGTCGCGGTGCTCACTGGAGTGCGCGCACCGCCTTCGTCGCGAGCGCGCCTTGGTCGCGCGAGAGCTCGCGCTGCTCACTGCCAATTTTTGACAATTTCGTCGCGAGCAGTCCATCGCGACCTGTGGTCGCGGTGGCTGGTCGCGTTGCTCACTGCCAGGTTTTGCCATTTTCATCGCGAGCAAGCCATCGCGACCTGTGGTCGCGGTGACTGGTCGCGGTACTCACTGCCAGATTTTTGCGTTTTTCACCGCGAGCGAGCTGTCGCGACCTGTGGTCGCGGTGACCAGGTCGCGATGCTCTCTGGTCCAGTTTTCCAATTTTTCATTTTTCATTCATTTTTCACTATTCAATTCGGTCCGCTGGAAATCATAAAATAACCATACATTTAATTACATTTACACCCCCTCAAATAGTAAAATTTTATTTTCACATATATCATATATATCAAAAATTCGTCACCCGAAATCCGGGATGTTACATTCGCTGTATGACAAGGCTGAGGACAACGTCCTTAATGCTGTTATCAAGACCCGTGCAGACCTAATGAGGAAGTATAGGGATGGTCGTGCGACTGAATGGACGGTCGACAGGTAGATCGCCGACCATGAGGAGTTGACACGCTCTGATGACAAAGAAGAAGCTGATGAGCAAGCCGAAGCAAAAGATGTAGAGGATAAGGCTGGCGGTAAGGAGCCTGTCCTTCCTCCTCCAAAAGGTTCAACTGTCGTGGCTTTGGCTGCTCAACCTACTAGAGAACTTGATGATGTTGCCCCATAAGGGGTTGTAATTTTTTAACTTGTGAATTTTAAGTTTTTATACCTGTGGAGGCTTTTATATTTTGTCGAACGATATTTCTTTTTTCAATGTATGATGCATTTCAATTTTCCATATAGTCGTACGACAAATGTTTGCAGAATAGTTGTGTTTTAGATTGAGGTTTACCTTGAATGCAGGTCGTTCCTCATGGAATTGCATGTAGGTCGTGCGACCACTGTTTGTCATGCAGGTCGTGTCCCTGACCTTGAATGCAGGTCGTGTCCCTGACCTTGAATGCAGGTCGTGCGACCATTGATTGTTAGTGACCTTGAGTGCAGGTCGTGGTCCATGACCTTGAATGCAGGTCATGCGACCATCGATTGTGTTTGCGACCTTGAGTACAGGTCGTGGTCCATGACCTTGAATGCAGGTCGTGCGACCATCGATTGTGTTTGCGACCTTGAGTGTAGGTCGTGGTCTATGACCTTGAATGCAGGTCGTATGACCACTGTTTATAGTGGAGTTGATCAGTTCTTGCTCTTATGATATTTACTTGCCCCAATTGGAGTGTGGAGCTTTTTAGTTTCATACTTCAACTTTGGTAAATGTCGTCGTGCGACATTGCATCTCGAAAGTAGGTTGTGTGGCGTGAATCAAAGAATACTTTTAGTGCTGAATTGTCCAGCGATGCTGACCTGTATAAAATAGTTAGGGTTGGCCGTTGGTAAAGCCAACGGCCCTCCGATGCCTAAGTGAGTTCTATGTCGTAGGATGATAAAATTGAACAATATAAAGGTCAGACTTTTAAAAATGATATTGTTTTAGATGGCATGTGTTCCAACTGTTACTGATCTCCATGCCATCTGTACATCGTAGTTTGTAAGCTCCATGTCCAACCACTTTGGTGATTTGGTATGGCCCTTCCCACGTAGGACCGAGTTTACCTGCTCATTTTTCCTTTGTATTTTGGAAGACGCGACGAAGGACCCAATCTCCAATATTGAATGCTTTGAGACAAACGTTCATGTTATAGTGTCGGACGACTCTTTACTGGTATACGGCCAATCTGATTGCGACCTTGTCGCAACGCTTGTCAATTGTGTCGAGTTCGTTTAGTAACTCCCTGTTATTTGTCTCTTCGGTCGCGTGTCGTATTCTGTAAGAAGGGTAATCAACCTCAGTTGCTATTACGGCCTCTGAGCCGTAGGTTAGGGAGAATGGTGTTTCCCCTGTTAATGTTCTGACCGTCGTACGGTAAGACCATAACACGCCTTGTAACTCGTCGGCCCATTTTCTTTTGTATTGGTCGAGTCGCTTCTTGAGGGTGGATACGATCGTTTTATTGGTAGATTCTGCTTGGCTGTTAGCTTGAGGATATCTTGGGCTCGAGTAGCTTAGTTTGATCTTCCACTTGTCGCAAAAGTCTTAGAAGTCATATGATATGAATTGTGAGCTATTGTCAGTGACTATCTCTTTTGGGACTCCGTAGCGGCATATGACATTCTTCCAAATGAAGCTTTTTACCTCGGAGTCTTTGATTCTCACATATGACTCGGCTTCGACCCATTTTGTGAAGTAATCCGTTACGGCTAGCATGTAGACCTTTCCTCCGGTAGCAACTGGCATCTTTCCTACTATGTTCATCCCCCACTTTATGAAGGGCTATGGTGCTGAGATGAGGCAAAGTCGCTCCGGGTGCTGATGCGAAATGTGGGCGAAGCGTTGGCATGTGTCACATCGTTTGACGAGGTCGTGCGACTCGGATCGCATTGTCCGCCAATAGTATCCTGCTGTGGTTGCCCTGTTGGCTAGGCTTCTCCCCGCTGAATGGTTTCCACATTGCCCTTCATGCAAGTCCTTGAGTACCTGCTGAGCTTCGATTGGGTTGACGCATTGAGGTAGAGCCCGGAGTAGGACCGCTTGTAAAGTTGACCTTCTATTATGGAAAATCTGACAGCCTTTATCTTGATTCTTCGTGCTTTTACCTTGTCAGACGAGAGGGTGTCGTTCATCAGGTAGTCGTAGATCGGGGTGATCCAAGTTGGCTCGTCAGAAATTGGTTCGACTTAGAGCTTCGTTGGTTTCCACACAGCTAGCCATTGGGAAAAAACCATGGGGATGGTCCGCTCAACTGTGGTATCTAGTGCGAAACCGAGGTTGGCAAGTGCATCGGCATGTGTGTTCTCTGATCTTGGTATTTTTTCGACGTCGAACGACTCGAACGAGGCTTGTAATTCTTTCACCAAGGTTAAGTAAGCTGACATTTTCAAGTCTCGGGCTTGGTAGGACCCTTGCAGTTGTCTTACAATTAATTGGGAGTCACTACATACCTTTATCCGTTCAACGTGCAAGTCTTTTGCTAAGGTAAGTCCGGCTATGAGGGTCTCGTACTCGGCTTCGTTGTTAGTGGTTTTGAATCCGCATCGTATGGATCGTTTGATGACGTGTCCCTCGGGTGAAGTAAGTACTATCCCTAGTCCGCTGCCCCGGGCGTTACTCGATCCGTCGACGGCCAAGGTCCAATCCTCCTTCGAGGCGTCACACGACATGGTACAAAGCTCTTCTTTTGCTTGTTGTAAAATCTCAGGTGTGAAGTCCGCTATGAAGTCTGCCAATGCCTGCGACTTGATCGCTGTACGTGGTTAATAGCTGATGTCGTGCTCGCTTAACTCTACTGTCCATTTTAATAGTTGTCCCGAAAGTTTGGGCTTGTGTAGAATGTTCTTTAAGGGAAAGGTAGTGAGTACGCTGATGGTGTGGCATTGGAAATACGGCCTCAATTTCCTTGCGGCTGTAACTAGTGCAAGGGCCAATTTCTCAAGTTGAGTGTACCTTGTTTCTACGTCGAGTAGGGTCTTGCTGATGTAGTATGCGGAAAGTTGTTTACTATCTTCTTCCCTTACTAGTACTGCGCTAACTGCTATTTCGGACATTGCGAGGTAGAGTAGAAGCGTCTCTCCTTCCTTAAGTTTGGATAGGAGGGGAGGGTCTGCTACGTCCGCTTTATGTTTTGGAATGCATCTTCGCTTGTTTGATTCCAATTAAATGATTTACTCTTGCTGAGAGCGTAGAAGAAAGGCTTGCATTTTTCGGATGACTTTGAGATGAACCGGCTGAGGGCCGCGAGTCGCCCGGTCAGTTTTTGTACGTCTTTGATGCTTTTGGGGGACCTCAAATCCATAATGGATTGGAGTTTATCTGGGTTGGCCTCGACGCCCCTCTTGGTTACCAAATAGCCAAGGAACTTTCCTGATGAAACTCCAAATGAACATTTGGTTGGATTAAGCTTCATCCCATACTTGACGATGATATCGAACGACTGTCGGAGGTGGTCGAGGTGTTGATCCGCTATTAATGATTGTACCAGCATGTCGTCGATATAGACCTCCATGGTCTATCCGAGCATGCTTGCGAACATTTTGTTAACTAATCTTTGGTAGGTTGCCCCGGCGTTTTTGAGGCCAAAGGGCATCACTTTGTATTAGAAAATGCCGCGCTCCGTGATGAAAGAAGTTTTTTCCTGGTCGCCCGAATGCATGAGGATTTGGTTGTAACCGGAGAATGCATCCATGAAGCTTAATAGTTCGTGGCCTGCTGTAGCGTCCACCATCATGTCGATGTGAGGAAGAGGAAAGGAATCCTTCGGACAAGCCTTGTTGAGGTCTGTGAAGTCGATGCAGACTTGCCACTTCCCACTCTTTTTCTTCACTACTACTACGTTTGCGAGCTAGTCTGGGTAATTTACTTCTCTTACTGAGCCAATGTCGTTTAGCTTTTGGATTTCTTCATTGATAACTTTATTGCGCTCGGGCACGAACTTCTTTCGCTTTTGCTTTACGGGCGGGTAATGTGGGTTGACTTGCAGCCTATGCACTAGGACTTCCGGGTTAATGCCGGTCATGTTTGCGTGCGACCATGCGAAGCTGTCGTGTCGGGCCGTCAAGAAGCTGACTAACTTTGCTCTAATATTTTGTGGAAGGCGGGATCCAATACTAACTTTATGGTCTGGGAAACTCGGATGTATAGACACTTCGTCGAGCTCCTCCATAGCTGGTCTGTCTTTCTTTGGTGGTGCTCGCATTCTGTAATTGCTATAAGTCGGACGGCTTGGTTTTTAAAGTGTTCTGGTAGCAGTCACGTGAGGTCTTCTGTTGCCCTCGGATCTCGTGGACTCCCCACCTGGTAGGAAAACGGATGACCTGATGATATGTCTAGGGGACAGCCCTCATCTCATGAATCCAAGGACAACCCATGATTACATTGTAGGACGACGGACAGTCCAGGATGAGAAAGCGTGTGTTTAAGTTGATTCCTTCCGCGTAGACAGGAAGGACGATTTGCCCTATGGTGTTCTTATGTTCCCCACTAAATCCTACCAAGATGGTCGTGCGACGTACGATGTTACACTCGTCAATATGCATCTCTCTTAGCGCGCATTGGAAGAGTACATTTGTTGAGTTTCCATTGTCTACTAGGATTCGCTTAATCAAATAATTTGCTACTGTTAATGAGATGACTAGCGCGTCGTGATGGGATTGAGTAGGTCTGTGTACTCATCGCTGCTAAAACTGATTAGGTAATTGTAAGTCGGGTCCGCCGTATGGGTTTTTTATACTTCCGTACTACCGGCTTGCCGTGAGTGACGCTTCGCTTCTGAGTAAGTGACTCTATTTACTTCAGATCCGCCAGAGATGAAGTTCACAGTTCTCTCGTGTTTGGGAGCTTCTGGTGGTGGAATTAAAGCAATGTTGCGCGACCGATCCTTATTCAAAAAGGTCTGCTTACCTTTGTCAGCCAGGAATTCCTTGAAGTGGCCCTTCTTGAGTAGTTCTGCCACTTCTAGTCGTAGTGCGACGTAATGCTCTGTTCGATGGCCGTGGTCGCCATGAAATTCGCACCACTTGGAGTTGTCTCTCTGATCCGGCGGGCTCATCATCTTGTTTGGCCACCGAACTGATCTACCCATTCCTTTAAGGATGACGATTACCTCTGCTGGTCTGATGCTCAAATTGTATTCTGGTAATACGTTCTTTGGCCGGACGAACGGTCTTGGCGGTTTGTCGTCGCGTCGGAGCTCGTATCTTATTCGGCCGTCCCTTCGGGGTATCGTTGGGTGTGGCTCGACACGTCTGTCATTAATTCGCTGTTCGACCCTCCTACTCGACCTGTCTTTCCTGTCGTTTGCTCTATTAGGTTTATAGTTTACTTCGTCTTCTTCCCACTTTATTTGTGCCCAAGCCTTGGCTAGGACGTCTTCCATCGTTTTGCAAGGGTACTTGGTGAGCTCCTTGTATAGATCTGAATCGTAGAGTAGACCCTTGCGGAAGGCAGATATGGCTATCGCCTAGTTGCAATAAGGGATGTAAACCTTTTCATTGTTGAAGCGGCCTACAAAGTCACGCAGGCGTTCACCTCTCCTTTGACTGATTGTGTAGAGGTCGTCGAATTGTTTCTCTAACTTTCGGCTGCTAGCGAACTGCTCCATGAAGGTGTCTGTGAGTTGGGCAAAAGAGTTGATGTACACATTGGGGAGGTTGGTGTACCATTGTAGAGCTGGCCCTACGAGGCTCGAGCCGAATCCTTTGCACATGCATGCTTCTCTTAGATCTCGTGGGATGGCAGCAGTGAACATTCGTTGTCGATACTGCGCAATGTGGTCATCGGGGTCTGTTGTCCCGTCGTAATGCTTCATACCGGGGAAGTTAAACTTTCTTAGCATCTCCACCAATGTTATTGCGTCGACGAAAGGAGAGTCGGCAAAGCTATTGGCTGCGCTTTTCTTTATAGAAGTAGGCATTCCTGGAATGCGTTGGATGAGTGCTTCCATCTCCGCGAACCTTCGCGCCAAGTCAGGGTTAGCCAATGTTGACTCAGGATTCGTTTGATTTGAGTTCGACGGGGCTAAACGCGAAAGACCTGATGGCGTTCCCGGTAGCAGAACGGTTTGTCGAGTTGAACCAGCGTTGCCATTGGGGGTGGAGGTAGGTGGCATCTCTCGCGCCGCCCTTGTTATGCCCTCCGATTGATGCCTTTCTGTCTCGTTCAGCGGACTAGCTGTCTGACGTCGTGCGACAGTGCGTGCTCTTCCTGCGGCTCGAATGTTAGGCTCTGCGCCTACAAAAGTTGGATCGAGGTCGCCAGCCGTTGTACCTTGTTCGTCCGGGCGAACTGGCGCGTAGTAGGTAGCGTGGGTGGCTTGATCGAATGGCACAAGCTGGGATGTTGAAGCGTCTCCAAATAGTCAGACGATGGTGAAGGAATTAATCCTATTTTGCAACTTTTGATTCTTTGCCAACACTCGCTGGTTTTCTTGTTCGAGCGCTTGGAGCCTTTGGGTATTCTCTTGCATCTGGGATATGAGGAGTTGTACCCTAACCTCCATTGCATCGTGATGAAAATACTTTCTGTTCTCTTGGCGATTGAGGTCTCCTTGGTCGAAGGAGATGTAAGATCGACTGATCGAGGTACAATTGGAAGGTTTATCGGAGAAGATGAACAATGGCCGGAGGGTGTTGTTTTAGTATTGATAGCTTTGGGATCTCAGTTTCTCAGTCCCCCCCCTTTGGAGAATTATCCCTCATTTATAGGGGATGATGCTTCTGCCCGTTTAAGGGATTTCATCATTACCTCTCCTTGCTGTCTTCCACCAAGGAAGTTTGTGGATGCGCCTTTTGATCTGGCCGTTATAGATTGTAATCATGGTTTTGTAGGACCGTCTTTAAAGTAGATCATGATTTGGTCTCCCACAGAACTAAAGAGATTATATGTCGTACGACATGTAGGTTTGTCAATTTGGACAATCATGATTGTATGTCGTACGATATGCTGATTGGACGTCGACCTGAGATAGGTATGTCGTGCGACGTAGAAGCTCTTCCAAGCGTGGACACTAAGTTATCTCCCTTATTGCTACTTGGTTTGTGTGGGGCATCGAGTTCATGTCGTACTACATGAAGATCTTACACCGAGTGTATGTCGTATTACATGAAGATCTCACATCAAGCCTGTGTGGTACTACATAGATAACATTCCACTTTTGGACTCTGGGCCTGGTCTTTGAGATATACTTTGGGCTTCTGGGCCTGGTCTTTGCTTATATTTTGGGCCTGACATATTTTGGCTACTACACTCGCAATTTGGCAACTCGCGGGCCAAGTCGCGAGTTAACTCATGTATGCCTCGGCCTTGTCTGGAAATTTTGTCTTCGCGACTTGCCCAACTCTCGAGCAAGTCACGAATCCAGTTGCGTGTGCCTTGGTCTCTGGCTGCTCTGATGGTCATCGCGACTTGCCCAACTCGCGAGTAAGTCGCGAGTCAAGTAGCGTGCGCCTCGGTCTGTTTGCTAGAATTTTGACCTCGCGAGTTGGCAAAGTCGTAACCCCAACTCGCAAGTCTTCTCTGGAAAAGCTGAACGTAGTCTTTGAAATGCTACAAGCATCGAATGGACGTTCACAACGCGCTTTTGGCTGAGATCAATGGAAATCACCAACGGAACCTATCAAACCTGCACACTCAATAAAACCATCAGATACCTCCCATAATTGCCCTAAATTGGACAAAAGCACGAAGGAATGAGGCTCTATTTCCGGCAAGAAATGGTGCCAACATTCCTCAATCTACCACCAGATCTTCTGAGCTATGACCTACGATCTGACAACGTGTATGTGGGCACGTCACCACAAGAGATGGAGGTCATGTGAAAAGAACGGACAGAGAATCTCTTATCCTTAGGGTCGGCCGAATCCTGCAAGAAAGAGGAGAGTCAGAAAAAAAAAAATATTTTTTTTCTTTTCATCTCTCTTTTGGTGGCCGGACTCTCTTTCTTTTTCACTTTTGGTTAGATAAATTTTTCTAGCTATATAACTCTTATATAATATCTCTTTAGGGTTTTAGTTTGATCAAGTCAAAATAGGATTCCCCATCCTTTTTTATTTTAGTCTCTTAAAGACTTTAACCTTTAACTTTTAAGACTGTTAAAATAATCTAATTATTTTAATTCTTTTGTCCTAGTCATCGTTTAATTACGTAACCTCATATTTAATAAATAGAATTAATAATTCATAATTATTAATTTATTTTATTTTATTAAATATTTAATTAATTAAATAATCACATTATTTAATTATTTTCTTTTAATTAAATAGCATTTACTTTCGTAATACTATTAATTGGATCATCCAATTAATCTACCGTGACCCTCGTTACTAATAACTATAAGGGCTAGCAATGTGACCTAATGGACCCACAGTTTTGAGTTCCAATAATACTTAGCAATATTAATTAAAACTCTTTAATTAACATTTCACGATTATTAACCTCCGAGTTATTCCACTAAAAACCCGAGGTTGCACTCTCAGAACTGTAGACGTATTTGTACAATCTGAAGTCTCAGCGTCCATTGATATAACTATTTACGTATAGTGTGATCCTCCACAAGTAATTCATAACTAGAGCTGGATCATAAAATCTGTTAAATCCCTCTAAAAATATCTACTCCTTTAAGTACCATTGATTCTCTAATAAACAATTAAATCATGTCTTCCTTACGGAAGCATGAGAGATCTCAAAATTGTTCAAGCCTCGAATCAACCCTTAAGAGAACTACTCATCTACTTCAATCAAGAAATAATGGATTCCACTATTGTGTTCAAACCTTCCCAGCCACAAGCCAAACTGTAACTCCATAATATGGAGATATTGGTCGAGATTCACATCGACCTTACTCATGGTATATTAAAAGCCACGATCCAACCTGAAGGAGTCGATAAAACACTCAGGATTAAGATCACCTATAAATAGCCATCGTTTATCGATATATATGAATCTCATCTATTAATTGATCTTGGTGAGAGATTCATATAAATCGTGGCACAGTCCTATATGATTGCATTATATAAGGTGCTTTCATTCTCATGTTAACTACACGAGCAGTCTAAGATAAGACCACCGTACTTTACAGAATAGACCACAGCAGTAGATCAATCACAAACAAATTACCAAACTTTGTTCGCTCTCTATGGACTCTTTAGATTGCATGTCTCAAAATGAATCCTCTTCGTATATGAATTTCATATACTCATTTTGAGATTACATATTGCAATCTAGGATGTTCTTGCACAACATGAATGTATTACTGAATATAAAACACTTATAAACTGGAATGATAAACTGAATAATTCTTATTAAGTCTTTAACCGTTTACATTTACAAGCTTTAAGGTATAAATCCCAATAATAGATTGTTTGTGCTGATTCGACTAGTCATATGGTCTTGCGACAATGTAGACTATAGAGTTTAAGATAGGGTTTCAACCTAATAGCTATATGGTCATGCAACCATGTAGTATCAATTTGTAGCTCAAATGTTTAAGTAGGATATTGCATAGGTAGTTGTATGGTCGTGCGGCCGCATATGGCTGAACTGACATCTTTGTCAGGTAAGATAGCAATATGGTCGTGCGACCATGTATGGTTGAAGTGGTACCTTTGCTAAGTAGGATAGCAGTATGGTTGTGCGACTATATAGATTGGAACCTTGACTTGGCCCTTCTAAATTTAGCTAAGGTCGAACGGTCGAAATAGATTGCAGTCGAGCCAACACTTAGTTGTTTTAGAATGAACTGCTTATATCCCATACTAACTAAGCCTTGTATTTGCCCTGTAAAGCTATGTCGAGTCGAGAAGATGCTAATAGAGCTAGTACTTTGGCTCGAACAATATCAGAAGAAATAGAGCCCTTGCCCTATAAATGGGGAGAGTCGAAAGTTGACATGGGCATTACCGTGGCCGATAGTCGAGAGGAACCCAAGATAGATGGAGTTCCGTAGTGTTTGTATGAAGCCCCACAAACAGTTATGGTGGAGAAAACTGCAGAAGCTGTGGTCGAGGCAATAAGAGATCCTTCCCAAGGCCTTAGTCGACCCTTAGGGTTCTAATTAACTGACCTTCCCAACAAACTTATTGAGGACGAGATGTCCAGGATAAGGTTCTGCTATATGATACCAGCGGGGGTAGAAATTAGGGCCCCACTAAAAGAGGAGAGGCTGGATTGAGAGGTCTCAGGTTGGACATGCTTCTATGAGTATCTGTTCATGGAGTTGGGGCTTCGGCTTCCATTCCCAACATTGACTCGTAGGGTGCTCAACTTTTTCCATATCGCACCCAGCCAACTCATGCCAATGCGTAGAGGATGTTGTTAGCCCTGGAGTTGTTTTACAAGTTGGAGTCAATCGACTTCGAGGTCCAAGACCTCATCTACACTTATTTGCTGAGGGAGCATGACTCTGAGAAGGGTCGATACTCCTGTGATCTTAGGAAGAACCGAGAGCATCTGATTACCTATCTCACCACCAATGTCAAGAATTGGAAGGATATGTATTTCTTTGCTCGAGGTTTTCTGGTCGAGTGGCCATTAGAGGGATCGTCTTTGCTCTTGATACGGTCAAAAGCTTATAGGTTAAGTCTTAGTTTAAGTTGTTCGACAATCTTAACTTGATTTATGCTTATGGCCTTTTATTGTTTGTGGCAGAGGGTAACATTGGTCGAGCTCAGGTGGTTGAGAGCCCAATAAGTGTGAGGCGTACTGACAAGGTGTTGTCATACAACTTAACAGGAACTAAAACAAAAAGGTTATTGATGCTCCAATCCAACCTTGTTAACATCTTCAAATCCCCTAAACAATTATACCGGTTAATTGATTATATTGCAAAGCAAGGACACTAAGCCTGTTTAGAGATCCTAACTGTGTCGGTATGCTACCAGTCAACTTGTTGTAGCGTAACTGTACAACTGTAGACAAAAGGCCACATTATGTTATTAACCATTAGGCCTAAAAGTTTAAACTGATAGGAAATGGCACAACTATAGTATTTAAGTCATAGGTTGATGGGATTTATATTACGTTAACACGCCCCCTCACGTGTAACGTGGATATGATGGCAAATGTCGCGGACACACATTATGTGTGCAAGAACGAGATGACAATGCCCCGGACACACATTAGACGCCCCCTACCGTATAATGTGTGCATGAACAGAAATTAAGATAAAATGAGGGAGAGAGAGTTTGAACCCAAGACCTCTTGGCTCTAATACCATGTCATTAACATTAGGCTTAAAAGCTTAAGCTGATAGGAAATGGCACAACTATAATATTATGTCATAGGTTGATAGGATTTATATTACGTTAATTAGTCATAGCCAAAGGAACCGAACCGACGGTTTCGAACTTTTTTTGGCCAACCAGAACCGGGAACCGGGAACCGTGGAGGTCCCCGGTTCCGGTTGGAACCGGGAGAGGAACTTCCAGTTCCTTTCAACTTCGTGTTCTTTTTAATCGTGGAGCCCTAAAACATTTTAAATTTTAGAAATTCGGCAAGAGTTTTTTCGGACTTCAGATTCATTCACATTACTTTAAACACTCAATATCAATTGTGCGTTTAGTGGATTATATCACATTTATATAAAACGGTTCAAACTTTATATATATATATATATATATATATATATATACAGACATTCAAAAAGCATAATGTAATTAATTAAAAACATATTACAAAACTTATTTACAATCCCCCTGTATATGCATGCTTTCAGAATATATACACATAACAAAAGTATAGCTACCCAACTGTACAATCCTGTGACTCGGTCTGCAACTTGCTCCTCCTTCAATCTCTAGCCTCCTCTGGATTCCTGGTACCTACGCGTTAGAAACAAACTAACGCGCTAAGCATAAAGCTTAGTGGGTGTACTAAAAACTCAATATGGAAACATATATAACCTTTAATAATAACAAATCACATTATATATATATATATATATATATATATATATCAATTCAAATCATGTTCAAAACAATTAAATTGCAGAATCAATAATGAAGTCAATATATAATTTTCGATCAATAAAAGCATTCAATACACTTTTCAATTCCAATCAATTCTGGCCCGCTAGAATACTAAACATATACGGACTGGAATATGGGTCAAGCTCCCAACCCCCAGAACGAATTCTGAGGAGGTACGTGTCTCCCAACTCTAGGACCGTGGGTACGGAACCTAGAGAGGTACATAACTCCCTATCCCAGGAACGAATCCTTAGGAAGGTACATTAACTCCCAACCCCCGGGACGAATCCCGAGGAGGTACGTATCTCCCAGCCTCTGGACGAATCCAAGAGGAGGTACATCAATATCATCAATATCAATCAATCAATATCGGTGCAGTACTGCTCAATAAAACCCAGCTGGTATACCAACCTCCTATATCCACTTCTATGTCTACGTATCCTAGGGCCGTTTCGATAAACGATTTTCACAAACAAATACGATATAATATAAAATCTTTCCGAATCTTTCCGAAATCAACAACATGTAACGAAATCAACAATAATCATATAAATATTCAAACGCATCAACAATAATCATATAAATATCGAAATCAACAATAATCAACCGTAGATCCACAAATCATCGATTTTACATATTTATAAACATTTTTCATACGAATAATCGGAATCGAAAACTTTTAACGAAATCGAAAACGAAAACAAAAACGAGAAACGAAATCGAAAACTAAAACGAAAAAGTAAACGAACTATTTCTCGAAACGATTTCGAAAACGAGAGTACACCTACTTGGAAATCCGAGTTTTTTTTTTTCGTTCGAGAATCGCGGTTCCACGATTTCGTTTTCCCTTCCCTTTCCTTTCTCTTCTCTTTCCTCTTCTTCTTCTTCCTTCTTCTTCTTCTCTTTCTTCTCCCTTTTCTTCTTCTTTTTCTCGCTCTTTTCTCTCTCTCTCTGTTCTGTGATATTTCTGGCTTCCTCGAGAAGCCACTTCTTTTTTTTATATTTTTTTTTCGCCATCGCGACCGCCGTCGCGACCTGTGGTCGCGGCACCAGGTCGCGATGCTCACTGGAATGCGCGCACCGCCTTCGTCGCGAGCGCGCCCTGGTCGCGCGAATGGTCGCGTTGCTCTCTGCCTGTTTTTGACAATTTCGTCGCGAGCAGTCCATCGCGACCTGTGGTGCGGTGGCTGGTCGCATTGCTCACTGCCAGGTTTTGCCATTTTCATCGCGAGCAAGCCATCGCGACCTGTGGTCGCGGTGACTGGTCGCGGTACTCACTGCCAGATTTTGCGTTTTTCACCGCGAGCGAGCTGTCGCGACCTGTGGTCGCGGTGACCAGGTCGCGATGCTCTCTGGTCCAGTTTTCCAATTTTTCATTTTTCATTCATTTTTCACTATTCAATTCGGTCCGCTGGAAATCATAAAATAACCATACATTTAATTACATTTACACCCCCTCAAATAGTAAAATTTTATTTTCACATATATCACATATATCAAAAAGTCATCACCCGAAATCCGGGATGTTACATCCCGGTTCCGGTTGGAACCGGAGAGGAACTTCCAGTTCCTCCAATGTGTGATTGGTTATATATATAGATAAGTAAAGATGGTTCAAGTTTTGTGCACTTTCAATGTAGGATTTGAGAATATAGTTAAAAATGGTCTACACTAGTCCCATATTAAAAGTAAAAAAGAAGTGTAGAAGATGAAGTTTTATATAAAATGATAGTAAATAGTCTCACATTGAAAAGAAAATTATAGTATAGAAAGTTGAGTACTTATAAGTAGTCCCACATTAAAAAAAAAAAGAGAAATGTAGGAAATTGAGTGCTTATAAAAAGAATGAGCATTTGTTGGGTTATGACTAAAATGATATGTGGCCCAACAATAATATTGGATAATTTACTCATATTTATTTATAAATTATTATATAACCATCAATGTTGGGATATATGTATTTGTTTTATATATATATATATATATATATATATATATATATATATATATATTTTTAAAAAAAAATAGGGTTCTAACCGGAACCACTCGAACTGGCGGTTCCAATTTGTAACCAAGACTAACCGGAACCGGGACCGAGTGTCCCGATTCAAGTTACCAATTTTGGAATCGGTTTTTAACCGAAATCGATCCGAAGATTCCGGTTAAAAACCGCCGGTTCGAACCGAACCGGGGTCAAGACTAACGTTAACACATTGAATCTCAGCTGGTGAAAAATTCCACAATCTATTCTCACCAATAAACTTGAAATGTAAAGTGTTCAAACAACATGACCTATGGGTTCTTATATATATAGATAGTATTATTTAACATTTATATATAGAGGGTCGTGATTTTGACTTGTTTAAGTGGGCAGAATTGAAACCAGCTTCGGTCTCTAAAAAAACTCAAACTTGAAAAATGACTCAGCTACACGGGTCAGCAGCATTTGGCGTCCACGAAGTTAAGAACCGGTTTTGCGGGTCCAAGGAGTCTTTGATTTGCATAAGGAGGTCGAGTTCTGTAGGTGAAGTGAAGGAGCACTGCGTGAGGTGGAGGAAGAGAGCAGGGAGCAGGTAGAGTAAGAGAAGAGGCATGTTTGGCTGTTGAGAAAGAGAAGGAAAATGAGAGAGAAAGTGTGGGAAAAATGCGTCGATGACTGCTTTGGTTTGAGATTTGAAGTTGAGAGAAGTAGTTGATCTTAATAAATACCAAGTACAGTGTACAGATTCTCTCTCCTCTCTCTCTCTCTCTCCGGTGAAAATTTTACTGTGCTTTGCAGTTAGATTGAGTTTTTTGGGTTAGGTAGGCATTTTTTGAAAAACAGAGTGGGTCCCAATTGATTTAAAAGAGAGTGAATCATGACCATTGAAAAGTGGGGAGTCCCTCATATAGTATGGGGTTCCTAACACGTGATGATGAATCGTTCAGTGGAAGTTGGCGGATGTGATGAATTCAGTGCGTTTGACTTGACTTCTCTATGCGTATCAACACATCTAGCATCCTTCAGATTTTGAATTTATTTATTGGATTTTTCCTCACATTTTTATGGGTGTTGATTCCGATTAAGTTACCGTTTAAGTTGCCGTTTGGAAGAGCTTCTCTTAATAGACTTTTTATGAATATATCTTTTACAAGTAGAGTTTTTAAAAAAAAATCGTTGATCGTTTGGTTATAAATTAAAAAAACTCTTTTAAGCTGTAAATTGTTTGATTGTATTAAATTTAAAAATCTCTTTTAGATGATAAAATTACAAAAAAGGGCATTAAAGAATTTTAAATACAATAAAGAAAATATGAAGTAATATTTTTTATGTGTAATTTAAATTGTAAGAGCACAAGACAGTTGCAGTAAAGAAGAACAAAAAAAAATAGCAAACAGTAAGACCTTAAAAAAAACTGAATTTTACGGCAATAAAAAAAAAAGTAGAACAAGTATACTGTAATTAGAAAGATATAATATAGAAGAAAACTCACAGGTTAACGATGATTTTTTAAAAATTCAATGCGTTGAAAGTAGTAAAGTTATATTTATACCGAAAAACTAAGTCATTAGGGTTTATAATTTAAAAGGGTATTATGGAATTATAAAATATAGTAAGGTTATATAAAATATTTTAATATTTTTTAAAAAAGCTCAAAAAAACCCTACTTGGAAAAGCTTCAAATTTGAATACTTTCTGAAAATAACAAATTTGTGTTGTTCACTGAAATTCTATTAGGCTCGGTGCATGATTATTGAGGACCCATTTTCAGGCTTCTTGAGATTTTATGATTGTTTGTCCTGTAATATAAAGTATCAAGTCTCATTTGCAGACATTGTCAAACCATAATTTTTTTGAAGAACAGAGAGGACAAAACTCTGCTGGGGTTTCTTCACCTGCCTTGCCTGTCTTATTACCTCACGGTGGTGATCACATTATTGGTAACTATATATATTCCCTTTTTATTGTCCAAATGTTTAACGCGACAGAGAAAACATTATAAACAGAAAGAAAAAAAAAATTAAGTGTTCATAATTCAACCAATTTTTGTTGTATTTACACTTATATTCCTATTTGTTTGGTACTAATTTTGTCCTTTTGGTTGTTTTCTTGGAGACTTTTTTGGTAGAGAAAATGAGGGTAAAAGAGCACAAGTTTATAGGAGTAATTGTACATACCACGCTAATAATATTTGATTTGTCAGTGCAACCTTTGATCAAGTTGTTTCTTTTTTTATAAAAATAAATAAAATTTAAGTAAACGTATAAATAATTGAATTGGGCCGTTACATTTTAGGGGTTGAATAGACCCATAAATGCAAGCAATGGGCCCACTAACATAAATCGTGGCATTGGATTTGATTATATTGGCCCAGTGGTTAGCTCAAACCCAAAGGCCGACTAGTCGTGACCCAAAGTGAAAATAAATTTCATCCTGGTCCCAAGAGGACCAACATGCAAAATAATCAAAGATAAAGGACTCAAGTGTAATTAACAAAGACGATAAAACCCTAGTGGTGTCAGCCTCAGTTTCGGTACTAGGGTTTTCTTTCTTGCAGTGAAGATCAGAGCAACTCCACTGCAAATGTTAAAGGGAAGTAAATTTTACTTTATAGCTAAGTTATGTCTAAAGTTAGAAACCTGAGATGTCGTCTTGCCAGATATTTGTTTGATAGTGTGCATTTGCATTCAGTGTTTAAAAATGCGCTAGGCGTTCGGCGGCCTAGAGCCTAGGGCACCTAAGCGGTTCCTCGGTGGGTCAACGGTTAACGTGTTAACTGTATTGTTGACCACCTAGAAAAATAATGATATATGATGATGATGAATAGATTGTTTATCTTTGGAGATGATTATGATATTTAGGACCTGATTGTTTACCTGTGAATTTTGTATTTTTACAAAGGAAAAGGGGAAATATGGGCTGCTATGTGTGTTTTTAGCTTCTGCTTTGCAAAATTGCCACTGCTTCATTTTATTTTTTGTTCACAGCATTAACCCAAAAAGATGTCGTTTTAGGTTTTTCATTAAAACACTTAAAATGACGTTGTTTTAAGTGGTAGTAAACAAAAAAGATAAATAAATCGGCTGCCTAGACCACGGAGACCGCCTAGACAGCTGCCTAGGGCCACCTAGACGGCCGATCGCAGAATATGGCTAATTTGCCATATTCGGTACGACGGCTAGCGACTAGGCAGTCGCCTAGGCCGAATTTTTGAACACTGCTGTTAACAAATCCAAGCATAAAAACTAAATATTACCATGGTGCTATAACCATATTAAAACTTAGACAATTCTATCCAATGGTAACACGACTAAATAAGCGAACACAACACCTTTCTCTAAATTCTTGACATGCTTAGAGGAAAGAGTGATCCTAATGCAGTTAACTTGTTCCTGGTGTATAACTGTGGACATTTCTGAAGCACGCGTTTTGGACGTAAATCATGAATTGCCATGTGTTTTTTTAAAAACGGACGAAAATTATTTAAGTCCCTAACTTATCATGAAATATTATATTTGAACCACTGTTTCTTTTTTAACTCCCGTGGTCCCTAACTTTTTCAAAATCAATAAAATTAATCCTTCTGTTAGATTGCCGTTAGAAAAAATTAACTAGGCACGGGTTATTTTTGTCTTTTAATATAATAGTTAACAGATGGGGAAAAATTAATCATTAGTTACCGTTAGGTAGCAGACGATGATTTTATTTAAAAAAATTAAAATAATCTATCGTAATCCCTAAAATAACCCTCTTATACATTTTTATCAGAATATCGTTTTCATTGTCAAACTTCCCCACCCTCTCACCAGACACACCAGACCGTGAAGAAAAAAAGCCCTACACTAGCCCCTCACACGACTCCGGCCACGCACCGAAGCAGCCGAACAGTCTAATTTTCTCTTCGGCAATGATGGGATGATCGACAAACCCCGACAATTCACGATCCACCACGGCCAATAGCTGTTACAACTCGACGATTGACAAACCTCGACTGTATCTCAGGCGATGAAAAGCGTGACGACAATAGGCGAGGACGAACCCGACTTTGAAGCCCGACTAGGTATAGGTTATCTATTTGGATTTTTTTTTTTTGCTGATCTAATTTTAATTTAACTTGTACTTTATGGGATAAGTTTTTTCTGGGATTAGTTTTGTTGTAGATTTAGTGGATCTAGTGTTTTTTCCCTTGTTGGTTTCTTTAAAGCATCTCCAATAATACTCACACTCTATATTTTTAGAGTTTCAAAAGGAATATTCTTCTAATATTTCAACTCTAAAAATTTTTTTACTCCAACAACAAACTCTATCTCTATCTCTATCTTAAAAATATCTTATAATTTTTATTATTCCTTTGACATTGTTGCAATAAATTAATTTTTATATCACTTTAGTTTTACACTAAGTTTTTATAAATTATTTAAAATCTTTTTATTAAAATTGTAATATAATTTTATTAATTTATTATATAATATTTTAATTTACATTCACTTAAATTTGTAGATTACTTTTTCTCAAATAATTTTATTTTTCTAATGTTTTTCAAAATCATGAACTAATAAAAATATAATATTTTCTCATATATTTTTTACCTAATTTCCCATCAATTATTTTACTTTTTTTTTTGTTATTATTATTGTAATATTTTTATGTCATTTGTATTATTCATTTCGAATTTTAATATTAATGTGACTATTTCGGTTTTTATTTTAGTACTAACTTATAATTATTATTATGTCTATAATATATAGTATAGGGTCTTTATTTTAGTACTAACTTATAATTATTAATATGTCTATTATATATAGTATATAAATAATAATTATTCAATTTTTTTAAAAAAAATAAATATTCAATATTAGTCTTATTTTAAAGATTTAGATGAGACCTTTGTAATGGTATAATTTTTATAGTTATATAATTTATAAATTATTATATATTAATTAAATTTAATTAAAAAGGTCAAAATAATATCAATGTCTAATATTTATTTATAACTATGGATGTAATAGTAAAATAAGAATATGAAAAGTTAAAAGTAATTTTAGAGTATGAAAATTAGTACTACAAATTGAGAGAGAGAGAAAGAAAAACTCTAAAAATAAATTTTGAAAATTGTGGAATAGAATATTATTGGAGCAAATAATACTCTAAAAGGGAGAGCATAATTTATTTACTGTTGAAGATGCTTTTACGATGGGATGATACAATGAGCTTTCTTTTATGTGTTTTGTTCAGATGAGAATTGCTGTTTTTTGTTGTTGGATGAAAAAAATTCAATCTTGTTTTGATTTCTATTCTGGAGTTTTTTTCTTAAATGAAATCGAATCAAATGAGTCATTTGTTGGCAGATTCAATCACTTCTTTTTAATCGGCCTAGAAAAGATACTGCAACCATATTGGTGATTCTGCTTTTTATGGTTGATGAGAAAATAGAAGTAGAAGATGATGAACAAGAAAACCCATTTTCAATAAACAACTCATTTCTCTGCCCACTCAAACATTTGCATTTTATGCTTTTACTTTAACTAGTCACTTTTCTAATTGTCGACCGCTCTTGATTTCTTGGCTCTCTCTTACAACTCTCTTTCAAGTTTCATCTTATGTTCTCAAATGAAGCCAAGCACTACTTATTTTCGAGAGTGAATGAAATAAATCAACTGTTGCAGCAACATAGAGTAGGTAATATAAATAATCTGGTTATCTGGTTTCATTAAATTATTTTGTGAACAGTATATTTGCATTTCAGCCGATATTGGCATGTATTTTTATAGATGTTTTTAATGAAATATTTTAATTTGCACATGTGTTTATTCTTCTGGGTGTTGTTAACAAAATAATTCATTTGCACAAGTTTTAAATTTGAATATTTTGATATAAAGGTATTGTATTGTATTAAATAAAGGTATTTTAGTGTATATAAAAGATTAACAAATATATACAAACAAATGCATCAATTTTCAATGCCCAGTAATACTATTAATTTTTTTTATTAATAGAGGTAAGTTCGGAATTCAACTTATATATAAAAAACTGGTTTAAGTTGTTATCTTCCTTAAATGAGGGTATTTTAGTCATTACATATTTTAGATAAATTTATAATTTTTTCAATTTTAATTGGATAATATTGTAATTTTATGACTTAACTAGTAGTCAGGGATAAAATGGATAATCTACAACTTCTATTAGGGTTGACCGTTAAAATTTCAGCCTGAGGGACTAATTTGATTGATTTTAAAAAAAGTAAGGATCAAATGAGATAAAAAATAAAATAGTGGATAAAATATAATATTTTGTGATAAGTTAAGAACCTAAATAAATTTTATCCTTTATAAACTTGTTTCCCATCAACAGTCGCCCTACACGTCACTAGTACCATAACCAGCTTCGTCGGCATCAAAGCGAGTCCGATCCATGTGGATCTGTTTTAGCAACAACAGCATTAGAATTCTCCGCCACTGCCGTCTTTGTCTTCCATCTGTCCCTATCCCCATTACCTCCTCTCTGCTCTCCGGGTCTCGTGTCGTAGGTTTCATGGACAACACGAGCCGAAATCAAAGCTCATCCTTCGCTTCCTTTTCACATTCCACTAGAAGGTAGTGTTTATTTATTTGCTGCCCAAGCTGAAAAACCAAAAGAAAAAAATGATGATTTGATGACTGATTAAGTTAAACTTTTTTTTTTTTTTTGTGACAAGTGGTGGTAGAGGTAGAGGTTTGGACATGAATAGTCGTGGTGGTGGTGGTGCTGGTGGTAGTGGTGGAGGCAAAGACAGGATTGATGCTCTTGGTCGTCTCTTGTAAGCACTGATATTAGACATTTAACTTTACTATTGTTCATCTTGTTCAATATTACTAAGATTTTATCTCGATTTCAGCATTTGTTTTTTCATTTTCTGGAATTGGTAAAATTAGAAATCTGTTTGGTTATTTGAGACATCTAAAGAGAAAATTAACATTTTGAGCAGTTTGTTTAATGTTTTAGTTTAATATGACAAGTAGTAATATGTTTCGTTGTCATTTTAATTTATTATAATTGTTGTCTATAGAAGATTTTTCCTTTTATTGAGCATGTTTTCATTTAATTAAAGATGATTTTGTAATAAATTGTGAAATGGGACATTGATATTTCTTCAACCTATTGTTTTTGAACTTAAAAGAAAATGTCTGAACTTGGCAAATGGTGGTTTTAAGTCTTGGCTGAGTGGATCTTTATATTTCTGCTAGTTAAAAAGTAGAAAACGGATCAGGTTAATATTTCCCATTACATATTTTTGCACATTTTGATCCTTTTACATAATGCGTTCAGGACACGAATTTTGCGTCACATGGCTTCTGAGTTAAATCTAAATATGCGGAGTGATAGGTATGTTAAAGTCCAAGATTTACTGAAGCTGAATTTGAAAACATTTGCCAACATTCTATTACGATCACACACAATTGATGAAATCAGGGAGGTTTGTTCAGTGACATGCTTCTCTAACTATCATTGTCTGATATTTTCTAGTAAGGACATTGGTTGATATTTTGGGAAATTTATTTCTGGATTTTTCTTGGAAATTTCTTGTTGCCATTGTGTGCTTGTAGCACAGTGGTTTAGTTACTCAATTGGTGAAATCTAAATTATTTGGATACTAACAACACAACGATTTCCCCATCTGTGTCATACAAATCAAAGGGCATGACTTGAATATTAACTTGAAAGGTTGAGCAAGAGAAAAAAATATGATTTCTTTTATTTTCTTGAGAAGCTGAGCAAAGTTCAGAGGAGTGAGATTTAGAATCCCAAAATTTGCAGGTTTAGCTTGAGCTAGCTGAATGAAAGTTTCCAAGACATGGTGGCCTAATTTTACAGATTTAGGATTTGTTTTGTCTTAGTGCAATCACATTGAGTTGAGCTGTCATACTCTGCACATTGAGATACTAGAAATGCTAAGAGTAGGACTTGTACAGTTTAATTTTAAGTTTACTTTTAATAATTGTTTATCTAAGCATTACGATGTAAATTATTGTAATATGTAAAATATTATCTATTAAGGATGTGGGTGCATGTCTTGTCTAAGTAAGATGCTTAAAATGTTTGCTGTTGAAAGTTTACATGTAGCCTTTAAAGTCCATCACTGGCCTGTAATCTTTTTATATTATTTGGTGGATGAAGCACTGAAAGTGAATATTCTTTTTCCGTTATATGTTTTGAAATAATCCTGGCGGAACATTTTGTCATTGATGCTTACTTCTAGGCTGTCAGGAGGGATAATAAGCAGCGGTTTAGCCTCATGGAGGATAATAAGGAGCTTTTAATACGTGTAAACCCAAGGCTGCACGATAACGGTGATCTGTCATCATATATTTTCTTAGTTTATCTATAGAAGTGATTGCAACACAGCCATTATTTCTCCATCAAGTTATAGTCTTTAGAATGTGGATTTAGTGAGTCCCGTTTTTACACTTTTGATATGAGTTTGTTACATGTGCTTGGTAGGCGGTTGAAACGGAGAGCTTATTGAAACCTATCCTTTCAGCTGAAGAAGTTACAGGTACAATACTTCTGTAGTTACGAGTCAGTACTACCTTCATTAGTATCTTATAAATTATATCACAGCTGTTTTTACCTTGTGGTGGCAGTGTGTGTACGTGGAACCTATAAAAAGTATCTGGAATCAATTTTGGAGTCCGGTTTAAAGCGCATGAAAAGATTGCATGTGCATTTCTCATGTGGCTTGCCAACTGATGGTGAAGTAATCAGTGGTAATATATTCTTGCAAATCTATTTCTCAATAATGATTATACCATTCCATGATTTCTGTTTCTTTCATTTTTCTTTTTCGGAAAAAAAATGATGCCATTGCATCTGGTGGATTTTAGTTATTTTGTATGTTACTCCTGTAAGCTTCAACATAGACACAACCACTCAAGTGATAATCCAGTTACCAACAAGTGATCTAGATGTGTTCTGAAGTTAAACAGGGCATTTGACATATGATGATATATGTATGTTTGTTATTTTTCAGGTATGAGACGGGATGTTAATGTCTTGATCTTTCTTGATGTTAGAAAAGCTTTAGAAGGTATTGCTATATGCAACGTAAAACTTGTCATCCTGATGACGATCTCGATGAATGCATGTTCATATTCTTTGCTATGATGTTGAAGTGATCTAGAAGAAAACTGATGCCTTGTTCTTCTATATGTAAAAACCAGATGGAATGAAGCTGTACATATTAGAAAACAAGGTGATTTTGACGGAAGGTTTTGATGGCACCGTGCCGGTCAAATACTTTGAAAAGATTGAATCATGGCCGGATAGACGACCAATATCCTTTTAAACTGGGATTCGATATAAAATCATAGGATGTTCATTTCACTTTCGTTGAGATGAATTGCATCTCCTTGTTAAATTTAGGCATATAATTGTGTCAATTGATTTAGTTTCTTGTATCGTTTCTACCTCAATTCAATCTCGAAAAGTTAGTGAATTTAATGGCGCAAGTTTGTTATCACGCTTCACCATCGCATTTTGCAATGGTTGTTCCAATTTCTATTTTTTTTTTTTCTGATCTTAATGAGAGTTTCAAGCTTCTATTTAAGTCTGAATATATGAAAATGAGGGATGAAAAATGAAAAAAAAAAGGGAGGATTTTTTACATCAGAATAGATTTTTAAACAAGCATTTAATAAATTTTGAAATCACATCAGAAATCTTTTGAAAATAACTTTTACTATTATACTCTTTATGGATATATAAACAAAGTAGTTTAGAATTTTGAAAAACGTTGTGTTTTAAATGAAAGCTTTAATTAATATCAATTGTATTTCAATACTACCTTTAAAAAAAAAAATTTGTATTTCAATACTCTAATTTGACTATAATTTCTATAAAAGCACTAAAATAGTGTTATTGGCGTGGCTCCTGCCTTTGGGGCTTGGATTTGTATTTATAGGGAAGAAGATTTATGATGAAATCAGATGAGAGGATCATATTCTAATATATCAAAAATTCCTACTATCTCATAGCAGTTAAGCCGTCGCAGCCGCTGTTTTGACCAGGTCTAGTTGATTTGGCTCACTACGAATGTGGACTGGCAAGTAGCTATGAGCATTTGAAGTGTTTATGGGCTGCTTTGGGCCGCTTATGACTGTTTTAATTTTGCTTTGGGTCAGTTGTAGGTCAAAGTTTAATTTGTGTCTTTTTTTACTATTACACGATATGCATTTATCAGCATGTGTTAATACTTTTTTTTTTTTTATTGTGAGAATAGATATTTTCCATTATGAAAGTAAGATATCTGAAACGTGCGTATAGTATCAATCACGGTAGGTTCCTTTAGTTATTGTTTTTGTAATTGTATCATTAAAAAAAAATCGAAAAGAAGAGAAAAATAGGTCACTATTCACTAACCATCAACTATTGATTAAGGGTATTTCTTGCAAATTTTGTTAAACTGATGTGTGAAAGTTTAATAAGGAAAAAAGGAAGTAAGTGCTTGTAAATAATTAAGTAATACATGTGGGAGTGACTTCCCTTGAAAAATTTAGAAAATCAAAAAGACATATAGTTATTAGTTTGTGAGAAATTAAAACCCTAATTTGACAATACTTTTGAGTGCCGGTGCCTAATTGCTGTGCCGTACTTGCTCTTCACAGAAAAAAGGTTCAGTTTTGTCGTAAAACTTTGTTCTCTCTCTTTATTTATGTATATATAATTTGACGTCGATCCTTGTTTACAATTAATAAGATAGTATAATGAATTGGTTTTATTTGGTTACTCAGAAAACGAGGATAATAATGTAGAAAATATATATTTTGCTTTCGTTGGCCGCACGTTTTTTATCAATATATATCTTTTTATGATCAAGGTGTACAAACTCTAGATTTTTATATAGAGGCTATGTTGGACTTTTTTATGGACTCAAATTTGATATTGGTTTTATAGTCTCAATAATTTTCATAAGCAGAATGTTGATAGATATTAATATTATTTTTACATTGCAAGTGGAATATTTGTTTTAAATATAACAAACCTTGGAAGAATTTTTCTGGACCAATCGTGATGGATTGATTGTGTGGTTTGTCTTTTATATTAATATAGTATTAGATAGGGGCGGAAACCACTAAGTCGAACTGAACCGGTGGATCGAACCGGTCCAACAGGTTTTAAACCGGTTCGCATCCCATACCTATTTCAGTTCGGTTGGTTTTTTATTTTTAAAACCAATTAAGTTCGTTCGGTATGGCCCAAACTGGTAACCGAATCAGAACCAACGCAATATATATATATATATAAACCTAATTTCGTTCATTTCTTCTTCTTCACACGCGGACCAGTTGCAGTTCACCACCACAGTTTCGTTTCTTCTTCTTCACACGCCCTCTCGACTCAGTTTCTCGTCGCCGCCGGTCCCCTCCTCGTCTTCGCGCCTCCAGTTGTTGTCTCCTCTGTTCGACTGGTGAGTATAATTTTTTCTTGCTTTTTTTTTTTTGGAGCTCTGATTTGATTTCTCTGTTCATAGGTTTTGTGTTCATTGATTAACCTGTTCAGCCTCTCATCTTGTCCATCACACAGCCATCCCTCTCATCCCCGGTCGTCCCCTCGTCGTCATCACTCGTCACTTGTCGTGCGCCTCTTCTCCTCTCTGCTGGTGGTCCACTTTGGCACTTGTCTCCGCCTCACGAACAGCCGCCGACCGTTCTCACTTCTCACCGTGCGAATATACTTTGAAGTTTTTTCGATTTCACCAGAAGCAATTTCTTCTCAGGTCAGTGGACTGCAATATTGTTTTGGTTGGAGTTATTCTGGGACTTGAGTTCATGTGAGTTAATAGGTTTGATGTGTAGTAGAAAGACTTTTGTTTTGTATTCTAAAATGGAAAGAAAATAGCAATAACAGTGGATCTTTTCCCTTGTGAGTTTACATTAAGCACTTGAATTTGAAACATCCCAATTTTGATTTTTTTAATGTAAAAGCTGCAGTTTCCACCATTTTTTTTATTATTTTGTGAGCATGTTTTATTTTTTTGGGTTGCTTGACTCTGTTCGGATTTTGCAGACTCAATATAGATATTCATATAACTTGATGAGGTTTTTCGTAATATGTTGGGGCAAAAGTTGTGTAAATTAGCTTTTGCTTGAATGAAAAGTTGTGTATATGTGTTTTTGAACTGTTAATTGTATGTGTTAGTTTTTCATTTTGCTTATGCCTTTTTGCCTTTTGCTTTTTTATTCAGGTTACAAAAGCAGTATGTGTTTTTGGAATGATTGTCTCTATATGTTTGAATAAAATGATTATGGATTGGTGTTTTAGTTTAAAGAAGAAATAATAAATGGACTTTTAGATATTTTAAATATTGATATTTACCAGTTTCAGTGTTTTGGGACTGTCTAGAATTGAACATATTTTGATGTAAAAAAAATGGCCCAGTAGATGGCCCAATAGGCCCACAAACTGACCAAAACAAACCGAACCAAACCGGTCAAATTCGGTTTGTTTTGGTTCCGTTCACTTGATAATTTTTTCTCAGTTTGGTTCACTTTTTAAAAAACCGACCAACTGTCAATTTTTATCGGTTTTTACCAAAACCAAACTGATCCGAACCACGCCCACCCCCTAGTATTAGGGGTCATTGTAATGCATTATGTTTCTAGCAATTTTCGGTGGACAGATATTTTTAATAACAATGTTGTGCTTACGCATACATATTCATATGACCAGCATCAGCAACTAGAAGCAATAGGAATCATGGCATATGCAGCAATGAAGCCTGCGAAACCTGGTTTTGAGGAACCCCAGGAACAAGTTAACCGCATTAGGATCACCCTTTCCTCTAAGCATGTCAAGAATTTAGAGAAAGGTGCTGTGTTCACCTACTTAGTCGTGTTACCATAGGATAGAATCGTCTAAGTTTTAATATGGTTATAGCACCATGGTAATATTTAGTTTTTATGCTTGGATTTGTTAACAGTATGTGCCGATCTTGTTCGTGGTGCTAAGGACAAGAGCTTGAAAGTGAAAGGACCGGTGAGGATGCCCACCAAAGTTCTGCACATTACAACTAGAAAGTCTCCTTGTGGTGAAGGTATTGATTGATGATTTGACTCACTCTATTCTATCTTTTATGAATTTCTTTTGGAACTGATTGTGGAATCTTTGTTGGCCGTTAGAGTACTGTTAGTTCTGCACTAGTGATTTGTCTATTTGTTTGTAACTCATATGTTTCTTTCCTTGTGGAAATTTTCATTTGGTTGCCAGGAACCAACACATGGGACAGGTTTGAACTCCGTGTGCACAAGCGAGTGATTGATCTTCACAGTTCCCCTGAAGTGGTGAAGCAGATTACTTCAATAACTATTGAACCCGGTGTTGAAGTTGAAGTTACGATTGCGGATTAAGGTCTAGTTATCAAGGATCAAGTATAGGAAGAATTTTTCCCTTTCTATGTTTTCGGGATAGCTTTGTTAAAATGGATATGCTTTGTTTTCCTTTAGAATATATCTCCCAATGAATAATTATTTCTCCACAGTTTTGAAAAGATTTAGCTTTCAAATCAGTTTTTAGTTTGATAGAATTGTGTTGATAACACTTTCATCTTTATCAGCTTAGAAATTTTGCATCTTTAAATCAGATACTGCCGTAGCCCCTTGGATGCTCTTCTCTTCACGTATAATTACATTAGGTATTGTAGGGTGAAGGTTACTTGATGTTTAGATTAGATGCAATAATAAATAATGTTACAGGTGGCATGGCACATACAGGCAGTGCCTTAGACCATAATGGGCCTGTCATGACATATTTTTGACCGTTAACACATTTGATCAAGCTGCAGGTTGAATTCTGGAGCTAGCATAATTTGTTTGAATAAGCACCCAAAGCCATAGAGACCTCAACAATTAATTGCTCTTGGCAAATACTTTTCAGGTTCCGCTTAATGTAATAGAGCTTGTGCAATAGTAAATCATAAGTTTTGATTGGCATTTCTCAGCTTCATTATCTCTTTATTGAGTTTTTAATGCAGTACTGGTCTGTCCAAAGCAGTTCATATTACAGAGTCATCAGGATATAGTGAGCTCAGCCATATTAACTAAAACTAAGCCATTGCAACCACGAATACAAAGCATACTAGAACACAGGATAATCTATTTTGTTTCATCAATGGCCATAAAGGTTGGCAAATTTCATTTGATGGTTTGAGACAATTAGTCATTAACAATCATAAGATTTTGCACAGATGTAACTCGAAAGAATAAACAATTTTGGTACTGCACATAAAGTCTATGAAGATCACTTGTAAAGAAATGCAATCAGAACCACCTTCAGACTGGTTCTTGGTTCTTAGAATCATCTGCGCTGCCCACGCGCAAGCCTAATCTTCGGATAATAACAGAGGGTATATTAGCTCACTCTATGCTAGTACTAGAAAACTTCACTACAATACAACTGCAAAATGTTCATTCACATATGGCCACCGGTAGCAACAATCACAGGTCTGCTGGCAAATTATCGATGGGTCTGGTATAGGACAACCAAAGGAAAGACGACACTCCCAAACTCAAAAGCTATAGATTTTAAGGGTCAGATACTAAGCTAGGGATTGTCTAAAATTAACAGTGGTACCAATTCAAAAGTTTGCTTTACCACCACTAAGAGAGAATTACACGATACAAGAAGATGCTAAATCCGGGCGTCGTCTGAAGAGCAGTGCCACAAGTTTAACAGGAGAAAACAAATATACTCGGGGCACATTCTAACCACTTCATCCAGTTAACTAGAAGAAGAAGGAGAGAAAAATATCTACTTGAAAAGGTAATAAAAAAATATATTAGATTGAATAAACCCTCTTTCCAAGGCCCGTTTCAGAAACTTAAGTGTGGATAGCAAGGCACTCCAATGCCGCTTAACAACCAAACTATAGGGTGAGGCTGTTGGGATTTATGCCCTAAAGCTTGTAATTGTAAATGGTTAAAGACAATAATAAGAATTATTTAGATTATCATTCAAGTTTATAAATATATTATATTCAGTAATACATTCGTATTGTGCAAGAACATCCTAAATTACAAGATATAATCTCATAATGAGTATATGATGGTCATATACAGAGAGAATTCATTTTGAGACGTGCAATCTAAAGAGTCCGTAGAGAGAGAAAAAAGCTGGGTACTTTGTTTGTGATTGATCTACTGTTGCGGTCCATTCTGTAAAGTACGGTGGTCTTATCCTAGACCGCTTATGTAGTTGACATGAGAATGGAGGCACCTTATATGATGAGATCATATAGGACTGGACCACGATTTATATGAATCTCTCACTAAGATCCGTTAGTAGATGAGATTCATATATAATCGATAAACGATGGCTATTTATAGGTGATCTTAATTCTGAGTGTCTTATCAACTCCTTCAGGTTGGATCGTGGTTTTTGATTTACCATGAGTGAGGTTGATGAGAATCTCAACCAATACTTCCGTATCTTGGAGTTGCGGTTTGGCTTGTGGCTGGGAAGATTTGAACATAATAGTGGAATCCACTCCTTTTTGATTGAAGTAGATGAGTAGTTCCCTTAAGGGTTGATTCGGGGCTTGAACGATTATGAGCGCTCTCCTTCTTCCGTGAGGAAGACATGATTTAATTGTTCATTAGAGAATCAATGGTACTTAAAGGAAAAGATATTTCTAGAGGGGTATAACGGACTTTATGACCTAGCTCTAGTTATGAACTATTTGTGGAGGATTACACTGTATGCAATTAGCTATATCAATGGACGCTGAGACTTCAGATTGTAAAAACACGTCTACAGTTCTGAGAGTGCAGCCTCGGGTTTTTTGTGGAATAACTCCGAGGTTAATAATAATGAAATATTAATTAAAGAGTTTTAATTAATATTATTAAGTATTATTGGAGCTCAAAACTGTGCGTTCATTAGGTCCCCTTACTAGCCCTTATGGTTGTTGGTAACGAGGGTCACAGTAGATTAATTGGATGGTCCAATTAATAGTGTTACGAAAGTAATGCGATTTAAATAAAAGAGAATAATTAAATAATGTGATTATTTAATTAATTAATTATTTAATAAAATAATAGAAATTAATAATTAATAATTATTAATTTTATCTATTAAATATGAGATCATGTGATTAAATAATGACTAGGACAAAAGAATTAAAGTAATTAGATTATTTTAATAGTTTAAAAGGTCACAGGTTCAAGTCTTTAGGGAGACTAAAAATAAATAGGATTTAGAATCCTATTTTGACTGGTCAAAACTAAAACCCTAAAGGACTACTATATAAGTGTTATATAACTAGGAAAAACAAAACCAAACAAACAAGTGAAAAAGAAAAAGAATTCGGCCACCAAAGAGAGAAGAAAAGAAAAAAAAAAGTTTTTTTTCTAACTCTCCCCTCTTTTGTAGGATTCAGCCGGCGTTCTTTTCACGTGACCTCTATCTCTTGCCGTGACGTACCCACACACGTTGTTAGACCGCGGGTCATAGCTCGGAAGATTTGGTGGTAGATTGAGGAATCGGAAAAAGGAAAATCAAGAAAAAGGTATGTAGTTTTTAAAGTCTTTTTCTGCATATATATAGGAACTCGTTCCTGATTGAAAAAGGTTTTCAATATAAGAAAATTTTTTAAAACCTAATTCCATATATTATACGATAATCAAATTTTTTTCTAAAACTCCCTTCAGAGGCAACCTTTTTTCTCTTCTTTAGGTGTTAATAACGACAAAGCTAAGCCTTTTGTCATGTCGCATCAGCTAGATTTTCCATGCCAAGCCTCTGCAGGATCAGAGCAGGAAAGTAACAATTCGTTGCAATTCCGGTAATAGAGCAACAATTTACTAGCAGGTGAACAAAGAAAGAGTTGGACTATCTAAAACGATGACTATGATCCTGTCTATGATGACATTGGTTAAGACTGCACGATAGTGTAAAACACAATACATTATATGACACGACAATCATTCCTTTTAAGCAAAAGTATACAATTATCCAACCATAAAAGTAAGTCTCCATGAACCATTTGCAATCAATCATCCATTGGAGATAATAAAACAAAATGATTACTGACTGAAGATATAGCCTAAGATTTCAATATCACAAAACATAAATCAGAACTCCTAACAAACTACCAGGTTGCAAGCTTGTCATGTATGAGTAATGACTGTGATCCCCTTGTCTCTGAAGGCTGATAAATTGGTTTGTCGAGTAGTTTCCTAGCAACCCTTTACCTTTCCAACTTTATTTTTTGTAGAAAACCTCACTTTAAGGCAGTAGTAGCTGTTACTGCTATAATATTATTTAGAAAAGGCCTCCCCAGCAGGGCGTTGTATGGCCAATTGGGTATGTCTACTACCACAAGCTCTACTAACATTGTTTTTCTGCACGGTTTGATCTCTATCCTCATAAGGAGTATCACTGTTCCCCATGGCTTTATATCTAAACCACCAAATGTTCGGAGAGGAGTGTTGTTTCTAAATCCTTCGGCTGAAATCCCAATTGAATCAATACTGATATGTGAAGGATGTCAACGGTATTAATCATTATGCGGCGCATATCTCTATGGGAAATTTGGAGTTCCACCACGATTGCATCGTTTGGCTTAACATCGATTCCTACTCCATCATCCGTCGTAAAAGTTATGGGGTCCCAACCCTCTTTCTGCTTTTTTGCTTCTCTGTAAATTAAGTTTACACCCGATAACTGCCTTTGGTCAGATAGTTCTCGAATTTCCACTTTTCTTTTCCTATTGCTGGTGCCTATTCTCGGTCCTCCGAGAACGATGTTGATAGGACTGGTTTTCGGGCTTTTTGATTGTCTATCAGTTCTTTTAGGACTTCGAGGGTTAGTTGATTTTGTAGGTTCTTGCAGATGGTCTGTCCTATTTTATGATGGTGTCCTGGTTTGATGAGGACATTCATCGTCATCCTTCTTTTGGATGAACTCTTTCAAATGGTATCACTGATTAGATTCTCTATGTAGTACTTTAACTGGAACATTTTGATGTATCATGGTCGTGGTTGCGGTGTAAGTAGTAATATTTATCTTTGTCACGCTTCTAGAGTGCTAATGTCATTCTCCCCGGCCTCGTTACGATGCCTTGGTCTTGGGCGATTGACAGTATTTTTTCACGCCCTCTCATCAAGCGTGTGAATCAGTTAAACCAATTTTCACTTCGCTTCTTTTCTCTTGGCCTATTGTAGGCTTTTTAACGGTCGTTGCGAGGACCCTTTCGTCGGGACCTATCTGTATCTCCTTTATTGTGTGGACCTTTTTGTCAGTTTGACTTGTCTGGGCGAGTCCTATGCACGATATTTCTTCCTTGAGCAATTTATTTTTCTTCTGCGCATGCATAATCGGTGGCTATTTCTACCATCTTATATTAGGACTAGGGATGGCAACGAGTCAGATCAGTTTCAGATCAGCATGCTCTAAACCCGAAACCCGCTTTAGACAGGATACTCCAAAACTGATCCATGTCCCGCAAAAATTTTCAATTGCCGCTCCAAATCCAAACCCATTCGAAGCGGGGTGATCCATACCCGACCTGTTTCAATTTATATTTTTTTTAAGAAAAAAAATGTTTAACTCACTAATTAAATCAATTTTCACATAAATTAAAATTAACAATTAAGTTTAACTAATACACGTTACAAGTCCAATAAATCATACAATATTTAAGTTTAATAAATCATACAATATTTAAGTTTAATAAACCATATAATATTTAAGTTCAATAAACCTTAATTCAAATATAAAGTACAAATACCAAAATAGCCTAAATGACATAAAATTCATTAAATTCTTACTACATTAGTAATACACAGGGCCGGCCCTGAGCCGGGGCGCAAGGGGCGCCCGCCCAGGGCCCCAAATTTAGAGTGCCTCATTATTTTTAATTATTTTTAATTTTTTTTAAAATAAAAAAAGTTAACTGATAAAAATTTAAATAGATAAAGATATTATATTTTATTATTGCATTTACTTTATCTTTTGAACTTCCATCATTATGTTTTTTTTAATCATTTTGTTTTTATTATCTAACGTTATACTTATTGTTATTCTGCTCTTTTGTTTTTTTTTTTTTTTCATTCTACTATTTTGTTTTTCTCAGTTCTCAGCAGACAGCAGATCGGCCATTGCAACTGCAAGTTTGTAATTTACCTTTCATTCTGAATTCTGTCAATTCTCGCGATGAAAGGTATTAAAACCATGACATGCCTCTATTTTTATTTAGATTTTCGATTCTGTTTTTAATTTATTTATAGCTAATTTATTTTCAGTTTTTTTTTTAGAATTTTCTAGTCTTCCTTTATTTATTTATTTTCGATTCTGTCAATTTTCTAGCTTACAATTTACAAAAATAATATATGTACAAATATAGATTTTATAAGATCGGTACGGCCTTAGTGCCTTATTTCATATAAGAAGAAGAAGAAGATCATTGAGCTCTCAAAGTGCTTTTTAATCACCTCTTGGGAGCTCTTTATTTTGTAGATGGTTGGTTTTTTAAAGTTTGAATGGTTTAATTAATTATGATATTTTTAATATTAGGATTTAGGCGTAATTGTGGTTTTTGTTCAGCTTTTGGGCCTCTATCAGCTGTCCACAACAAACAAGACAGCAGCTCTGTTTTATTAGTATTCTAGCCTTCTAGGAGTAGGCGTAATTGTCTAATTGTGTAGTAGTTAATTGGGTACTAGTCATGCATGTAACTGTGCAACAATTATTTATTTTTTACTTATAAATTTATTCTAAAAAAAATATGTGAGAATGATAATTGATAATACAATGTATAGGTAACATATGATTGGGTGAATGGTGATTATACATATATAACTATATTGCTGGAATAAAATAATGATTGGGTGTTGACTTGATATCAATGGCCAATGGGGCAGAAGATGAGAATTGAAAAGAGGCAATTCAGGCAAGGAACGCATTGTTGACAAGTTCATATTCATGCAATATTTGTACATATAAGATAATTGTTTATTTTAGTATTTGTTCAATTATTTTATAAAGTTATTTTTAATTTAAGTTGTATATGATATTTTTGTTAATAGTTAATATTTTATTTTTTGGAAGGTGGAATATTCCACTCTGCAGCTGCAAGATTTAAATCTTCATTTATATGAGCACAAATCAGGTTCTATCACTCTTTGTTGCATCTAGACTTTTACTGGTTGTGTTTGATACTTTGATTCAGTAACTGTGTTTTGATTAGTTTATTAATTGTGCGTAGCATTTCTACTTGAAAGTTAAAGCATCAAGCATGTTTCCTAGAAAACATGAATCGGGTTGTCAGAAAAGAAACAAAAGAAAAAAAATTAAACAAATGGTTCAATCTCAGAAGGGAGCACTTGATAAGTTTTTAAAATATAATTGTTTAACTCAAGATTCAGTGAATGAATTAGAGCAACCAATTAATGAAGAATAATCGAGAGAAAATAATATGATTGAATTGAATGAAGATATTGTTAATTTGATTGATAATGACAATGAAACTGATATCATTACAAATGAAAATGAAACTGATTTAGTTCATACAAAGGTTGAAGTAAGACATAATAGGCATGACTTGAATGTGAATATCTATGATCCTAGAACTTGGGATAACCTTGATAACAAAACAAAAGATCTTGTGGTAGAAAAGGGCCCTGTAAGAGAATATAATTTAAAATTTCCTGATGATGGGTTCTCTAGACATTTTTCATGTTCTTATTATACACGAAAATTAGCAAATGGAGAGATCCAAGATAGAAAATGGCTTGTGTATTCAAAGGATGTGGACAAAGTTTATTGTTTTTGTTGTAAGTTGTTCAAATCAGCAGACCAAAAAAGTATATTATTAGCTAATGAGGGGTTCAGTGATTGGAAATATTTAAGTGAAAGGCTTAGACAACATGAGAACAGTTTGTAATGACTACTTTTAATTTTAATAAAATTGAAGGCGTGATGGCCTAGCCTCCCATTGGGTTCCAGCCATCAAAAAAATATGTACAGTAAAATTTTATATTTATTAGAATTTAATAAAGTATAATTAGGGCCTTATTTTCCGTTGACGCCCCGGGCCACTAAAACGTCAGGGCCGGCCCTGGTAATACATATATATATATATATATAAGATAGAGAAGATTCAATTTAAAAAAGTAAATAAATTGAGTAATTAATATGTAAATTTTAAATATAAAATATTATGTAAATAGATAAGAGACTAGAGTTTTGTTTCTTCTTTTATATTTTTAATATTTTAAAAATAATTAAATAAATATCAAGTTAAACGAGGCGGGTCGAGGCATAATGATTTGATCCAAATTCGACCCGCAAAAAAATCAAATCATAAAAGTTTGATTCAAACCCAATCCGAGCCCCATTTTAAGTGCTTCAAACCCTCCCCAAATAGATTGGAGCCCCATTGAATCAGTATGGATCGGGAATTTTTGTCATCCCTAGTTAGGACTTAGGTCGCTGCTTTCTCAACTGAAAAGAAAAAGCTCCGCTCTATAGACCATTTGTGAATATGTTGATAGCTGCTGCATCGTTGAAGTCTTCCACTTGAACTGCCTCCTTGTTAAAACGCGAGAGGTAATTTCGGATTGATTCTCCCCTGCCCTTTCACAGAAGATAAAAGAGATAAAGATATCTTCCTCTATACGCACCCCATAAACTGTTGGAAAAAATGCTCGGATGAATTGGTTGAAGTGTAGATGCTACGTATGGGTATTGTCTGAACCAACTTTCCACTAGGTCTGCGAAGGTGATCGAAAAAGCTTGGCATAACAGTTTGTCATCTCGAGTTTGAGTCCCTATGAGAGTGGTAAAGCGAGAGACATGCTCCACGGGGTCTCCGTCCTCCTTGTATTCATTCATGGTTGGCATATTGAAATTCTTGGAAAACCTCTTTGCTAGCACTCTGTTTGTAAACTTGCTTGCCGTGTCAGAGCGCTAAGTTGCATTGTCGAGGGGTTGGTTCCCACGTTGGACCTATTCTAGTCCTTTCTTCAACATCTCCTTCAACAATCCAGATTCCTCAATTGGTGTAGATGGACAACGAATCGATTCGGGTTTAGTCTCCTAGCACTCATTCTCTCTTCTTTTTCCTTCTTTTCTTGGTCGCGTAATTGTCGTATGCCTAAACATCTGATAGATCTATACCAAGTATCTATATAAGGAAAGAAAAAAAAATTGAGACAAATCTTTCAAATTTCTCAGATCTAGAAAATATGACTCATCTTGACGTTCCAGATTTTTTTAAGGATGAAAATGGAAAGGTCGACTTTGACCACACTAGTTAGAGTTTAATAATCACTATTTTTGTGCAACCTATTTTATGTAGCTGACAATAGGGATGCCCGTGCTAGCCATGATATGTCAATCATTGACTTGTTTTGTGTCTGTTTTTTTTTTTTGAAATTTTTTTTTATTTTGTGTTCTTGTTATCTTTTTTTTCTTTTTTTTTTGCAATTAAGATGTATTTTTGTGCCCCTATTTTATTTGATAACTAATAGTTTTTTTTAATGAAATCAATGATATGGATAGACCATTTATTTTCAATGAAGAAGGTGAAAGTATATGTTTAATTGATAGTGCAACAACACATCCTATTCTTCGTGATAAGAAGTATTTATCAAATTTGACATCTCTTAAAGTTAAGGTAAATATTATATCAGGTCCTGCAGACCTAATTGAGGGCTTCGAAAGTGCTACAATCTTATTAGCAAACAAAACTAAAATATGTATCAATAATGCTTTATATTCAAATAGTTCCAAAAGAGACTTAGCTTTAAAGATATACGTTGTAATGAATATCATATTGAGACAGTAAGTGAGAATAATATAGAATATCTTTATATTACTTCTATTGTATCAGGACAAAAACTTATCTTAGAAAAGATTTATGCTTTCTCATCTGGATTATATTATATAGTAATCAAATCAGTTGAGATTTATGCAGTTATGAATAAAAAGTTCTCAAATCCAAAAATATTTATGCTTTGGCTTGACCGTCTTGGTCACCTAGGATCTATAATGATACAGAGGATCATCAAAAATTCTCATGGACATTCATTAAAGAACCAAAAGATTCTTTTATTCATGAAAATATATGCAATGCATGTTCATAATAGAAGTTAGTAATCAAACCATCTTATTCTAAATTTAATTTTGAATCTCCATCATTTCTTACAAAGAATTCAAGGGGATATATGTGGACCTATTCATCCACCAAGCAGACCATTCCGCTATTTTATGGTTCTAATAGATGCATATGCAAGATGGTCACATGTTTGTTTATTATCTACTCATAATGTTACTTTTTCTATATTACTTGCACATATTATCATATTTCAGACAATTTCCAAATTATCTAATTAAGTCAATACGCCTTGATAATGCTGGTGAATTTACTTCCAAGACATTTGATGCATATTATAAAACAGTTGGGATTGGTGTTAAACACCCAGTTCCACATGTTTATACTCAGAATGAATTAGCAGAATCATTTATCAAATGTCTCCAAGTAATGGAACTTTATTATTACGAACATAATTATCAATTTCTGTATGGGGACATGCTAATTTACATGCTGCTGCATTAATTCGTCTCCGTCCTACTGCTTATCATCAATATTCACCATTACAACTTGTGTTTAGTCATCAACTTAATATATCTCATTTACGTATTTTTGGTTGTATATGTCCTAATTGCCCCCACTCAAAGAACTAAAGTGGGATCGTAAAGACATTTAAGGATATATGTGGGTTTTGATTCATCGTCAATTATTAGATATTTGAAACTTTTGACGGGTGATTTTTTCACCGCAAGATTTACAAATTATCATTTTAATGAGACAAATTTTCCATCTCTACGGAAAAGAAAAACTTCTCCTAAACAGAAGCAGGAATTTTCTTAGAAGGTTCCAAGTTTGATTCATTTAGATTCATACACATCTCAGTGTGAGAATGAAGTGTGCAAGATAGTACATGTTCAAACAATTGCTAATCAGTTACCAGATACATTTACAAATGCTAATAGGGTAACAATATTGTACAAACCAGCGACTAATGCACTAGCCCAGGTGATTGTTCCAGAAGAATGATCGAAACAATTGGTAGCAACTGAATCATTTGTTGCATGTCAGAAAGACCACTTAGATCAAAAGATACAGTCCCTATAAGAGAAAAGTAAATTATCAGGATTCTGATGTAAATAAAACTCGATTATCAAATAAATTCAATTTCTCTAAATCAACTCCAAAAGAGTTAGATGTCCATGAAGAGACACAAATCCCTGAAGTGGCAGAAATCCCTGAAGAGATACAAGAAATTAAAAATAAAGAAATATTCATAAATTATACGAGAGAAATACGGAATCGTGAAGAAACAATCATCGATGATATATTTTTATACACAGTAGTTACTGAAATTATTAATGATGATTATGAACCTCATAGTATTGATGATTATAGACAAATACATGATTGGCCTAAATGCGATGAGGCAATTCAAATAGAATTGAATTCATTAGCCAAATGTAAAGTATTTGGACATGTAGTCCAAACACCTGAAGATGTCAACATGTTGGATATAAATGGGTTTTTGTACGAAAACGTAATGAGAAACATGAAATCGTGAGATATAAGGCACGACTTGTAGTTCAAGTTTTCTTCCAGAGATTTGGTATTGATTTTGATGAGACATATGCACCAATGATGAATACAATTACGTTTTGATTTTTTATTAAGTTTGGCTATTTCAGAAAAGCTTGAAATACATCTAATGGATGTAGTGACCGCTTATCTATATGGTTCACTCGATTAATATATTTATATGAAAATCCCTGAAGAATTTAGAATCCCAGAAGCATATAAATCAAGATCTCATAATTTGTATTTGATAAAGTTGCAAAGATCCTTATATGGATTAAAATAATCTGAACGGATGTGGTATAACCATCTTAGTGAATATCTGATCAAAGAAGGGTATATTAATGATTCGATATGCCCATGTGTTTTTATAAAGAAATTTGAATCTGGATTTGCTTTTGTAGCAGTATATGTTGATGATATGAATTTAATTGAAACTCCTGAAGAGCTCATGAAAACTGCTGAATATTTGAAAAAGGAATTTAAAATGAAAGACTTGGGAAAAATAAAATATTGTCTCGGTTTGGAGATTGAGCATAAACCAAACGAAGTACTTGTCCATCAATCAGTATATGTTGAAAAGATATTGAAAAGATTTAATATGGACAAAGTCCATCCATTAACTACTCCTATGGCTGTTAGATTCTTGATCTTAAAAAGGATACATTCCGGGCTAAAGAAGATGATGAAAAGACACTTGGTCCTAAAGTACCATATCTTAATGCAATTGGTACTCTATTATATATTGCACAATACACTATACCTGATATTGCATTTTCAGTAAATTTATTAGTAAGATTCAGTTCAGCACCAACTTGAAAAATATTGGAATGGAATCAAACATATTTTTCATTACCTTCGTAGTACAATTGATTTGAGATTATTTTATGCCTCACTACAAAAAAAGTGACCTGTAGTGACACATTTTTTAGTGACATATTTTAAATGTATCACTGTGGGTATTATTTTGTGACAAAGTTAATTATTTGTTATTATGTTTTTGGACCAAAATCTCCCTTCCAAATTGTCTGTTAAAAACTCTATTTCAATTGAGACTTTTTCTAATAATTTGTCATAATTGAATAAAAATTAAATAAGTTGTAACAATTAATAAAATTAGTCACAAAATGAACTTGTAAAAAAGAAATAAAAAATTATTTTGTGACTCATACAAATATAACAGTATTAAAATTAATTGCTCTAACTTTTTTATTCTGTCACAAATTAATGTATTTTATTTATTTATTTTATTTTTACCATAATTCCTAAACCCTATTAACCAATTAGAGGCATTCGCATATGTGAAAGTAGTGTTATTAACATGTTAATATTTAGATAGACTTGTTTATTGAATGACAAGAAAAGAAAAGAAAAGAAACAATATTTTATAAATTAATTGATAAGAAAAAGGTGATCAATTAATACAAATTAGATGATCAATTTATAATTTATCATGAAAAATTAAAAAAATAGATTATTTGTGACAATCAATATAATTAGTCAGAAAATTAAATTATAAAAAAAAATACACTTAATTAATTTGTGAAAAAAAAAACACTCCTAAAATATAATAGAGTTATTTGCTTCGGATTCATTTAAACATCTAAGAAAATTTTATACAGCAATTTCTCTTCATATAAGGTATGAACTCATTTCTTCTTTTATAGATTTACAAGAATTAGGATTGGGTTATCATATTAGGGATTAAATTTAATATCGCCAATTATTTTTTTTTGTCTCAAACCTACACACCAAAGCAATTCATTGTTTCACCACAACTCAGGCACCATGTTTTCTCTATCCTTTACCCGATTATATACTAATTTCAAATAAAAATTTTATCTCAAAATCTTATTTTCCACTATTATCACATTATTAATTTATCACTTTCCCGAGAAAGTACAAAAAAGTAAAGGAAAGTAAGTAGAAATTAACCAAAGCAGTTGCAGAGGAATATAAGTATGTAAACTTTCTCTGATTTTTTTTTTTATTAAGACCTTCTACGATTTTTTTTCTTCTCCCTTCTTCATATCATAGTCTGCTGTAGATAGTCTTTACAGTTTGGTGTAAGCTGATTGCACACCAACTGTTTGATTAAATGTCTAGGTAGAGTTTTTTTTCTTCATATCATTGACTTACCACTTTTTTTTTTCTTTTTTGGATTAGGTTCTTTTTCTTTTGTCATTGTGTCTTTTTTTTTTTTTTTTTATGTGTGATTTTATTGATATTTGTTTATGGATTTGCTTGGTTTTGTGATGTTTATTTGTTGTAATACTCATTACTTTGTACTCAATTTTCCATACTGCAACTCAACAACTATAGTTTTTTTTTTTGGCAAAGTTCTAAGTTTGTATCTCTGTTTTGGTTTTAATTTTTTTTTTTTTTTGTTATAGCAAGTTTCATTGAAGAGAGGACAGCAAATATGGCGAACCAATATGTGATGATAACCGATGCAATCAACGGGGCGATAACGGCGGCAGTGTTGAACTCCTCAGCCATCTTCACCACTACAACCGCCGCGAAGAAGCCCCTGTGCCGCCTAGTGGTGGATTCGTTTCACTATCTACAAAGAGCCTGTTGAAGAACCTGGAAATCAAGGAAGGAGGAGAGCCAGAGTTAATGCCGAGGTCGAGTCAATGAGGGCCTCCTCACTAAGTTTACATATAGTAACACTAATTGTATACAATTAAATGTCACTAAAATTGTATACAGTAATACAAATTGTATATGATTAATTGTCACTAAGTTTGTATACAGTGACACAATTTTTATATGATTAACTGTCACTAAGTTTGTATACAGTGACACAATTTTTATATGATTAACTGTCACTAAATTTATATACAGTGACACAATTTTCAAATGATTAAGTGTCGCTAAGTTTCTGTATAGTGACAAATTTTTCCAATGATTAATAGTCACTATATTTGTAAATAGTAACATAATATTTAAATAATAAATCGTCACTAAATATGTGCATGATGATAAAATTTTAATTGTCACTAAATTTGTGTACAGTGACACAAATTTTATTTTCTCACTGATTAAGGTTCCCTATTAATGTGTCACTAAAAGTCATAGTTTGTGATACATATAAAATTCGGTCACTAATAATAGTGACGGAGTGACTTTAACCGTCACTAATACTTTTAGTGACGAGACCAAATGTGACAATTTTATAGTGACACTTTTTATGTCACAATATTGATGTTGTGACAAGTTTTTCTTTTCTTGTGGCAAATATTTGTTATCACTACATGTCACTTTTTTTTTAGTGCCTCTAACAATTTTTCAAGTTTAATTGGTTATGTTGATGATGAATATTTATCTGATTCCCATAAAGTTAGTTCGCAAATAAGATATGTTTTTACATATAATGGCACAATAATCTCATGGGGATCCACAAAGTAGACTTTTGTTACTACATTCTCCAATCATTCTGAGATCTTTGCACTTCATGAAACAAGTAGAGAATATGACTAGTTAAATTTTGTTATTCATCATATTCGAAGTACATGCGGATTTCCATCATCCATAAAAATGCAGATACCAATATTTGAAGATAATGTAGCTTGTATTGTTCAGATCAAAGGATGATATATTAAAGGAGATAGAACTAAACATACTTCTTCAGAATTCTTCTATACTCATGAATTTCAATAAAGTCGACAAATTGATATTAAACAGATACGATCTACAGATAATCTTACAGATATGTTTACTAAAACATTACCAACGTCAACATTTGAGAAATTAGTAAATGGTATTGGTATGTGTTGGCTTTGCAAACTACAAAATTAATATAAAAGATTTTTTTTTATCAGGGGGAGCGTCCAATCAAAGGAACAAATTTTTGAAGAAAACAATATTTGTGCACTGTACTCTTTTTCCCTTTGACCGGATTTTGTCCCACTAGATTTTACCAGCAAGGTTTTTAATGAGACAGTTTGAGCACATCAAATATCATTTATGATCCAGAAGATCATGAAATATATAAATAATGATCCGAAAAATCATTATATTTATTTCGTACAAGTTTTAGATTATTTACTAACATATTAAAATAATTACTTTAAAATGGTGTACATTAAAGAGGGAGTGTTGTAAATGATGGGTGGATTTCCACCATTTAAAATAATTACTTTTATGTTTTTTGATTGATTAATAGGATAACAATTTTAATTGGTTGATGGGGTGACAAAGGCTTTGCTTTGGTTTGATTGGTCAAATGGGTGATTGTAAGGCCTATAAATAGAACCCTTTGCTTCTAGAAATACTTACTCGTACCTTTCCATTAATAGCAAAAAAAATTGCCGTTGGGTTGATTGGTACGTTCTTCTTTCACTCTTTTATTTTTTATTCTATTTATATTATATTATATTATAACAAAAAAAAAAAAATTGTCAAGGCGTATCCCGGATTTGACTCTGGTTTGTCCGACTGTATTTAATTTGGTACTTTTATTATTATTATTTGAGGCAGACCTGTAATCAAATCGGGCTCTCTAAGTTCACGGACCTGGATTGTCCAACTCAGCCCACCCTGATCAAATAGCATTTGAGGGCCAGCCCATTTGACATCTCAATTCTCAAGTTTCTGGTCAGGTGTACGACACACACGTCTCTACCTACGCTTAAAACCCGCATCCAAACACACCGAATTTAGGTTTCTCACTCCAGTTGTCCTCTCTCTTCTTCAGTTAACATTTCAAACTTGAAGCTTGAAAAAACTAGTCAAATCCACAACAAGGTTGATACAAACTAATAATAAAATAAAAACCCTAATTTGCGACCGATAAGTATGGCTTCGAAATTTGGGTTGGCCGGTGGAATCCCGGAGCGCCGGGTCCGACCCATTTGGGATGCCATCGATTCTCGTCAGTTCAAGAACGCTCTCAAGCACTCCACTGCCTTGCTCGCCAAATACCCAAATTCACCTTATGCTCTCGTGAGTACTCTCTTTCTCTCTCTTTCAAGGTTCAATGTTTGAAGCTGAAAATCGCAAGAATATTGAAAAGAAATTGTACGAAAGTTTTGTTTTTGTTTGACGTTTTGTGGTTCCTTCAGGCGCTTAAAGCTCTCATTTTGGAGAGAATGGGGAAACTAGATGAAGCATTGTCTGTTTCATTGAATGCGAAGGAGTTGTTATACAAGAACGATTCCAATTTGATGGACGATCTCACTCTCAGCACTCTACAGATTGTTTTCCAGCGGCTCGATCACTGTCAGCTTTTTTTTTTTTATACTTTTCTGCTTTGAAGTTAATATGTAATATATTTGTTTAAGCATCTTAAATTTTATTTATTTTTATTTTTATGGGTAAATTAGTGGACTTGGCTACTAGCTGCTATGAGCATGCTTGCGGGAAATTCCCGACCAATTTGGAACTGATGATGGGGCTTTTCAACTGTTATGTTCGCGAATATTCATTTGTGAAGCAGCAACAGGTTGGCATTTTCAGTTCCTCTTTCGTAAATTTGTTGTTGTTACTTTTTCGTATTTGTTTAGGCTTGAAATGTGGTTAATGGGGTTACCTTTTTTTTCTTATCTTAATTTTATTTGCTGGCAGACAGCCATCAAAATGTACAAGCTTGTTGGTGAAGAAAGGTTTTTGCTTTGGGCAGTCTGTAGCGTCCAATTGCAGGTTTGGGAATTTTAATGAACAAGATAGTTAAATAAGTTATATGCAAAGGAATGCTCAGGTAACCAAAAAGTTTTAGGATGCTAGTTGCCTATTTTTCATATTTAATTTATCTTGATTACTCTGGAGTGCCCTAGTATGTTGTTCATGGTGTTGCCAATCTTTTTTTCAACTCCGTTGTTGTTCTTGAACTTGATTACCCTGGTTATTGTCTTGTATCTTTCTGCACTTCTGTAATTTCTTTTGGAATAGTAGAAAACTGTTTCAATTTTAATAACTATAAGAAGCTGCAAGATTTTCTTGAAGATGTTCTGTACAAAATATGTAGGTGATTTCAATATCAGTTCCTGGTGGATTGAAATTAATTCTTCTCTTTATTTTGAATATAAATCTTCTAAGTGCTTATTTATGGAGTAGGTGTTATGTGGCAATGGCGGAGAAAAGCTGTTACTCTTAGCTGAAGGTTTACTTAAGAAACATGTTGCTTCACATAGCTTACATGAGCCTGAAGGTGTGTTTCTTTCCCTTTCCCACTTTTTAGTGTATGTATAAAAATGGATTCTTACAATTAGACACTGTTGATCTCTTTGGTAAGTACTTGAAACTTGTTGCAGCCCTTATTGTCTACATATCTATATTGGAACAACAACAGAAGTATAGTGATGCTCTGGAAATGCTCTCGAAATTGGGATCACTGTTAATGATCGAAGTTGATAAGCTACGCATGCAGGTACTGTATATATGCCTGGACTGAAAATGACCTATGAGAGAGCAGCCTAAAAATGGATAATTCTGATTGGACTGGTTTGTTTGAGCATAAGTACTGTGGTTAAGCATGCTGTGAACCTCAGGCCTCACTTCTCTCACTTTCTCTGTATATATGCTTCAATATTTAACTGTGATTGGTGACTCATCTCAATAGAACAAAGTGCATACTTGACTACTATTTTTGGTCATTATTTTTTCATCAGAAGTCATATGGATTGATAACATTTTATGAGTATTGGGAGAACAAACTGTAAGAAGCATAATTATGCCTTAATTAATTCCCATTATTCCAGATGGTCAAAGAGGTTCGGTTATAGATTTAGCATGGAAGTTAAATGTTGAGAGAGTACCTGTGTACAGAGACCCTTAGGTTTCCTGTAATGTAGGTTATACCGATGGAAAATTTTCTTAAAAGGATTTGTTATAACATTTGCTCCTAAATTCTAATATATGTTACAGGATACAATCTTTTGTATTAATTGTTTTAAAGGATGTTACAGAATACAAACTGTAGGAAACACTTTGAAGTTTTTGGGAGTAGTTTTTCTTACTTGTACATTTTGACCATGTAAGCGTGAGAACTGCCAAACAAGTATACCTTATTATTTAAGAAAAGAATCATCTTGGTTCATGAAAAATCTATGGACCTTATTAACATAAGTTTTCTGTCAGGAATCGTCCCTTCTTGATTTACACAGAACCTCAAAAATTTCTTCTTCACTTGTTAGGATTTGACTTATGCCTTTCTAATATTTTTGGGTGTTTTCCTCTCTCATAGATCACTCTCCACAAATTATTCCATTAAATGATAATATTCACATTATTTTATACTTGAATGAAACTTTCTCATTGATCTAGTTCTACCTCTGTCAATGTGTTTCTGAGTTTTCATGAATTTCTTATCAACTTGTGCTCTTTGACTTTAAGTTGACAGGGGAGGCTTCTTGCTCGACAAGGTGACTTTGCTGCTGCTTCCAAAATATATGAAAAAATTTTACAATTAAGGTATGCTTATGCATAGTTGTTCTTTTATTAATTAATGTTAAAATTTTGCACCAGCAATTGGTGGGCATCTATTCTGTTCTTTGTTTGTGTTGGGAGCATGTTTAATTATATAAACTGGGAATCTGATTTCTTCATCTTAGATATTATCTTCCACTCTACATTATTTGTTTTTGTTATTACTTTTTCTTGTTTCAAGCTTTGCATCCCTTAATAAAAATGTTAGCAACGTTGTATTACCAGCAAAAAGAAGGACGTGTTCGGCACATTGTTTTGGATTGTTTGATAACTGCTACATGAGAAGAAATGAACTTTGCTTGGCATGGACCAAATGCATGCCAATTTTATATTAGAAGTTCGGGTTTTTTCTTTTCCAAAGTTATTTATCGGATATATTGATATGTTGTCATTTGCTGTCTGGACTGGAATAAGATTACTGTATTTGAGTTAGGATTTTCACTTCATGGCCTAATCTTTAGTTGGGCCAAGTGTAAGTGCTTGATTGAGGATAATCTGGTCCTTTAAATATCTGTTATTTTACACATCTCTTGCCACTGTTTGATAGTGATAAACAAGTCTGTTGATACATTTGACATGCTAGCTAATCTCCTCAAATAACACCCCCCTCCCTTTCTCTCACCTAGTTTTGTCCCTTCTTTTGCTACTACATATGATGTGTTATTCTGCATGTTTAAATTAGACTTGTTACCATAGCATTCACTAAATTTTTGGCCCTTAACAATGCATGATATTGAGTCTCTTACCTATTTTTATCCTTGAATTGAGGCCTTTGTATTGCGTTTTTCTATATGCTCTTTTTTATTCCTTTTCACATTTCCATTTGTTAATGTTTTCTTTTTCATCTGGCAGCCCTGATGATTGGGAGTGTTTTCTACATTATCTAGGCTGTTTGCTGGATGATGAAAGCAGCTGGTGTAATGGAGCCACTGACGATCCAATTCTTCCTCAAAAATATGTGGACTGCAAGCTTTCACACTTGACGGATGAAGTGGTGCATGTTTAAAACTTCTAATTTCCGTTGTTATATTTTTATTTTCTTTTTTGTTTGTATATATCGCATGCTGTGCATGGCCTAATATCTTTGGTTCTGACTATAATATTTGTAAATTTGGCATGTAGTTTGATTCTCGTATACTGGATGCATCAAATTTTGTACAAAAGTTACAAGCAGACACCAGTAATAATTTTTTAAGGGGCCCCTATTTGGGAAATCTTGAAATTGAAAGGCTGAAGCTCTTACACGGGAAAAACAATGACAATGAGTTGATGGAGACTTTGATACAATATTTTTCAAGGTAACTTTCCACAGATAATGTTGTTCATGAGTTACTTTAGAGTTTGCACTTTAGACCACTAATTATTTGTTACTCCTAATTGCATGTCTAGAGAGTTTCAGTTGGTTTCTTTTATGACTCTTTCCTTCATGGAATGATCATTTACATAATGATGTGGCAATTGATTATTATATCTTATGAAGCTTTGGATTTTTGAACACAGGTTTGGTCACCTGGCTTGTTTCACTTCTGATGTCGAGAAGTTTCTTCTAGTCTTATCTCTGGATAAGAAGACCAAGTTTCTGGAGAAGTTAATGGTAAAGTCGAGCTCTCTTTCAACTGAGCCAATTAAAGTTCTTGGGCAGTCAATAACACTTCTAAAAATTCAAGAACTGATTGGAAACATGTACAAGCTCCCTGTGGTTGGTGCGTCTCTCTTCTACTCATACATACATGCACATATAGATTCATTTCTAAAGGTTTCTTTATATAATTTGTCCTTAGGAAGTACAGCTCACAACCCTGGTCTTATGGTGGTTTCTTTTTTATTTAATTAGCAGCTAGTGGATTTAACAATGATTAGATCTTCTGTATCTTCATTTTTCCTAAAAAAATTGGATTGCTAATCCTGTTTTTCTTACTATTCTTTTGTTTGTTTTGAAAACTTCTTGGTATGGTTTGTTTGTTGCTTTTATGTCTTTTTTCAATGAGTTAGCTATAAAACCAATGTGATATTAAAGTTGCCTGTTCTCCTTCCAGAACTTGAGGGCTCTGCTGTACAAATGTCGGAGATGTATTTGAAAAACCTTCCACTGTCTAAAGACTTGGATCCACAAGAGAGCATGCACGGTGAGGAGCTGTTATCAATGGCATGCAATGTGTTGGTTCAGGTATCTTATGTCACGTGTAATATTTTAATGTTGAGGTATTATCAAGAAATTGTGCATGAATATACTGTTTTGTTTACATGCTTATTTGTTGTTTCAGTTATGACTGAGTGTTGAAATATAATTAACATGATTTCATTTCATCCTTGTGGAAAACATCTTTATACGCCAATATTACACTATTTAGGTGGATCTAGACTTCCTTGATTTATTCTTGGTTGATGCGCTAATTACTTTTGCATGGCAAGACTTAGATCCATAACATCTTCCTCTGCGATTAATTGAGAAGCATTTTGCTTTAAAAACTGTAGGCTTTGTCCTCTTTCTGTACTTACTATTGAAAGAGAAAAAATGCTTGATTATTTGAATAACACTTGTGTCCTATAATCTTCATGTTGCATTGTCCAGGCATTTTTTTGGTTGAAAAATGTTCATATTAGGCCTCTGTTCTAGTATGGAGGTAATTAAGTAGGATTGATGTGTTTGTCATGCAAGGGACAGAAAATGGGATTTTTAAATTTTCTGTGTCAATTTACATTAACAATAGTATATGACTGAAAAAAAATACATCTGCACACCAAGTGATTGGATTTTGGTTCCGGTGTGATGTATTGATTATACAGTAACAAATAAGAAAAAGGGAAAGGGGTATTTGTGTTTCTTTGCTATTCTCTTTCTTCAGGGTTGTAGTGATTGTGATCCCTTTTTGAGCAGGTGAAGATGTGTGACATTGTCTCTTCCATTCATTTCTGTTTTCTACTTAGGCGTATTCCATTGTTTTGTATTAATATATATCTTATTGAAGGTTATTCAGGGAACATTGTCTAAGGATGAAAGCTGTTAATTAAAGTGAAGAAAAATCATGATATCTTGAAATGAGTTGGTCTTACCTAGTATACGAGATGGTCCTTCTGAAGTAAAGTTTATTTTGGTAGCAATGCTTACAACGCACATACGGACACATGGATTTATTAATTATGTTATATGACATTGCTTCTTGATTTTGTTTCATGTGCATATGAGCAGGAAGAACTTTTTAATAATTTATTGATCACTGTCATTGTGCTTCTGCATTAACATTAGTTTCATATCTATGAACTGCTTTTTGGCTTTAGTTATTCTGGCGCACAAGAAATGTCGGCTACTTAATGGAGGCAATTATGGTTTTGGAGTTTGGCTTGACTATCCGAAGGTAAGAAGATGTTTTCTGCTGCTTAATTGCCTTTGGCATCATTCAGTGAATCGGTATTTTAGTTTTAATTTATGTCAGCCATGACATCTAGCACTGCAGAATCTTCTTTGAAATTTACTTCCACTAATTGGTGCTGCAAACCAGTTTTGGTTGATGAATGAGAAACATGCATGCTAGTTACTTTGTTATGTTTATGGCATAACAGGAATGTCAATTGTTTCTTTCCTCAGTAGAACTATCAGCTTTCTGTCTCAGCTATTTGTTATGATAGGAAATTTGTAGTTGGAAATAACACTTTCACATGTGATCATTTGTGGCAGATATGTGTGGCAGTACAAGATCTTGTTGGTGCACTTGTATTCACACTTGGGTGTCCCTTCATTAGCATATGAATGGTAAAGTGGCCAATTCTATCTGAGCTGGCACTAATTATTACTTGCTTTGGGTTTTGAAGTAATATCATACTTTATTTTAGGTATAAAGCACTGGACGTGAAGAATATCTTGATGGAAACTGTTTCGCATCACATTTTACCTCAGATGTTGGTTTCTCCACTTTGGATGGATTTAAATAATCTTCTGAAAGATTATCTCAAGTTTATGGATGATCACTTTCGAGAATCTGCAGATCTTACATTTCTTGCATATCGCCATAGAAATTACTCAAAGGTATATTATACATTGTGAATATGCTAATATTTGTCACGTGATTTGGTATTATTTCTGCAATCGAGTATAGACAATGTATTTCATGGAGAGATTGTTGCTACAATTTGCAACTTTGTTCATTACTTATTAATACTTCTTCTACCTGATTTGGTAGAAAGTGATGGATTCTTATGAATTGCATCTTTATCCAAGATGTATGTCTGGGATTGTGATTGTCACACACTTTGTTCTGTTGTATTATTGCTCTTCTCATGTGCATGTGAGACCTGATTGTTTGCTAGTTAGAGTTTGCTTTTGTTGACTCTGCATTTGAAGCTGTTAATTTTAAACAAAAGAAGTTGTTTGGAATATACTCATAAACAAGAGGGTAAGAGGATGTTTGTGAAGTTTCCATCCAAAATGAGTCCAGTATGCCCAGCCTCTTTAAAGCTGCAGGGAATGAAAGTGGCAAGTTTTAATTTAACAATTAAATAGGAGAGAGCAACATTGGAAATTTTTCCTTGTCTTTTAACAGGAACCATTCATGATAAAAACTTAAATAGCCAAAGAAGAAGATGCAAATATGAGATAAGAGGAGAACTATTCCGTACTTAAGGAAATTTCCATCTGTCTTTTAATTGTTATACTTTGTAGCAACTGAAGCTTGAATGGCAATTAAGGTTGGTTGGTTTGCTCAATAACCTGCATCTTGATATATATATGCAGTAAGCCCTAGATAAGCAGCTTGATGTTTTTGGCAATCCTACTTGAATGTCCCTAGTGTTGTCTTGACTTTTGCACACCTATATATGAATATTACCTGACATTGTAACAGTGAGGTGTAATGGGGGGCTTTTTAGTTGCTCTGGATTCCCATGTTCATGCAAGTAGTAGATTCAGGCTATTGATTGGACTAATTGCTTAGTTTATTTAAAACATTTAAACATTTTGAGGCCCTCACTTCAGTTTTGATCTGTGGCTCTCATACATGGAACTTAAATACCTCCAATAATCGATCTCATCTCAAAATTGTACAAGTTTGCTAGCAATGCAATGCCATTAAATACATAAACCAAGAAATCTGTATTTTCTTATTCAGGTGATTGAATTTGTTCAATTTAAAGAACGATTGCAACGCTCTAATCAGTATTTAATGGCAAGGGTTGAATCACGCATACTACAGCTAAAGCAGAATGCAGATAACATCGAAGAAGAAGAGGTAACTCATACTTTGCCATTCTAAAAATGAGTGCCTTTCAATGCTTTCATCATTATATAACAAGAACATGTTTTCTTATAGGGTGTTCTTGAAAGCTTGAAAAGCGGGATTCATTTTCTTGAGCTTTCTAATGAGATTGGATACAATTCTTTGACATTCAATGAAGATTGGCAGTCAAGGCCATGGTGGACACCAACTCCAGAGAAGAATTATCTTTTAGGTCTGTCAGCTTGCACTCTGTTTCCAAATGTAGTTGTAATTGCTTCTCTTCAGTATTCTTCAACATTATTTCATCCTCTTAGAATTGCCTAGTGTATGATTTATCTTGTTAACACCAGCAAAGCTTTTTCTACATGTGTAGAAAGTTAATACATTTTCCCCTCTTCATTTTTTGTGCGAACTTCTTAGACGTTAAAATTTTTTTTTCAGTATTTAAAACTCGAAAGAAAAAATTTATTTCGTGTCATGCGGTATTGCATTTGAGATTATGTCTTGGTTTTCATTTATCTTCTGTTCATTCCTTTCATTATATTTTTTTTTTGTACTGACAATTGTCTTTTCCAGGTCCATTTGAAGGAATCTCTTACTGTCCAAAAGAAAACTTGGTAATTACTTTTTCTCCATGACTTTGTAATTCCCATGTAATATTCCCCAATCTTTATGTGACTTTGGATTGCTTCTTTATGTTGAGTGAATCCAGGTGCAAGAAAGGGAAGCAAATGTCCGGAGAGTTGTTGAGAGGAAATCCCTTCTTCCTCGGATGATATATTTGTCCATTCAGAGTGCGTCGGCATCCCTCAAGGAGAATTTGGAAGTCAATGGCTCAATGTCTGACCCGAACATTTCCTCAGAGCTTAAGTATTTGCTTGATCGATATGCAAAGATGTTTGGATTTTCTTTGAGTGATGCAATTGAAGTGGCCATGGGGGTTTCTAATGGCCTAAAGTCTTTTGAGGTAAGATACTTCTAACTGTTTGACTATAAGCACATGTTTCCTTTTTCTTTATTGTTTCATTCTTCACATGTTATTGAATTTTCGTGATTTCTCTTTGTTTAGACTTCTATGATTAGGTCTCGAGTGTTGTTTATTGGGCTTCTTTACAATGGCACAAACACCTTAGATATGATGGTCAAACTGTTTCTGAGTATGGAACTGTGTTGAATTAGCAAGAGATGCTCAAGAAATTTTTTACCTTTGGATTCCATAAGTTTGATAATTGATCTTCTAAATGTGCAATATTAAATATGTTTCCAAAAGTAACCTTATCTTGAAATTTTATGAGGTGAATTATGCAATGAGGGGTGTTCTTTCTACATCTTCGATGCCAGTAAGGCATACTCTTATTCATGAATACTGCAAGTCACCATGTCTATGTACACTGCTTTGAGTATCAAAAACTTGATTTACCCCATCCCTATGAGTAATCTCGATCCTATAATGCAGGCTTTTGGTGCGGACATTATTGACTGGTTGAATTTTGCTGTCTTTTTTAACGCGTGGAACTTGAATTCTCATGAAGTTGTGCAGCCAAATGTGGATGGATCTGGGCCCTGTACTTGGCATGTTGTGAATTCTCTGCTGAAGAAGTGTATTTTGGAGAAGGTCAGATCCATGGAATCACATATCTGCTCTCCCCAGGGTGATCTTCCTAGTTTGGTGCAATTGGTCACAGAACCATTGGCTTGGCACACTGTTGTAATACAGTCTTGCGTCCGATCATCTCTTCCATCTGGAAAGAAAAAGAAGAAAAGTGGATCTACAGACCAGTCACCTGTGTCTCACACAGTTCGGGATTCAATACAATCTATATGTGGCTTAGTAGAAGAGGTTGCAAAATGGTTAAAGCATCATATCAACAGGTCAGAAGATGAAAACTTAGATATCATACTCTCCTCAGTCCGAAGAAATGAGCATGATGAAGGGCCAGGACGGATATTCCAGGTACTTCAAACTTCAAACTCATCCATTAACAAGACAGAACTTGGTGATCAAATCTCCCAAGCTTTGAAGTCTTGGAGTCCTGTTGATGTTGCAAGGAAGATAACAACTGGACAGCGTACAGTACTTTTTGAATTTCTTCGAATTTGTGAATCAAAAATCAAGTCATTGCATGCATTGCAACAGCAAATGGCTCAGGTCTGAGAGATTTGGAGACACCCTTCATGCTTTTGGCCCATGTCTTGACTCTTTGCTTTATCTTATACGAATCTAAAAAATCTTTGCGCTCAAGTAATACATGGTTGTTCTAGTTTTTTATATTCACAAGTTTTCAGAAACGAGGGCATTTCTTTAAACTTGAGAGATTCATTACAGATTAGTGTGAGCTCTGGCTTTTAAAGCAGTTTTGATATTTTTCTCAAAAAGTTTTTTGATCGGAGTGTACACAATTAACATTCTTTTCTGTCGTCAGATTTGTTTCAGATTGCTGCAGGCTTGTAACTTTGTTTTTAAGAAAATTTTGGCGATGTATCATCTATGTAGTTTTGTTGTTTAGCCTTTTGATGCAGTAGAAATCAGTCATCAGTATCCGTTTGATCTTTGTATGCATTTGGTGCATGAAATCTTTGTATGCATATGTGGATTAGTTGTTCGTTAGCAAGAGAGTAAATTGAAAGGGAGAATAATTGTTACTATTTATTCTTAATAATGTAGATGCATCACATAATCTTTCAAAATTCAGTTAAGGGAGTTCCGGATTCTATAGGTAAAAAATGTCCACGGCAATGACAGCATGAACCCCTGATGTATACTAATACTGCATTTGCTATCAACACCAACCAACAAATCTATAACAGAAAATGTATACGTGGTAACACAACCTTCCATTGTTGAGGACAAGTTTCATTCAACAACAAAGGTCAGTTGGCAGGCTACCTAATTCATTTTATGATCACATTAATAATCAATACACTGATGGGTATTAAGTTACAGCTTATCCTTTTCACTTACAAAGAAAAATCTTATCTGCAGATCTTTCAAACCTGCTTCATTTCAATATTAATCACCTAATACATCACAACAAAAACCCTACTTATTTCATCAATTAGTTGCTTGATTGATGCCTACTCATTTATCAAGTAAAATATACAAACATCTGCAAATTATAACAGCTTGGTTGAATTCTGGAGTTTAGTGCCATTTCTTTCAACGAAAGAAAGAAATTTCTCTGCTTCATTACAATTACTGTCAAAGTCAAAATGGCCTTATACTTGTCTTCCAACCTGAGGTGTATACACTCCATAATAAAGTAGTAACAGATGCGTATCTCTTTAGAACCTGTCAAGGTCCTCTTAACTTTTTTATATTCAGAAACAGACTATAAAAAGATAACAAACAAAAGTCATAGAAGAAAATGGAGTTGATGACTAATTTTGAATACCCTTCTTGTATTTATGAGAATAAACGTTGTCAAAACCCATGGACTTTGGAGTATTACCTTTTTCAGATACTCTAATAGAAAAAAAAAATGTTGTATTCTAAATCCAAACATACACCTATTCTATTTCCTTTACCAAACCCAAACTAATATTTCAACCCCACCCAACTGTCCTATGATTCCTATTTTCTAATACTATTTTCAGAAACAAACAAAATTTGCTTACTAAACCTGAACCCAGAAGTTGGAAGTGCAAAATCAAACTGCTTTGAGGAAAAGTATATATGGTCCACATGACATGACAGCCCCATAAAAATTGTTGAGCTAACAACTAAACTAGTAGATTTTTCACTGATCATGAACTAATCCAAAGTACAGAATCAGAGTTTACAGGGTTGCTGAACAAGAGCTAATATTTTACTATCTGATTATTTTTTTATTGCTCAAAAAGGACAATAAGTTCAACAGTAAAACAAACGAATTTGATTCCCTGATGTTATTTAACTAAAATAATCAAACATTTGAGTCATAGAAATACATTTTTTTAAGAGCTCCAGAACTGCACAAAACATACAGGATGTTATCCAGGACGATGCGGGGAAATGCATTGTTAGGAAAGAAACAAAGGTTTTGATGGCAGGACTGGATTTCTAAGGCAAGAAACTACTCGACGTGAGTTGTAATGAACGAGTAGTAAGTGCCCAATGAGCAGATTAAATGAGAATTGAACATGTTTCTAACTCAACCTTTAATGTGCCAAGTACAGAATTTACATATAATTAACAAATTGATGGAGCTGGTCATCTAGTGGGTTCACCAAATCCTCTTTAAAGTTGGACTATGGTGTCCTGAATCTAAGTATATCCCTGTTGACTAAAAACCTAACTCGCTAACATCAATTCCTATATTTCCCTATTTGAGAAATTAAAAATACGGGCTAATCCCCTGTCCTTTCCCGCTTTATGTTAGTATAAATAGTTGCCTTTCCATGGTCTAATTCACACATCATCTCCTAAAACTTCACTCAACAAAGACTAAAACAGAATATGGAGCTTCTCAAACTTACAGTCAAGCCATGGAGCTCTTGCCTCTTACTTGGCTTGTTTGTCATCTTTGCTTTCCTAGCATCTCTCTCGGTTGCTGAAATCCACTACCATGAGTTTGTCGTATGTTATTTACAACTTTCATATCCTATCAGAAAGAAATGTTATTCACATCACCACTATCGTGTTGTTTAAAATGAAACAATTATGGTGACTTTGTTTTCTCTTTTGATTGATGTAGGTTCAAGCGAAACCAGTGAAGAGGCTGTGCAGAACCCATAACAGTATTACAGTGAATGGACAGTTCCCAGGGCCAACACTGCAAGTGCGAGATGGCGACACTCTTGTGATCAAGGCTATAAACAACGCTCAATACAACGTCACTCTCCACTGGTATTTCCCTTCATTTATAATAAAATGTGTAGGAAATTAAAGCAGCAGCAGCATAAGATAACTATATGCAACAACAGTACATGATTATTTTTAAACTTATACACACACATTGGTTCTATGAATTATATAAACATTTTAGTAAGCATGTAAGATATTATCATGCGTTCAAACTTAAGACGTGAACTCAATGAGAAAATGTGGTTCAAACCAAACACGATTCTCTTAACACAAATCACTATATTACATCCATCAGTTACACTCTGAACTTAAGGCACTAATACCTTTCGATATTCTAAATACTGAACAGGCATGGAATACGCCAGCTCCGCAATCCATGGGCAGATGGCCCTGAATATGTGACTCAGTGCCCGATTCGACCAGGACAGAGTTACACCTACAGATTCACCATCAAAAACCAAGAGGGGACTTTATGGTGGCACGCTCACAGCAGATGGCTTAGAGCCACCGTCTATGGAGCTCTCATCATCTACCCTCGATTGGGTGTTCCATATCCCTTCCCAATGCCAAAGAAAGAAATTCCAATTCTTCTTGGTAACTTATTTTTTTCCATCTTAAAAATTATAAATCAATCTATTTAGCATATTATGAAATAATGAAACAACTCTTAACATATGATGATGGCCATAAACAGGGGAATGGTGGGACAGAAACCCCATGGATGTCCTAAAGCTGGCAACTTTCACAGGAGCAGCTCCAAATGTGTCTGATGCATATACCATTAATGGTCAACCAGGCGATCTATACAGATGTTCAAGCAAAGGTTTGCTAGTAATACTCTTTTGCGATCTTGCTTTCACTTAGCTAGATAGATAACTCGCTAACTTCTTTTTGTTTGGTGTGTAATATGCTTTCTAGTATGGCAAAGTTAACAACTTGACTATAACCTGCAATGCAGAAACTGTTAGATTTCCAGTGGTATCTGGCGAGACAATTCTTCTAAGAATTATCAACTCTGCATTGAATCAAGAACTCTTCTTTGGCGTGGCCAACCATAAACTAACTGTTGTTGGCGTCGATTCTTCCTATACCAAACCTTTCACAACCTCAGTCATAATGTTAGGTCCTGGTCAGACGACAAATGTTCTCCTTACAGCTGATCAAGCCCCAGCTCGCTACTACATGGCAGCACATGCCTACAACTCTGCCAATGCACCCTTTGACAATACCACCACCACGGCGATCCTCGAGTACAAGTCTGTTCCCTGTAATGCTAAGAAAGGGAAATCTTCAACTCCAATCTTCCCACAACTCCCAGGCTTTAATGACACAGCCACTGCAACTGCATTCACTGCCCAGGTCAAAAGTCTATCACAGGTCAAAGTGCCAACTGTTATTGATCATAACCTATTTTTCACAGTAGGTTTAGGACTCATCAACTGCACAAATCCTAACAGCCCCCGCTGTCAAGGTCCAAATGGAACCCGTTTTGCCGCCAGTATAAACAATGTCTCTTTCGTATTCCCTAGGATCAATTCCCTAATGCAAGCCTACTACCAAGGTCAACCTGGTGTCTTCACCACAAACTTTCCGCCAGTTCCTCCAGTGCAATTTGATTATACAGGCAATGTAAGCCGTGGTCTCTGGCAACCAGTTAAAGAACTAAACTTTACAAGCTGAAGTATGGTTCCACAGTACAAATTGTATTGCAGGACACAAGCATAGTCACTATTGAGAACCACCCTATGCATCTTCATGGATATGAATTCTATGTCGTGGGTATGGGTTTCGGTAACTTTAACCCCAGCAGAGATACAGCAAAGTTCAACCTCATTAACCCGCCGAGAAGGAATACAATTGGAACACCTCCGGGAGGATGGGTTGCCATCCAATTTGTGGCTAACAATCCAGGTGATCTACTAAATTCATATGTATTTCACTCGGGCACATTTTGTACTCATTATTTATTAACTATATGAAACTTTTCTCTAATTAAATCATCTGTTGGAACAGGAATTTGGCTGATGCATTGTCACATTGATTCACATTTAAATTGGGGTCTGGCAATGGCTTTCCTAGTTGAGAATGGAGTTGGGAAATTGCAGACCGTACAGCCTCCACCACTAGATCTGCCCCGATGTTAAGATTAGTAACAAAGCATCCCAGTAATTGAATCTAGTTTTCCTGATAAAATGATTTGTTTTCTCGGGTCCTTATATTTGTTTGGTTTAGTTGGATTCATGGAATCTTAGTTGTACTTCTTTTCCACAAGTCAGTCCAATTGAATGTTGTTCGTCAAGCAATGATTTGGCATGTTTCTTAATATAGTGTATTGTTTGTTAGAATCAATGAAAAGGATTTCATTTCAAAGTCTGTGTGGAACTTGATGAACAGATGTGAAATCTCATCTAACCTACCTGTAGGATAAGGCGGTGAAGATGATTTAGATCCTCAGATAATGCCCAAAACCATCCAAATTAAATCGGCCTTTTCAATGAATATGACGCCTTTGCTAGACCTAGCTAAGACAAGTGCCAGCAACCTGGAACACGCACAATGAATGTGGCATGATTAATGCAATGCACATCATGCTAACAAGAGAAGAATAAAATAAAAACAAGAGTCTTTTTTCTTTTTTCTCTATACGACCGATTAAGATCAACAGTAAAAGCAAATGACAAAAGAACAGCCTGAAAATCAAATCAGAAATGTCCATACAACATAGTACAATGAATCACCTTCTAGTCTGATTCCACATTTTACGAGTTCTGACTGGCTTCAAGTCTCAATATTCAGGCAACAAATTTCATACAGCGAGTATCGTCATGTATATGCTGGCAACGTATGGAACAAAAGCGCATACCACACTTGACACATGTATAGCCACCAGTAAATCCACAAACAGTGCAGAAATGGCGGCGAGAAGTGGAGCTCGGAGGTCCCACTGCCGCCCTCAAATAGGAGGGAACATGGGGAGGCAAGGATTCAAGGTTTGCCTGTTAATTATACAGTAAACAGTCATGATTTTAGAGAACGAATACGATATAAACAAACAAATACACACAGAGGCCCTTACCTCATGTAAGAGCTCAAAAAATGATCTTGGGGCTTTCCTAGCATCCTCAAGCGCTTTGGCTTGACGGGTTTTACGCTTAGTACCCTTTAACTGCTTCTTCTGTATGTAAACTACAATGCCAATTCAATTCATAATCTAAGTTTTGAGTATCAACTACTAATCAAAAACTAAGTTTGAGAATCAACTACTAATAAAAAACAAGTCTTTTTGAGTATCAACTTCTAAAAAGGAAAAAAAAAAAAAAAAAAAAAGGCTTTTTGAGTATCAACTACCAATCAAAACAAGACAAATATCATAAAATTTGAACGAGAAAATGAAAAAAGACCATCATCATCATCATCAAGAGAAGCGTCGTCGTCGTCGTCATGATTCTCCACGTGTTCGATTCCGGCATTATCGTTTTCCAGAGCTTCGAGCCGAGCAAGAGCTGCCTGAGAACACACACACACAAGACATATTGAAGCTCGAAAATTTTGTTTTGTTTAATCAAAAATGGGAATTATGAGAAGTTGAAACCTGACCTGAGTTCGATTGTCGCTGCTGGCAAGTGCCGCAACCATTTTTGGAGCAACCTTCCGGGTACGGGTCGACATTCGGCGTTCTTCCTCCATAGCTACTGTAAACGACACACTCTCTCTCTCTCTCGTGCGCCTTCCAGAGAAGAGACCCAAACCCAATACAGGGTATTGGAAGAGACGGGTCGGATAATGTGTAATGGGCCGGATCATAAGATGATTTTGTGGACCAACAATTTCAGCCCATATTTAAAATTACACAAATGGAAAAAATTTCTTATAGAAATCATGTATTCATTTAATTTTAATAATATTTCAATATTCTTATGAATTCTCGAAAATGAACAAGAAATTAATTCGGTGAAACTGCTAAAATAAATTTTTTTTATTTTAATTCTCAAAAAGAGAAGAACTAAAAGTATTTCTAACATTTACATGTTATAAAAGTTATTTTTTAAATACGAATATAATGTTGTTACAATTATAATAATTTCGTTAAGTTTATTTATAACTATTCACAAATTAATTAAAAAAATTAAATGAATTATGTTAACGTGTGAGTTATGTCAGTGCAATAAACAGCAGAGATAATGAGTTATCAATAAAATAAGATCAAAGACACAAAGTTTTTAAAGTGATTCGGCTGAAAATCAAAGTCTATATCTACTACTATATTATTGCTCTTAACTCTCTCTTCTTAGTATTTTTTTCCTCATAAATTTTGTAACCTTTGTAACAGTGGTGATCTTTCCCTTTATAGGGTTCAAGGGATTGTGTAATTACTAGTTTACATTGATTGAATTACTAGAAATCAGTAATAAAATATTCCCCTAATTATCGTAAATACATCAAAATACAATTACTTAATTATAGGGATTAAATACAAATTCAAATTCGATCAACTGATGTGACCAGATCCCTTAGATCATGGGATCTGCCCTTATCTGGAAAACACGCATCGAGCTGAGTGACCGCGAGCTCGAGCTAAAATGTGACAATGAGATGAGAGGTGACAAGGTCGAGATGATGTTTAGCTCACTGGAGCATCACAACATGCTTCGAATTTCAGGGGTTTAATAACTTCCTTATCTTTCGCAGTTGGAACTTGCCTACTGTAGTAGCCAAAATATGTCTGGCCCAAAGTATGGCCCAAAGACAAAGCCCATAGCTAAAAGTGGGACTACACTCTCATGTAGTACGACGGTGGCTCAGCATGAAGATCAAGTCGCACGACATGAAGTACCATCATATAGACGTACTAGTTCGAAGATCTTGTCGTACGACATGAAGCACTCATGTAGTACGACGACGTACTAGTTCGAAGATCTTGTCGTACGACATGAAGCACTCATGTAGTACGACGACGTACTAGTCCGAAGACTATGTCGCACGACATGAAGCACTTATGTAGTACGACCGTGCTACATCACCCAATCGTGGTCCAGATTGACAAGAAACCTACATGTCGTACGACATAGCATCTCCGTCGCTCCGAGGGAAACCAGATTGTGATCTACTTTGAAACAGGTCCTACAAAGTCATAATGACACTTGATGGCAGCCCAATCAAAAGGAGCACCCAGATGCTTTCTTGGTGGAAGACAGAGAAGAGAGAATGATGAGATCCCTCAAAAAGAAGAAGCATCAGTCTCCTATAAAGAGGAAGATAATCCCTCATAAAAAGGGACGGCCGAAAAACTGAGATCCAGATATTACTGAGAAAGAACCACACCCTCCGGCCATTGCTCATCTTCTCCGATCACCCTCCGACCTTACATCTCCTTTGATCAAAGAAACCCCAACTGTGAAGATAGCAGGAAGTATTTCTCACTCATCTCCATTTACAAACATTACACTTTTACTAGCACTCGCTAACTTGACCGTCGGAGTGACTTTGGCCGGCACCACCCCGGTGTCCCAGACGTCCTGCGGGTCACGTGCGTTCTGTCTTTGCAGGTTGTAGTGCCCCGTGTCCCCGAGTGATTTTTGAGGACTACAATTTGGCGCCCACCGTGGGGCACGACAATCTCTAAGCAAGCAAAGGTAGAACGCGGCAACCCCGACTATGTCATCTGACGATTTTCATCACGACGCGATGGAGGTTAGGGTACAACTCCTCATATCCCAGATGCAAGAGAATACCCAAAGGCTCCAAGCACTCGAACAAGAGAATCAACGAGTGTTGGCAGAGAACCAAGAATTGCAGAATAGGATCAGTTCGCTCACTGCCGTACGACCGTTTGGAGACGCTTCGACGTCCCAACCCGTGCCATTTGAGCAAGCCACTCACGCTACTTATTACGCGCCAGTCCGCCCGGACGAACATGGTACTACCGTTAGAGACCTCGATCCAACCCACGTGGGCTCAGAGCCCAACATTCGAGTTACTAGTGGACCCCATATCGTCGCACGACATACGACAGAGAATATACCAAATAGGATGGGAGGACATCGATCAGACGACGTGGCAAGAGCAATACAAGGAGTGCCACCTATATCCACTCCCAATGGCAACGTCGGCTCAACCCAACCAACCATCCCGCTACAAGGAACGTCATCCGGCCCTTCGCATTCAGCGCCGTCAGACTCAAACCGAGTGAGCGCCGAGCCGACCTTGGCCAACCGAGACTTGGCACGAAGGTTCACAGAGATGGAAGCACTCATCCAACGCATTCCGGGAATGCCCACTCCTATAAAGAAAAGTGCGGCCAATAGTTTTGCCGACTCTCCCTTCGTCGACACAATAGCATTGGTGGAGATGCCAAGGAAGTTCAACTTTCCAGGTATGAAGCAGTACGACGGTACGACGGATCCCGACGACCACATTGCGCAGTATCGACAACGGATGTTCACAGCCGCCGTCCCGCGTGACCTTAGGGAAGCATGTATGTGCAAAGGTTTCGGTTCAAGCCTCGTAGGACCTGCCCTACAATGGTACACCAACCTTCCCAATGTTTCCATCAACTCTTTTGCTCAACTCACTGACACCTTCGTAGAGCAGTTCGCTAGTAGTCGGAAGTTAGAAAAACAATCCGACGACCTTTACACAGTCAGCCAAAGGAGGAATGAACGCCTACGTGACTTTGTTGGCCGTTTCAACCATGAAAAAGTGTCCATCCCTCATTGCAACCAGGCGACAGCCATATCAGCCTTCCGCAAGGGTCTACTCTATGATTCCGATCTGTACAAGGAGCTCACCAAATACCCTTGTAAAACCATGGAAGACGTCCTCGCCAAGACATGGGCACAGATAAAATGGGAAGAAGACGAAGTAAACCATAAACCTAATAGAGCGAACTACAAGGAGGATAAGTCGGAGAGGATGGTCGAACAACGAATCAACACCCGACGCAGCGGGCCATATCCAGCCGTACCCCGAAGGGACAGCCGTATGATGTACGAGCGCCGGCGCGACGACAGACCACCAAGGCCGTTCGTTCGTCCAAAAAACATAACACCAGAATACAACTTGAACATCAGACCAACGGAGGTAGTTGCCATACTGAAAGGAATGGGTAGGTCGGTTCGTTGGCCAGACAAGATGATGAGCCCGCCGGATCAAAGAGACAACTCTAAATGGTGCGAATTCCATGGAGACCACGGCCATCGAACTGAGCATTGCGTGGCGCTACGATTGGAAGTGGCCGAACTACTCAAGAAAGGCCACCTTAAAGAATTCCTGACTGATAAAGGTAAGCAAACTTTTATGAATAAAGAGGGGTCGCGCGACATTGCTTCAATACCACCACCAGAACCTCCCAAACACGAGAGAACTGTGAACGTCATCTCTGGCGGGTCTGAAGTGAATGGAGTAACCTACTCGGAGGCAAAGCGCCACTCACGACAGGCCGGTCGTACGAACGTCCAACGAACTCGTACGGCGGATCCCACGTGTAACTACCCAATCAGTTTCAGCAGCGATGAGCACATGGATTTATTCAATCCCCACCACGACGCACTAGTCATCTCACTGACGGTGGCCAATTGTTTGATCAGACGGATCCTAGTGGACAATGGAAGCTCGACAAATGTACTCTTCCTCGACGCATTGAAAGAGATGCATATTGACGAGTGTAACATCATACGTCGCTCTACAATCCTTGTAGGATTTAGTGGGGAACACAAGAATACTCTGGGAGAAATCACCCTTCCAGTATACGCGGAAGGTGTCAACTTAAACACACGTTTCCTCATCCTGGACTGTCCGTCGTCCTACAACATAATCATGGGTCGCCCATGGATTCATGAGATGAGGGCAGTGCCCTCAACATATCATCAGGTCATCCGTTTCCCTACCAGATGGGGAGTTCACGAGATCCGAGGGCAGCAAAAGATCTCGCGTGACTGCTACCAAAACACTCTTAAAAGCAGGTCGTCCGACTTATAGCAATTACAGAATGAGAGCACCCCCACCAACAAAGACGAACCTGATATGGAAGAACTCGACGAAGTATCCATACATCCCGATTTTCCAGACCACAAAGTTAGTATCGGATCCCGCCTTCCACAAAATATCCGAGCAAGACTACTCAGCTTCTTGACAGCGCGGCACGACAGCTTTGCATGGTCGCACGCAGACATGATCGGAATTAGCCCAGAAGTCCTAGTGCATAAGTTGCAAGTCGACCCGGATCACCCACCTGTGAAGCAAAAAAGGAGGAAGTTCGCGCCCGAGCGCAACAAGGTTATAAATGAAGAAATCCAAAAGCTAATCGACATTGGCTCGGTGAGAGAAGTAAGTTACCCAGACTGGCTCGCGAACGTAGTGGTAGTGAAGAAAAAGAATGGGAAGTGGCGAGTTTGCATCGACTTCACAGACCTCAACAAAGCTTGTCCAAAGGATTCCTTCCCTCTCCCACACATCGACATGATGGTAGACGCTACGGCAGGCCACGAACTATTGAGCTTCATGGATGCATTCTCCGGTTACAACCAAATCCTTATGCATCCAGATGACCAAGAGAAGACTTCTTTCATCACGGAGCGCGGCATTTTTTGCTACAAAGTAATGCCATTCGGTCTCAAGAACGCTGGGGCAACCTACCAAAGATTAGTCAACAAAATGTTCGCAACCATGCTTGGACAGACTATGGAGGTCTATATCGACGACATGCTAGTGAAGTCATTAGTAGCAGACCAACACCTCGATCACCTCCGGCAGTCGTTCGACATCATCGACGAGTATGGGATGAAGCTTAATCCAACCAAATGCTCCTTCGGCGTTTCCTCGGGGAAGTTCCTTGGCTATTTAGTAACCAAGAGAGGCGTCGAGGCCAACCCAGATCAACTCCAGTCCGTCATGGATCTAAGGTCCCCCAAAAGCATCAAAGACGTACAAAAGCTAACTGGACGGCTCGCGGCCCTCAACCGATTCATTTCAAAGTCGTCTGAAAAATGTAAGCCTTTCTTCGATGCTCTAAGAAAGAGCAAGTCATTTGATTGGAATCAAACAAGCGAGGACGCCTTCCAAAATATAAAAAGGTATCTAGCAAGCCCGCCTCTACTATCCAAACCCAAGGAAGGCGAGACCCTCCTGCTCTACCTCGCTGTATCCGAAACGGCCATTAGCGCTGTATTGATAAGGGAGGAGGATGACAAACAACTCCCCGTATACTACATCAGCAAGACTCTACTCGATGCAGAGACAAGGTACGCCCAACTCGAAAAATTAGCCCTCGCACTAGTCACGGCCGCAAGGAAATTACGGCCGTACTTCCAATGCCACACTATTAGTGTACTCACTGCCTTCCCCTTGAAGAGTGTCCTACATAAACCTGAACTATCCGGCCGTCTAGTGAAATGGGCCGTAGAGCTGAGCGAGTACGACATCAGCTACCAACCTCGCACGGCGATCAAGTCGCAAGTACTGGCGGATTTCATAGCAGACTTCACACCAGGGATTCTACAACGAGCGGAGGAAGAACTTTGCACTATGTCGTGCGACACGCCAAGGGAGGAGTGGAGTTTAGCAGTTGATGGATCAAGTAACGCTAGAGGCAGCGGGCTGGGAATAGTACTTACCTCCCCTACGGAGCACGTCATCGAGAGGTCCATCAGATGTGGATTCAAGACCACCAACAACGAAGCCGAGTACGAAGCCCTCATAGCCGGGCTCACCTTGGCAAAGGACTTACACATCGAACGAATCAAGGTACGCAGTGACTCCCAATTAATTGTGAGACAATTGCAAGGGTCCTATCAAGCCAAGGATTTAAAAATGTCGGCCTACTTGACCTTGGTAAAAGAGTTACAAGCTTCATTCAAGTCATTCGACATCGAGCAAATACCCAGATCCGACAACGCGCATGCTGACGCACTGGCCAATCTTGGGTCCGCACTAGCTACCACAATTGAACGAACTATTCCAATGGTGTTCGTCCAATGGCCAGCCGTATGGAAGCCGACGAAGCTGGAAATCAAACCAATTTCGGACAAGCCCACTTGGATTACCCCGATCCACGACTATTTGAGGGACGACACCCTCCCATCTGACAAGGTAGAAGCTCGAAGAATTAAAATCAAAGCCGCCCGATTTTCTATAATAGAAGGTCAACTTTACAAGCGATCCTACTCCGGGCCCTACCTCAAATGTGTCGACCCAGTCGAAGCTCAGCAAGTACTCAAGGACTTACACGAGGGACAATGTGGAAATCACTCGGCCGGGAGAAGCCTAGCCAATAGAGCAATCACGGCCGGGTATTACTGGCCTACCATGCGATCCGAGTCGCACGACCTCGTCAAAAGGTGCGACCCCTGTCAGCGCTTCGCCCACGTTTCACATCAACACCCGGAAAGACTCCACCCCATCTCAGCACCATGGCCCTTCATGAAGTGGGGCATGGACATAGTAGGGAAATTGCCCGTCGCTACCGGAGGAAAAGTCTACATGCTAGCCGTAACCGACTACTTCACAAAATGGGTCGAAGCCGAATCATATGTAAGAATCAAAGACGCCGAGGTAAAAAGCTTCATTTGGAAGAATGTCATATGCCGCTACGGAGTTCCACAGGAAATAGTCACCGACAATGGCTCACAATTTATTTCATATGATTTCCAAGACTTTTGCGACAAGTGGAGCATCAAACTAAGCTATTCAAGCCCAAGATACCCTCAAGCTAACGGACAAGCAGAATCCACTAACAAGACAATCATGTCCACCCTCAAGAAGCGACTCGACCAATGCAAAGGGAAGTGGGCCGATGAGCTACCAGGTGTGCTATGGTCTTACCGTACGACGGTCAGGACGTCAACAGGAGAAACACCATTCTCTCTATCTTACGGCTCAGAAGCCGTCATAGCAACAGAAGCTGACTACCCTTCTTATAGGATACGACACGCAACAGAAGAAGCAAACGACAGAGAATTACTGAGTGAACTCGACACAATCGACGAGCGCCGCGACAAGGCCGCAATCAGATTGGCCGTATACCAACAACGAGTCGCCCGCCATTATAACAGAAGTGTTCGTCTCAAGTCATTCCATATTGGAGATTGGGTTCTTCGCCGCGTCTTCCAAAACACAAAGGAAAAAGGAGCAGGCAAATTCGGTCCTACGTGGGAGGGACCATATCAAATCACCAATGTATTTGGAAATGGAGCCTATAAACTACGATGTACAGATGGCATGGAGATCGGCAACAGCTGGAACGCGTGCCATCTAAAACAATATCAGTTTTAGAAATATATATATATATATATATATCTATCTATATATTTCGAATTTTATCACTCTACAATATTTTTTACGCAGGTCAGCATTGCACAGTCTATCTTAAACTACATCACAAGTTGCAGTGTGCAACTGAGCAGTTACACACTCCAACTGGGGCAATTCAATATCACAAACAACAGATCACGACCTGCATTCATGGTCGCCATCTCCACACGGTCACATGACCCGCACTCAAGGTCATGAACCACGACCTGCATTCATGGTCGCCATCTCCACACGGTCACATGACCCGCACTCAAGGTCATGAACCACGACCTGCATTCATGGTCGCCATCTCCACACGGTCACATGACCCGCACTCAAGGTCATGAACCACGACCTGCATTCATGGTCGCCATCTCCACACGGTCACATGACCCGCACTCAAGGTCATGGAACCAGCGACCTGCATTCATGGTCGCCATCTCCACACGGTCACATGACCCGCACTCAAGGTCATGACCACGACCTGCATTCATGGTCGCCATCTCCACACGGTCACATGACCCGCACTCAAGGTCATGAACCACGACCTGCATTCATGGTCGCCATCTCCACACGGTCACATGACCCGCACTCAAGGTCATGGACCACGACCTGCATTCATGGTCGCCATCTCCACACGGTCACATGACCCGCACTCAAGGTCATGGACCAGCGACCTGCATTCATGGTCGCCATCTCCACACGGTCACATGACCCGCACTCAAGGTCATGAACCACGACCTGCATTCATGGTCGCCATCTCCACACGGTCACATGACCCGCACTCAAGGTCATGGATTTTCCATCTCCAACAGATCACGCAATCAGAAAAAGAAATTACTATCATAAAAAGCATACGACATCAAGGAAAAATTAACATACTTCATATATTAAGAAAAATTGTTGTTTAAACAGAGCATACATTAAAGCAAAACTAAAAATAAATAAATACGTTCAACAAATTTTTACAACCCCTTATGGGGCAAGGTCATCATGCTCTCCAGTCGGCTGGGCAGCCAAGGCTACGATGGCCGAACCTTCTGGAGGAGGAGGAACAGGTTCTTCACCAGGCTTCTCATCGGCTTCATCCTCATCATAGCGCGACAGTTCCTCGTGGTCGGCGATCCAGCTATCAACCTTCCACTCGGTCGCGCGACCGTCCCTGTACTCCCTCATCAAATCCGCGCGAGTCTTAATGACTGCATTGAGGACGTTATCCTCTGCCTTGTCATACAGGGAGTCATAATCAGCCTCCTTAGCCTTCAGTTTAGCCTCCAGTTTGTCGACGCTCGATTTGAGCCTGTTCAACTCCAAAGTGGCCTCCACCGCTCGACTCGAGGCTTCAAGGGCAGTCTTCTTGGCCTCTACATTCGAAGCCTTCAGCATTTCATTGTCAGCCTTCAAGCTCTGGTTGCTCACCTTCAGGTCCCTCACCTTCTTGAGGGCGACGCCCAGCTCCTCCTTCAGGTGGATGTGCGACTGAAGAGCCTACACAAAATAAAAATACAAGTCAAAACAAATTATAAAACAGTTAAGACAGAATATACAAATGAATATGTCGCACGACCATACCTGGAAGAGATGACCAAGTCCCCAGTCAGCAGCTTGGGAAAGACCCATCTCCCTTAGGCGACTCTTGTCCTCAGGCAGCAGCAGCCGCTCGACTTGTGGAAGGATCGACCCCACATTGGAGTATGCAGAGGCATCCTGTGGGAAGACTAGGTCGACCGAAGCGTCGACACCAGATGCCGAATCCTCCCTTCTTCTTTTCCTCCCAGCAGAAGAAACATCTTGGGAGGTCTTGGTACGACTAGAAGGAGGAGGTGGAGGAGTGGAGGCCGCTTGATCGCTCGACTCAGATTTCTTCTTGCCCTTTCTCTTCTCCCTCAGCCTCTTCATTGCATCATCAGCAGCAGGTGCAGCGATCTCTCCAGCCATAATATCAACTGCAAAGCGTCGCTCGACGTATAAAATGGGAGTCAGGAATCGAGTGCCGTACAGTCGCTCGACACAATGCCTGACCCTGACAAACTCCACTAAATTTTTGAAGGCAGGGTAGGGAGTACCTGGCTCGTTTATAATGCTAAATTTCCAGAGATGACTCGGCCGCAAGTTCTCCTCCGATAGTATACTCCTCCAACTCCTATCTTTGACGTCGTACGACAGAACCTTTTCCGTACGCGTCACACACGTCAACCCAACTACTGATTGAGGCGCTCCTGTGTTCACTACAAAACAAACACAAAAGGAGTTAGTAAGAAAAAATTGCAAAGACAGTCGCACGACGCTACTAACATAAAGACTCACCAGCCTTAGACCAAGTCGCACGGACAACGGTTTCCCCGAGAGGCCAATCAACAAGCAGGCCCCTCGCGAAGAAATACCTGTCCTTCCACAACCTATCATTTGTGGTTAGCTCCGTGATCAAATGCGTCCTGTTAGGTCGAAGGTTTAAATTATAGCGCCCTTTCTCTGTGTCGTGCTCCCGCACGGTATACGAGTAGAAAAGATCGGGGAGCTCGAAGACTATCCCTTCTCTCGTACACAACAGATCCAGCGCCAGCAGGATCCTCCAGCTGTTGGGCATCAGCTGCCCTGGGGCAAGCTCGAAGTGATCTAGCACCCTCCTCAGTAGTCCGACTACTGGCAGCCTGAATCCCACCCGCTGGAACGGGAACTCGTACAAACAGGTCCATCCTGGGACGTCCCAGTCTGGCCTCTCCTCCTTATAAGGTGCCCTCAGCGCGACACCATCAGGAATACCATAGGTGAATCGAAGGCGCATGACGTCGTCCTCAGTCAACACGCTAGCCGGGTTATTCAAAAGCAACCCTAGCGGCCTACTGGGTCCCATTGGACACGGGCCTGCTGCGTCGCCCGGCAGCTCGACTAAAGGCACTCCCATTGCTACGTCGTCCGTCACTCGCGATGTACCAGCAAGAGAAACTGTCACGGTGTCGTACGACGAGGAAGCAATGGTTACTTCAGCACTCGCTGCCTCTGACTCTCCCCATGAGTCGTACGACAGATCTATTGGATCGTCGTATCCACGCCCAGAGGTACTGGGAGGACTTTCATCTCCTCGACTCGACATCAGACCTACAAGTCGAACGACAGTAGCCAATAGTTAGTATTATAACCTAGATCAAAGACTTGGCACGACCTGATATCAGCTCCCAAGACTGTTAAGAAGGTCGTGCGACCTATACGTCTTGGCTACTGTCGTGCGACCTAGACTCTACAAACAATTTGTGCCTAAACCTAACTCTAGATTTTCGATCTAACAAACTTTAAAAACTTTTTTAAAGTTTTTCTTAAAGACTATTCGAAGAACATAAGAAAAACCCAGATTTTACACAAATAAAAAATCAAAAGAACGAGGGAACCAAGAAAAACTTACCAAATGGAGCAAAATAATCACTACTTCGCCGGAATACGCGTGAAAATGTCGAAAAAACGATCAAAAAACACCGGAGGAGCTTGCACAGGCGACTGGTTCCCAGAGAGAGAAAGAAAATGAGAGAGAAAGCTAGAAAATTGAAAATGAAGAAGAAAAGGAAAGGGCGGCAATTAAAAGAAAGCATTGCTGACGTGTCAGCTTCTCATTGGACACATACTCCCATAACCTATCATGAGCCAGGCATGCACGCTGCCCATAAAAACTGCATTTATTTCGGCACGGATATCGAGGAATCATTTGAAGACCAAACGCTCCTTCTCTAAGTGACATTGTCGCACGACAAATGGCAAAACTTACGCGTTGTCATCCACTCACCAACACTGATACACTCTCTCAGAAGGACAGAGTCGTGCGACAATGTCGAACCAGCCTTAGAATTCACACATACATATCCATGTCTACATGTCGTACGACACAAACCCCTTGGCTTTTTTAAATCCAATGCGTTTGGGGGCAAACTGTAGTAGCCAAAATATGTCTGGCCCAAAGTATGGCCCAAAGACAAAGCCCATAGCTAAAAGTGGGACTACACTCTCATGTAGTACGACGGTGGCTCAGCATGAAGATCAAGTCGCACGACATGAAGTACCATCATATAGACGTACTAGTTCGAAGATCTTGTCGTACGACATGAAGCACTCATGTAGTACGACGACGTACTAGTTCGAAGATCTTGTCGTACGACATGAAGCACTCATGTAGTACGACGACGTACTAGTCCGAAGACTATGTCGCACGACATGAAGCACTTATGTAGTACGACCGTGCTACATCACCCAATCGTGGTCCAGATTGACAAGAAACCTACATGTCGTACGACATAGCATCTCCGTCGCTCCGAGGGAAACCAGATTGTGATCTACTTTGAAACAGGTCCTACAAAGTCATAATGACACTTGATGGCAGCCCAATCAAAAGGAGCACCCAGATGCTTTCTTGGTGGAAGACAGAGAAGAGAGAATGATGAGATCCCTCAAAAAGAAGAAGCATCAGTCTCCTATAAAGAGGAAGATAATCCCTCATAAAAAGGGACGGCCGAAAAACTGAGATCCAGATATTACTGAGAAAGAACCACACCCTCCGGCCATTGCTCATCTTCTCCGATCACCCTCCGACCTTACATCTCCTTTGATCAAAGAAACCCCAACTGTGAAGATAGCAGGAAGTATTTCTCACTCATCTCCATTTACAAACATTACACTTTTACTAGCACTCGCTAACTTGACCGTCGGAGTGACTTTGGCCGGCACCACCCCGGTGTCCCAGACGTCCTGCGGGTCACGTGCGTTCTGTCTTTGCAGGTTGTAGTGCCCCGTGTCCCCGAGTGATTTTTGAGGACTACACCTACTACTTCAATTTCACCACCTTTCCCAGTCTATTGGGCTCTGTTGACGTTTTCAGGTCCATTGGACTTATAAAATTATATGCATAACAGATTATGATGTGTGTGATAAAATGATTATCGATAATGATAGTGGGTATAATATGTATATTTTTTATAGTTTATAAAAATTTATAAGTGTGTAATTTTATCTTAATATAAAATGAACCTACATCTATATTCAATCAGAGGTGATAATTGATAAATTTGGCAAGGTTGGGATTTTGAGTAAATACTTTTAACATATAGGTATATACAAAGGGCTAAGGGCACTACATTTACATTTTTCCTGAAATGCATGGAAATTTCCCTCGCGAGACTCCCGAAGGAGGAGGCAGCGGCGGCGCCCCTCCCCGGCTTCGCAAAATCTGTTGTTGTACGACCAACACCGACGATGTGGTACCAAAATCCGCCGACGCTATATAATCTCCTATGATTCCAAGCTCATTGTCTTCACTCCAGTCGGCCAATCCCTCCAAAAGTACTGGATTGATCCCTTGTTTTCTCCCAACAATCCACAGATCGTAGTAAGCGTCGTCGTTCAAAGCCTGGATGGCCGCAACCGTCTCCGCTCCGTTCCTCACCACCACTTCTCTGTACACCACCCTCTCGTTGGCTTCGTTCTTCACCCAGAACCACGTCACCACCCCATCGTCCAGCTTCTTCTCCATCTCGTTGTCACCCTCGTAGTTGTGCGAGAGGAATCTAATCACTATCACAGCCACATCGGGATTCCCCGCCATCCGGTCCGCATATGCCAGCGCTTCCCTCGAGTCCGCTCCTCCCAGAAACAGCACCACGAACTGGTGGACGGAGTGCTGCAACGAACAGCCCGCTAACGGGTTCCGGAAGTTTCCCTTGTCGACGAGAATCCCAACGGAGCACGGCGCATGCCCCAGGACGTCCACGTTCATGGAGTGCAGCCCACCCCGGAAAAACTCGGTCCCGCCGAGGTTTCCCGGGTACTCCTTGTGAAAAGGCAAGATAATCAAAGTGGCTCTGTGTTCGAGAGCCAGCTCGCAGATGTTTTGGTACATTGACTGAAGTGGAGCCATGGCCGTGAAAGCGTGGACATTGAACTCTCCTCTAGATTCTTGGTACTGTTTGAGTGCACTGTGGATGTTGTCTTCTGGGGTTTCGTTGGAGTTCTCTTCCTCCTCGTCGTAGTCGATGAAGACGGGCATTCCACGGCCGACGAGCTCGACGAGATGGAGAGCATAGACACTTAACGGACTGTTTAGGGTTGGGTAGGAGACTTCGAGGAGGTTGATGAAGCCGGCCACTGTTTCTTGGTCGTGTATGCAGACAACCACACGAAGCTCAGTGTTTGGCGGGTGGTGTTGGATGGTTCTTCTCTTGTTCACCATGTACGGCCTTGTCGGATCGTATAATAAGCTGATCATTGGTGTAGCTATTCCAGTCATAACAACTGTCGATAACACCAACAACGTGAAACCTGGGACCTGTACTATCTGCTACTTCATGTGAAAAGCATAAAATTAGTTGAAGGCATTTTGTCAATCCAGTGAATGAACAAGAGAAGGTCTGGGAAAAGAAAGAATACCATTTTGTCAATCCAGTGTATGAACAACAGAAGCTCGACTTGACCTCTCAAGCTCAAAACGAGGCTGAGCGTGAGACTATCTCTAAATGGAATTTCATACAAGAGAGAAGACAATAGAACCCCAACAACTTTGGAGACGTAACCAGTCAAAACCATGGCAAAGAGTGGTGCCAAACCAGACCAACCCACCGCACCCATTGCGAAAACATCAGTATACAACCCCACTACAGCAAACGAGAAGGGCATTAGAAAGTGCACCACAAACGTCTCGGTCCTCTCCACCAGCGTAGCACCAAGAGGAGGCCCATCCGGTATGACCAGCCCCAACCACAGAGGACCATTCGCGATGGCCATACCAAACATGTCCGTCAAGAACCCCATCGCCATAACCCCCACCAGAATCGCCACCACATACCCCTGACTGACGGCCTTCCCTTCCGGGGTCCTATGCACAATCCACTTCATGATACGTCGAACGACCGTGAAGAAGAAAACCATTAGGATCACTAGCGATATCAAGTACCACACACCGTTCATATGGTGCGCTTCCCCTTGTTTCACTGCCTCAAACGCAATGATCGCATTGATTCCTATCAGATCACTGATAATGGCCGTCGACATCGCCAAGCGACCCACTTCAGAGCTGAGCAGGTTCAGCTCTCTGAGTATAGGATTCAGGACCGGAAACGATGTTATAGCTAACGACGAAGATATTGCTCCTATGGAGCTTATTCTAGCAAGATCTTTTTCCATGTATTTTCTTGTGACAAATGCAACAATGGCCACCGTTACTGTGGGAAGGATAACTCCGCAAAGTGCTATGTAGAATTGCTTTTTACCTGATCTTCTAACGTAGGTCATATCCATTTTAACTCCTGCTAAGAAGAGGAAGAACATGAACCCCATGATTCCTAAGTTTTTCAGCACGAACTGGGCATTGTCTGGAAAGAACTCTGCTGTAAACTTCTTGTTGCGGCCCAAAATGGAGGGTCCAATGATTATGCCACCCTTTGAAATTATCAATTCATCAAAAAAACACAAAATTAGACGGAGATTAAAAACAGACTATATATTTCATTTTATAAACAGTAAAAAATGAACACATCAGAGACACAAATTAATCAAGCCGGAGCATACTCATCATCAAGGTATGTAACTATTAAATTAATAAGTCTTTTACACTCCTTATCTTCTACAAACATGTGTTTAATCAAGTAAATAAATATTGAGGCATCCAAATTTATCAAAATATTTATGGAAATATCAAACGTTGCACCAAACTTTCGATATTTCAAATTATTATTTTATATATATATAAGTACCAATGACATGCAATATGATGAATAAAAATCTAGTTATTCATAGGTGCATCTTAGGTAATATTTTTTTGGCATAAATTCAATCTCTCCTGATAAACCAAAACCAAAACAAATAAATAAAATCAAGAGGAGAAAAAGAAACATTACAATGATCTCGGAGATAACCCGAGGCTGTTTAAGAGGCTTGAGAAGAAATCGAACGATCCAAGTAGTCAAAATCACGAAAACAATCTCAAACAACATCACAGTGAAGGAGTACTCCAAAGGATTTTCTCCATAGAAGATGCCCAACGAATGATCTTTGTGAGTTGGCCTACATATCTTTGAATATTTTGGATTGATGGCTTCTGGCACTGACTCGTATGGATAATCGGCAGCAATATGTACTATGTTTTGAAACATTTTGAAATAAGCCGGCCACGTTTCGAGTCCCAGGATCAGGAGAATCATATAAAGACTGGAAAAACCCTAGCCATGTAATGCTAGAGAAGAGAAGGTTCTTAATTTCAAGGGTTGAAAATGTTTTTATTACAATTTGCAAGAGTTCATCGATTTTCACTTCTGATATATATACACTTGACTATACCTAATTATCCTATTGAAAATTTTAATTACTACAACATGAATGAACAAGGCTAAGTCGATCTCATGGCAAACCTAATCATAATACAAATTGTAATTAGGAGGCTCCATTTTTGTAATAGAAAATGATGAAAAATCATGGTAAAATATTGTTTTAAGTATTGATATATCCTAACATCACTTGAACATAAATGGCTTCATGATCAAAATTTCCAGCCTCATCTCTTCAAGTTCAATACGATTCTCAATTTCCATATCAATACAAGTAATCTCCAACCAAAAACCAGTAGTATTAGTGATGTGTTTCAAGAAATTGTAAAGAAAGAAGAAAGCTATTGTATGGGGATGAGCAAACAGGACCCACAACAATTACTGAGTCAATTTAATGGAGATACTGAATTTGGTCATTAATTTTTTTGCAGAGGAATAATGAGATACAATATGGATCACCAGCACCACCCATCAGGGGTTTCTAATCACCCAAAAACTAGGCGGCTTTTGTGCTCTTGCTTTAATATGTTGCAGATATATGGTGTTACAGCCACCACTTGTTTACAGAAGAAATTGATAGACCTGACAACTGGACCCCCATTTTTTATTGTGTTTATGCAACCACCAGTAATTTTCTTTTAACAATCTAATCAAATTTTAGTTAAGTTTTAAATATCACATTGTTCCTTCTAATGATAGAGCTAATTACATTCCCATTATGACAATTTTATTTTTCTTTGGATAATTTTTTTCCTCCTATTATGGAATTTTTTTTAAAAAAAAAGGGGATTATCATTTTGGTCCCTAAATTTTGGAGAATTATCAGTTTTTTAAATGAGTTATGGTTAATGGTACACTTGGTTCTTAACTTTTACAAAATGTATCAATTTGATCCCTCTGTTAGTCAACCGTTAGTCAAACTTAATGGTTCCATGGGTATTTTCGTCTTTAAACCTATTAATAACTCAACAGTAAATTTTTTAGTAAAATGACATATTTATCCCTAGTTAAAAATTTAAAATAAATTAAATTAAAAAAATTAAAAATTTTAAAATGATCTTCTATATATCTCCACCTGATGGACGGTAAAGATTATATTGAAATTTTTTTAAAAAATAAAATTTAAATATTAAATTTTTTTATTTTTTTTTTAAATTGAAATTAAAAATGGTGGAGATCCAATCTGGATTTTCACCAACCCAAAAAAAAAAATTGAAACTGAAACTGAAACTAAAGAAGATGAATGAACCCAGAAACTAGGTTCGTTCATCTTCTTCAGTTTCAAATTTTTTTTTTTTGGGTTGGCCATATTCATTTTCAATTTTTTTAAAAACAAAAATTTTATAAAAAAAATTATATTTTCACTTTAATTTTTTTTTAAAAAATTTTAATATAATCTTCACCTTGCATCAAAATTGATGGACGGTGAAGATCCATGAAAAAATATTTTTTAAATATTTTAAATATTATTTTTAAATATTTAAATGAAATGACCATATTACTCTTCTATTTATTAATAATCGTTTTAAAATTTTGAGGTTAAAATTGTCATTTAACTCATTTAAATAGTATTAAGGATAAAACTGTCTTTTTACCAATTTTGTTAAGGTTGACTGACAGAAATTTAGTCAGAGAGACTAAATTGATACATTTTCTAAAAGTTAAGGACCAAGTGTACTATTAACCATAACTCATTTAAAAAACTAATAATTCTTTAAAATTTAAGGACCAAAATGATAATCTCAAAAAAAAATATATATATCCATCTGTTTCTGTCACAACAAGATTTATTCATAATTAATATTACAAATTCATATCAATACTACTTGAAAATGTGAAAATAACATGGAAGGGCCCATCAAATTATTATCTATGCGTATATAAAATCATTGTATAAGAATTTGTAAGGTGGTGTGGCATATATTCTCCTGACTTGATTCTCATGGGTTTCTGGCATTAATTAATCAATATTATATGTGTATATATATATATATATATATATATATATATATACAAACCTTTCTTGGATTCTGAGTAAGATGTGTCAAAAATTAATGGTGGTATAAATTGGAAATTAAATTTATGCCAGTAGACGCACTCAGTGCAGAAGCACATGCATTTGCCACCTTGTGACACGGTCCATCTGCATTTAATCTCTAGCTAGCCCCACTTCTTTGAATACCTTCTTTTAAAAAATAAAAAAAATAAATAAAAAAGATTTTATATGTTTTGTCTGATAAATTTAGAGTACTTTAGTAAATAGCCTATATAAATTGTTCTTAATTATTGATAAAACAACTTGAATTTGAACCACAATCTAAAGCGGTTATAAGAGCGCTCATTTAATTTGGTAATGTCTCAAATTCGAGTTGCTACCATGTTAGGATTTGTGAATATTGAATCAAGAATGGATTCGGTTCATAATTCAGCAGAGTTTCGTGACAGAATCGTCAAGACAGCCAGTGGCAGAAAATAGCAGAGAGCCGCACGACATGGGGCACGACCTCAACAGTTGGGAAAACAGGTAGAGAGTCACGCGACCAGAGGTCGCACGACCAGTAGGTCTCACAAGGTCACGTGCAAGGTCACACGCAACTAAGAGCCAGTTTTGGCTGTAAGTCGCACGCGCCAAAGCCAACTGTTTTTTTTTTGTTTTAATCAGACTCTTGTGTTTAGTCTGAAACCTGACCAGCTTAGGAAGTCATTTCTATGTCAGTTTTGTTATAGTTTTTCCATATAAATACTCATGTAATGTTAGAGTTTTGTATGGTGGCAAAATAGGGTGAGAAAAAAAGGAGAAATACTAGTGAGAGAGATTAGCAAAGAGAATACACAGAGAGAAAAACACTGTGAGAGTTTTTTCAGTGTTTTTGTAATCAGTGCTTTCATAGTGGACTGAGTGAGGGTGCCCTCCGTAGATGTAGAAATGTTTCTGAACTACGTAAATGTAACATCCCAAATTTCGGATAATTAATTTTGAATATGTGAATAAAATTTTTGTGAGTTGAGGGATGTAAAAAGTTATGATTAGAGGGGTATAAAACGTAATTAAAAGTATGTTTATTTTTATGATTTTCAGGTGGACCAGAAGGAACGGTCCAGAAAGGATGCACGAAGAAAAAGGAGTGAAAAACTGAGACAGTGTGTACCGCGACCCCTCACCGCGACCATAGGTCGCGATGACATTTTCGGGCAGTGAGCAACGCGACCTGGTCACCGCGACCATAGATCGCGCTGACTGGCTCGCGACAAAAAAAATGAAAATCCTGCCAGTGAGCATCGCGACCACTATCGCGACCAGGATACCGCGATGTGTGATCGCGATGAAGGCGGTGGAGTTGCTCCAGAGAGCAACGCTACCTGGTGGCGCGACCACAGGTTGCGACGACGGTCGCGATGACCGAAATAATATTAAAAAAAAAATGGCTTCTCACAGAAGCCATCGAAACATAACAGAAAAAAAAAAAAAAAAAAAAAAGAGGGCAGAGAGCGGGAGAAAAGAAGAAGAAGAAAAGAAAAGAAGAAGAAGAAGAAGAGGAAGAAGAGAAGAAGAAGAGGAAGAAGAAAAGAAGAAGAAGAAAAAAAGAAGAAGAGAAGGGAAAGAAGAAGAAAAGAAAAGAAAGAAAAGAGGAAAGTGAAGGAGAAAGAGAAAGGGAAGGAAAACGAAACCTAGAAACGCGATTTGTCGAAAAGGAAACGGTATCCAGGTTGGTGTACACTTGTTTTCAAAGTTTGTATGTATTTTGATTTACATTTGAGTTTTGGATAATTTAGTAAATGTATGTTTATATTGTTTTTCTATTGAATAATTTCGATTTCATTATCTTTATCGTATTTTGATTATTGATTAGGTTGAAATTTATTGTTTCAGAAGTTTGAATGACCAAATAGTTGAATTATCTTTATGATATTGTGCATATATGTTTTTCGTTTCAATTCGATTTGTGAATAACAGTTGTTATATGAAAATAGTGTATTAAAACGGCCCTAGGATACGTAGACATAGAAATGGATATCGGAGGTTGGTATACCAGCTGGGTTCAGTGAGCAGTACTGCACCGACATTGACATTGCTATTGATGATTTATAATGTACCTTCTCATGGATTCGTCCAGGGGTAGGGAGACACGTACCTCCTCACGGATTCGTCCTGGGGTAGGGAGACACGTACCTTCCTAAGGATTCGTTCCTGGGATAGGGAGCTATGTACCTCTCTAGGTTCCGACCACTCGGTCCTAGAGTAGGGAGATACGTACCACTCTTAGGATTCGTCCTAGGGTGGGAGTTATGTTCGACAGACAGTCACTGTGGTCGAACGACCCATATTCCAGTCCTGGTTTATGTTGAGTATTCTAGAGGGCCAGAATTGAAGTGATTTGAATAATATGTTTATAAATGAATTTCAGAATTGATTTTATACGTCTATAATTATAACCTAGTTTATGATTTTGTTTTATATGGATTATAAATTGAAATGAGTTGTTTCTCTGAATCAATTTCACCCGTTTTATTTCTGTAAATGCTTGGAATTGAAATATGTATATTATGATATTTTTATTATGAAAAGGTATTTATGAGTTTATTATGAAAAGTTATTTATGAGTTTTAATAAATGAGTTTAGTGTACACTCACTAAGCTATATGCTTAGCGCGTCGTTTTTATCGTGCGTAGGTCACAGGGATACTAAGGAGGCCAAAGACTGAAGAGAGAGTTGCTGACAGAGTCCCAGAGTCACTACAGTTGGGTAGTTATATTGTTTGTATATATATTCTGTAAGCATGCATATACAGAAGTCTGTAAATTTCGAAGAGTTTATATATATGTTTTGTAAATAATCTTATGATTTTTGTTTTTCATTTGTAGATTGTTTGTAAATATTGAATTATGAATTATTTTATTTTAAACTGTTGGAAAGTCGCACTAAACGGCAGAGTGCGCATTTGATTGAAAATGATATTGAAGTGTTGTTGTGAATTTTATTTGATTAGAGTTTTGTGGAAAACAGGTTTTGGGAAATCAGAAAAACAGAGGGTACTCTGCCGAAATTTTTAAAAGTGTATTTCGACGGGCTCACTAGAAAAATATTTTTTTTTCGAATTACAAATTGATACGATTTTAAATGTATAAAGTGAATTTAGAAAGTTTTGAAAACCCGGTAATGCTCCCTGGGTCGATCCAGTCGGGTCGGGTCAGGGGGTGTTACAGTAAAGTTGTTATCTTGATTATTCCTCTTACTTTCTTTTATGTGTGTTTTGTCTTCAGTGTGTGTTTGTGCATATACAACTTTTATTTTTTATTTGCTTCCGCTGCAAGGGGAATTCGGCGGTAAATTTCAAACAACTAGTATCAGAGTTTAGGTTGCGTCCTAAGGGGTTTGCAAACACAAGAGTCAGTCAGCGTTCTCGATTTCAGCAAGAGTCATGAGATCAAAAAGAAAGCCGTCGAGGAGTGAGAAGCCAGAAGACATGAAAAAAGAATAATGGAGGAGTCAAGACACAACAACTCTCATCAACCACTAAGAATCCAGAGTAACTCAGGAGTACAGGACTGTGAGATCAGGACAGGAGTCCAGGGTATCTCAGGAGCAGAATACTACAAGATCAAAATGGGAGTCCAGGGTATCTTAGAAGTAAGGGACTGCGAGATCAGGATAAGAGTCCAGGGAATCCCATAAGTAGGGGACTGCATGATCAGGACGTGCCAGAGGTAGCGAGTTAGCCACCATAATTGGCAAGATATGTCAGAAAATAAACTCCAAGGCATCTCAGAAACAGGGGACTGCGAGATCAAGATGGGTTAGAGGTCGTGGATCAGTAACCAGAGATCGGCGTAAGCATGAGGCTACGATATCATATAGTACTAGAGGTCACGGATCAACCACTAGAGATCAGCGCGAGCAATGAGCCGCAAGATCAGCTAAAGAACCTGAATCCTATAATGAGGCAAGTCATGGGAGTATTGGGAGCCAGTGGGAGCTTGCAGTGAAGGAAAATTGCGATAAAAAATCAACGGCAGGAAGCTCGCGGTTGTTACTCGCAAACGCTCCTTAACAAAGCTAGTTGAGGCAGAGGAACTGGAGCTGAGAGGCAGCTTCAGCTGGGTCTTCGAGGTTAAAGACAGGTTGTTTGAGCACGTTGTTTATGTTGATCATCAGAGGAGGGCGTTTCCTCAGGCTTCAATCTTCAAGTGGGAGATTGTTAGGATTTGTGAAGATTGAATTAATAATTGATTCGGTTCACAATTCGGTAAAGTTTCGTGGTAGAATCGTCACAACACCCAGTGGTAGAAAGCGGCAAAGAACCACACGACTTGTGGCTCTACTCGAGTAAGTCGCGCCAGCAGTTAGGAAAATGGATAAAGGGTTGCACGACCAAGAGCCAGTTTTGGCAATAAGTCGTGTAACCATAGTTGCACACGTCGGAGCCAGCTGTTTTTCCTATTTTAATCAGACTGTTATTTTGAGTCTGAAACTTGACCAGTTTAGAAAGTTTTTCCTTGGTCATTTTTGTTCTAGTTTTTCCATATAAATACCCATGTAATGTTCAGATTTTGTATTGTGGTAAAATAAGGTGAGAGAAAAGGAAAAACACTGGTGAGAGAGATTAATAAAGAGGATACACAGAGAAAAAAACTGTGTGAGAGTTTTTCCAGTGTATTTTTAATCAGTGCTTTCATAATGGATTAAATGCAGTTGCGCTCCGTAGATGTAGGAAAGTTTCCGAACCACGTAAAATTATAGTCTTGATTATTGTTCTTACTTTCTTTTATGTGTGTTTTGTCTTTAGTGTGTGTTTACGCATATACTGGTTTTTTTTATTGCTTCCGCTGCAAGTGGAATTCGACATCAAATTTCTAACAACTAGTATTAGAGCTTAGGAAAATTACCAATAACTGGTATCAAAGCTTAGGTTGCGTCCTAAGGGGTTTGCAAACATGGGAGATAGTCAGCGTTCTCGATTTCAGCAGGAATCATGAGATCAGGATGAGAGCCGCTGAGGAGTGAGAAACCATAAGACATGAAAGAAAAAGAATGGAGTAGTCAAGAGACAACACAACTCTTATCAACCACCTGGAGTCTAGGGTATCTCAGAAGTAAAGAACTACGAGATCAGGACAGGAGTCCATGGTATATTAGAAATAGGGGACTGTGAGATCAGGAAGGGAGTCTAGGGTATCTCAAAAGCAGAGGACTGCGAGATTAAAACGGGCTAGAGGTCGTGGATTAGCATAAGCAGCAGCGTACAAGATTAGGTAGTGCTAGAGGTCACGGATCAACCGCTAGTGATCAGTGCGAGTAGATAACCGTAAGATGAGGTAAAAAACCCGGATGCTATGATGAGGCAAGTTAGGGGAGTATTGCAAGCCAGTGGAAGCTTGCAGTAAAGGAAAATTGCGATCAAGAATCACGGGCAACAGGCTCGCGGTTGTTACTCGCGAACCTTCATTAACCAAGCTAGTTGAGGCAAAGGAACTGGAGCTGAAAAACAGCTTCAATTGGGTCTTCGAAGTTGAAGACAAGTTGTTTCAGCACGTTGTTTCCGTCGATCATTAGAGGAAGACGTTTCCTCAGACTTCAATCTTCAGGTGGGAGATTGTTGGGATTTGTGAAGATTACACGAGGTCGCGCACGACCAGGAGCCAGTTTTGACAGTAAGTTGCGTGACCAAACCAATTATTTTTTTTTAATCAGATTCTTATTTTGAGTCTGAAACCTAATCTGTTTAGGAAGTCTTTCTTAGGTTAATTTTGTTCTAGTTTTTTTTCCATATAAATACTCAGTAATGTTAGGGTTTTGTATAGTGGCAAAATAGGGCAAGAGAAAAGGGGAAACACTAGTGAGAGAAATTGGCAAAAAGGATACACAGAAAGAAAAACAGTATGAGTTTTTTCAGTATCTTTGTAATTAGTGATTTCATAGTGGATTGAATGCATGTACACTCCATAGATGTAAGAAAGTTTTCGAACCACGTAAAATTATTTTCGATAACTTTGCAGGTCAGAGGACTACCGGGACCTTACATGTCTACTAAAAGATTTAAACCTTGATGGTTTGAAAAATTTTAATGCCTCAAACCACTAAGACAAGAGACCTTGTGTATTCTTTTAGTATATTTTTAACACATTGTTTAAGGACAAGATATTGCTAATATATCGCCCCAAGTACTCTCAAATATAAAAGTACAATTCTCAAATCTAAGTAACTCGAAAAACTTCGTTTTTCATCATCTTTCTTATTTGATTTAGTTTACTTGTTGAATAAACTAATAATTACATTTCGATGGGTCTTTGAGATCATCAATGGGGATCGAATTTTCCATAAATAATGTCGCGAGAGAGAGGTGGGTTTCTGTTTAAGCACATTGTCCACTATCCTCAAAAGAACATCAACATGTTATTATTATATTTTTGCAATAATTAATATTGATCATTATAACAATGGTGGTTTCTTACAGGAAGTTGGTTTCTTTGTCCTCATACAACAAGACACACTGTACTCTAAAGTTACATCAACCTTCTAATTTTTTGCAATATCTCCATAATTTTATGCATCCCAGCCATACACTTGGCTTATAATGGCCAACCAAATAATCCTTGTAAGGAAATAGATAACCACCTTACAATTAAAAAAAATATAGATCTATTTTGCTTTTAAGTCAAGTAGTCAGTAAAAATAATCCTCATTTATTTACTACAGTTAGAGATGGATATGGTTCGAATCGGCACGGTTTTAAACAAACTCAAACCAACTTGAATTTATACCGTTTTTAAAAAATCAAAACTAAACCGAACCAAAAGCATAAACCGATGTGAACCAAACCAAAATAATATATTTCGATTTGATTCCTTATATAATTGGATCTAATAGACTTTTATCATATTTTCAAATTTTAATATACTACTGCACTGTTCCTATTCGGCTCATATCGTTTGGTTCTTCCTTTATTCTGACAGAGAAGGAACCCAGATGTGCTGATGCTTCAGACAGGAGCATTTGTGAAAATGCCTAAAAAGAATCGAAATCAGATTGTATTTAAAAATGATTTCCCCAATCTCAGATTTAAATCCAAATTCAAATTATTCACATATAAAAATTTCAAACGCAACTAAGTCAATATCAATCCTGAGAGACAGTAACTTGACTCTTAACACAAATTTTTGACCAAAATTTATTGGGAGAGAAAGAAGGGGGCACAAAGTATACAGTAGTTGGTTTGTAAAAAATTTGACAACATTGAAGCCTTCCCATTTGGTCTTTTAAACCCCATAAATTGCACCTGTTCAAAGCTTAATATAACATTCAAAATTTTCCATCCATACTAATAAAAGTGAAAATATAACTCAAATTCAATAACATTGGAAATGGCCAAACTGTAAACATCAAGTCTAAAGTTCGGCTCATGTTGACAGGAACATGGGCCTTCAACAGCTTACCAAAAATATTGTATTCATCATTTACTATCTAAAAGAACACAACAACAGCAGTGGACGAGCAGTGGTGCTACGCGAAGTGCGGCGCAAGGGCGGGAGAAAGAGCAGCAGGGGGCACGGCTGTAGTGTTGCGATGTCGATAAGCAGCGAGAGAGGAGAGGTTCTGATGACTAGGATGAGCGGCGAGAGAGAGAGAGAGTTGGGTTAGGGTATTTTGCTCTGAAATCTGATGAGGAAATAAGAAAATATAGTTATATAATAAATGTTAAACGTTAGATTATAGATGAATTTTACGGATAGTCTCCTGTTTTCTGTCTTGTTAAATGTTGTGTTAGGTTTTTAATTACAGAGATAAAAAGACTAGTAGGAAGAAGTAGATAAATGTAGGTAAATAGATATATAGATAATAAAAAAGAAAGCGACACAACCGTGACCAGAACGAAGTTTTTGAGAAAAGGAGTCAACATCCACAGTAACTAATTAATCCATTATTAAGAAGCCTGCAAAAAAATTTAAGTCAAAATATGAAACCCTAGCCTGCTATAGCTCAGTAAATTGCAGAGGATTCTTGTGGAGAACACCAGCTAAGGTTTTTCCAGAGAGTATCAGAAACGCCATTGAAATCCTGATAAATGAAAAAAAAAAAAAAAAAAAAAAAGGAAAGTAGCTTAATATCGTAATATGTATGAAGAAAAAGCTGATGATCCGCAGATTAATTATATATCGTATTGCTATATATGTGAATGGAATGACCTGTATGTAGACAAATACTCATGAGTGATCATATTACATACTCAATCAGATACCATAAAAAAAAAAAAAAACACACACACACACACAAAGAGAGCTAATAAGAAGGATACAATTGAGCACCAGATGGATGCAAAAAATCCGAATACAAAACTGTAAAAAAATTTATCCAAAACGGACATATTGCTAGTTAAAAAGGTCACAAGAACTGGAAAGTAAATAACAAAGGCAAAAGAGCTAAAAATTGAGACATCTGTGAACAAGTGTAGCGAAGAAATCCTTGTTTTTGTCTTTATAAAGAGTTCATGGAGCCTGTTAATTCCAGATCAATTATTTATCTTGCGATGATTCTGATACTAATTAAAAATAAATAATATTTAACATAAATAAACTCATATTTGTATCTAACAAGCTTTGGCCTTAAGAGAAAAAACACATACCCAAAGTCGCTGTTGCCATTTGAGAGACTGAAATTACACCAATATATAGAGTAGAGATATTATATAGTAAGAAGAAGCCATGAAACTCAGGATGGATAGCGCCAGTACTACTGATTATATATATATAAAAAGTGTATATGATTTGTTCATGGCGCTATCCCTCCTGAGCTTTACAGATTCTCCCATACTCAATCATGTGTGTATTCATACATGTAGCAGAGAGAGACCATCTCAATAAGCTAAAGCAGTGTGTGTGTTGGGGGTTTGGTTGGGGGGGGATGGGGGAAGAGAGAGAGAAGATCAAGAGTGGGAGAGTGTGTGTATCTCAGATCGAGCTCAAATGGTGATGGTGGGTGGGGAGATATGGAGAAGGGGGTTGAGAGTATTTATAAGCGGAAGGGACGCGGTACAGTGTCAGATCATGAACCCAACTTATTCTATTGTTATTATTAGCGCAAATGGTAATGAAATCGATTTACAAATGAAATCGATTTTTTTTTAAATTATAACTAAATACTTCGATTAATTAATATTTAAGTCTCTAAAATATTTAAAAATATTAATTTTTAATTTAATTTAATTTTTTTTAATTTATATGATCTCTACTTTTTTTAAAATATATCAATTTAGTTTTTATAACTAAAATTTTGACAGCTAAATTTAACGTAAAGTATAAATTAACCATATTACTCTTTTTTTTATTAAATTATTAAATAAAAATAATATTTTTACCCTTTAAGTTTTGAACAACTTTATATATTTAAATAGTTCAATAAAAAATTGATAATATTATAAAAATTTAATTTTTTGTAAAAATACTTAAAAAGAATTAAATAATAAAATAAATATGATTAAAAATAAAAAATAAATATAATAATATTATAAAAATTAGAAAATATTAAAAGTAATATTATTTATTAAAAATAAAATAAATTTAAGATTGAGCACTTATAAAACTCAAATTTAGTAATTTAATATAAATATATAATAAATTTATATCTATTGGAGTTTTGTTATTATATTTTTATTTTATAATATAATAATAATACATGTATATATATTATATAATATACTCCAAAATATATATATATGTAATATTTTAATATTTTAATTTTCTTGAATAAATTTTGAGTTTTATAAGTATTCAATCTTGAATTTTATTTTTATTTTTAATAAATAATATTATTTTTAAATTTTTATAATTATTTTAAATTTTTAATTAATTTATAATATTTATTTTTTATTTAATTATTTTTTAAAAAATAATTTGAGTTTTTATAATACGTATTAATTTTTCATTGGACTATTAGGTAAAATAGTTAAAATATAAAACGTTGGAGGGTAAAATCGTCTTACTAATTTAATTAAAAAAAAGGGATAAAATGGTCAATTTATATTTTATATTAAGTTTGACCATTAAAATTTTGATAATAATGACTAAATTGATATATTTTGGAAAAAGTAGGGACTATGTTAGTTTAAAAAGTAAAAATAGATTAAAAAGTTATATTTTTAAATATATTAGGGATCGAATTAATAATTATCCAATATACTTAGTTATAGTTTAAGAAAAGTGCAATTTCAATATAATATGACAAAACGTTATGTATTCTATTATAATTTGCTCTTATTATTATTATTACTACTACTATTATTATTATTTGCTTTGTTTTGTGGAGAGACGGTTTTTATTGATTATAATTTTATTTTTCAATTTTTTTTTCAAAATAGGTTTCAATTACTTTATCTTTCTTTGTAGGCTGCCGACTACCTAATTCTTCCTCTTACTAAGACTAAGAATTATTGCATAATTTTAATTTTATAGTACGTAGAACTTATTATAATTTAATTCGGATCAAGATTCTAACCTAATCTTATTTTTTCTTAACCTACTTTTGAAAGTAATTGAGTTTGAATATAACAGTAGTTTGTGTATGAGGAAAAAAAAAATTGACTCGGTAAGCGTCACTAGATTATGAAAAAGTTAAGTAAAAATAAGCTTATAGGAGAATACTAACTTGTTTAATTCACCAATCATAACTCATTTAATTCACCCCTTTTTTTTTTTTTATAGGTATGGTAAAATTGTAGCACATGGAAAAATAGAATTTTAAAAAAAGATCAGCATATGTGCATTTTGGGATTGAGGACTTATGTTAAGGCGTTGCAGAAAGCTCAAATTTTACAAGAGAGGATGGGAAATTTGAAGGAAAAATCTCATGGTCCTCTACAGAAGCCACAGAACAAAAATTTTCAAGGCAAACATGATAACAAGAACCGAGATTAGAAGAGGCTGAGAGATGATGCTAACAAGGACTATCTAGTTTGCGATGCTTGTGGCAAGTTGTCTAACTTGACCTTCAGGTTAAGGTGTGACAATTTTAATTTATTATGATCAACACTTATTTTCTAGGATTCAACTAATTTTGTTGGCATGGTAACAAACCGCTAATGCTACTATTAAATGAATATGACTCAAACTTACAATCACATAAACGTGAGTCCGTTGATTTATAATTGGGTCATCACAACTTCCATTTAGTCATATGTAATTTTTCAAACTAACAATAATAAGTCTAAATTTAGACAATCGAATATTTATGTGATAGTTGATAATAGACTCCGCACGCCCACATCATCATATCAATAGAATTATGGATTCAAATTATGTTTTACTCCATCAACTCTCCAATTTGTAATAATTAAAAAAAACATATAATATAAAATAAACCCTATTTAACTTCAATTTGAGTATGGGTGGGTTCTAAAATTTAGAACTAAACGACTGTCCCATGGACTAAATGGCTTGGAGTACCACAAGGTCTAAACTGAGCATGAACTGTAGTATTGTTTGATTCAAAACAAAATGATAATTAAGACTCCCATGTTTTGAAAATTGAAACAATTTGTGCACGTGATTCTTTGAAAGTTGGCTACCACTTTCGGGTTTTTCTCATAGTTTTTTTTTTTTAAAATTTGGAAATGTCAAACTGAGGTTCGACGAGAAATTAATCAAAATGAATGGCTTGAATTTTAATTAAACATTGGGTGGGTGGTCAACAATAATTACATAATATAATAGGTTCTCAACATCACTTGTGACTTGTGAGTTCTCTACTTTTGGAACCTCCAATATATTCGTCGAAAGTAATCATCATCATTATTACCAGTTAATAACCTTATTATTTACAGTCGGCAACATTTGAAATTAAGTGTTTTGACTGAGCATATTCACAATTGTTTCTTAAATTTATAGGAAACCTATATATTTTCACAATTGTTTCTCCTTGAATGGTCTATTTATTTTCACCATTTTGGAAAGGTTTTTAATATCCATATTAAAAGAAGTTTTTAATTAACAGATTTTATGTTTGAAGTCAATACCGACTAATGATTTAACATGTGAACTACCCTGGCTGGGTTTGATCTGAAAATGTGTATTATTATTATTATTATGGTAGACAAAAGTAGCAAGTCAGATGAAAGTCAAAAGATGATAGAAACCCATAAAGTAGTTTTTGATCAATTGCTTATCAAATTATCTATCAATCAATCATCTTCAATTAAAATGAAAGTCGGAGGGGCACCAAAAACTCCAAACAGAAGAAGATAAAAAAAATAAAAAATAAAAAATAAAAAAAAATCTCTCTCCACTTGCCTCTTCTACACTTAAAAGTTAAAAGAAAGAAACTAGTTAATTATATTCGCAAGTGTATATAAAAACCAATAAAAAAAAAAACAAAAATATGAGAGAAAAAAGCTGTGTCAAAAGAAAATATTAAAAATTGTAAATTGAATTAGAAGCAAAGTTGTTTGGATGAACGGAAAATGTGCATGCCTTGGGGCCTGGTCATTCTATGCTCTCTGACTCTCATAGCCTCGGCACTTGCACCACCCCACCCACCTCCCACCTCGGCTTTTCATGATACACAGTAGGTGGCAGACTCCATCTCTCCCATTTCGAGGTTTGCCCATCTTACATTATCAAAAGTGAAAAAAGTACTACACTCCATTCTTGGTTTACTTTATAACTCAGTTGCTGTTAAATTACATCAATTTCGTGTCATCTGACTTCGCATACACACACAAATGTTTAAACTTTCTAATAATTTATATATATATATATATATATATATATATATATGCGTATAACAAAATACTTTGGCTAATTTAAACTTGATGATATTTAATTACTCAAACCTAACGAGAGGTGGGAGATAAATACAATAATATTGATCAATGGACATGAATGCCCCACAGCCATCTGATCATCTGAGCAACATCAATTACATATACATAAATTTCTCCATTGGGAAAAACCAAAATCTGGGTCTTTTGGTCATATTATTCCTATTCTTATAAAGACTTTTTCTGGCAGCACTGGCCCTGAGTCCTGACCCTACGTACTCTGCCGAAAAGTTGAAAATTGATCTTTGATCCTTCTCTGGCCTATTATAAATTCGGGGGGTCCTACTTTCCTTTGTACTATCGATCATATAATAAATTAAAATATAGAAAATAAAAAAAAAATTACCGGTGGGAAATTCAACTGTTACGTATATAGCTGTCAATAGTGTTTCTAAATGCTTGTTCTTATCAATACTTTTTCCAGAAATCGATCCGTGCATGCAATGCAAATAATTGTAGTTAAAACATCTATAAATTCACATTTAAGGCTACACACATCTTCTCTTATAATCTAGTTCAAATTTATCTCGAGTTTTTGATACCAATTCCATTATAATTTACTATTCAATTTAGTTCATATACGTTAAACTAACCCTTACAAATTTGTGTAATGCAAGTTAGATAAAAACGAAAGCATATAAAGATAAAAACTTTTGATAATTGTATTAATTCTTTGGGGCACTTCATGCACCTACCAAACTATAGAATCAGCTCGGTTAATTAATTTGGTATATTGAGGGATCTTACCATAATTTTATAAACAAACTGCATTAACTATCTAAATAACATTAATTTTTGGTCGAGAGAGTAAGAGGGCCTTTAGGCATATTATTAATTTGTTGAACCCTTAAAAGAGCTAAAATTTCAGTCATAGCTCCATAGTCGGCACCCCCCATACCCCATAATTTATATATATATATATATAATGTAAAAGATGGTACGTATTTGTGTCAAATCAAGGCTTTTTAATTGCCACGTGTAAGCAGTAGGATTCATCCCAATTTTGGCCCCTCCTTTGAGTGAACCCCATCTCAAGTCTTTTCTAGCTAGTAGCACCATCACCCATATATTATATTCTCAACAACAATAATTAATATAATATATATACGAATACTAAACACCCCAATTGGCATCAAAATCAACATGTATAGGTGAGGAAATCTCTTGGGAATTATGAGAGTTTGAGTTTCGAGACTTTTGAATAATCTACCAATAAGTTGAGCGTGTAGAAAGAGTCAAAGCATATCATGATATTATATATGGAAGAAGAAGAATGATAAAAATGCTTGTCAAAAAGAGGTATTATTGGTAGTAGAAATTATAGAAAAAGTAATAATAAAGTAGAATTAAGTGGAGATCATGGTGGCAATCTCGAGAGATTGAAGAGCTCATATGTGTATAAGGGTCCGGAGTACCGGATCATCTGCTGTTAATATAAAACTTGTGCTTAACTGTATATTTATTTTAATAATTATTAATTAAAAGAAGATACAAAGAGAAATAAATCTAATAACATAAAATAAGTCAATCCATATTTTGCAAGCTTAATATTTAACAACAACTCCCATGAAAGTATATAGCTGGGTGGGCAAAGTCATTGTATATTCTACAGTCTACATAAAATAGAGGTCAAATGTGAAAAAGATATCAAATCACGTATTTTCCGTATACAAAAACTTTTGAAGATTTCATGAGAGAGAGAGAGAGGGGAGGGCCCTACACCGACAATCTCCTCACATTTGCTCTCCCACTACACTTAACTTGTCCCAATATTACCATTCCACTTCACGCCGGAGCCGGATCAAGCACCCGCGCGCACCTCCCTGCAGGACCCTCTCCAGATCATCAGTTTGGATCAAATCAATCAATGAATATTAGTGGTCCTGTGGGGGCCGCCAAGCTTTTAATTAATTAATTTGCACCCATGCTCCTCAACTCCGTAGTCTCTCACAGTCACAGTCACAGCTTGCTAGCTACCTCTTTCTTCTTCTTAGTTATAGTCATATCTTGATCTAGCTAAACACATCCACGTATATCTATCTATCTATCTATCTATATATATATATATATATAGCTTCTATACATGTTTACGCAGTAGACACATTCATTCATGTTAGCTAGGTTTAGCTAGCTAGGGTTTGGTTTTTTCTATCCATCCTCTTGGTAAAATATATACAACTGTTAATCTACCCTAGACAAGTTCTGTATCATGGTACTACGAATCCGCAATTTCATATTTGAACCGCAAACTTGTGAACAACCATACCAAATCCCTTGTAATAAGATAAAAGACAGAAGCTCAAAAGTGATATATGTCATTCTTCACTTCATGGATTCATAGTAGATATAACTTAGCTAGGGCAGCCTAATATAGAAGTGATCACAACAAAAGACACACATTTCTGTTTCTTGCTATTCATGGCTATGTGTACGTACACACATTAATATATAATTTCAAGTAGACATATATGACAGACTAGCAGCCTCTTTTAAGCATTTTTTTTTTTTTGGGACCGGCTACTATACGGGATAAAAAGTAGTGGGTAGGGTATCATACCTACCACATTTTGTGTGCAACATCTATTGCTACAATCTTTTTTAATTATTTTTAAACAAATATATTAATTTAATAATAAATAAATAATCAAATGTATAAAAATTGAATAAATAAGAAAATTACCTAAAAATACATAAAAATTTAATAAATAATAAAATTATTTAAATACATAAACATTTAGTAAATAATGAAAATTGAAAAATTATAAAAATTTGTATGTATTTAATAAATATAAATGTATTTTTTTAGTTGCAATACATTTTTATTTTTTTTTTGCAAATGATTTAATTAGTTTGCGAAATTGTTTTAAAATAGTTCGCGATGTCAATTGAAGTGTTCACGACGCGAACAACTTTGACGTTTGGCGTTACGTTAAAGTTGTTTCGAGAACAACTAAATGTTTAACGTTGGAACAAGTTTCACTTTCGGGGACAATTTCGACATTTAGCATAATGTTAAAGTTATTCCCAGGAACAAGCTAACATGGAAAAAACTTTGACGCAGGTGAAAACAACTTCAATGTTCCCACCAATGTCAAAGTGGTTTCGGGAATAACTTAACGTTAATGTTGGAACAAGTTTTACTTTTGAAAATAACTTTCACGTTTAGTGTAACGTTAAAGTTCTTCCCGAGAACAAGTTAACGTAGGAAAAACTTTGACGTTAGTGGGAACAACTTCAACGTTTTCACCAACGTCAAAGTGCTTTCGGGAACAACTTAACTTTAACGTTGGCACAAATTTGACTTTCGAGAACAACTTTGACGTTTGACGTAACATTAAAGTTATTTTCGAGAACAAGTTAACATGGGAACAATTTTGATGTTGGTGGGAACAATTTCAACGTTCCCACCAACATCAAAGTTGATTCGACAACAACTTAACATTTAACGTAGGAACAAGTTAAACTTTCGGGAATAACTTTGACGTTTGGCGTAATGTTAAAGTTCTTCTCGGAACAAGTTAACGTGGTAAGAACTTTGATGTTGACGAGAACAACTTAAACGTTCCCACCAACGCTAAAGTTGCTTCGGGAACAACTTAACGTTTAACGTGGGAACAAGTTTAACTTCTGGTTACATGTTTGACAAATGATCAGATCGCGACAGATGAACTATCACGAACGGTATTATTCTCGATGAAGGTGAGCTATCGCGTACAAATCGTTTCGCGACGATTATTGTTTTGCAAGCTGCCTGTTCGCGTCCTTTGATATCTCACGAATTGATAATTTCTCGTCGTTAAAGTTGTTCCCAATATTCAATGCAGGGCTTATGCACGTTGCTCTTAACAATGCAGCCTAGAAAGCTGTTGAAAGAGAAAAAAAAAATACTTCAACTAAAGATGATGAAATGGACTTTCCAAAAATCTATACAAAACTTTTATTGTAAAATGGAAAACCTCCATAGGTAAACAAAACAAAATAGAAACCACCTGTTGTTCCCTTCCATTGTTTGGATGCTTATAGTGAACAGAGTAGCAAATTAATTGGGAAGTTTAGTTTTCATATTTATAGCATTTATCAATAACATTTATTTTTCAAAAAGTAGTTCAACAACCGATACACTTGTTGTTCAACAACCATTAGAAAAGTTTTGTCTTCATTTAAGGCAATTTACTTATGAATCTGACTATAATGAAAGCTTCAATATATTTAATATTTTCAAAACCCCAACAATGATGTATTTGACTTCAGACTTCTATAGGGAATTAAATAAATATCCATGACCGTTATACATCCCTAGTAAATTAAATACAAGACCTTGATCTTCTTACATCCCTAGTAAATAAAATACATAATATTAACCTTCATACTTCCATAGGAATTAACTACATAACCATGACCTTCATACTTCAATAGGAAATTAAATACATAACCATGGCTTTCATATTTCTCTATAAAATTGAATACATAATCTTCACCTTCATACATTCAAAGGAAATTAATGAACTTAACCATGACCTTCATACTTCCCTAGTAAATTAAAAACATAACTAGGACCTTCATCCTTCCCAAAGAATTTAAATACATAATCTTGACCAAATTACTTCCATAGGAAATTCAATACATAACCATGATCATCATACATCCATAGGAAATTCAATACATAACCATGACCTTTATACTTCCCTATAAAATTAAATATATAATCAGACTCTATAAGAACTGAAACTTATTTCAGATCCAGTTTATTCTGAAAATTACTAGTACATCCTCTTTTGTAATTGCTAGTCATTCATTTCTACTAGTATTTATATATTAGTAATAGTTTGGATGCTTACAATGAACGGGGTAGCTGAGATATAAATGGTAAGTTTAGTTTTGATCTTTAAAGCATTAATCGTTGGCATATATTTGTATCATCTAGTTCAACAACCAGTGTATCAAGTTGTTCAACAACCATAAGAAAAGTGTTGTCTTCATGTAAGTTATTTTATTTTGGGGGAACTTCAATTTAGTACCTACTTGTTTGTGAAACCTCACTTTTTTCCTCGTGTTTCACTTTTTAGTTCCCGTAGTTCTTAACGTTTGGAAAATAGATCAAAATAATCCTTATGTTAAAACAAAGGTTAGTCAAAAGAGAGTTGATCGATAGTATAATTGTTATTACGTTAAGAGACAGTTAGGATTGTGACACGTGTATTTAATTTTAAAAAAAATAATTAAAAATTTTTTATTTTAAAAAGAACAAATAATTTTTTTTTAAAAAAATACTGGTGGATGGAGATCCTATCTAGATCTCCACTTACCCAAGAACAAAAAAAAAACAAAAAAAAAATTAAAAAATGGTTTAATCTAGCGATGGCCAGGCGACGACCATCGCTGGAGATGACTAGCGATGGTCATTGCTGGATCTCATCCAACAATGACCATAGCTAGAGCCATCGCAATCGTTAGCGATGGCCATCGTAATCGTTGGTGATGGCCATCGCTGGACATCCAGCGATGGCTACCATCGCCATCGCTAGCGATGGCCGCCATTGCAATCGATGGCAATGGCTGTCGCTGGACATCCAGCGATGGCCGCCGTCGCATTGCCAACGATGGCCGATGGCCACCATCGCTGGTGGCTGGGTTCAGTTTCATTTTTTTTTATTCAATTGGTTTTTTTTTCTTCATATGGTGGAGATCCAATTCCAGATTGGATCTCCACCTAAATGTGGTTTTTTTTTGCTTTTTTTTTTATAAAAAAATTCTTTTAATGTTTTTTAAAAAAGGGTATAAATTTGTTAAATTTTATTTATTTAAAGAGTAAATTTGTCTTTTTGTTTATTTATTGAGGAGTAAAATTGACTTTTCAATAACTCTGTCACGGTTGACTAACTAAAAGTTGGTCACAAAGACTATTTTGATCTATTTTCCAAATGTTAGGGACCATGAGAACTAAAAAGTGAAATGTAAGTAAAAATGTGAGGTTTCACAAACAAGTAGGGACTAAATTAAAGTTCCCCCTTTTATTTATAAGTATCATTCTAAATTTTTAAAAATTTTTATAATCTGAATGTTGACATTAAATTAGTTTTATTTTTCAGTCTGTGGAGCATTGTCAGCGTGCTGCGAACAAACATTTAACTACCAAACTATTCTGATTAAGAAATTATTGAACTGTCTTCAAGTCACCCACCCAGACGTTCAAGTTCATGATAGCTTCTATCTCGCAAAGAGATTAGTTTGTTATAAAACAATGCTCACGAACTAAACATTCCGTCAAATACCAGTGAGTGTCGCGACTTGTGATTGACTTTTAGAAGATATTCAATATTTCATGCCGTGTAATAGTCCTCTTCTTCATCAATTCCAACAAGCTTGATGATTCTTTTGTCCATGAGAGATTGGAAGGAGTAATTGTTACTTTTAAATGACTTCACCCTTCTCAAATTCTCAACAACCAACAGAGGGCATAAGATCCTCCTATCATCAGTAAATATTCTTACTTCACATTCTTGTTCGTCTCTTTTGATTTTGACCTACAGGAGAAAATTTTCCACATCAGTTAGGAAAGTAACAAAATCAACCTGGAAAAAAAAAAAAAAGCAAACTCAAGTCGCGCTATAAGTCACCATACTCTCTATTTTTTTAGAAAAATTTCATGCACCCCACATCTAGCAAGGTTCTCATCAGTTTGTAACATTAATTTCTTTAACTTCAAATTTTATGTGACACTATTTATTTATAAATTTTTTTTTCAGTGTATTGCATCAATCTATAATTGTTCAATTACTCATAGTACTAAGCTTGCAAATCCCTTCCTTGGCTTGTCACTTGAATTTGGTAAATGTAAATGCTGTGGTACTTCTGCAACTGGCAAATGTGAAGGTGTGTTAGCATTAATATTTTATTTTCATGTATGTGTTTAGGGAATTATGCAAAATACATATGTTGAATCTTTGTCACTTTGCCCATTTTCTGGTCATTTTGGATATATTGAATTACCAACTCCAATATATTATCCTAGCCATATTAATGAATTGAAACGGATGTTACGCTAATTGGGATTCAAGTGCTTGAATTGAATAGAAATAACATATATGATTCTCAATTATATCTACACACATTTGGACTGTTGGGTCTGTCAACTGCCCAAATGTGTGTATGTACATAGCCAGATAAAATATATATGACTATGTATTTTATGCAGAGACATTATTGTGTGTAGTGATTCTGCTAGTATTGTCTAAATCATAACCTGTGCCTAGGAATCTCAAATTCGTGAAATAATACTTTCTGATCCTTAAAATGAACGCTATTATTCGCATTGTGTATGCACTGCAGTCACCAGACCTACAAAAATACACAATATGTTACAATTTGTCTATATTTACAATTTGATAAACTGCAGTTATGTCAATTCATTTTCTTATTGATTGATTAGTTTAAATACCCTTGACATTGCTACGGACTATATTGATAGGACACGATGGTCATGACAGTGTATTTTTTATTTGATGGGTTATTAATAATTACCGTGACATTCAAAGTCTGAAAATTACTCTGTATTTATTACAACTTAATTGGGCATCTTCCGTCCAATTCGGCTAACCTCAGAGGGAAACCGAACCTTGAACCAACTAACATCCAGAACCTTCAATGAGCCAACATGCAGACTAGTTGTATTATGTGGAAATTATGTTAAAATATTTAATTTTTATTTGGTATGTTGTTTTTAAGTACCCTTTATTTTCAATATGTGGTCAGTATTTTCCTACTTGTTTTTGTTTTAAAAAAGCTTCATCATTATTATTTGTTAATAAGAATTGGATTGAAGTGTAATATATATTTCTTTCTATTAATTATTTACTCAATCATGTAATACAGTAGTCAAAAGATTAACTAACAAAATAATCTTTGTTTCGGGAACAAGTTTTACTTTTGTGAATAGATTTAACTTTGGGAACTGATCAGTTCGTAACACACGAATTCACGTGAACTGAATTCTTAGCGATAAAGGTGCTCTATCGCGTACAAATATGTTCACGGTTTTTGTTCGCTGATCAGTTCGCATTTTGATGTATCACGAACCGTTCAGTTCCCAATGTCAATGTAGTTCACAACATTCAAACTTCTGATATGCTTTGGAAGCTTCAGGCATTGGATATAAAAGTGTTTAAACTTAGCAATAATTTGGCATCTATTTTCATTTTCAGGAAATTAATATCTAGTTTATTTCTAATGGATTTCATTTTATTTAAATTCTTACCAATTTTGAGACCATTATTTTGTTTCAATATTGGATGTATGTTATAATTTCTAAACGAATAATACAAGACATTGTATAATTTTTTGGAATTAATATATATATATATATATATATATATATATATATAACCGCAAACTACATATACCTATTATTAATATTCCACCCATGTATTCTTTAATTGCATTTCGTGGAGTAGGGTCATTGTGCATCGAAAAGACAAACAGTTGTGTAACATCCCGGATTTTGGGTAATTAATTTTATATATGTGAAAATAAATTTTGTTATTAGAGGGGGTGTAAATGTAATTAAATGTATGAAAAATTGAAAATGGAGACAGAGAGCATCGCGACCTGGTCATCGCGACCACAGGTCGCGATGGCTTGCTCGCGGTGAAAAATGAGATTTCTGGCAGTGAGCATCGCGACCAGTCGTTGCGACCACAGGTCGCGATGAGCTGCTCGCGATGAAAATGTCAAAATCTGGCAGTGAGCAATGCGACCACCAGCGCGACCAAGGGACCGCGAGGTGTGCTCGCGACGAAGGCGGTGCGAATGCTCCAGTGAGCACCGCGACCTGGTGGCGCGACCACAGGTCGCAACGACGGTCGCGGTAGCGAAAAAAATATAAAAAAAAGAAGAAGCTTCTCGCAGAAGGCAGAAAAACAGAAACAGCAAGAAGAGAGAGAAGAGACCGAGAAAGGAAAAGAAAAAGAAGAAGAAGAAGAAGAAAAAGAAGAAGAGAGAAAGAAGAAGAAAGAGAAGGAAGGAAAGAAAGAGAAAGTAAGTGTAGGAGAAAGAGAAAAGGGAAAGGGAAGGAAAAAGAAATCGTAGAACCGCGACTTCTCGAACCAAAAACGGTTCCCAGGTTGGTGTACTTTGGTTTTTGAAACCGTTACGAAAAGTATTTCGTTGTCATTTTCGTTTTCGTTTTCGTATTTGTTTTCGTTGTCGTTTTCGATTTCGTTAAAAGTTTTCGATTTCGATGTTCGTATGAAAAGTGTTTAGTTTATATGAAAAATTTATGATTGATATATCTATTGATGATTTTGGCACGATTCTATTATAGATCGCATTTTGATTGTATTTCGAATATGTCGATTTCGTTAGAAATATTTGATTTATACTTTGTATGATTATTGTTGATTTTCTTGAAAAGTATTGTGCGAAGGGTATATCTATTGAGTAACTGATTGTGAAAATAGTTTATCGAAACGGCCCTAGGATACTTAGACATAGAAATGGATATAGGAGGTTGGTATACCAGCTGGGTTTTACTGAGCAGTACTGCGCCGCTATTGATTGCTATTGATGATATTCATGTACCTCCTCTTGGATTCGTCCAGAGGCTGGGAGACACGTACCTCCTCAGGATTCGTCCTGGGGGTTGGGAGCCACGTACCTTCCTAAGGATTCGTTCCTGGGATAGGGAGTTATGTACCTCTCTAGGTTCCATACCCACGGTCCTAGAGTAGGGAGATACGTACCACTCGTAGGATTCGTCCTCGGGTGGGAGTTTGACCCATATTCCAGTCCTAGTATGTTTAGTATTCTAGCGGGCCAGATTTTAAGTGAATTGGAAAGTGAACTGAATGAATTTATGAATCGATTTATATGTTGCTTATATTGTGGAATTTAAAGTGCTTGGAAACTGTTTTACGATTTGATTTTTAAAGTTTAATGGATTTATAAATTATAGAGTTGAAATATATCTATATTGTGATATGCTTTCCATTTAAAAGTTATATATGATTTTCATAATTGAGTTTATAGTACACCCACTAAGCTATATGCTTAGCGCGTTAGTTTTGTTTCTAACGCGTAGGTACCAGGGATCCGGAAGAAGCTAAAGACTGAAGGAAGAAAGAGTTGCAGACCGAGTCACAGGATTACTACAGTTGGGTAGTTCTATTGTTATATATATATATATTTTGTAAGCATGCATATACAGTGAGTCTGTAAATATGTTTTGTAATTAAATATTTATGATTTATGTCTTATATTAGTATTATGTTTGTAAATATTAAAGTTTGATTTGTTTTATCTTTATAAAATGTGATGAAAAGTCGCACTAAACGGCAGAGTGCGCAATTGTTTGAAATTGATATTGAAGTGTTATTGAGAATGTGTATTTGATTTGAATTGTGAAAAACAGGTTTTGGAAAGTCCGAAAAACAAACGGTACTCTGCCGAAATTTTTGTAAAAAGTTTATTGTTGGGCTCACTCGAAAACGATTTTTAAAATAATAAACTCTATGGTTCCCAATGAGTCGAAAATTTGTTTTATGGGCTCACAACGATTTTGAAATGTATATGAATTTACAAAGTTTCGAAAGTCCGTGTAGCGCTCCCTGGGTCGGTCCAGCCGGGTCGGGTCGGGGGGTGTCACAAAGTTGTCTACCAAATGATTATGATGGAGAAACAACAGTTGCTCAAATGCTGCCATCGCATTACGTCGCTCTTCCTCAGCAGAGGGAAGAAGAGCAATGTAATGTGAAGGCAACATTGGAACAACTGTTGTAATTCAACCTCAACAGTGATGTAACTCAGTATATGATCTGATAAAGATATTTTATTTCTGATATTTTAGAGGATGAAAACAATACCTAGGTTGCATCTTAAGAAGCTACAGAACGTTTGAACAATTTGTAGAGGAAAGAAGAGTATGAGTTTGCAGCCATGTGTAGCATCAGAATAGCTGAGATATATAATTGACAAGTTATTGACAAATTTAGTGTTGATATTTAAAGCACTTATCCATGACATTTATTTTTATCAAGTACTTCACCTACCATTATATTAAGTTGTTCAACAAGCATCATAAAAGTGACTGGAGTCATAAGGCAATTAATTTGTTAGTATAATTCTAATGAAGGCTTCATTTTTGTAACACCCCCTGACCCGACCAAACTGGATCGACCCAGGGAGCGTTACCGGGTTTTCAAAACTTTCTAAATTCTCGTTATTCATTTCAAACCATTTAAAATCATATCACTTTGTAATTTAAAAATATTTTTCTAGTGAGCCCATCAAAAATTTAGTTTTAAAAATTTTGGCAGAGTTTCCTTTGTTTTTCTGATGTTTCCAAAACCTGTTTTCAACAAAATAAATCTAATACAATTTAATAACAACACTTCTATATCCACTTTCAAACCAATACGCACTCTGCCATTTAGTGCGACTTCCAAACAGTTTAAAATAAAATAATTCATAATTCAATATTTACAAACATTTTAAAATGAAAAACAGAAATCATAAAATTATTTACAAACATATATAGAAACTCTTCGAAATTACAGACTTCTGTATATGCACGCTTACAGAATATATATATATATATATATATATAAATATATTACTATCCAAATCAATGTAGTGACTCTGAACTCTTCGATCTGCAGGTACCTCCTCTCTACTCTTTTTCTGCCTCGGTATCCCTGTGACCTATGCGCGATAAAAATCGACGCGCTAAGCATATAACTTAGTGGGTGTACACTAAACTCAAGTATTAAAATCATAAATAACTTTTCATAATAAAAATATCACAATAGGATCGTATATAAACATGTTACGATGCAAATCATTTACAGAAATAAAACTGATGAAATCAATTCTATAGAAACAACTCATTACAATTTATAATCCATACAAAACCAAATCATAAATTAGGTTATAATCATAAACGTATAAAATCAATTCCGAAATTCACTTATAAACATATTATTCAATTCATTTCAATTCTGGCGCTCTAGAATACCCAACATAATTTTTCAGGACTGGAATATGGGTCTAATCACTGTAGTTTCAATGTGACGTCCGGGGTTGCCCCGCAACAACAGTCACTGATATCGTTATGATTGTCCGAGATTGCCCCGCAACAACAATCACTAGAATCGTTGTGATTGTCCGAGATTGCCCCGCAACAATAATCACTGATAATAACGGCGCAGTACTGCTAAACTAACCCAGCTGGTATACCAACCTCCTATATCCATTTCTATGTCTAAGTATCCTAGGGTCGTTTCGATAAAACATTTTCAAATATTCACTGTAATTTACAAATCAACAGTCACTCAATAAATATACAATTCAAACAATATTCTTCAAATATATATAGGTTTTCATGGAAAATAAGCAATATTCATACAAAAGTCTAAAACAAGTACTTTCAACGAAATCGTAATAATCGAAATACAATAAAAAATAAAATCATTCCAAGAAAGACAATATAGACATATAATCACTAGGTTATTTAAATAAATTGCAGATTCAGACTAAAAATATTTCATACTTTTGTAAGAGTTTCGAAAACAGGTATACACCAACTTGGATACCATTTTCTTCTCGACAATCGCGTTTCTAGGTTTTCTTTTTCCTTTCCCTTTCTCTTTCTCTTTCACCTTTTTCTTTTCTTTACTTCTCTCTTTCCTTTCTTCTCTTCCTCTTCTTCTTCTTCTTCTTCTTCTTCTTCTTCTTCTTCTTCTTTCTTTCTTTCTTCTCTTTCTTTTTCTCTCGGTCTCTCCCTCTCTATTCTTCTGTCTGATTTTTTCGTGAAGCTTCATCGACGAGCTTATTTTTTTTATAATCTTTCGGTCGTCGCGACCTGTGGTCGCGCCACCAGGTCGCGTTGCTCACTGGAGCAACTCCACCGCCTTCATCGCGATCACCCATCGCGGTACCCTGGTCGCGCTGGTGGTCGTGTTGCTCACTGCCAGAATTTCACTTTTTCATCGCGAGCCAGTCAGCGCGATTTGTGGTTGCGGTGACCAGGTCGCGTTGCTCACTGCCCGAAAATGCCATTTTTCGCCGCGAACAGCTCATCGCGATCTGTGGTTGCGGTGAGGGTCGCGGTACTCACTGTCCCAGTTTTTCATTCCTTTTTCTTCATGCATCATTTCTGGACCGTTCCATCTGGTCCACCTGGAAACCATAAAAATAAACATACTTTTAATTACGTTTTATACCCCTCTAATCATAACTTTTTACATCCTCATTTTCAAAAGTAATTATTCAAAATTTGGGATGTTACATTGACAACTTGCTGGGTCCGGTTTTACGGTGAGTACATATTATATCACGATCAATTTTTAATTATATAAGACAACTTACCGGGTCCGATTTTTTAACATGTCGTCTTCGGCGTGTCAATGTTAAAGTACCTGATGTATCCTCAGTCACGCCTTCATCATTTCCAACTTCCTGCTGTAACATCCCTAATTGCAAATAAATATGAAAAGTATGGTTGAATTAATTTTGAGTAAGTGAATATGATATTTATGATTTGAGGGGTGGAAAATATAATTAAATGTATGTATATTTTGAAGGTTTCCAGGTAGACCAGGTGGAGCGGTCCAGAAAGAATGCACGAAAGAAAAAGGAAAATGTTGGCAGTGAGTACCCGCGACCAAGGATCGCGATGAGCAGCTTGAGGTGAAAATGTTGATTTTGGGCAGTGAGCAACGCGACCAACATCGCGACTAGACACCGCGATGGTTGATCGCGATGAAGGTGGTAAAATCACTCCAGTGAGCAACGCGACCAGGTGGTGCGACCACAGGTCGCGAGGAGCGGTTGCGATGACCGAAATTTTATAAAAAAAAATAAGAGGCGGTGAGAAGCTTCACGAAGAAGCAAAGGGAAATAGAGAGAGAGACTGGAGAAGAGAAAAAGAAAAAGAAAAAGAGAGAGGAAGAAGGAAAATGGAAGAAGAAGAGAGAGGAAGGAAGAAGAGAAGGAGAAGAAGAAAAGAAGAAAAAGAGAAGAAGAAGAAGAGGAAAGAAAGAAGAAGAAATAGAAGAAAAAGAGGAGGGAAAAAGAGAAAAGGGGAAAGGAAAAAGGAAATTCAGGAAAGAAAAGTTCATAAAACTGGTATTCAGTTTGGTGTACACATGTTATTTGTAAATTTTGATTGAATTTATTTGAAATGATTTTGAATTTCAGAAATGTGATTTATGTTAAGTTTAGTGATTTTAATTTTCGAACTTTACTGTTATGTACCGTTTTCTGTTACTTTATATGGTTTGAATCTCTTGAATTGTTAAACATTGAATATTTTGAATAATTTGTAATATCTGGAATTCCTGAATAATGGCCCTGATATATGTATAGGGAAATATGGATATAGGAGATTGACATGTCAATTGGGTGCATTTAGCAGTACTGCAATGAAATACCTGATGATTATGATGATATACGGATACCATTTCGTTTTGAAATGGGAAACCGACTGTGATTCTACGGATACCATTTCATTTTGAAATGGGAAATCGACTATAAATATACGGATACCATTTCATTTTGAAATGGAAGACTGACTGTGTATATAGGGATACTATTTCATTTTGAGATGGGAAATCCGACTGTAAACCCGTAATCCAGTCCACCCTGTTATGTGTATCAGAGGCCTAATTAAGAACTGAAAGTTATAAAACGATGTGGAAATAAAGAAATGTTATTGAGATTGAAACCCATAAACATTTGAACATAAGTTAATGAGCATAGTTTCAGGATTTAATATATATATATATATATATATATATATATATTGTTATTTTATATTATTTTTGAAAATTTGTTCTATTGTTTTATATTCCATTGTAATTATTTTGGTGTACACTCACTAAGCATTATTGCTTAGCGCGTTGATTGTATCACGCGTAGGTAATAGAGATACCAGCGGAGGAAAGGACTGAAGAGCTGATAGCTGCAGACTGAGGTTCAGAGTCACCATACCTTTGGGTAATTATATAGTTTTGTATATTATATTAAGTTATGCATGCATATATAGAAGTTTGTAAATTTGACATATATATATATATATATATATATATATATATGTTTTATAAATAGTTGTTTAATGGTTTGTGTTTTCAAAGTTTGTAAATATTAAATTATGAATTGTTTTATTTGAAAATGTTTGGAAAGTCGCACTATATGGTAGAGTGCACATTTGATTGAGGAATGAGTTTTGAAGTGTTAATATTATATTATTTGAGTTTTTGTTAAAACAAGATTTTTGGAAAGTCAGAAAAACAGAGGAAATTCTGTCGAAATTTTTAAATGGATTCGAATGGGCTCACTATAAAAGAAATTTTAAAATATAACTTATTTGGTTTTTAATGGTTTCCGAATTATAAAGGAAGTTTAGAAAAGTCTTGAAAATCCGGTAGCGCTCCTTGGTTCGATTCATGCGGGTCGGGTCAGGGGGTGTTACACCTGCTCCTCGTAAATTGGAATAAGGCTTTGTTTTGGAAGCGAAGGCGGCTCTATGGATGTTTGTGCAGAGGAGGGTTGAAAAACGAAATACGGTGAGTACATATTAAAATACGATCGATTTTAAGTTATATACTAGCTCCTGGATGTCTATTAGTCGTAGTTGGCGTCTGTAACTTAAAAGCTCTGATGTATCGACATTGACGCGTTCAACTTTTACCACTGCTATCGATTCATAAACCACAATGGCCTTTGATATCCTTGGGCCCTTTTGAAAATGTATCATTATGGTCCCTTTGATTAATTTTCTAATGGTCAAAGCTTACAGCATTGGAAAAAAGACTGATTTGCCTTTGACTCTATTTAAATGAGTCAAAATTACAATTTTAACCTCAAATTTTAAAAAAGATTATTAATAATTAGAAGGGTATATGATCATTTTATATAAAATTTTTAAAAATATTATTAAAAATTTTTAATTTTTTTTAAATGAATATCCACTGTTCATTAAGATTGATCGAACTTGATGGAGGATAGAGATTATATTGAATTTTTTTAAAAAAAAAAATGAAAAATGAAAATAAAATATTTTGCTATTCAACAAAAAAAAATAGAAATTTCAAATGGTGGAGATCCAAAATGCAATTCGAAATGGTGGAAATCTAATCTGGATCTTCACTAAGAACAAAAAAAAAAATGATTTTCAATTTTTAATTTTTTTTTTAAATTCTAACATAATCTCCACCATCATCAATCTTGAAGGACAGCGTAGATCCAATTAATTTTTTTTAAATTTTTTTAAATTTAATTTATATTAAATTTTTAATTAGGGGTAGATATGTCATCTCACCAAAAAATTACTGTTAACCTATTGATAAGTTTAAAGATAAAAATACCCATGGAACTGTTAAGTTTAACTAACAGTTAACTCACAGTATAACTAAATTGATACATTTTTAGAAAATTAGGGCCCAAGAATACCAAATAACGAAACTGCGTTAAAAAATTGACAATTCCCCAAAAGTTAGGGACCAAATTGATAATTGGCCTAGTTTTATTTTATGATAACATATCATTTATAAAATAGGATATATATCCTATTTTATGATTCTATTTGACCAAGGGTTTTATTTGACCAAGCCTAGTTAGGATTCTAAACCCTATTTTATTTTGGTCTTCCCTAAAGTTTGAACATTTGACCTCTAGGACTATTAAATAATCATATTATTTAATTCATTTTATCCTAATTATGGTTCGAACTTATAACCTCTTATTCAATAATTAAAATAATTAATAATTAATAATTATTAATTATTAATTAAATAATCATATTATTTAATTAATTCGTGTCACTTTCGTAACACTATTAATTGGACCATCTAATTAATTTACCATGACCGTCGTTACTATTAACCATAAGGGCTAGCAAGGGAACCTAATGGACTCACAGTTTTGAGCTCTAATAATACTTAGTAATATTAATTAAACTCTTTAAGTAATATTCCATGATTATTAACCTCAGAGTTAATTCACTAAAAACCCGAGGCTAAAATTTCAGAACTGTAGACGTTTTATACAATCAGAAGTCTCAGCGTCCATTGATATAACTATTTCATATAGTATGATCATTCACAAGTAGTTCATAACTAGAGCTATGTCATAATGTCCGTTATATCCCTCTAGTTATATCTTTTCCATTAAGTACCATTGATTCTCTAATGAACAATTAAATCCTTTCTTCCTTTACGAGAAAAAGAGAGTGCTTATAATTGTTCAAGCCCTGAATCAATCCTTAAGGGAAACTACTCATCTACTTCAGTCAAGAAGGAGTGGATTCCATTATTTTCTTCAAACCTTCCCAGTCACAAGCCAAACTGCAACTCCAAGATACAGAGGTATTGATCGAGAATATAATATTAACCGCATTCATGATATGTTAAAAACCACAATCTAACTTGAAGGAGTCAATAGGACAACTCATGATTAAGATCACCTATATACAACCATCATTTGTCGATATGTATGAATCTCATACACTAACGGATCTTGGTGAGAGATTCATATAAGTCGTGGCCCAATCCTATATGATCTCATCATATAAGGTGCCTCCATTCTCATGTCAGCTACATGAGCAGTCTAGGATAAGACCGTCGTACATTACAGAATGAACCGTAGCAGTAGATCAACCACAAATAAAGTACCCAGCTTTTTTTGCTCTCCACGAACTCTTTAGATTGTATGGCTCAAAATAAATCATTCTGTATATGACATTCATATACTCATTTTGAAATTACATCTTACAATCTTGGATGTTACACACACAATATATAAATGTATGAACTAATAAAAACACTTTTATTCAAATGATTAAACTTTAACTTTTATTCATATATAATTATATTTACAATTGCAAGCTTTAAGGTATAAATCCTAACAATGTGGTGAGTCAATGTCACAGTATGAGTGATTTTAAGTTATTACAATATCTTACCACAACGGACGTCCGCACAAATGCATCGACTTCACGATCGGTGGGTGGATCATATATCTCCGTCGTCTGATGATCATTTCATCATCCAGGATTTCCTTATCAACCGTATATCCTCTAACCTCAGTTTCCTATGTCTACGACGGATCCACATTCGTACATGAGGAGAAGGGCTGAAACAATAAATACGGTGACTGAATGTTTCAGTACTATCGATTTGAAGTTATTACAGATAACTTACGATGTTGGACTTTTGCACCGTTGTTATGCCATCAACATCGTCCTATTGAGCATTCGTATGCGTAGTCGAAAAGGCAGGTGGGGTCTAAAACTCATAGCCAGCGGACGTAAACATTGGATGATCATGTGATGCATCATCCCAAACAACAAAACGTGCAATATTTTAGAATTATAATAATGTAACAATATTTATTGTTTTGTAAATACCGTAACCTACCAACTTACCACCGAATACGAAATTGTTAACGATCTACTGTCCTCAACATCGACCCGTGCCCCACTCGATGGGCCATGTAAAGCTGCGACTCGTTCCAATTGCTCGATAACTGCCCCTTGTATTGTAACATAAAACATCAGATGCCTACCATATAACATGTACATATCAATATATGAAATAAATACAATATGTATATGATTTTGATTTGAATGAATTACCGGCGCTGTTGAGAATGGAAGGATTGCTGCCTTATCAGGGTGCTTGCAGCACTTCCACCTTAAAATTCTAGGTATTTCGTCCGCCACTTCATTCTCGGTGGCCCACGCTTCAGTAAATGATGGTATCACCTCGAATGCAAATATCTGTAATTAAATCCATCCTTAATGAAAATACGTAATAAATTAATATAATTTAAAATGTATGTGATTATTAAACAATAATGCAACTCACCTGCAACGCCCAAACAAAATCATGTAGGTTGTACCTTTGCTTCTTTAGTTTCTCGGGATCACAGGTACTTGCAAACGTTTTCTTGTAAGCTTTCCTACGACCATTTTGGGCTAACATATACGATAAAATTGAATTCGAGTATGTAACGCCCCTAATTTTTCGTAATTATGAAAAGTATATTATTTTCATGGTGCATTTGGATGATAATGAATCCAATTGAATATTGGTGAAGTCAATTTGGTAATTGGTTAGATGTGGAATATTTTTGGAATAATTGTTGAGATGGAAAGTGATTAAAAGTAGATTTGTGCCATTGTAGAATTTTAAGAACTTCAAGGGAGCAAATGGTAATTATGAAGATATTTATATATGTATGTGAATATGTGTGTGAGTGTTCACACATAAGGAAAATCTATTAATTAAAAAAAAAAAAAAGAGAAAACTTTGATTGGCACAGCAAAGACAACAAAGAGACAAGAAATGCATTCTCGAAAGCATGAAATGAAGACCACAGAATGAAATTGGCGAGAGAGAAGAAAGAAAGAGGAGAGATTGCGTGAGGAGAGAGAAAGAAGAGAGAGAAAGGAAAGAGAAGAAGAAGGAGAAGGAAATTGACGTTGGTCCAGAAGAGTTTTGTGTTTCAGAATAGCATTTCAGGTTTGGTGGCATTTTTTTTGTATTTTTCAGATTTTTCAGAAATTTTCGGAATCGTTAGATTATATTGTTTTTAGTTTATTTGGGATATATGGATTATGATCTGTTGTTTGAAATTGATTTTGGGATAATTTGGTATATATATTGTTTGTAATAAATTAATTTCGAATATATATATATATATATATATTATTTATAATGCTTTTGATTATATATATATTGTGGCAATAAATTAATTGTGAATATATATATATATATATATATATATATATATATATTGTTACTAATTTGGATTATATGTATTTGGAATATTCTGGATCCGTAATATTGTTTACGAAAAATATTCTGAATTGATTTTCGATATGTGTTGATTATAGTAATATTACGGAGAATATTATTAAACTATATATTATTTTGCGATTTGTTTCGAAAAGTGATTCGGGGCATTTGGATGTACTATGGATTTATGATATGTAATGTCATGTGATTTTAAATGTGATTTGAAGCGATTTCTGGATTCAGAAATATTTTCGGAAATGATTTTGTAATTTGCTTGTATATGTATGTTGATGCGATTCGACTTCCGGAAATGTGTATACTGATTTGGATATGATTTCAGAATTTAAATTGACGAATCTGTTCTGAACGAATTATATGATTTTCGAAAAATGATTTGGCTCTGATATATGTAGACATAGATATGGATATAGGAGATTGACATGTCAATTGAGTTTTCCGAGTAGTACTACGCCTATATGTTGATAGAGGTACCACCCCTTGCGGGTTGGGAAATTTGATCTGGGATACACAGCGGCTCACCCGTTGGTATCCAAATCTAATATGTATATGGGATACGCAGCGGCTCACCCGTTGGTATCCAACTCTGTTCTGTATAGCCCGTAATCCAGTCCGAAAAGTATGTTTAGTATATCAGGAGCCCGAAATGGAATTCAAAATGTGATATGATCTGTATATGATTTGAGATGAGAAATTATTTGATTTGGTATTATTATGTTTTCATAAGATATTTATTCTGATTTTCGATGGATTTATTGATATTTACTTCAATATGATATGTGTTTCAGTTTTCCGATGGATTTGTATATTCGAAATGTTATTTGATTTGAAACGTATTTTATATTGGAAAGTGATTGACGAATATTTGACTTGACTTGTTTTTAATATGAATATATGCTTTGACTTGTATGTGATTTGAATTGAGCCCCAAATGGATTATTTATTTGTCAGTATATTTTTGATGTTGATTTAAATGATATTACAGTGTAAGTGGAAATATAGTTTTCTGTACACCCACTAAGCTATATGCTTAGCGTGTTGAGTTTTCTCACACGCAGGTAAAAGAATTGTTGAAGGGGACAAGGATCAGAAAGAGTAGAATCTGCTGAGATAGTGATCAGAGTCACATCACTCCTGCATTTTTGATAGCCCACTACATATTTGATGTTTTATATGTATTATATCGGCATGCATGGACAAGAATGTTTTTGTAAATATTTGAAATGGTATTTAGTTTTTATGTATGTTTTGTAATATTTGGGCCATTGGATTTTAATGTTTTTGAAGTTGAATATTTAATAGTATTTTAATATAATTTGTTTTGGTAAGTCGCACCGGCTATGGAAGGGTGCGCAATTTGATTTGCGATTATAGAAGTGTGGATTTTATGAATTGTTAAAACAGATTTTGGAAAGTCAGAAAAACAGAGGAAACTCTGGCGAAATTTTCAGAAAATCTTTTTGGACCATAATTTTTAAATATTTATTTGGATCATTAATTAAAGTTTCCTGTATTGAAATTTATTTTCCGTATACGGTAGCGCTCCCCGATTCGGTCCGAGCGGATTTGGGTCGGGGGGGGGAGGGGGGGGGGGGGGGTGTTACAGAGTATATGTATGATCTCCAAGTGAATGCATCGAATGCCTCCAAGTCCTCGACGAATCGAAGAACCCAAACCGGTATATTGGATTTATCGTCGCTGCCGTATAAGAAATTTTGGAGTATCAATATCCACGACAGCTTCAGGGCGTTGTGGGGGATTTCATAATGGCTGCGTTTTAATAAGAACTTGACTTATTTAACTTTAACGTCAGTTCTGCGTCCGAAGTACCTAAAATGGATGTCATTCACCACGTCAACATTGGCACTTGTATCCGGAATCTTACAGAACTTATGTCTTGTGATGAGGCAGAATTTGACTCTTGAAAATCGAACAGTATATTATCCCAATCGAAATCTCATGTCATCACGTGGACCGTCGTGCCAAATCTCCCTAGCAACTCATGCGTGAGTACCCTAGAGAACGACATGTCATGGTATATCCGCATGAAATGTTCGAAACAAGACCGATTGAAGCGTCCTTTTAGCTCTCCTCTGTCATCAATGTTGGATAATGCATCATCAATTATCCCCAGAGTATTAATATGACAGTATTGGGTAAAAATGCCATCGAAATGGCAATCCTCCGGGGTCTTGTATGATTGACTGCTGCTGCAAACCACCTGCAAAAGGAAAAAACCATTAATTAATATGCAATCTTTCAAGCTAAGTAATAAATTAAGCTTAACATTTTCTACTGATGGATAGCAGATGCATGATAGATGCATACTCATAATGTCTTACATCTTCGTGCAATAGAACTGCACGTTCTCTATGTAACTTAGTGTATCCTTTTCCAATATAGTGACCTCAAAAAAAAAATTATTGAAACTCATAATTATTACAGAAACGATATCATAGGTACATCCAGTGAAACAACAACAATCGTGAAAAATAAAATATATGTTGATGTGATTCACATTTTTCCATATTGAACATTACAGTTGAATGTGTATTGCTGTAGATGTAATAAGAAGCAAAACAAATATGTGACATGAAGACTTTAACATCAAAATTTAGTTAGGAAGGTACTATACGCATGTTGATTTTGTAACTTTATTATGTATGCAATCATATAATTAAAACCCAAAACCAGTGAGTTGCAAGGTTCGTTGGAACATTGCAAACTAACAAAAAATATCAATTGGGTTTACAACATCTGCAATTACCACACAAAATTTTACTTGTACCTCAAATGTCCATTTATTATCTTCGTCCGTATTATTACATGCACATGCAATCAAGAATCAATCAACCAAGTAGCGAACAAAGACAAACATGATTTCACTCTTCATTTTCTCGATTTCGTTATAGTTATATGTAACATCCATCACGAACTGTTGAGCTCGTGATGGATAGTCCATCGCTAACTGAACGTTTCGTGAGGTATTATTCGTGGGATGTTGCCAAGTCCTAGGGGAGCGAACGGGTCGTTTTACCGCCAACCAAACTCATTAAACAACAAACACTACAATCACACAAACAAACCACCTTATATCGAAACCTATTCAAGGGCAAAACTCAATCAAACACGTTCAAACCTAATGAAACCTTAACAAATTAACTAGACAACTCTATTTTTCATCAAATAAACATTATATAATCTTAAGAAATGAAAAACCCACTGTCAAAATGGTTTCCAATTCGCTCAAAACTGTAAAAAATTCCTCTTCATCGTGTACCTCCACTTCAATTGCGTCGGATTCAGATCCGGTAGGTGTCACGGCCAAGAGTGCTGTAGGCCGCTGTCTGTCGTCGGTGAAAGGGCACGACCGGTGTTAGGTCAAAAGAGGAGGTGATTTTGGTGAAGAGCGTGAGAAGAGAAATTGGGAATTCGTCCAAAACAAATCTGATAGGTCGCAGAAGAGAAAATAGTTAGCGAGAACTTGGGGAAAAATGTTGACCTCCTATTTATACTCAACAATTTGAACGTGGTCATAGCGTTAAAGTGGTTCCCGGTAATAACTTTACGTGGGAAAAATTTTGACAAATAGGGAATAACTTTGATGTTGTCAACAACACCCGAAGTTGTTCCTGACAATAAAACTTATCTATTATTGTTTAAATTTTCATTATGTTATTAGTTTTACATATATACATTATTTATTTTAAATTGTAAGGCATTCACCATCACTCATATATTTAATAATATTTATTATTGTCTATATTAATTAACTAATATATATGTTTTTGTACGTAGTAATACTTTGTTTATTATACAATTTATATTTTAAACATAAGATTTCATAATTTATTAAAAACTTATATAAATAAATATTTCAAAATGAAAATGTTATTTGTTTATTTGCATGAACTATTTAATTTTATTTATTTACATAAAATGTTATAACACAATATTAGTTTTTAACCTCTCATACGTAATATGTATCTATCCACAGGTACTGAACTTTAATCGTGTATTCTTAATAAGTACCTTCTATTTTCAGTCCGTGGTCAGTATTTTCCTCTTGTTTTTTGGTTTAAGAAAGTTTCATCATTATTAGTTGTTAATAGGAATTAGATTGGAGTGTAATATATATTTATTTCTATTAATTGTTAACTAAATCATGTAATACAGTAATCAAAAGATTAAATAACAAAATAATCTTTGTTTCGGAAACAAGTTTTACTTCTATGAATAGCTTTGACTTTGGGAACTGATCAGTTCGCGACACATCAACTCACCGAACTGAATTCTTCGCGATAGAGGTGCTCTATTGCGTACAAATATGTTCACAGTTTTTGTTCGCTTGCGAACTGATCAGTTCGCGTTTTGATCTCTCGTGAGCCGTTCAGTTCCCAACATGAATGTAGTTCATAACATTCAAATTTCTTATATGCTTTGGAAGGTCCGGGCATTGGATATGAAGGTATTTAAACTCCCCAATAATTTGGCGTCTTTTTTCATTTTCAGGAAATTAATATCTAGTTTATTTATAACGGATTTCATTTTATTTAAATTCTTACCACTTTTGGGACCATTCTTTTGTTTCAACTAGTTTAAGTTATTGTTATTGGATATATGTTATAATTTCTAAACGAATCACACAAGACATTATATAATTTTTTGGAATTAATATATATATATATATATATATATATATATATATAATAACCGCAAATTATATATGCATATTAATATTCCGCCCACATATTCTTTAATTGCAGTTCGTGGAGCCTAGTCATCGTGCATCGAACAAACAAATATTTATCTACCAAATGATTTTGATGGAGAAACCAGAGGTGCTCCAATGCTGCCTTCGCATCACGTTGATGTTCCTCAAAAGAGGGAGGAAGAGCAACATAATGCTAAGGCAACATTGGAGCAACTGTTGTAATTCAACCTCAACAGTAATGTAACTCAGTTTATGATATGATAAATATATTTTATTTCTGATATGTTGGAGTATGAAAACAGTACCTGAGTTGCATCTTAAGAAGTTATAGAATGTTTGAACATTTTGTAGAAGAAAGAAGATCCGAGTTTGCAGGCAAGTGTAGCATCATAATAGCTGAGATATATAAATAGCAAGTTTAGTTTTGATTTTTAATGCATTTATTCATGACATTTATTTTTCAATAAGTAGTTTAATACCAATACAACTGGTTGTTCAACAACCATTAGAAAAGTGTTGTCTTCATTTATGGTAAATTCTTTATGAATCCGACATTAATGAAGGCTGCATTATACTTTATATTTTTTAAAAATATTTTATTGAATCATGATAAAAAATAAGTTTTACTGTGCAGTCTGTGGAGTCTGGTCATTGTACTTCGAATGAACAAATAGTTGTCTACGAAATAATTCTAATTGTGAAATTATGGAAGTGTTATGAGGTCTTCATGCACTGATCAGTTCATGAGAGATTGTATATCGCGAACATATTAGTTCCTGAGAGACAAGTGATCACGATCTAATCATATCGTGACATACAAGTGAGTGCCGCGACTAGTTGTCGCGAACTGAAGTTATTCCATAACTCAACACACTGAGCAACATGATTCGAAGGTAGCATTGGACCCTGCGAGAATTCATCCTTAACAGTGATGTATTTTATCTTTGTTGATTCTTATTCTGACTTATATAACTCAGCATATAATTTGATAAATTATAGATTCTTTGTGATATTGTAGACATGTCGGAGTATGAAAAGTGTACATGGGTTCATCATAAGAAACGACTGAAGGTTTCAACATACATTAAAGGAAAGAAGAGCAGGAGTTTGCAGCCAAGTGTAGCATCAGAAAATAGCTAGTAAACTTCAGCACCGCTTGTGATATTTGTATCTTTCTATGGAATTTCTTAAAAATATATGGTTTTCGTTATAGTGATGACTTAAGTCACACTTTACTTCCATCTAACCTTCCAAGTTTACCTGGACAGTTCGTGTCATCGATATGACTATTTAAAAGTGTATTATTAGTAAATGAACACAATACAAATTACAAAAAAAAAAGGGCTAAAAAAGTTATCATACATTTTTCTGGAATTAATATATACATTTCGTAAAGAAAAAGACTATTTATACACATTAATATTCTGCATACATGTAACGACATCTTCGATTACAAAAATGAATAAAATAAAAAAATTTCGTACAGCTACTCATCTTCATCATGAACTTCAACCGAGTTTATAAATATATCTACAACAATTTTTAATCTTTGATGACTAACATCAAAATCGTAAAGTGTTAATTTTTGGTATGACAAAATGTACTCTATAATTCTAATACAGAATGCTCCGCAATCGCCGGACCTAAAAAATACGCAATATGTTACTATATTTCTATATATATATGTTGTAAACTATAGGAATGACAATTATTTTTCATGTTGATAGATTAGTTAAAATACTCTTCTGCTTGCTGCAAACAATTTTCTCTAGATGCTATGCGAAATGACATGTCATCTCTTATTTCTTTGATGGATGGGTGGCATTTGAAAATTTTCATCCTACTTAAGAAGTTTGGCAACATCCACCATAAACATGATAGTTGTGCTTTACGTGTTCTATGCTCCACACCCTTTTTCTTCGGATTGTATAGTACCAACTTTTGTTGTGCCAAATCAACTTGAACTACCGCCCAATGGCATCCATCGCGATTGCATGGAATTAGCATCTGTAAAATGCATTTGTTATAACATATTTCATAATATGTTCAGTGATATATCTCATAAAAAAGGTGTCAAATAGGTTACTACAACTTATTCAGTCTACTTCAAGCCACAAACTAAATCAGCCGCGATCCCCGGATGCTTTCGGCCAGTCGACATTGTTCATTGGGAAAATTGGTCAGGAGGCGACAGTCGTTATATCGGGCTGATACTTTGTTGAATAAATATGCAAAAGTACAAAAAATAATAGCAAAGTTAGTTAGTTCAATTAAAAAAATGGAAAATAAACTTACCAATCAAAACGTATCAACGCTAATTACACTCATGTAAAAGTATGGACACATAACGTTAGTATTCTGATTATACGCATTTGGATACAATTTTTACCGCTTTCACAACAGAAACACGAATGCGTCCAAGTGCTGTATAAATATTTTGTTAATTAAAATATTTTTAATAGCTACGTACATATGGTTGTTATCTCATATACATCGTATCCAACATCCAGGTTCCCCTCTTAGTTAGTTCCTTAAACCAGTCACTGCCTACATGCTGGACGATCCTAACATCCTTCTTACAAATGTAAAGCAACATTTAAATATTATACGTGATATTAATTGAATAACATGAATTCACTGTTTAAATGTCTATTAGTTACTTCTCGGTGTTGTCATTGATGAAATCATAATATTTGGCCAGTAAGATCGCAATTAAAGGCAGATGGGGGTTAAACTGGTACTGCCCTTCGCTTCTCAGCTTTTTCCTCTTGAATGTGTTAGTGTATGGTGAAGTAAACAGCCAACTACATTTACGTGGGTGTCTGGGTACATGAGCACGTTCCTCCTGTACCCCAACTGCCTCTGCCTAAAGCGGCTTTGTGGGTGTTTGTGCGAATGAGGACTGAAAAAAGAAATATGGTGAGTACATATTACAGTACAATTGATTTTAAGTTATATAAGACAACTTACTAGCTCATGGGTATCTATCAGTCGTAGTTTGCGTCTGTAACTTAAAAACCCTAATGTATCGACATCAACGCATTCAGCTTTTACCATTGCTGTCGATTCATAAACCATAATGGCCTTTGTTTGAGGCGGAGGCAGCTCCTCCCTTGTTTGCGTGGAATAGGTTTGAAAAAATAAATCTAGTGAGTCAATATTATAGTACGAGCGATTTTAAGTTATTACAACATCTTACCACCACGGACGTCCGTATAGATGCATCGGCATCACAACTGGTGGGTGGATCATATACCTCCATCATCTGATGAGCATTGTTGTCATCCGTGATTTCCTTAACAATTGTATCTCCTCCAACCTCAGTTTCCTTTGTATGCGGTGGATACACATTCGTACGTGTGGAGGAGGGCTGAAAAAATAAATACGGTTACTGAATGTTACAGTGCTTTCGATTTGAAGTTATTACAGACAACTTACGATGTTGGACTTCTGCACGGGTGTAATGCCATCAGCATTATCCTGTTGAGCATTCGTATGCGTAACCGGAAAGGCAGGTGGGGTCTAAAAATCATGCCCAGCAGACGTAAACAGTGGATGATCATGTGATGCATCATCCTAAAAAACATAGCACGCAATATTTTAGAGTTATAATAATGTAACAATATTTTTGTTCAGTAAATACTGTAAGCTACCAAGTTACCGCTGAATATGGAGTTGTGAACGGTCTCTGTCTTGAACACTGACCCGTGCCCTAAATGATGAGCCATGTGAAGCTACGAGTGCTCTTAGTATTTCTACATTCTACGATTTAATAAATTGGAACTCCTTGCATGTTTTACTGATGAACGCCTGCAATCGAACATTGATGTCCATCAATTTCTACTGCATACTCACGGATCGTATATCCTGCGGTGGGGGAGTACAGCCAAAGAGGTGCGTGTAATCTAGTGCGTATATGTCATCTCGTGTAGGATGGAGTGGCAGGTAAATTATAAGGCATTATTTATGTATATATATTATTTATTTTAAATTATAAGGCATTCACCCTCACTCATATATTTAATAATATTTATTATTCATATTATATTTGTTATTTTGTTATTGTATATATTAATTAACTAATATATATGTTTTTGTACGTAATAATATTTTGTTTATTATTCCATTTATATTTTAAACATAAGATTTCAATAATTTATTAAAAACGTTTATAAACAAATATTTCAAAATGAAAATGTTGTTTGTTTATTTGCATGAGCTCTTTAATTTTATTTCTTTACATAAAATGTTATAACACAATGTTAGTCTTTAACCACCCATAAATAATATGTATCTATGCACAAGTACTGAATTTTAATTATTTGTTCTTAACAAGCAACCTTTCTTATGTTGTTATTGTTTAATCCAATTGATAACTATCTTGTATATCTTGCGAATTAAACTATCTCTTTCTATACGATCCTAACGATATTGTGGGTGCTTTGTGAAACAAAAAAAATGCCAGGAGACGATGATACCGATGCGTACAGTTAATGTGTGAAATTAACAACTAATTAATTCTTATGGGTCAATCAGTACCAAATTACATACCTAATTACGTAGTTTATAACCTGTTTTTCGAATACTACCAAGGGTTGTATTGCCCGTTCAAATGTCTCTGTCCAACATTCCAATAATGAACATGCTCATTTGTTATGTGGGCATAATTCGTAGCCAACGATTCATTATATGAAAATTTGAATGTATTTGCTGGAACACCCATAGTGGGTGTAGTTCCAAATGTTTGCCCGCCTTTATTAGATCCAATTGCACTAGCACTCTTTTGATTATTTGCTTGACATGTCTTTGCGGTGTTACTGGGCTGTCGACATCTTCTACAATTACGAGGCTTAGCACCTATTTTATTGGTTCGTCGAACTGAGCCTTTCGCAGTTACTGCAAGTGGAACTTTAATATGAAATGGTGGTCAATCATTCCGTCGTGGGACATATCTTCCCATTCCTGTGCTTGATGATGGCATTAGCGACTGCATTTCTGTATAGAGAGAGTTAATAGCTAGTTTCGCCTTTTGATAACCATCAGTTGTTAGTGATGCAAAATAGCACATCTTGCTACATCTAGCGCTGAGCGATCCGAACCTGCAGTTATACATGAACTCTTTAGTTACTAATTGTATACCTTGTTTGGTATTAAAATCTTCCAAATTTCGATATTCATGAAAAACATTATATTAAACATACCTGGCTACTTATATGAGATCGTAAAAGGTTCCATAAGAAGACACCTCTGATTCTGCACCTTTCTTGGCATTTATTGTCCACCGAGTCATCAGAAGTGTACGAGGTATATAGTACATGTTCTGCGCTTTCATTGAATTGGATGAATTATGAAACACTTTCGTTCCAATGGTGGTCAATCAACGTGGGTAAGGGAAATTTATGCAACAACCGATTCGTGCCAGTTTGAAAGTGGTTTATGAGTTCTATGCTGCCATGGTACCAGAAGAGTTTATGATCGGCGGTCCGATATTTGTGAAGGGGCACGAAGTTGACATGAATGCGGAGGCTATCAATGAATACTACAAGTTGGAGACGGATCTTAACCACGTGGGTGGGCTAGCAACGAACCCGATTTTAACACCATACAATGAAGTTGTGGCAAAAGATTTACAGACGAGTGGGAAGGCAACATGTACCTCATCTCGCGCCGTAATGAAACGTGAAGAGCTACGTTTAGATTCCGCATTCTGTAATGAATTCTGTTGTTACTCTCTGTTCCCAAGGTCAAAGCAGAGAATGGTGACCCTTAGAAATGACATTTGTTCTTTACAACATCCTCTACAATCTCCCCATCAACATTGGCTCCCTTATAAGACAACAAATAACAGCCATCGGATTCTTAGGTGTAGGGTGTTTATGTTTTCCTAGTTTAATTACACATTTTTGTGTTGCAGTAGGAATTGATGTATACGGAAGTGATGAGACTATCTTACCACTGTCACTGAGTCTAGATCGACGCACTTACAACAACTTGGCTTCCCACCGACATGAGCCTCAACTGTTGGTGTATGACTTTGATTGCAAACGTCGGGTTCGACCTCGAATAAACGAGGAGGATATTGTAGCAGGAGGTCCTGATTTAGTGGTTAACTAGCTAATACCTCCTCTATGGGCTGCTGCAATGTTGATTTCTTTGGAAAAGCGACTGGATGGGTTGAAGGGGGACAATAACAACATATTTGACAACTTTGACGCGCGTGTGGGTGCGATTGAGGCAACTTTAGCAGCCAACCAATTTGGCCAAGGTCAGATGGAAACCAAAGCTTCAACCATCCACCATGCATCCTAGTGGAGTACTTCTACAACTTATGTAAGATAAGATATATTATGTGGAACTCTTTTTGAACGATTTAATTTTTATTTGGCCAGTAATCTTTAAGTACGGTTGAATTTGGGTTTATTTTCCTTGTATTGTTGTGGATTATTATTTTTGTGTTTTTTTATTATTGTATGTTTGGGTTCCTATTCGGATCTAATTTATTTTCAATATTAGTAGTTTAATCCTTCTTAATAGTAAAGTTTGATGATAATTATTTATTTTCCCTTTTGGTAATTTAAGTTTGATTGAGATATAATTTAATTTATTTTGTAGTTTAGTATTAAATTTCTTACTTGTTTTGTTTTCATTAAGCTTTATCATTATTAACTTATAACACAATCAACAGAAATTAAAATATTGAATTCAATGTTGGGAAAAGTTAATTATGGTGGAAATTATCATTATTAAGTTCTGCATATGACAGATGGGAATCGACTTAGAGCATAATATGAAAAATCTAAATAGCAACTACAACCCAAAGTATAAAAAAGGAAACAATGATTTTTAAACTAATAAAAGAATTATTGGAGTATAATATATTTTTCTTTTTATTAATTGTTAACTCAATCAATCCAATTTAGTAATGAAGAGTCTATTTACATTAAAATAATTTTTGGTAATATTTATTAAAAGTTATGTTTTTTTTGTTTTTAATTTACTATATATACTATGCATTTTACGAAAATATATGGTTTGAAATATTTTATAATGTATGTAGATGTCCATTGGCAATCTTTGGTCAGGAAAATATATGGGTTGAGGATACTACCCAATAGGATTCTCTGAGTATATTGCGAAACTGATTTGATACAGTATGATCATGCACCAACCATCTTTGGAGTCTTGGTTTCATTAATCATATAGTGGCTATATAACAAAAGCTTTTGGCTCATGGGTTGAGGTTGGATTTAGATTTTAGGGCTTGTTTGGCGGGGTTTTTGGAAGCCTGTTTTTAGCTTTTTAAGCCCAAAAGTCTTTTCGGGAGTGTTTGGATATTTTCATAGAAAAGCTTTTAAACTTTGAAAGCTCTTCCAGACAAAACCAAAATATATGACTTTTGCAGGAAGAACTTCTAAAAAACCAAAAATTTAAAGTAAAAGCCCTGCCAAACAGAGCTTTAGTCACTTTAAGGTGAGATTTGTCAGGTTTAAATTCTATCTCACTGGCTGGTCCCATCCCATCCCATCCCATTCCACTAATGATCATCATCTAAAAATGATTAATCTGGCCATTACATGTAATTTTCTCTTTTTCCAATCACGACATTAAAACACTTGGGGATTGTTGCTCAGATCAACGGAGAATTTGTTTCATTTGCTTTCACACATTCCCTCTATTGCCATTGCTTGTGCAAGGAATGGGCCGGAAGCTACAAACTAGTATTTGTAATGGGCTGTATTTTGCTTTATTAAGATGGGGTCGATTTAAAAGATATGGGTGGGGTATAATATCAGTATCACTACAAATGAAAAACCCAAAACCAGAACCATATTCAAGTCCATCCAAGCCTTGGAAAAGCCTTCTAGTATGGGCCGCTTCTTTTAGGCCCAAATAAATGAGTTAAATTCACTACTATAAGACAAAAAAAATAAAAAATCAGTTATTTTAAAAATGTGATTCTTTAATTTAGAGGGCAGTAGGATAATTTTCGATGAAGGTATTTATAACAAAGCAAAGCCGCAAGCCAGAATAATTAAGAAAATAAAAAACAAGATATACAAAACACAAGGCTGAGAAGTAACGAATTTTCTCTTTTAGGATATTTAAATTAATTTAATCAAACACATATATATACACAGGCGCGCACACACAAATACAGAAGCCTCTGCTTATATTCATTCGTGGTATAGTGATGTTCTTCAAATCTAAGAAATGGCTTCTTCACTTTGTCTAAATTCATTACCTCTGCCACCTGCTTCTTCTTCTTCTTCTTCGCATCCTCGAAAACTTTCAGAAACTTCTTCTTCTTTAAGTAACAACAATGGTAGCACTAGCATAGCTGGAGCTGCCTTGAAGCCTATAGTTGTCAGTGGCAGTCCTCCCACTTTTGTCTCTGCTCCTGGCCGCCGTATCGTTGCTGGTTCGTTTTCTTTTCACTTTTATGGTCTATTTTCGTTTCTGGGTTGAACCCGTTTTCAATTTTTTTTAAGTTGTTTGTTGCATGTGTTGATTGTAGTTGGTGATCTTCATGGAGACATTGACCAGGCAAGATGTGCACTAGAGATAGCTGGTGTGTTGAGTTCTGATGGTCGAGACTTGTGGACTGGTGGAGAAACGGTATCGGTTTTTAGTTGTTTGTTCTTGTGTTTTTTAGTTGCAAAAATCTCCTATGATTAGAACCATAATTCTTTTTTTGTTGTTGAACTGTAATAATCATTGTCAAGCTCTGCTAGACTCGAAAATGCTTAAGCTAACAGATAAGAGCCCGAAAAGCTCTAACAATTCTGATAGTTGGCTTGAACTCTAATAATCATGACAAATTTTAAATCTTTTAGATAGAAGTATATATGCTTGTCGGCTGCATTGGTTTTTATCTGATATGCAGTTTACTTGATGCCTTGTCTATGCAAGTTAAATATGTGATCAGTACTTAACAAGGGTTTAAATGAATTTGAGCTTTACTTTGACCTGTGCACAATTATTTCGGGGAAATTCATTATTTTTGACATTGTTAATATAATCGTTCAAGAAATTAATTAATTACAAAGTGCCTGCTAGATGGAGATCATTGTATCTGAATGATCACAACCCATGATAATCTTTTTATTTGGGATAGGTTCTGATTCAGCTTGGAGATGTACTTGATCGAGGTGAAGATGAAATAGCCATATTATCCTTACTGCGGTCACTGGATATACAGGCGAAAGCTGAAGGTGGCGCAGTGTTTCAGGTTCGTGTTGCTAAACTAAACAGTTCCCATCAATGCTCTTAACCTATTTCTTTTGTTCAAGTTGCTATGTTTACGTATCTGATCACTGAAGAAAGTGTAATTCTTTATATCCGTAAAGTGAAGTCTCAATTAAATATCCGCCTTAGTTTGCAACTTTGCATAAATCCTTCTAGATTCCCTTTGCAAGCTTTCTCGTTAATTTCACTTTATTAATTAGTTGAATCTGGAAAGTGATTTCTGAAACTTTGCCGTATTGTTTTCTGAAAGTTTTAATAGTTTGCTGATAGTCTGATGAATGTAGGTAAATGGGAATCACGAGACTATGAATGTTGAAGGCGACTTTAGATATGTAGAATCTGGGGCATTTGATGAGTGTACTGATTTCCTGGAGTATTTGAACGGCAATAACTATGACTGGGAAAAAGCTTTTGTTGGCTGGGTTGGCATGTCTAAAAGATGGAAGGAAGATCAGAGAATGTCCAAAGTCTATTGGGGCCCTTTGAATTTAGTGAAGGTACTAAATCTCTTTCATATTAGTTAACTTTCAACAAGTATTCTCCTAATGAGAGCTAGTGAAGCTAACTTATCATAAACGGAGAAGCATATTTGTTTGGCAGCAAGGACCATGTTCGGATGCGTAATTACTCGATAACGACTTGAATAACTTACAACAGTTTGTGGGAAAGCTGTAGTTACTTTGTTCTAATTAGAGACATTTCAGAATCTTATCCTGATAACATTTTCGAATTATTAGGACAGAGGCAAAAGGGGGTGATTGCCAGATCAGTCCTATTTAGACCAGGTGGTCCATTGGCTTGCGAGTTGGCTAGGCACCCTGTTGTACTCAAGGTCAATGATTGGGTATTCTGTCACGGTGGCCTTCTTCCTCGTCACGGTATTACTGATTCTGTCATTTCAATAACTTGGTTTTTTTACATCATTAGCGGTTGTACACATGTAAGAAGTTTCGTCTCTCCTTGTTTGAAATGCCTGATGGGAGTGTTGATGCTTCACAGTTGCATATGGCATAGAGAGGATGAACAGGGAAGTATCGAACTGGATGAGAGGTCTTAGTGAGAGTGATGGTAGTCCTTGCATCCCTTTCATAGCCACCCGTGGCTACGACAGTGTTGTTTGGAACCGCTTGTACTCCAAAGATGATTTGGAGGACTATCAGATCAGCCAGGCAAGTGTATTGAATAGCACCAACTGTTTCTGTCCCATCATTATTAAAAAAATTATATGGCTCGAAAACTGACGTTATGAGGAGATTACTTGATTTTCAAAAGTACACATGCATGAATCATTATAACCGTGGGAGGATTCAGATTTCTCATGTACTGGTAGACTATTTTCAATTTGGCTATGTCTTTCAAATTTCCAACTTCATATACTTTTGATTGGATAGATGGTACTCTAGAAATGTGGTGATACGAGAGTAGTTTCAAAGATGAGGTTCTCAGTTATGACATCAGTTGATTACTTAAGTGAGATTCTGTGTTGTGAAATGTTTCCCTATATTCACGTGTGTGGCTCTTGGAACTGTAATCAGATAAGTACAATTCTTCAAGAGACACTGCAAGCAGTCGATGCTAAGGGCATGGTGGTAGGGCATACTCCTCAAACTGCAGGAGTCAATTGGTACGTGACCCCACTTCAATTTGATTGCTTCATATCTGAACACAATTTCTGTATCAGCGAGGCAACAGTTTTTGCAACTGAGACATCCATCTTCCTTCTGAATACAATTGTTACAATTTCCCTGCAGTAAATATAATTGTAGTATATGGCGAATTGATGTGGGAATGTCCAGTGGAGTTCTTTATTCAAGACCAGAGGTAATTTTATTTATGGTGCCCGGTGGCAGATTGTTACGATATTAAAATTTTCCAGCTTATACTAAGTGTCAATCTATATTACAAATTGGTTTTGGAATTATCTGAAAGAGTTTCAGGATCCATGCATGTGGGAGCATATGACCCGTAGGATATGTTGACGAAAAATATATCATGTCTCCAAATAGCTCCCCAAATCCTTATTTGATATCGATAACTGTCAAGTTTCAGATAGCTTCAAAAATCCATACTCATATTCTATCCATGTTTTTCTGTTAAGCCTCCTTTGTTTTAAATGTAATAACATTGAGGATGATGTTACAGTTTTGACTTGTATTCACTAGGTCCTTGAAATAAAAGACAATAAAGCAAGAGCAATAAGGAGCAACCGGGACACATTTAGTGAACTTCATGTTGTCGATTATACGTAGAAACAAGCAAACTAATTGACCAGGTACGCTGGATAATCAGTTCTCAATTCGTTTCTTCTTTATCATATTTCTCTAGTACAAAACTGAAATGGAAGTAGTTCGATTTGCAAGGACAATAAGTGCAATGTCTTTGATAAGTTGATTACTCAAGTCAAGATGCATACATCACAATGCATTGGTCAATAATTTCTCCCAGTAGGTGCTTGACCTGATATGCTGCAGTGCTTGCTATACTGCCTAGTTTTTAACATTTCATATTTGAGAAATTTTTTTAATATTCCTAGAAAACTCAGTTTTCATAGCAATACTTGGACTTGGGCAATTTCTTGTTGATTTAAGCAAGAAAAAAGTGACAACTCTGATACTGTTGTTAAAACTTTATTTAGTTTTTCCCCCCGACATTAACATCTTTAAAATGAGATCCATAAAAGATGAAAATTTATGTTAAGACTTAAGAGGGATCATTTGCCATATCATGTTGTTCATTATATATATCCAAACAACCCGGAAAAGAAGCATTTTCATACACCATATTTCAGCAGGACATTTGTGATTATAATCCAATTTATATTTGAGTGTTTCATTTGTGTTTTTTCCGCAGTTACAGGTTATACAGGCAGTATCTTGAATTATAACATCATGCCTTTCATTGTTCACATAAAAAGCAAGCATATGTATATATGGTCGAGGCCCACCAGAAAAGAAGAGCAAGTTGTAGCAATCAAATAAAAGCGGCAGGCAAAGTATTCTTTGTACCATTCCCAGAAACTGAAGTTGATCTTCAGACCTGGGCTCGATTGGTTTCAGTGTTCTTTCTACTGTAATAAGTTATACTACTTGTTATGGAAACTGAGAATGGCAACAAGCCAACAACATATACTGTAATTTTTTCACAACTCAGAAATCAGATACCTTTGTAACTTGTAAGCTCAGGCCATCTGTAATGTGATACCAAATTGGTGCTCCAAATCCCAAGTTCCAACGCCAAAATTTTCGGTGTTGCTACAGTATCAAAACAAATTTGTCGTGACACTGTAGCAAAATTCCAAATTTTTTATTTTGTCCTTCTTTACTTAATTCCAACAAATTATATTCTCTTTATATTATTTTATAAAAGGACAAATTGTAATAAAATACCCTAATGTTTGGTGATATTACAATAAAATTATACTTTTTCTTAAATTAAAACTAAGTATCTCGGCTAATTATCAATTTGTCCGTAATGTATTTAAAAATATCATTTTTTAATTTATTTTTACTTTTTTAACTCATATGGTTTCTACCTTTTTCAAAATATATCAACTTAGTCCCGACCAAAATTTTGACGGTCAAAACTGACATAAAGTATAAATTAACCATCTTATCCTTTTTTATTAAATTATTAAATTAAAATGACGCGTTTACTCAATAATTTTTGAAAATTTTATCTATTTGGATAATCTAACAAGAAATTTATATAAGTTATAAAAATTAATTTTTTTTAAAAAATACTTAAAAATAATTAAATAATAAAATAAATATGATAAAATTATTAAAAATAAAAAAAAATTAGAAAAATTAGAAAAATTTTAAAAGTAATATCATTTATTAAAAATAAAATAAATTCAAGATTTGATACTTATAAAACTCAAAATTTACTAATTTAATACATATATATAATAAATTTATATATATTACAGTTTCGTTATTATATTTTTATTTTTATAATATAATATATATATATATATTGTAATTTTATTATTATATATATATATTATATAATATACTCTAAAATATGTATATATAATTTTTTAATTTTTTAATTTTTTTTAAATTTTTAAAATTATTTTTAATTTTAAATATATTAATTTTAATTGCGTTTTAAAAAAATAATTTGAGTTTTTATAACACATTAATTTTTTATTCAATTATCCAAATAGGTAAAATAGTTCAAATGTAAAAGCGTTGGAGAGTAAGATCATTTTGCTACTTTAATAAAAAAAGGTAAGATGGTCAATTTATACTTTATATCAGGTTTGACCGTCAAAATTTTGGTCATATGGACTAAATTGATATATTTTGGAAAAGGTAGGAACCATGTGAGTTAAAAAAGTAAAAATAGATTAAAAATGATATTTTTAAATACATTAGAAACCAAATTGATAATTAGCCAAGGTACTTGGTTTTAGTTTAAGGAAAAATGCAATTTCATTGCAATATGACTAAACATTAATGTATTCCATTGCAATTTGTCCTTTATAAAATTTGATAAATAATAAAATTTATAAATTAAAATATTATAACAATTATACTGTTGGAAAGATATTGTCGAAATCTTCAAAATGAACGCAATATTATGTATATACATATAATTTAATTTATTTATTTATTAAAATACATTTAGTTAATGTTGAATTTTTATATTAAATTAATTTTTTAATAATTATAATGTAAAAATTCAGTAATATAATAAAAATGATAACATTAAAATATGTGAATAATTATTTTTTTGGGCAAATTGTAATAGAATACCCTGTATTTGATCAGTCATTTATTGTTATATATTTACGACCCTTAGATCGTTTCTTTTGATTGTATTTTTGAGTATTCTTGGTACGTTTAATGTGTTTTGTGAGTATGTGCAGCTATTAGATGAGCCCTGTGAATTAGTACGAATACACGATGAGTTGAGACAAAATCGGGCAATTCGGGACATGTATTCTTGGTATGAGGTGCAGGAGCTTACCAAGGAAGCCTTGGTGGACTAAATTGAAGATTTGGCCCCGCCTGTGAATAGTACCGTACACGTGAATAGTGTATAATGAACAGTACCGTAGAAATAAACAGTACGTCTCGTAAACAGTGACGTCACAGTACCGTATACGTATGCAGTGACGTCAACAATACCGTACGTAAGCAGTGACGTATATGTGAACAGTGAATGTCGGCGTCAACAGCACCGTATACGTCAGCAGTGACATCAACAGTACCGTTCGTAAGCAGTGACGTATATGTGAACAGTGGAATGTCGGCGTCAACAGGACCGTATACGTCAGCAGTGACGTATACGTGAACAGTGTATAATGAATAGTACCCGAAGATTTTCTTATAAATACCTCATTTCCTTCATTTAAAAGGATATCAAAAAAAAGAAAGGGAGAAGAGGGGATCCAAGACAGAGAGTTCAGCTGGGTTCGTTCCAGCAGCTCTTAGCTGCGGCCTAGGGCCAATTTTCACCATTCTCCACTCTCCAAAACACCAACCATCATCATCAAACACCAACACAAGATTAGTTTTACGAATTACATCGATTGTTCATCAAGAGAAGACGAAGATTTGCGGAAGAGAAGTCTCAGCCGGACCAAAGCCGATTTCGACTCCACACGTCTCCGAATGGGTTGTATCACATCCCTTTTCCTATCTTCTTGTTATTTCGATTATATGAGTTGCTAATTTTGTTGTTAGGTGGTTTTCGGAACCATGACCGAATTTGGATTTTATTGATTATGAATATATTTTGTATATTATTTCATGATATTGTCCTTGAGCTTATTTGAACATTATCTTATTGCGTTTGATTTATGGTGTTTTGCGATTGCGAGAGTAGATTGCATGCCCCGTGATGAGAACCGATTTGATATTTACTGTAAGAGATTATATTGATTTTGAGTGTATTATATTATTACTTTGTGTTCGATTATGGTGTTTTGCGATTGCGCAAGTATATTGCATGCCCTGTGATTAAAACCGATTTAATATTTATTGTAATATTATATGAGAAATCATTGAAATTGCAGTCGAGCTTAATTGACTCTAAAATCAATACTGGGTTAGTTTCGATAAGAAATTACTTAATTAACCTAGGCATTAGATTAACTATGGTTTTCGATTAATTGCACTCTAGGACCAATAGGTGTGGTTGACCGAATTCACATACCATACCATTGCGGGAGCAATATAATGTGGTGTGGCCTTAGTTGAATTATTCTTATCATGTTAATAACGTGTTTCATAATAGTCAATATATTTCCTTATTCGGAATTGGAACCGTGAGACTACCTAGCATCATCTTCCATTTAATCCGTCTCGCTTTATTTTATTGCATTAGTAATTAATTATATTTTAATTAAAAAACCCAAAAAACAACAACCTTCATTTACGTTTACCGCACTACCTATAATCTCTAGTTTATAGAATTAGTTCCACCACTTCGTTGTGGATTCGACTCCGTACTCACGGAAATTTATTACTTCGACACATCCTGCACTTGGGATTTATTCCCACGCGTTTGAGCGTGTCAAGTTTTTGGCGCCGTTGCCGGGGAAGTGTTTCGGTAGCTTATTCTTTAAATTAGAGATTTTTTAGGTTTTATTTGCTTTTCTAGGTTTTTATTTATTTATTTTTTTTAGTTATCATTTTATTTCTATTTCCGTGGTTGTATTTTTTTTAGTTTTTCTTGTTTTTATTTTTCTTTTGATTAATTTTTATTTATCAGGTGCTCGAGCCATTAGCCATGCAATCTAGACAGTCGCAGATGTTGGCCGCTAAGACTAGGCAAAACTGCACAGGGCTTGCTTGCTATATATGTGGAGTTGGTGGACACGGTTCTTCTGTGTGTCCATCCAGGGAGACCTTCCCGGAGTATGAGTATGAACAAGCACAGGCGCTTAATTATTATCTTCCGTGGTCAGGGAATGATCCATACTCCAACAGCTATAATCCAGGATGGAGTAATTATCCAGACTCCTCCTGGAGAGATAGTCAGCAGCAGCCATGGCAGTATCAGGAGTGCCAACAACAGAGTTGGTTTGAGCCACTGCATCAGTACCAGTACCAGCCCAATGCACAAAGTTATTTTGATCAACCGGCTGATCAATCATTTCACCAGGTTCAAACATCACAAGATGACATGCTTGAGAAACTCATACAAAATATGCAGCAAAACAATCAGATAACTAACAGGATACAGGCACAACTCGGCCAACTGATCGAGGCATTGCAAAATAAAGTGCCAGAAGAGTTCCCCAACCAGCTAGAGCAAATAGAGGAGATTACCATTCCTCTGAATGGTATGACAGTTACTGATAGGGTTGAGGATGAACTTTCTGATTCTGTTAATGTTGCTGCAGGTACAGGTACTCAGCAGGTGAGAGTAGAGGTGAAAACAGGTTTGGGGGTTAAAACGGAAGTCAAACCTAAAGAGGAGCCTAAACCCGTTTCGACTAAGCCACCTGATGAAGGGACTAAATATGGAGATGATAGAAATTGCTTTAAGTTGAAAATTCTATTCTCCTTATTATTTCAGGTCCATAAAGAGCATGTACAATCATGTAGGCATGAGCTGATTGCAGGTCATGCAGAAAGCAAAGTCTGGGATGTATTTTGAGAGATAGCTCGAGTACGACGTCTTGCCTAGACGTTAAATTAAGCACTAGGAGGGAGGTAACCCTTTATTTTCATTTCTCTTTGTTTTCATTGTGTTTTTATCATTTTCATTCAATTTTGCTTTTCCAATTGAAGTGCTATGCCTTGTGTTAGAAAACGAAGTACGGGGAGTGAGGTTGGATGAAGTGATAGTTGTGGATATTTAGGATTGTTAGTTGTGGATACTAGGACTGTTGTTCTGTGTTCATGTTTTGTGAGTTTTTGTTGTTTTCTTTGAATCCAGGATTTTAAACATTGAGGACAATGTTTATCTTAGGTTTGGGGGTATTTTATATTTTTGTCTTTTGTGTGTTTTTTAGTCTTGTTGGTGTATATAGGCTGGAAACCTAGACTTTCCTCATACGCACTGCGTTTGGAAGACTTAGGTATAACAATGCCACGTACACCAGTTTTGAGTCTTTTATTGTATCTTTCGTGTTTTGTTTTATTTGTTTTAGGATAGCAAATCATATGCATGCTTTATAGATAATTGGGTAATAATATGTAAATGCTTAGGTCATTTGAGTGTACAAAGTTGTTAACTAGAATAATGTCGGTAGTGTCTTTGCATCTAAACATATATGTCTGACATATTTGCATTGTAATATGTGAAAACTTCCAATTAGTAGTCCTGATTAATAGTGGAGACTACCCTTAGTGAGTTTTGAGCTTATTGTATATTCATTCTGAGGGAATTTTTGTTTCTACTCTTAAAACACTTTCTTGAGCTTTATTGTCACTAGATTGATCTCTATAGGTTTGCATTGGATGTTAATGAACTGCATTATAAAAATCTTGTATGTATGTTTTGAATGTTCAGTTTAGTAGATTTTGGAGATATGATCTAGGCATTGTGTGTGAACTCCTAAATAGCTTGATTTCCTGTCCTTAAATTGTGTGCTCCCTATCCCATTTATGGCCAAACACTCACATATTAGCCTTTTATTGTATGACCTACATGTTCAAAACAATCCTAGCCAAAATTGTAAAATGTTACCTTTGATGCTTGGAAACTAGAGACAATTAAATAGGGAATGTGTAAGTGTTGAGTGAGAAAAAGGAGTGGAGTAGAAAAGATGAAATGGATGTGGAAATGTGCAGAAAAATAAAATAGCCAACAGAAAATATAAAATACATATATGAAAAGAGTTGGCTAAATGAGAAAAGAAGTATGATGCACAAAGTAAAAATTGAAAAAGAGTTTGAAAAGAGGTTGAAGGAGAAAGGCGAGAAAAAGATTTGGAAGAAAAGTTGAATGAATTTGGTAGTCGTGAGAGAAATTGCACGAATTGAAAATTTTATGAAGTCTCTCAATAGGTTTCCAAGTAAGTTGAACCCGATTTCCATTCTTTTTGAGCCAATCACCCCAAAGCCCCATTACAACCTGAAAAAGACCTTTTGATCTCCTTAGGAAACTTAATTGTAATATTTGACATGTATGTATACTGATTTTTCTGTTCTTAGCATTTGATATCTTTCATGAGGTCCTTTGCTTAATATGTGCGTTCTTTCTAATTATTGATGCATACGACAAACTTTGAAATTCTTTGCTCATAAATTTCAGTCGTATGCAGTTAAAAGTGTGATTGCCTAGGTTCTGAGTGTCATTGAGTGAAAACTGGTGAGACTAGAGTCGAGGCGAATTACATCAGTGGTTTATTGGTATGGAAGGATTCACTATTATAAATGCGTTGCATGTCAGTGTCCTGTATGATATAGGGTGTATTAGACTAATTGACAGCATTTTGGATTTCTGATTTTGTGCTGTTCTTATGCCTTTGTATTTGTGTATATACTTGATTTGATGTGTAGCTATGTATGTGGTTAGCTTAGGACGTTTGTGGGTATCGTAGCTGGTAAACCCTCACGAGACTATAACTCGTTCACTAGGGCCACCTAGAGGTTTAAAGGCTTGTGGCATGTGCTAAGTGCCATCGTTTCATCCTACGAAAATGGATATAGCTTAGTTTATTTATTTGTTATTGTTAATTTTAGTTGCTTTTATTTTTGTTGTGCTGTGTGCCGATTTGCTTGAGGACAAGCAAAAGATAGGTTTGGGGGTATTTGATCAGTCATTTATTGTTATATATTTACGACCCTTAGATCGTTTCTTTTGATTGTATTTTTGAGTATTCTTGGTACGTTTAATGTGTTTTGTGAGTATGTGCAGCTATTAGATGAGCCCTGTGAATTAGTACGAATACACGATGAGTTGAGACAAAATCGGGCAATTCGGGACATGTATTCTTGGTATGAGGTGCAGGAGCTTACCAAGGAAGCCTTGGTGGACTAAATTGAAGATTTGGCCCCGCCTGTGAATAGTACCGTACACGTGAATAGTGTATAATGAACAGTACCGTAGAAATAAACAGTACGTCTCGTAAACAGTGACGTCACAGTACCGTATACGTATGCAGTGACGTCAACAATACCGTACGTAAGCAGTGACGTATATGTGAACAGTGAATGTCGGCGTCAACAGCACCGTATACGTCAGCAGTGACATCAACAGTACCGTTCGTAAGCAGTGACGTATATGTGAACAGTGGAATGTCGGCGTCAACAGGACCGTATACGTCAGCAGTGACGTATACGTGAACAGTGTATAATGAATAGTACCCGAAGATTTTCTTATAAATACCTCATTTCCTTCATTTAAAAGGATATCAAAAAAAAGAAAGGGAGAAGAGGGGATCCAAGACAGAGAGTTCAGCTGGGTTCGTTCCAGCAGCTCTTAGCTGCGGCCTAGGGCCAATTTTCACCATTCTCCACTCTCCAAAACACCAACCATCATCATCAAACACCAACACAAGATTAGTTTTACGAATTACATCGATTGTTCATCAAGAGAAGACGAAGATTTGCGGAAGAGAAGTCTCAGCCGGACCAAAGCCGATTTCGACTCCACACGTCTCCGAATGGGTTGTATCACATCCCTTTTCCTATCTTCTTGTTATTTCGATTATATGAGTTGCTAATTTTGTTGTTAGGTGGTTTTCGGAACCATGACCGAATTTGGATTTTATTGATTATGAATATATTTTGTATATTATTTCATGATATTGTCCTTGAGCTTATTTGAACATTATCTTATTGCGTTTGATTTATGGTGTTTTGCGATTGCGAGAGTAGATTGCATGCCCCGTGATGAGAACCGATTTGATATTTACTGTAAGAGATTATATTGATTTTGAGTGTATTATATTATTACTTTGTGTTCGATTATGGTGTTTTGCGATTGCGCAAGTATATTGCATGCCCTGTGATTAAAACCGATTTAATATTTATTGTAATATTATATGAGAAATCATTGAAATTGCAGTCGAGCTTAATTGACTCTAAAATCAATACTGGGTTAGTTTCGATAAGAAATTACTTAATTAACCTAGGCATTAGATTAACTATGGTTTTCGATTAATTGCACTCTAGGACCAATAGGTGTGGTTGACCGAATTCACATACCATACCATTGCGGGAGCAATATAATGTGGTGTGGCCTTAGTTGAATTATTCTTATCATGTTAATAACGTGTTTCATAATAGTCAATATATTTCCTTATTCGGAATTGGAACCGTGAGACTACCTAGCATCATCTTCCATTTAATCCGTCTCGCTTTATTTTATTGCATTAGTAATTAATTATATTTTAATTAAAAAACCCAAAAAACAACAACCTTCATTTACGTTTACCGCACTACCTATAATCTCTAGTTTATAGAATTAGTTCCACCACTTCCTTGTGGATTCGACTCCGTACTCACGAAAATTTATTACTTCGACACATCCTGCACTTGGGATTTATTCCCACGCGTTTGAGCGTGTCAAGTTTTTGGCGCCGTTTGATCAGTCATTTATTGTTATATATTTACGACCCTTAGATCGTTTCTTTTGATTGTATTTTTGAGTATTCTTGGTACGTTTAATGTGTTTTGTGAGTATGTGCAGCTATTAGATGAGCCCTGTGAATTAGTACGAATACACGATGAGTTGAGACAAAATCGGGCAATTCGGGACATGTATTCTTGGTATGAGGTGCAGGAGCTTACCAAGGAAGCCTTGGTGGACTAAATTGAAGATTTGGCCCCGCCTGTGAATAGTACCGTACACGTGAATAGTGTATAATGAACAGTACCGTAGAAATAAACAGTACGTCTCGTAAACAGTGACGTCACAGTACCGTATACGTATGCAGTGACGTCAACAATACCGTACGTAAGCAGTGACGTATATGTGAACAGTGAATGTCGGCGTCAACAGCACCGTATACGTCAGCAGTGACATCAACAGTACCGTTCGTAAGCAGTGACGTATATGTGAACAGTGGAATGTCGGCGTCAACAGGACCGTATACGTCAGCAGTGACGTATACGTGAACAGTGTATAATGAATAGTACCCGAAGATTTTCTTATAAATACCTCATTTCCTTCATTTAAAAGGATATCAAAAAAAGAAAGGGAGAAGAGGGGATCCAAGACAGAGAGTTCAGCTGGGTTCGTTCCAGCAGCTCTTAGCTGCGGCCTAGGGCCAATTTTCACCATTCTTCACTCTCCAAAACACCAACCATCATCATCAAACACCAACACAAGATTAGTTTTACGAATTACATCGATTGTTCATCAAGAGAAGACGAAGATTGGCGGAAGAGAAGTCTCAGCCGGACCAAAGCCGATTTCGACTCCACACGTCTCCGAATGGGTTGTATCACATCCCTTTTCCTATCTTCTTGTTATTTCGATTATATGAGTTGCTAATTTTGTTGTTAGGTGGTTTTCGGAACCATGACCGAATTTGGATTTTATTGATTATGAATATATTTTGTATATTATTTCATGATATTGTCCTTGAGCTTATTTGAACATTATCTTATTGCGTTTGATTTATGGTGTTTTGCGATTGCGAGAGTAGATTGCATGCCCCGTGATGAGAACCGATTTGATATTTACTGTAAGAGATTATATTGATTTTGAGTATATTATATTATTACTTTGTGTTCGATTATGGTGTTTTGCGATTGCGCAAGTATATTGCATGCCCTGTGATTAAAACCGATTTAATATTTATTGTAATATTATATGAGAAATCATTGAAATTGCAATCGAACTTAATTGACTCTAAAATCAATACTGGGTTAGTTTCGATAAGAAATTACTTAATTAACCTAGGCATTAGATTAACTATGGTTTTCGATTAATTGCACTCTAGGACCAATAGGTGTGGTTGACCGAATTCACATACCATACCATTGCGGGAGCAATATAATGTGGTGTGGCCTTAGTTGAATTATTCTTATCATGTTAATAACGTGTTTCATAATAGTCAATATATTTCCTTATTCGGAATTGGAACCGTGAGACTACCTAGCATCATCTTCCATTTAATCCGTCTCGCTTTATTTTATTGCATTAGTAATTAATTATATTTTAATTAAAAAACCCAAAAACCAACAACTTGATTTATTTTACCGCTGTAGTATAATCTTTAATTTATAGAATTAGTTCCACCACTTCCTTGTGGATTCGACTCCGTACTCACGGAAATTTATTACTTCGACACATCCTGCACTTGGGATTTATTCCCACGCGTTTGAGCGTGTCAAGTTTTTGGCGCCGTTGCCGGGGAAGTGTTTCGGTAGCTTATTCTTTAAATTAGAGATTTTATTTTTTTTTAGGTTTTATTTTGTTTTCTAGGTTTTTATTTATTTTTATTAGTTTTTCTTGTTTTTAATTTTCTTTTGATTTATTTTTGTTTGTCAGGTGCTCGAGCCATTAGCCATGCAATCTAAACAGTCGCAAATGTTGGCCGCTAAGGCTAGGCAAAACCGCACACGGCTAGCTTGCTATATATATGGAGTTGGTGGACACGGTTCTTCTGTGTGTCCATCCTGGAAGACCTTTCCGGAGTATGAGTATGAACAAGCACAGGCGCTTAATTATTATCCTCCGTGGTTAGGGAATTATCCATACTCCAACAATTATAATCCAGGATGGAGTAATTATCCAGACTCCTCTTGGAGAGATAATCAGCAGCAGTCATGGCAGTATCAGGAGTGCCAACAACAGAGTTGGTTTGAGCCACTGCATCAGTACCAGTACCAGCCCAATGCACAAAGTTATTTTGATCAACCGGGTGATCAATCATCTCAGCAGGTGCAAATATCAGAAGAGGACATGCTTGACAAACTCATGCAAAAGTTGCAGCAAAACAAGCAGAGAACTGACAGGATAGAGGCACAACTCGGCCAACTGATCGAGGCATTGCAAAATAGAGTGCCAGAAGAGTTCCCCAACCAGCTAGAGCAAACAGAGGAGATTACCATTCCTCTGAATGGTATGACAGTTATTGATAGGGTTGAGGATGAACTTTCTGATTCTGTTAATGTTGCTGTAGGTACAGGTACTCAGCAGGTGAGAGTAGCGGTGAAAACAGGTTTGGGGGTTAAAATGGAAATCAAACCTAAAGAGGAGCCCAAACCCGTTTCGACGAAGCCACCTGATAATGGGACTAAATATGGAGATGATAAAGATTGCTTTAAATTGAAAAATCTATTCTCCTTATTATTTCAGGTCCATAGAGAGCATGTACAATCATGCAGGCATGAGCTGATTGCAGGTCATGCAGAAAGCAAAGTCTGGGATGTATTTTGAGAGAGAGCTCGAGTACGACGTCTTGCCTAGACGTTAAATAAAGCACTAGGAGGGAGGTAACCCTTTTATTTTCATTTCTCTTTGTTTTCATTGTGTTTTTATCATTTTCATTCAATTTTGCTTTTCCAATTGAAGTGTTGTGCCTTGTGTTGAGAAAATGAAGTACGGGGAGTGAGGTTGGATGAAGTGATAGTTGTGGATATTTAGGATTGTTAGTTGTGGATACTAGGACTGTTGTTCTGTGTTCATGTTTTGTGAGTTTTTGTTGTTTCCTTTGAATCCAGGATTTTAAACATTGAGGACAATGTTTATCTTAGGTTTGGGGGTATTTTCTATTTTTGTCTTTTGTGTGCTTTTTTTAGTCTTGTTGGTGTATATAGGCTGGAAACCTAGACTTTCCTCATACGCACTGCGTTTGGAAGATTTAGGTATAACAATGCCACGTACACCAATTTTGAGTCTTTTATTGTATCTTTCGTGTTTTGTTTTATTTGTTTTAGGATAGCAAATCATATGCATGCTTTATAGATAATTGGATAATAATATGTAAATGCTTAGGTCATTTGAGTGTACAAAGTTGTTAACTAGAATAATGTCGGTAGTGTCTTTGCATCTAAACATATATGTCTGACATATTTGCATTGTAATATGTGAAAACTTCCAATTAGTAGTCCTGATTAATAGTGGAGACTACCCTTAGTGAGTTTTGAGCTTATTGTATATTCATTCTGAGGGAATTTTTGTTTCTACTCTTAAAACACTTTCTTGAGCTTTATTGTCACTAGATTGATCTCTATAGGTTTGCATTGGATGTTAATGAACTGCATTATAAAAATCTTGTATGTATGTTTTGAATGTTCAGTTTAGTAGATTTTGGAGATATGATCTAGGCATTGTGTGTTAACTCCTAAATAGCTTGATTTCCTGTCCTTAAATTGTGTGCTCCCTATCCCATTTATGGCCAAACACTCACATATTAGCCTTTTATTGTATGACCTACATGTTCAAAACAATCCTAGCCAAAATTGTAAAATGTTACCTTTGATGCTTGGAAACTAGAGACAATTAAATAGGGAATGTGTAAGTGTTGAGTGAGAAAAAGGAGTGGAGTAGAAAAGATGAAATGGATGTGGAAATGTGCAGAAAAATAAAATAGCCAACAGAAAATATAAAATACATATATGAAAAGAGTTGGCTAAATGAGAAAAGAAGTATGATGCACAAAGTAAAAATTGAAAAAGAGTTTGAAAAGAGGTTGAAGAGAAAGGCGAGAAAAAGATTTGGAAGAAAAGTTGAATGAATTTGGTAGTCGTGAGAGAAATTGCACGAATTGAAAATTTTATGAAGTCTCTCAATAGGTTTCCAAGTAAGTTGAACCCGATTTCCATTCTTTTTGAGCCAATCACCCCAAAGCCCCATTACAACCTGAAAAAGACCTGTTGATCTCCTTAGGAAACTTAATTGTAATATTTGACATGTATGTATACTGATTTTTCTGTTCTTAGCATTTGATATCTTTCATGAGGTCCTTTGCTTAATATGTGCGTTCTTTCTAATTATTGATGCATACGACAAACTTTGAAATTCTTTGCTCATAAATTCCAGTCGTATGCAGTTAAAAGTGTGATTGCCTAGGTTCTGAGTGTCATTGAGTGAAAACTGGTGAGACTAGAGTCGAGGCGAATTACATCAGTGGTTTATTGGTATGGAAGGATTCACTATTATAAATGCGTTGCATGTCAGTGTCCTGTATGATATAGGGTGTATTAGACTAATTGACAGCATTTTGGATTTCTGATTTTGTGCTGTTCTTATGCCTTTGTATTTGTGTATATACTTGATTTGATGTGTAGCTATGTATGTGGTTAGCTTAGGACGTTTGTGGGTATCGTAGCTGGTAAACCCTCACGAGACTATAACTCGTCCACTAGGGCCACCTAGAGGTTTAAAGGCTTGTGGCATGTGCTAAGTGCCATCGTTTCATCCTACGAAAATGGATATAGCTTAGTTTATTTATTTGTTATTGTTAATTTTAGTTGCTTTTATTTTTGTTGTGCTGTGTGCCGATTTGCTTGAGGACAAGCAAAAGATAGGTTTGGGGGTATTTGATCAGTCATTTATTGTTATATATTTACGACCCTTAGATCGTTTCTTTTGATTGTATTTTTGAGTATTCTTGGTACGTTTAATGTGTTTTGTGAGTATGTGCAGCTATTAGATGAGCCCTGTGAATTAGTACGAATACACGATGAGTTGAGACAAAATCGGGCAATTCGGGACATGTATTCTTGGTATGAGGTGCAGGAGCTTACCAAGGAAGCCTTGGTGGACTAAATTGAAGATTTGGCCCCGCCTGTGAATAGTACCGTACACGTGAATAGTGTATAATGAACAGTACCGTAGAAATAAACAGTACGTCTCGTAAACAGTGACGTCACAGTACCGTATACGTATGCAGTGACGTCAACAATACCGTACGTAAGCAGTGACGTATATGTGAACAGTGAATGTCGGCGTCAACAGCACCGTATACGTCAGCAGTGACATCAACAGTACCGTTCGTAAGCAGTGACGTATATGTGAACAGTGGAATGTCGGCGTCAACAGGACCGTATACGTCAGCAGTGACGTATACGTGAACAGTGTATAATGAATAGTACCCGAAGATTTTCTTATAAATACCTCATTTCCTTCATTTAAAAGGATATCAAAAAAAGAAAGGGAGAAGAGGGGATCCAAGACAGAGAGTTCAGCTGGGTTCGTTCCAGCAGCTCTTAGCTGCGGCCTAGGGCCAATTTTCACCATTCTTCACTCTCCAAAACACCAACCATCATCATCAAACACCAACACAAGATTAGTTTTACGAATTACATCGATTGTTCATCAAGAGAAGACGAAGATTGGCGGAAGAGAAGTCTCAGCCGGACCAAAGCCGATTTCGACTCCACACGTCTCCGAATGGGTTGTATCACATCCCTTTTCCTATCTTCTTGTTATTTCGATTATATGAGTTGCTAATTTTGTTGTTAGGTGGTTTTCGGAACCATGACCGAATTTGGATTTTATTGATTATGAATATATTTTGTATATTATTTCATGATATTGTCCTTGAGCTTATTTGAACATTATCTTATTGCGTTTGATTTATGGTGTTTTGCGATTGCGAGAGTAGATTGCATGCCCCGTGATGAGAACCGATTTGATATTTACTGTAAGAGATTATATTGATTTTGAGTATATTATATTATTACTTTGTGTTCGATTATGGTGTTTTGCGATTGCGCAAGTATATTGCATGCCCTGTGATTAAAACCGATTTAATATTTATTGTAATATTATATGAGAAATCATTGAAATTGCAATCGAACTTAATTGACTCTAAAATCAATACTGGGTTAGTTTCGATAAGAAATTACTTAATTAACCTAGGCATTAGATTAACTATGGTTTTCGATTAATTGCACTCTAGGACCAATAGGTGTGGTTGACCGAATTCACATACCATACCATTGCGGGAGCAATATAATGTGGTGTGGCCTTAGTTGAATTATTCTTATCATGTTAATAACGTGTTTCATAATAGTCAATATATTTCCTTATTCGGAATTGGAACCGTGAGACTACCTAGCATCATCTTCCATTTAATCCGTCTCGCTTTATTTTATTGCATTAGTAATTAATTATATTTTAATTAAAAAACCCAAAAACCAACAACTTGATTTATTTTACCGCTGTAGTATAATCTTTAATTTATAGAATTAGTTCCACCACTTCCTTGTGGATTCGACTCCGTACTCACGGAAATTTATTACTTCGACACATCCTGCACTTGGGATTTATTCCCACGCGTTTGAGCGTGTCAGTCGACTCCGTGATTACTTCGACTATGCCGCCACTGGGGTTCGGCCATATTCACTACGAACTCAATACTAACCCCTCATCTTCTCTGGGGCAAACAAGCCCCGCGATGTTGACCTCCAATGCTCGCCATCTAATTTTTGAATTGAGATCAGGCGCAAACGACCTTGTCGTACCCGAAGGCGATCTGGTACCTGAACTTGTTGTGCCCGATTCAACTGTGCAACTACCATGGCAACTGTTGCTCAGGAGGAGACGAACCAAATGGTGCGACTTCTATGAAGATCATGCACACAGAACCGAAGACTTCATTGCTCTCAAATTCGAAGTAGTCGAGCTCCTGAAAAAGGGGCACTTGAAGGAATATCTCACCGACAAAGGAAAAAATACCCTGGCCTGCCGAGACGAGCGACAGAACGAACATAACACACATCCTCTTGATCCCCTACAACACAAAAGGGTCGTGAACATCACACTCGACAGCTCTGAAACGTTTGAACACACTGTTAGTCAAATAGCTCCAAGATAACAGGAATCCATGATTTCTCAGAGTACGACATCCTCAATGAATGGATACAATAAACCAGACTCATGCCCCTATAAATACAGCCTTATAGCTTTATAAGCAGGGGTCAAGCAATTCCTATCAAAACCGTCATTCTACCCTTAAGCAATCAAACTTACGTACGACTCTATCCCGATCCAGCCTCACTCGACATAGTCAACTCCGAGCCTTCATACCTACGCTTGACGCACTACCGAATAAGTCACGCTCGACGTATAATTGCCTTAGGTAGTATTTTCCTTTTGTTTCTTACTCAAAATTCACTATTTAACTTGGACGTTAGAGACTATTTGGCTGATACCACCCTGGTGTCCTAAAGAGCACGATCTCTTTATTTCATTTTGCAGGTTGTTGTCCCTACTCCTATCCAACATAAGGATCCCTAGATCTTCAGTGTAGATTTCAGCATCTACAATATATATATAAAATATTTTAACATTTTAATTTTTTTAACTAAATTTTAAATTTTATAAGTATTCGATCTTGTTTTTAAAAACATGACATAAAGTATAAATTGATCATCTTACCCTTTTTTATTAAATTAACAAAACGATTTTACCCTCCAACTTTTTACATTTAACAATTTTTCCTATTTGAATAGTTCAATAAAAAAAATGATGTGTTATATATATATATATATATATATATATATATATATATATAATATTTTAACATTTTAGTTTTTTTAACTAAATTTTAAATTTTATAAGTATTCGATCTTGTTTTCAAAAACCTGACATAAAATATAAATTGACCATCTAACCCTTTTTTATTAAATAAGCAAAACGATTTTACCCTCAAACTTTTCACATTTTAATAATTTTACCTATTTGAATAGTTCAATAAAAAAATGATGTGTTATAAAAACTTAAATTGAAAAAAAAAAACAACACTAAGAAATGATTAAAAGGCTAATGCCAAAAAATCAAAATGATTTCGTTTGATTCTCCTTTCTGAGAAAGAAGGTGAAAAATCTTTTTTTGAAGAAAAATCTTGGAAAAATCAAAAGGTAAAAATCGAAGTTATATGATAAAAAAATCCAACAGACAAATACTCAAATCTATGACGCGTTTCCTCTCGAAAGTCTTCGACGTTTTTACCATCTCGAAACGTCCAAGACTGAGGGACTTCTGTTAATAGGAAATTTGGTTCAATTCAAAGATATAAGCATTCGTTCAGGAGATTCAACTTAAAAAAAAAAAAAAAAAGTCCTGGAAGTAGAAAAAGAAAGATACTCTTAATATTTTAAAAATAACTCATAAGCATTTTATAATATAAAGATATTTTAGTACCCCTAAAAACTCAGCCAATATTATATGAGTATGAGACAAAATAGAAGAATACGAGGAAAAACGAAAAGATTATGAAAGAAAAAAAAAACGGTTAGCTAAAGGACAAAGGGGACCACGTACGAGGGATAAAAAGTGGAGCATGAAATCAGTGTTGCAGACCAAGAAATATCAGATAAAGCATGTTTCCTTTTAAGGGACAAGAAGATCTCCAAATGTCAATAGCAAAAAATGCCACTTGGAGATTCCAACTATGTGGACCTACCCAACAAAGCACCAGGCTATCTTGGAGGCGAGTCTCAAGTCACACCTCACATCCTACATGTTCAGAGTCTATTGGCTCAAGGCATGGGTCCACCATGCAACCAAGTGAAACTGAGCAGTGAAGAAAAAGGTCATGGAAAGGAAAATGAAGGACCATAGATAAAGTAACACGTGGCAGAGCTATGAGGAATTGTCTATCTCCTGGAAGCTATAAATACCCATGCACATTTATTTGAAAAGGTTGGTTACTCCCTTGATATTTCTTTCATTCCTTTTCGTTTTAAGTTCATATGTGAAGACTTAGGCCTCGTTTGTTGCATGGGATAAGATTGGATTATTTATATGGGATTGGATAGGATTGGATAGGATGAGATTGGATTGGATAAATTTATAAGTAATCCCATGTTTGGTGTAATATAGGATAGGATTAAAAATAATGTATAGCTGTGTTTGGTAAGTTACAGGATTGGACAAAATAGTACAAACCCATGTTTGTTATGAATATGGATCAGATAATAATTAAAATAATTTAATTAATGTAAAATTATTTTTAAATATAAAATTAAATTTATCTAAATAAAATAATTTATTTATTAAATAAAATAAATAAATAAATATATTATAGATATATCAAATTATAAAATTTATTAATGATTGAATTATTATAGATTTATAAATTGGCAAAAACAATTAAAAATTTGGTCCCAAACTCATTTAAAATAAGAATGATAATTTGTTTTGTTTTTTGTAGTAATTTAAATCCCATTTTTCTTTCATAATTTGAACCCACAAAATAGAGACTCCATCTCTAAAATTATTACAAAATATACTAATTTTCATAAACATAATTCGAATAACATATATCGATATTTCCTATTAAAAACATAATAAACTTATAAATATTTAATAAAAAATTAAACATAATAACATTAAATATAATCATCAACTCATTAAAAAAAAACTGAAATATAATCCTAAAACACATAATAATAACAACATTGCAATAGTTACATATCTCTATTAAATATAATATTGTATCATATTACAAACTTAGTGATATATATATATATATATATATATATATATATATATATATATATATATATATATATAGTGTTGATGCAATCAACCAAAAACTAGCATCAATCATGTATGGTTATCTATGGTCCTGTAACCATCATGTACAGAGTGAAAAAGTTCAAAAGTTAATAGTTATAAGCTACACATGAACAAAAAGTTAGCTTCGATAATTACTTAATAATATAATATATCAGGCATCCATCAAATGCACCACTAAGAATTGATGCAATGAACTGGAACTTCTGGTCGTCATTAGATTGTGCCTTGAAAACCTCTGCAATTTCTGGTTTTTGCATAAACTTTTGCATAATACGTATTTGATCCGCGAGAGGAAGTTGCATTTTTTGCAAATCAGTAGCCAAAAGAGAATTTTCATTTACCTTGTTTTTGGCTAACACTTGAGCAAATTTATCCAATGTCTCATTTGTTTTGTCCATAGCCTCCTTCAGCACATTTGTAAATCTATCCATACTCCGAATTATTGGATCCCCAGATCTAGACCTTTTCCTGCTTGAGGGTTGAGATGAAGCTTGATTCAGGCCTCGTTGGGTAGACTCTGTTTGATTAACTGACATAGGAGAAAAGTTTCCAAGCATCTCAACATCATTTTCAGAGTTTTCATCTAAATCCACATTTGTTGCTAGATTTTCTGGAGTATATGCTGTTTTCCCAGTAGCACGGTCTTTTCCAAATATGTATTCCAACCTTTCATACAGTGGAAAAGGTTTATCTCTCCATCCTTTTGCTTGTTTATGGTGCTGCAAAAAGAAAGAAAAAATAAATACCTTATATATATATTTTAAATTATGTCAAAAAATTAAAATTTTTAAAAAGTAAACATTACCTGTACATATGAATTCCATGTTTCATTACTATCAACTTCAATGCACTGTCTTTCATGGTTCCAACCAAAACCGCTAGTATTTTTCATATCATATATCACTCCATAATCTTTCTTCCAACTCTTCACCTTCGACTCAATGTGAGGGCTAGCTCTCAAACCACAATTTGGTAGGATATTTGATAATCGCACTTCCATAATTTTAAATGTTCCAGCTTTAAAGGAACCACAATCCGCGCGACCTCCATTTGCTACAATTTCATCCATGATACCTAATAATGCTTCTTCTTCTTCTTTTGTCCACACCCGTCTACTTGCTCTTTTTTCATGCTCATTTGGTTGGCTAGAACCTCCAACATCCATTCCTACACACATATAATCATAAAACAAATTAAAGGAACCAAACTATTATATTATAAAAAAAATTGTAATTAAACAAAGTTAAAATAAAATAACTAACATAATGTATTAGTATTAGACTCCATAAATAATATGTGCATTTAAATATAGTCATGTAATCTTTCAATTAAAAATCTATATTAAAACAAAATAATAATAATAGTGCATTAGTAAATGTTATACAAATACATAAAATCCCAAAATCACAGATAAAAATCTAAGTACAAAAATATTTGCAATCAAGATTAAGTAGATCGATTTCCTCTCCATCCATTAAACATTTGTTGTGCTAAGTTATCTCTCCATGTTGTCCATTGTGTGGATGAAGACACTTGCCCAATGACATCATTATCCCTTTCATCCTCATTGACTTCATTTAGCTCTTGCTCCATTGGATCAATTGACATTTCTCGTCTAATAAGATTATGTAGAAGACAACATGCAACTATGATTCCACATTGTGTTTTGAGAGGATAAAAAGATGGGCTCCGTAAAATTGCCCAACGTAGTTTTAATAGTCCAAAACAACGTTCAATTACATTTCGTGCTGATGAATGCTTCATGTTAAAATATTCTTCATGATTAACAGGGGCACAACCAACTCTCCATTCAGATAAATGATATCGTGTTCCTCTATATGGTGCTAGAAATCCTTCACCATTTGAGTACCCACCATCCACAAGATAATAACAACCTATTGATCAGAAAAGTTTGAAAAAATATTAAAAAATATAAATATATAACTATTCGTATGCATATATCCTTATAGTAACCACTTATTAATGCTTACCAGTAGGAACTTTCAACCCAGTTGGTTTAGATAATACATCTCGAAGTACTCTAGAATCTGAAACCGAACCTTCCCATCCCGGGAAAACAAATGTGAACATCATATCCCTAGAACAAGCACCTAATACATTTGTTGCAATTTCACCTTTTCTTGTTCTAAATCGTGGTTTGTCAACTTCAGGTACATGCACTCTAATATATGTCCCATCCAGAGCCCCCAAACAATTCTATATAAAAAAAACTATAATGTAAATGGCGATATATGATGGGAACATAAACTAAAATTAGTTGATAGTTATATGTATTACTAACCTTAAACCATTTCCATCTCTCATCAGTACAATTTTCAGGCACAGGAGTTGGTGAAACTAACAAATCATTGTGTAGTTGTAAAACTGCACATAAAACTGAATTAAAGTATCGACTAATTGTCTCTCCGGATTGATGAAACCTATTTCGAATGGTTCGGTTTTTAACATGGTGAGCAAGTACATGTAAGAATATGCTGACTTGTTCCTCAATGGAAACCAAACCATTTGTCTTCAGTCTCCTAGTATTACGAAGGAGTTCACATAATATGGCAAAAGTTCTTCTGTCCATCCTTAACTGATTAATACATTCTGTATCATTGTTGCTAATTATACTATTTATAAACTCAAGACGAGTTATATGGTTGACAAATGTACGGTTACTCAAAAATCGTCTATTATATTGATATGCTGCCATGTGATGCATAATTGAACTCATTGCAAGCAGATACATTCTTTGTAAATGTAATAGTTGCACAACTAAGAACCAAATAACATCTTCTTCATCCATGCCATCCATAACTAGTTCATGAAAAGAATAAAACATTTGTCATTCATTCTGACAAAAATAAAATTACTTCAATTAAAATGCGCCTATGATCTCATAAGCTTAAAAAATAATACAGTTAAACATACAATAAGAAAAGACATTATATCAAGCTATTGTTTTTTCCTTCATAGAAATTGAAGTCAAATAATAGTCCCTTTGCCAGACAAAACATGATATCAGATTGGCGTTAACGTTACATTTGTGTTTGACACATGTTTAAGGATCTTCCGTAGCAAAAAGTTGAAAATTTAAGTATTCTCTTATTTTGCATGACTTTATGCTTGAAGCAAGTGAAAAGGTGACACTGACTCTGAGTAAAGTTAGACTTCTAGTTCCAAGCCTTAATTTATTTTTATTAATCACAATACTATTTTGGAAGTGAGTGTAGAGTTTCTATAAAGGTGAAAATTTCACAATGAAGGTGGAAATTTGGTGGTTGTAACAGGAAGTCTTACAATCTTCCACAAGTAAACATGCTAGATTATGCTCCTTGTTATGCTTACATTAAAGTATAGCCAATATGAAGTTTTTGCCCATTACTAGGAGTTTCTTTCTAGTCTCAAGTATCACGTTTCTACCCTTAATTCATATATGAGATCTGACTTTAGAATTGAAAACAAAGCTTTCTTGAGTTTTATTTAAATATTAGTATGTTTAATACATTGAATTAAACTTTGAAAAAAAAAAATTGGATTAAGCTTTAGTATTATTCTAAAAGTAAGAAATCTGTCTGAATGGCTTGTTTGACACCTGTGGTATCCTATTTCTTTTTACTACCTATTTTGATGCCTGTATCTCACCTATGAGATTCATGTTAGCTAGTTCATATTTCTCTTTCTAACTTCAGCACTTATGCATACTCTCTCTAGTCTGTTTAACATAGTTAAAAATAAGGAACTGCTAGTCTTTTGTTGATCGTGTTTCATTTTTATATAGGTCATTATTTGCCATGAAGTCTTTTGAAAAAGATGAAATTGACCTGGAAGGTGGTAAGTTGGCAAAGGAGAGAGACAAAACGATACGTAGTAGCAGGATAGTTAAAATACACAATCAGGCCTTAGTAAATTTTAGTACGTGATGCATAAAGAGAGTGGCATGAGGTTGCCTACCAACTCAAACATTGGAAGGACATTTCTGGAACTCAACTGGAAGAAACTCAAAGTTAATGAAACATGTACTTCTTAAAGTCTGACATTGTATGGCTATGGCATATACTCTTACCAGGTTTTACTCAGATATGTCTTGATCAAACCTCATGACTTCATTTTTCCTTCAATTCATTCAAAAGGGTCATCTCTAAAGTTCTAAACAATTAGGACCTGCAGAAGGTCTACAAAAGCAGTAACACAACCAGAAAACTAGGGATCCCATTCTTAAGTATATTGAGACACCAATTAAATCTAGGGTGAATCATGTTTCTGGTAGTAAAACATCAATAAAACTTGAGTATAAATGCTTCAAAGGGATTTTATGCATAGATAGCAACATCCTAGTCAGCATTAGTAACCACAATGGCTATGTACCAAGAGACTTTTAAACATAAAACACTTTTTCACATGATCAAGGTCCTAGATGCACCTAATGTCAGAAAGGGGTTTAAAGGGTTCAATTGGGAGAGATATCAGAGGTCGGACTACAATATGTTCATAGTTACAGCAAAATTTTTACTTGAAAAGATTCATTCAATCAACAAAACTCTGTACAAATATTTAATACCATTATAAATTCCTTAGACTTGGGAAAAAAAATAATAGAAAAGCAAATATGGGATATTAAGCTTGACTTTTAGCATATCTCATTCAATTATTTAGCAATAATAAGACTAAAATAACTAATAAATTGGCAAAAAGAAACAAGGCACATAGAAACAATAGTTAGTTTTCATGACAGAAATTTGTTGACAGCCCAAATGGGTTTGAATTATTTCTCAAAGCTGAAACTTGCAATGAAACACCATGAGGGAGGGGATAAAAGCGTACCAATAGTTGCTCGAGTTGAAAGACAGCAGATGCTGGGAAGATACTACAACAGCCTTAGATGCAAAAGTCAAGCTACCACCAACAAAGCTTTTCAGTTCTGTGGCAGAGTCCACCAACAAAGATTATCAACCCCTATACATACAATCACTACGTGTAATGTAAATAAATTCTCATCAACCTCATATTTATTCACTGCTCAACACTCCACAATAACAGCCATTGCATACTACTGTCACTATTATAAATCGATTATATATATATAAATCACTATTATTCAACTGGAAAACCATTTGATTCGAAAGCAAAACAATTAACAGACCTGTAAGCAAGAAGATCGACGACGGCGGCAACGCGGGGTGCAGGGTCGAAAGTCAACGGATTTACAGAGAGGTGAGCAGACAGAGAGGAGACGAAAACAGGGTCACGGACGAGGGCAACGGCGACGGCAAGAGAAGATCGGTGACGACGGCGTCGAGAGAAGAAGGTATTGAGACAGAGGTGGAGAGAGCAGAGGGAAGAGTGTGGGAGAAGAGTTGGAGAGAAGAGGATTGGATTTTTTTAACCTCTGTTTTCGATGGGTTGAAATTATCCCACTTTGCTAGGATAAAATGGAGAGAGGATAATTTTAACCATACCCATTTGCAAGCACCAAACGTGGGTTTGGCAAAAAAAATAACCCAAATCCATCCCAAACCCACCAAACAAATAAGGCCTTAGAGACATATTTTTCTATGCTAATTTGGGCGTCGAAATGTGGTAACCGGACCACCATTTCAACCACACTGACCCTAAGTGTTTATCTGTCTCTGCAGGTTTTTCTAGGTGAACGTTTTGTTATTCATTCAAAAAGAGTAGTATAAACACTGAGAGAAATATTCGAAGTTTTGTTCACCTATTTAGGTTTTATCTTGTGCATATTGATAAATATTTAGAACAAAATTTTCAGTATTATTTATTTGAGTTGATAGTTATCTCTTCATACATTTATATATTATATTTAAAGGATGTCCTAGACCTTTTTTTCAAAGATATCTATGTATTTTCTCCTTATTAGTTTTAAGTTTGTTGATAAATTTCGAGTTAACAAACATATTCTATAAAGATAATTTTTTAATATCAAAATGGTCGTACATTGAAGATGCCCGTATAAATGTAATCATTGTGTGAAATTGTTGGTATCTTCAATAAATAAATTTAGGGATAATTGCAATAAAGTACCACGACGTTTAGCTATATTGCAATGAAATCGTGAGTTTAGCCTTAATTACATATTAATACTCTTAACTAACTGATTAATTGTATGTTAGTACCTTTGATTAACTGGTTGACCGTTAGAGTTGACGGTCAACCAATAGTCAAAGGGTATTTTGGTCTTTTTGACCTTAATTTATTTTTAAAAAATAAAAAAAATTTATAAATTATAAAAAAAAGTTAAATAAATCTCCACCATTGACAAAAAAAATTAAAAAAACTTAAAATTAAAATAAAAAATAAAAACAAATTTATATTTTTAGTGTTCTTCACCAAGAACACAACAAAAAAAAAAAATTGAATTCATTTCTCGAACCCTTTTGGGTTTGATGAATCTCGAACACATAAGGGTTCGAATCGAACTCTTTGGGTTCGTGGAACCCAGAGGGTTCGAAAATCGAACCCTTCTGGGTTCGAGTCTGGGTTCGATCTCGAACCCAGAAGGGTTCAAAGAACGAACCCTTTCTGGGCTGCTCCATCGGTGTTCTTGGTGTTGTTGTTTTGGTTTTTTTATCTTAGTTTTGTTCTTGGTGTTGTTGTCTTGGTGATCGAACCCATTTTTTTTTTTTTTGGTTTTGTTGTTTTGTTCTTGGTGGAGATCCAAATTGGATCTCTACCGTCCATCAATGTTGATGGACGGACACCAAAAAAAATTTTAATATAAATTTTTTTTTTACTTTTTTTTAATTGTATGATTTTAAAAGTTTTTTTTTAAAAAATGCATCTCCACCGTCCATCAAGATTGATGGATGGTGGAGATCCATTTTTAAAAATTTTAATTTTTTAATTTTTTTTAATTTTTATTTAATTTAATTTTTTTTAAACTAGGGGCAATTATGTCATTTTACCCAAAACTTAAAGTCAAACCGTTATATTTGATTGGTCAACTGACGGTAGGGTACTAACATACAATTAAAGCTAAACTCACGATTTCATAACAATATAGACAAACATCAAAATATTTTATTGCAATTATCCCATAAATTTATAATGGTTCTCTAAAATTTTTTATTGAACACTATTAACTTGGAAAAAGAGCTGAGCAGCTAAAATCAATTAACCATCCACCTTTTATATATATATATTTTGCCACGAAAGATCAATAACCAAGAAGCAGATGTTGATAAATATCGATTTTGGTGAAAATATGAAATCTTAAATTTAAAAATTGAGTTAATTGCACTCATACCCCTTGAGGTTTGGCCAACTACAGGTAAAATCAACTTTATCGTTTATTGACAATAACCTCCCCTGTCGTTAGTTGACTTTAGTCAAACTTAACAGTGTCAGGGGTATTTTCTTCTTTTCAGATTTTTTATTTTATTTTATTAAATAATAAATTAAAAAATTAAAATAAAATAATAAAATTATTTAAAAATTAAAATAATAATAATAAAATTAATAAAAAATAAAAAATTAATTATAATTAATTTAGATCCATTTTCCAGATTGAATCTCAACCATCCATCAACATTGATGGACGGTTGAGATTCAATCTGGAAAATGAATCTCCAAAAAAAAAAAAAAAAAAAAAAATTTTTTTGGAAGAGTTTTGGATTCTTCTTTGAAGAACCCAGAAGAGTTTGATCGAAGAACCCAGATTGAACGAAGAACCCAGAAGGGTTCTTCGATCGAACCTAGATGGGTTCTTCGAAGAACTCAGTTTCTAGGTTCTTTGAAGAACCTAGAAAATTGGGTTCTTCGTTTGAACCCAGATGGGTTAGATCGAAGAACCTAAATTTGGGTTCTTCGAAGAACTCAAATCTGGGTTCTTCGTTCGAACCCAAATGGGTTCGATCGAAGAACCCTTTTCTTGAATCGAACCCATCTGGGTTCTTCGAATTTTTTTTTTGATAGCTAGATCTGGGTTCGCTGTCGACGGCGAACCCAGATCGTTGACGAACCTAGATAGGTTCGTCTTCTTTGACGAACCCTTCTGGGTTCGTCGCGCTGGAGATGGTTGGATCTCCATCAAGTTTATCTTTTTTTTTTTTTTTGGGTGGAGATCCAATTTGGATCTCCACCATTGAAACTTCAATTTTTTATTTTTTTAAAAAAATTAAAAAATTTATAATAATTTTTTTATTTAATAAAAAGAAAATATTATTTTAGGCTGGATCTCCACCATTCAAACTTTAAATTTTTAGAGGTATTTTGGTCATTTTAAGAGTAACAGTTGGTTAACCGCTAAATCGAACGGAAGTCCAGTAACGGCAGGGGGGGTCATTGTCAATAAACGATAAAGTTGATTCTACCTGTAGTTGGCCAAACCTCAGGGGTGTAGGTGCAATTAGCTCTTAAAAATTTGGTATAAATATTAGAAATACCGTTTATATTCTTGAAACTGCATAATATTTTAAAAAAAAAGGAAAAAAAAAGCAGCCTAGCTTAAAATGGTTAGGTAATATTGCAAACCGAACCCAAACGACAGTTGGGAAGTAGAGCTTCTTAGGTTTTCATGACAGGTCCAACTGTCTCTCTCTAACTCAAAAGACTCGAACTTTGTGAACTCCGCTGACACAAACACAAAACACACATAGATAGATGCAGAGTCTGATTCACCACCCACTTATCCTTCGCACCCCTTCCTCTTCATCGCATTGCACGCATTCTCTCACCTCAACAATGGCCTTCTCTCTCGCTTTCCCTTCCATTTCTCTCCAAAAACACACCTTCTTCAACAATGGCTCTGCTTCTGCTTCTTTTACGAAACTGGGGTCTCGTAGCTCTGCTCGATCTGGGGTTTTCATGAGCGTCTCGGTTGGCAAACAACACACTCTTGTTGGTGATGCCTTGTTCGCGGACTACGAACCTACCTCTGCTTTCTTGTTTCCTGGCCAGGTCTGTCTGTTTTCATTAGGAAGTAGTTTGATTTTTGTCAAAGATCAGGACTTTATTGTGCTTTTTGTTAACTCAATTGTCAACAATTTGGCATGAAATGTAACTAAATTTTTAAACTGATGAAGAACCCGATAGCATTTTTTATGGGTTTTTATCTTTGTTATTTATAAAATTTGCGAGTAAATGATAGGGCTGCATTAGTGAATGTGTTCTGTCCCATAGAATTATCTAATGACGAGTGAATTAATATATTGCAAATGGAAGTTCGATTTTGTTACGGTGGTTTCTGGTTATTTTGCTTACAAAAAGGTAATTGTGCAAGTATATATGTTTATGCTTTTTCTATAGAGTGGAATCATTTGAGAAATGAAAGAGTGATCAGGAATCTTAGTTTGAAGAACGCATTGATCACTGTCATTTCAGCAAGTTTTGAAGCTAATAGATGTATTTAATATTATATAATGGTTTTGGGATGTTGATCAGTACTGCTTTGAGTTATTTTGACTGGCATGAATAAATTTTCATGTAGAAGTAACGATTTTAGATTTGCTAAATGGGATGTAGTGATGCTAGAAATCTCACTCGTTTTGAAAATTTGACATTAAAAAGGGTCATAATTGACTATGAGGAGAAAATTTAGCAAAATTCACTTTTAACCTCTACAACATCTTATATATTAGTTGCTATATATCATGCCAGTTACAGTGGCTAAAGACGCTTTCCTTTTGCAACTGTGGAGAAAAAGGAATTTGCTTTCTCTGCACTGAATTCTTTTCTAGTAATGATCATGCCTGCGTTGACTTGTATCCTTGCTTGGACATCTCGAGCGGGATATAAAGCAAAATGGATGATTTATGACCACTGTGAATTGCCCTCATTTAACCAGTGTCAATCCTTTTTTTTTTCCTCTCTCTTCAATGTCTTTTTGTGTTTTAGATCATCTATATTTACTTCTTTATATATGTCTTAGGGTGCGCAAGCAGTTGGAATGGGAAAGGAGGCTCAGAGTCTGCCTGCTGCTGCAGAGTTATACAAAAAAGCAAATAATATATTAGGGTACCTTGCCAAAAACTGTTTAATTTTCTGATACCTACAAAAGTTATATATAGATATCCACAGTATTTGGTTCTGAGTTTCAGGTCAATTATGCTAGTAATATGCTGTTTGTTTTCGATATGATGTCCGTATTTCACACAGGTTTGATATTCTAGAAATTTGTACCAGTGGACCAAAAGAGAAGCTTGATTCAACTGTTATAAGCCAGGTATTCTGCCTTGCTATTCTTGTTTATATTATGATTGTCTTGGTAAGGATTTATGATTTCTTATGACAGTGAACGAGGAAAAATAGCTCTATAAATAGTTATATGGTTGTGAGCGGACTCTACACCTATAATAAACATGTTTGTCCTCATGTTCATTAGAAATATGTCTCTATCTTGAAATTTCGGGTCCCCAATTTAATCTTTGGTAAGGACGAATTGTCTTGATATATCACAATATTAAGATTGTTTAAAATTTAATGAAAGCCTCAATCAAAAGTACCATTTCATCACTCTTTCAAAATTGAACAGTCTTTCATATCACCAACCCCCCACCTTTTCTTCTTTACTCATCTTCATGAACAGGGAACTCCACTGTCGATTGATATCAAGGAAGCCTTTTCGTAAATTGAATTTTATGCTGTCTACTGATGGCGATTAAATTATGCTCTTTTGCTGTGCAATAAAAATGTCCATTGATGGTCTCTAATTCGCATAAAATTCTGAATCTTTGCAGCCTGCCATCTACGTCACCAGCTTAGCTGCAGTCGAGCTGCTCCGAGCTCGTGATGGAGGCCAGCAGATAATTGATTCTGTTGACGTCACATGTGGGCTGAGTTTGGGTGAATACACTGCTTTAGCCTTTGCTGGAGCTTTTAGGTGAGTTATCTCCCTCAACAATTTATTTATAAACATCATGATAGTTAATATAAGCAATTCAATTTATCGTCTTCTTGCCCTATACCATGGCGCCTTTCTTCTAATTAATCCTAACATTGAATTTGTTAGCAAGCAAGCTATAAAATTTAGAATGCTAACTGCTAGGTAACTCAGATATATGGATCTTATTTATAAAAAACCGGGAAGAGGTGACTTAAGAAGTGGACCATAGCGGTTCCACCTTCATATCATTTTTCATGTTGTGCATCAATTACCCTTGGGATTTAGAATAATAGAAGTTTGATATGCCTAGTAGATGATAAATGGACCAAATGATATCTATCTAGCACTGACATTGCTGTTTCTTTTTCCTGGATTTGGTTCCAATTATAAGCTTTGAAGATGGACTCCAGCTGGTCAAACTTAGGGGAGAAGCTATGCAGGTAAACTTTACATGATTGGATAATGAATATCGTAAATTTATTACACTGGCACAGATGTTTCCATATGTGTTATAGCAATTCAGTATACCCATTTTTTCTTTTCAACTACCTCCAGGACGCTGCTGATGCTGCTAAAAGTGCCATGGTAAGTGTGATAGGATTGGATTCAGATAAGGTTCAGCAGCTCTGTGACGCAGCCAATCAAGAAGTCGATGAAGATAACAAAGTTCAAATTGCAAATTATCTGTGTACTGTAAGGTTCCTCTACATATGTTTATTTACTCGATAAATCGAGTGGGGTGTTTTGTTTTTATTTAGTCCGATGTATAAATGGAATTTGACATCAAATGTTTTCAACTTGGATAGGGGAATTATGCAGTATCTGGGGGTGTTAAAGGAATAGAAGCAGTAGAAGCCAAGGCTAAGTCCTTCAAGGCTCGAATGACGGTACTTTTTCTCCTTGATTATTAGTTGCGTGTCTAGTTCTATCCTTGCACTGCCAGTAGCTCACTTTGATATTACTCAGGTGCGTCTAGCTGTTGCTGGTGCATTCCATACGGGGTTTATGGAACCGGCTGTCTCGAGATTGGAGGCTGCATTGGCTTCGACACAGATCAGAACCCCAAGAATACCTGTAATATCTAATGTTGATGCACAACCGCATGCAGATCCAGAAACTATTAAGAAGATATTGGCACGCCAGGTAAGCTAATCGATAGTCGGGTCTCAGTTTGGCCCCTTATAGCAATAAATCAGTAATCAGACTCGAAATATCAATATCACAGGTGACATCTCCGGTTCAATGGGAAACGACAGTGAAGACTCTTCTCTCCAAAGGGTTGAAGAAAAGTTATGAATTGGGACCAGGAAAGGTAATTCGAAAAATTTAAGAATTCTTGTCACCTAAATCCACCAGTGTCTCAAGTGTCAACCTTTTGAGTTTGTTCCAATCTTGTTTCAGGTTATTGCTGGCATTGTCAAGAGAATGAACAAAACTGCTGAGATTGAGAACATCGGTGCGTGATGAAAGAGCAACGTGATTTCCTGCTTTTTCCGGCAACCAACAGAGTTCCAAGCTTAAAAATTTTTGAGTTGGAGAGACCATTTAGATTTTAGAGTAATGTTTGAATCAAAGATTAGTTTGTTGTGGTAATGGCAGACATTCTTCAACAATCACGTGTAACAGTACTAATTTGTATTTGATTCCAATAAAATTGATTTCAAATACAACAGGATGAAGTAAATATTGAAAATATCCTCAGAATGTCATAATTCTATTCATATTTGAAATCGATATTTACTTCTTTTTTAAAAAATAAGCAGAAATTACAAAATTCCAATCTAGTTTTGAACATTAGATGAAGACGCGGTACGCGGCGGTTGTCTGATTAGTCTGAGCTGATCCATCCAGCGATCCTCAGGGATCCGATTGATCCAATCGGGAGCCGAACCGCCAAACGAGACGCCGCGCATGGCCTGCATCACCCTCGTCGCATTTTCCGGAGTCAACGGAGCGTTCCTTCGATTCTCGTCCTCTCCAAACGCTCTCGCTATCGCCGACTCATCATACTCCTCTTCTTCCTCTTCGCTGCTGCTGCTCTTTTCTTCCGGTACGTCGTCGTTTATGTGCATTGACGACACTCCGTCCTCCGCTTCTTCGACATCGTGATAGCCGTTTGGGAGGATGTGACTATCAGTATTGCACACGTCTGAGTTCACTGGATCCAGATCAGAATCTTCCTCGTCGTGGTCAACGGCGGATATCGGCTGATAGTATTCCGGTGTATCGTCGAGACTCGCGTCAGAGTCGCTTCCACCATTGATCTCTGCAAATACACACACAACCGCAGATTAGTGAAACTAAATTCATGAGTAAACAAAAAAGCAATCGATAAAAGAAAAAGGAAGTGCCTTGATTGAAATCAGTAGAAGCGGCGGCGTTCATTGTTCGTCGAATCTCCAAAACAAGTTACAGGAAAGTTATATAGAATTGAATGACCCTTTTTCACCAAAACGAAAACAACAAAATAACAAAATGTCATGCACCAGCCGGGAATCGAACCCGGGTCTGTACCGTGGCAGGGTACTATTCTACCACTAGACCACTGGTGCCTGCTGATCGATTGATCCTATAAATTAAAATTTAATGTGGTAATCTGACGGGGCAACATCTTTCAACTTCAACCACACATACGCAGCACAGCTCTCCGCAACTGCAAAAACCGAAGTTGCAGAGAGAAAGCAAGAGAGGCTCAGACCAATTACGAAGTTGAAGCCGGGAAAATGGCGATTCCCGCTTTCAGAGCTTCAGTTTCTTCATGTCGACCATTCTTTGACACAACACTGTCCCGAAAAATTTCACCTTCTAGGAGAAGTAGATTGCTTTCTTGTACTTCCTCTGCACTCAACCCACTTCGCTCACGGTGAGCCACCATGCTTCCTGAATCTTGAATGTGTATTTTGGTAATATATTCTGATTATTTTAGTGGCTTGAAATGTATGCAGATGATGGGGACAAATGGGTTAAGTTTTTTTTTTATTTTTTTATTTTTTACAGGGTTGTGAGGTCAGAGGTGTCCATTTGTGTTGGCACTCACCTTATTCCACACCCCAACAAGGTAGCTTCACTTGCAAATGTTTTTGTTTCTTGCTATAAATGAACTTTGGTGAATCAAATAAGCAAACTTGTTTGATGTTTGTTCTTGAAGTTTTTATCTTTATTTGAAGGTTGACCGAGGCGGAGAAGATGCTCTCTTTGTTAGCAGCTATAATGGGGGAGTTATTGCTGTTGCTGATGGTGTCTCTGGGTATGGAACCATAAACAAAATAATTTGAAAAGAAAAATGGTGATAATAAATTTTTAAATCCCGATACTTTGTAACAGTAGATGCAATAATAACAGTTGATGATAAGCCTAATTTGGTTTTGAAGCAGTACGGGCATTAGAAATTTTCTTGAACCCCGAATAGAGTTTCATTTCTTTTCTTTTTGCAATTTCCAGTTGGGCTGAACAGAATGTGGATCCCTCTTTATTTTCTCGCGAATTGATGGCTAACACTTCCTACTTAGTGGAGGATGAGGAGGTAATGATATTTGAAATAGGTTTTGGATAATGCACCATATTCATTGTCAGGTTCTTATTGTTATCGCTTCATTTAATATTTCCAAGCTAAATTTATGCAAGTGTCTGATTGTCCAGGTTGTTAAATCTAATTGAGTAGACAGGTTTGTGATATCTTGTTGTTAGCTTACATAGATAAGGTCCTTTTACCTTTCACCAGGTCAACTTTGATCCTCAAATTCTCATACAGAAGGCACATGCTGCTACTTCATCTATTGGTTCAGCGACAATGTAAGTTCACTATTCAAGGGTTCCAACAGTGTGCATGCCCATTTTATGTGCAAATAAATGTACATTCGATGAGTGATACCATTGTTTAATTCAGCTTTCCTCTTAACTAAGTAGAATTGTTGCCCTGCTGGAGAGTAATGGAACTTTGAAGATTGCTAGTATTGGGGATTGTGGATTAAGGATTATCCGTGAAGGTTATTATAACTACCCTTCATTTATTCTAGTTTTGGGCACTATTGGTCTCTTATTATCTTTCCTTTCATTTGTTTGTGTTAATAACAATGAGATTCTGCGATTGCTTTGCTTAACAGGTCAGATAATTTACTCTTCTTCTCCACAAGAACATTATTTTGACTGCCCCTATCAACTAAGTTCGGAAGTGGTTGGCCAAACATACCTTGATGCCAATGTATGGTGTTTCTCTAATTATCATCCACTGTTGTATCATGTGCTAAACATAGGATAGGTTTTTATTTAGTGTCAAAACCCAAATCAAGTCCTAAGACCATTACATGACTTAAAAACTGGCTTGCCATCATAATTGGTGTATCAATGATGATGATGATGTGCAAATGCTAACAAAAGTTGGTGTAGACAGGGCTGAAGCAAAACTATGTATTTTGAATCACTATTGCATTTATGTGAAAATTCTCTGTTTTGAAAAACAGCTAAGTGGTCCATTTTGAACTTTGAATTAAAGATTTGGAATGTTATGATCCTCTTATCATCATGATTTTCAGCTAATCTCTATCCAAAAACAGGTTGGCAGTGTGGAATTGATGGAGGGAGACACCATTGTGATGGGTACAGATGGGCTTTTTGACAATGTTTTTGACCATGAGATAGTTTCAACAACAGCCAGATTCATTGATGTTGCTGAGGCTGGTACATGTTTTGTTATTTGATTCGTTTATCAGAGAGTGAGCAACTCGGTTACATAATAACTTACTGAGATCTAATTTTGATGCTAGCAAAGGCATTAGCTAACCTAGCACACGATCATTCAATGGATTCCAACTTTGATTCTCCCTATGCAATTGAGGCTAGGGACAAGGTAAAATCCTCTGATAGAATCGATTAATGTCTTAACATACGGATACACCTTTTAAGTGAAGACATCAATATTTATTCTTGATGGAAATTCCATTTGCAGGGTTTTGATGTTCCTTTGTGGAAGAAAATTCTTGGGATGAAGCTTACAGGCACGACTGATCTGCTTTAAGAATCCGATTTTGTTTCTTCCTGTTGTCTCAGCTGACTTATTATATTTGTTTCTTCTTGTGCAGGTGGAAAACTTGATGATATCACTGTAATTGTTGGCCAAGTTGTCAGCTCACCAGACATTACGGTCTCATAGATGAGGTTCAGAGAGTGAACACTCTGTTTATATACAGTATTTTATTAGCAGGATAGCTGTTTAAGGTTAACATTCATTATTGGAGAAATCATGATTCTATGACAGTACAATTATGATGCCACAGAGCCATGAGCTGAGGCTGATAAAAATTATAAAACACTCAAGATGAGTTTTACAAAAAATGTAAATCTAATAAGGCTGCTTCGAGATCGTGATCGCTAAGATAAAACTCAAGGAAATTTCATACCTAATCCAGCATGAAGCAGCTTGAAAAATTCAAGAACAAGTTACAGCTAATTTACTTGGGGTTTGATATTTTATAGATAAAAATAACTTTATGAAAAATTAACAACGAACCTCCTTGCTGTTATTGTTGACTGTTAAGTTCTAATAGTTCACCCTGATTAAAAGGGTAGAATGATCATTTTGCTACTTAAATTGGGACAAATCACAACTAACATACCTAGGATTTGTCTTTTTACTGGAGAAATTAACTTATTGAAAAACTAACAGTTAATTTTCCTAAAAATAAAACACTTAAGATCTCCACTATCCATACATCCATCCATCTAAAAGAAAGTGGAGATTAAAAAAAATAAAAAATTTGCTAACCTCCCTTCGTGGTCTCTTATGGAGAACTACTGTGGATCTCTAATAGATTTTGATTTTTTTTTAATCCTAAGTGTTTTCTAATTTTTTTTTAATTTTACTTAATTTTAAATTTTTTATTTTCAATAAATCTCCACCGTCCACTTGGAGGGTGGAGATATAGATTTGTTCATATTTATTTTATTTTAATTTTTTTATTTATTTTTAATTTTTTAATTAAGAGTATTTTGGTCCTTTTACACTTTTGAAACGGTCCAGTGATGATCAGATTCAACTAGTTTGAGTTATAACAGAGCATACAAAACCAAAATTGCAGGTATCAAAAGCCTCAATTTCCTCATCATATATATATTTTTCAAAAAAGAACTTTGAACAATTTCATTAAGTCGGAGAAAGCCAACAACAAACAAAAATGAAACATTACAAGGAGACATGAGAATCCTCCAACAGAACACTCAAAAGGCTAGATGGGAAATCTTCCATCCAAACAAAGGCATGATCAAAATTTAAAGAAAACTTAGTAAGACTATATGTTACTCTATTAGTACTTCTAGGAACATATGAAGAAAAAAAAACAGAAGCATGAAAATAGTTAACAACTTAATCAATGTCTTCCAAAATTACACCAATTTCAGATAAAGGAAAGCAACCCTTGGTTAATCGAGACACAACTGAAGCCGCATCAGACTTCAAAGAGAAGCAAAGGAAACCACTCTTAACCGCCAAAGAAATGCCAAACAAAATAGTCTTAGTTTCGGCTACATTAGGCTCTAAGAAACCAGCAAAGGAGAACACCACTGCAAGGAGGACAACACCAGAGCTATCCCTCAACATTGCCCCAAAACTCGTTCAGCTGTGAGAAAAATTAAGAGCTGCATCCGTATTCAATTTGAAGCAATTTGGGAGAGGAGGAATCCATCGCATAAACCTCTCCACACGGACCAGCAGCTTACGACGAGAAGCTGCAACAAAATCTGATAAAAAAGAGGAACCCCAAGTAACAATATCTTCAATCAGCAAGCATGGGCATTGGTGCAGAATACTGTTGCGACGATGCGACACTTTTTAAAGAATAACCCTTACAACTGAAAATCATCACGAGAAAGAAAAGACTTGCATTCTAAAAATAAATCCAACATAGAAAGATGACGCAACCTGGAAGGGATCCACAAGAAGGAACAATCAGCTCGGATTCTTTTTAAGGAACTACACCACCACATAGCATGAGAAACATTCTCCCTATACTTCAAACAACCACAACAAAGATGATCCACAGTGATTTTTCAAGAGGCAAGGTTATCAGCAGTGGGGATGGCATTGTAGCGGACTCTCCAAAGAAAAGTTTTCACTTTGAAGGGGATCTAAAGCTTCCATAAAAAATTCCACCACCCACACAGTTTAGAGGAATGCAAATAGAAAGTCGAGGCACTAACTTCTGTCAACCAATAACCAAATTTAATAGTAAACAAACCATCCTTGTTGTAGTGGCAAATTAACCTATCAGGAGCAACAGCTGAAGGGGAAGGCAAGGTAAGAATGGCATCCGCATCAATACACCAAAAAAAGCTTATAATAAAACTCAAATTCCAACCGCCCGAAGCTGAAATCAAATCACTAACACTCAAAGAGCTCATAAGAGAGGGAAGTACCAAGATTTCAAAAGATGAAGGACAAGGAATCCATTTATCAAGATTCACCAATATGCTATTACCATTTCCAACCCTCCAACTGATACCTTTATCAAGAAGCTGACGACCCCATAAAATGCTACACCAAATCAAAGAGACTCCCGACTTTGCAACAACATCTTGAAAGGAACAACAAGGGAAATATAAACCTTTAAATACTTAAGCTGCAAGAGAAGTTGGAGACTGAATGATGCGCCATGTTTGCTTCGCCAGAAGGGACTGGTTGAAAGACTCCAGATTCTGAAATCCCAGCCTTCCGTTGGACTTGTTTCTACACAAATAATCCTAAGACTTCCAGTGAACCTTGCGACTCGAATCACTGCCTCCCTAAATAAAAACCGAGCACTCAAGCTATGAAGCTCTAGAATAAACATTTTTGGAAGTCTAAAAAGCTGTATGGTGTATTGAGGAATTAATTGCACTACAGATTTTAAAAGGACTCACTGAGAAGAAACGATGCTGCCACCCTCATAACTGATGCCAAACCCTATCTTTGATCGAAGAGAAAAGCCGACTGCGGCCTTGACCCGTAAAGCTAGGCAAGCCCAAGTAACCCAGAGAGAATATGACGATGCAAACCCCTCACTTGAGGACTGAAAGACATCAAAGATTTGTCGAAATTAATAAGCTGACCCAAAGCACAAGAATAAGTAGCCAAGATACCTTTGATAGAATCACAATCGAAGATCCGAGCCCTAGAAATCAGCAAGCTATCGTCTGTAAAAAACAAGTGAGAAATACGAGGTCCGAATCTCCCACATCGAATACCAGAAATAAACTCCAACCTTTCAACTCGACGCATCAAAGCAGAGAGGCCCTCTGCACAAATAAGAAACAAGTATGGCAAAAGAGGATTCCCTGACGAAGGCCCCTAGATGGAACCACACAACCCCTGGGCACTCCGTTTATCAAAAAGGAGAATAACATGGAAGAAACAGAGTCCATAATTTTCTCATCATTGAAATTTATGGTATATAAATCAAAAGTTTCTATGCAATTAAGCCTAAATTGTCCTCAAACCAAAATTTATAATCGGTTTCAATACAAAAGAAAAAAAAAAACACTATCCATAAAGAACAAATAAAAATTATTATTATAAGAGAATAATGTGTACATCATAATAATGTCTCACCAATTGATTTTAACTACATCCACCTATTAAATAGACCATGTCAAAATCTGCAAGATGTATCCATCTTTCCTTACCAAGCTCTCGTGTAAACATTCTCATTTTTGTTATACAGGGGTTTTCTCAACACAACTTCAGTATAATGATTGTGGTTAATCTTCAGTGATTCAGGTGGTGGTGCTGCCATCATTACTACCATTGAGTTCATGAAAGAAGGTTTTGCCAGCTTCATACACAGACCAGCAGATTGCAGCAGCAGGAGCATGGAAAAGCATCCTCGGACTCCATCCCCTCATGAGCCCTCTGTATCCGTCCTTCTTCACTATTGTTTGAATAACATCCCCAATGTTACTGCTCTTAAATCTATCACATCCACAAACACCCTGAAAATCCAAGTAATTTTTAGATATCGTTAGCATTATACTCCTGTAATACAACTAAAGTTACTAAACAAATTCTCAAATTTGCCTCTATAATTTAAAAGCATCTTTAGAAATTAAAACATAAGCATTAATCTAAGTTTTACAAACGCCATCTAATTTTATTATTTATCCTGACTTCATTTATGTTGTGGTCATTGTCGCAGTTAAAAAATATGCAAGACAATATGGAACTAAACATCCTACATAATAACAATAGATATTAATGGATACGTTGCTAAACACGTTAACTAAAAGAACTAAAAGGAGATGCATGTGTTCTAAATCATTACAAAGATTTTACTCTTGGGAAAAGCTCTATGAGAAGCTATTAAATGGAGGAGTTCAGCCTCTTCATAACACCATGAACTCCATATTAGTCACATATCTACTTGTAAGACCAAAATAAATGTTATTAACTGATGGATTATGATTTTTTAAAAATCATAGACACTACCCTTTGTCAAAACTCAAACAATTGATCCCGTGCAAACTATGAACCATGTAACTCCTTCGTTTGGACATGATGTGAAAGACAATAACACAAGATTAAGAACACCTGACATTGGTAGCTTTTGTGTGGCTTTCTCAACCATAACTTAGATACAGCCGCATGATTGTAATCATCAATGGCATGCTTACCATTCTAACTACAGTCTCATAATTTCTGTAGACTGACGCCTTAGGTCATATCTTGAAATGTAATTCAGATCAGAAACTTTAAGATTATTTTGTGCAACAGCCAACATGTATAACTTAATTAGAAAGAAAAACCTAGTTTCATCATTGAAATTAGTCTAATGACTCACGCACTGGTTTTTGCATGGCTTTCTCAACCATAACATATGTAGAACAGTAACAGAACATGTTAAGCAACCATGCCAAACTATACTCCTGTAATTCTGTGTGGACCGGTAGCCAAGGCACTGTTCTCACCTCTTGAAATCTATTAATGGGGAAACTTTATTCATATGGTTTGCTATATCTATATACTCATGCAGAATTATATAGCAAATTATAATTCTCAACAAATTCACTACATTCCACATAGCAAAACCTAACACATAACATAGTGAAAATTGAATGCAAGTATACCTGACACTGCAATTGAGTTTTGACAACATCAAGCGGGGTGGTGATTACGGCTGCTGATGCTCCGGCAGCAGCTCCAGCAGTAGCATGAACGATCAAGCGATCATCACTGGCGCTCTCCGGGGAAATTTCTATCAATCCCTTCTTCGTGGCCTCATAGGTGGAGAAGTGCACTGCCGTGAATGGGGCGTTCATCAACACGGTGGTCCTATAAGAAGCGTAAAACGCACCAAAACCTTCCTCACTCAACACCCTCTTCATGCAGTCCCAAACGCCTTTATAAGTGCTGTTGTTTCCCAGCTGCAGCCTCTGTTTGACCATGTCCATCGGCGTAAAAACGGCGTCACTGGCCACCGTCGCGAAAACCCCGGAAACGGCGTGGGCGGCGGAGCTGTTGAGGTTGCCGCCGGAGAAGAACTTCTTGGCGAACTCGTAGACGGAGAAGTAGACGGCGTGGGCGGGGCCGGCACCGAGTCCCATGGCACCAATGCCGCGGTAGAGGCCGGAGGGGCCCTCCGATTTGAGGATGGATTTCAGGGCTTGGCGGACGCCGACAGTTTTTATGGGGCAGGAGCCGATAGCCTGCATGTGGGTCTTGATGGTGTCGACGGGGAACATGGCCATGTGTTCGACTGAGCCAGCGATGGAACCAGCGATCATGAACTGCCAGAAGTGGAGGCCGTCATGTTGTGAAGCCGCCACCGTGATCTCCGGATGGAAATCGGGAGGCTGCGGGATCGGCCGGAAGTCTGCTGGGTTTTGGAATTTAGTGGTGGTGGTGGCTTCAGCGGCCATGGGCAAAATTTGGAAAATTTGAGGAATCGATGAATGGTAATTGGGAATTGACACAGTAAAAGCTTTGAAATTTAGGGTTTAGGAGTGGTTGAGGGAGGTGGGTTGTGTACAAACAAAGACTTTTTGTTGCACCTGACAAAAACGAGTCAAGTTTATGGTGATAAGGTTTTTAATGTAGTCTTTCCCCGTTTAGAGAAAGGAGAGATTTTGGTTGCCTTTTGACAAGTAAACAGTAAACAGATTTGATTAGGGTTCCAAAGATTTTGGGGCGAAAATTCTAATTTGATGTCGTCATCTAATGACTTTAAGGATTGTGGGCCATGGGCTTGGTTTGACCGGAGATTAACCTTATAATTATGGGCTGATTATAATTCAATCCAAATGGGCCCAAAATATTGACATTAAAATGTGACCATAAGTCATAGATTTATATAATTATTAGGATTCAGATCATAGGATTCAATGGAGTGAGAATTCAGATTCCCATCAATCTCAAATATATATATATATATATATATATATATATATATATATATATATATATGCACATGTTTGCACTTTAGAATTTCTGTTGATTTGTAAGCAAAAGCACTTTCCAATCCATCTATCTTAAAACTTTTTCTGCTGACAAAAAAGAAATTCCCTGCCTGTGCCAATTGGTTGAACACATAAAAGTAGGGTCGGTCACGGTTCCGGTTCGAACCGAATTGCCGATTTTAAACCAATCGGAGGACCAGAACCAGGACCTACGATGCCGATTCCGCTTTGTGATATAAGGGTGTATTTGGTACATGGACGGGACAGAACAGGGTGGGACGGGACAGGACAGGACAAAACAAGACAGCTGTTCCATATTGTGTTTGGTATGTCTGGGACAGAACTATGTACTGTACTGTTATGCTTTTAGTATGGTTGAGACATAACAGGACAAGAGGTTTAAATGACCAGAGTATCCTTCTTGTCTTGTCTAATATTTGTTACAACATATTAGTGATAAATGAGACAGGACATAACAAAATTTGAATGTTTTTATTAAATAATTTTTTATATAATATAATAATAATATAATTTTAAAAAAAATATAATTAATAAATTTTATTAAATATAATCCATAACAAAAAAATATAAAATCCCTATTAAAATATAATTTCTAACAAATGTGGTAAGTATTAAAGATATATTTTTATTTTTTTAATAAAAAAAAATATAAAATTTTTATATTGTTAGTATATTAAGGATATTACAATCTCCATTTCAATTGTTTGATTTGAAAAAAATGTCTCTTTAAATAAATTATTTGATTGAAAAGAAGAAATACTCCCACACTATTTTTTACCATTCATTCATGCCTTAACAAAAATAAACTAAGTCAAACAAAACACATATTGCATTACCAAAAATCGACTATAACATCGCATTTCTCATGCTCACAATTTTTGCAGATTCCTGAAATTTTGAATTAAACTTCTCTAGCACAATGTCAAAATTTTTTGCAACTCAACATACAAAATTCACAATTCTTTCTTCTAACTTGTAAAATTGCAGTTGTTTTTACTCTTATCAGAAAATCAAACTGGAGCAGTATAGCAGACACCTCTCATTGGACTGCTTTTTGTCTTTCATCAGTATCTTCTTGCTCAACCTAAGAACAACAATATTGAGATATTAGTATCGGTCATGCGATTATCATATATTGTAGCGAACTGCAAATAATTCCTTCTCAAAATTTGATCCGTTCATATATTACAATTGCAAAATAGTTGCTAGTAAAAACTACTGTTTGAAACTGATTTTATAAGGTCTAATAGCTGCCATAATTCTGATATCAATTTGACCAGGAAAAACGACATTCAAAGACATGAAAAGCAGTGTTTAACAATAGCCAATTTCCAATTTTCCATATTTCTAGATACCGTTACACACATAATGACCTAAAATTAAATACTAACCAAAGAAAACAAAATGCAATGGCCACAAGACTGAATAGCAAAATTAACAGAACGCTTACCATCATCTTCCAAGCAAGATATCCAGTTGGGCCTCCTTTTTGTCCTTGCCCATCGTCCTCTGCATAAGCAATTCCTCGTCTCAAGACTTCTTTCACAATCAAAACAGCTCCCTCCTTCTTTCCCATCTCCTAGTACAACGAAATCACCTTCTCAATCATACTAAATCCTGGCTTCAACCCCACACAATCCATGTCAACAAGAAGTTCAACCAATTCCGTAGATATTCTAAAAGAGGGTTTAATCGAAAAACTGTGATGAAACTGAGGAGCAAGATAGCGTTCAAGTGAAAAAGAAGGAGAAAATACAAAACCCAATTTCGTCAATGAAGCCATTTTCTTCAAAGAATAACAAATTCCCAATTCAAATAAAGCAACAAAGTGATAACAGAGAACCTCAGAATTCTTGAATTATTGGTTTTACTACGGTTTCGCTTCAAACCCTAAAGAACTCGCGTCAAACAAGTCCAAGTAGTAATTTGTAAGTCTCAGCTGAGTAAAGAAAACAAAAACGAACCAGAACAAAAATTCCATTACTCAAACAAGGAAACATAAAAAAAAAAAAAAAAAAAGTGAAAACTGGTCACCGATTCATGAAGTAAACCGAGGCAAGTGGCGTATGCAGCGACGGCGACAGGAGCAAGGAAGGGAGACGGCTTGACGAGGGGAAGAGCAGCACTGGTGCGGAAGAGGACGACCGGTGGAAGAGAGGTGTGGCGAGAGAGAGAGAGAGAGAGGATATATGAGTCATTTTGGAGTTTATCCCTTGTCATGGGACTAGTTGTCCAATAGTCTGAGGTGGGAAAATTTTTGTATTTTTTGTCACGTTGTCTAACGTCCATCTCGTGCTAAATATGGGATAGGAATAACTTATCTTACGTTGTCATATCCTGTTCCATTTACCAAATGTACTGTCACGAACTTTCTAGAAAGATCCGGAACAACCTAGAGGAATGGTGAACCTTGTGGAGCAACCTAGAAGGATGAAGAAATTCCTAGAGAAGTCTAGCTCTTGGGACATTCTAGAATGTTGTGGAGACTTGTAGGATGTTCAAGACTTGGAATTTTCTAGAACATGTACATTGTAGGAATTTCTTGTACATTGTAGAATTCTCTAGAACATGGTAGATAGGTAGGGACCTAGAATGTTCTTTGGTGCCTATAAATAGATGGCACCCCTCATTTGTACAAACCATCTAAGAAATCCAAGAAATCCAAGAATTCAAGAGTTCTAGCATTCAAGCATTCCAAACACTTGTGCTCTCTTCTCTTCTCTCTTCCTACAAGCTTTCTTGAGTTTGCTAGTAAGTTACTTGCCTAGCTCGTGGGGATTAAGGCTGACTTAACCTCTTCGACGGGAGGAAGTGTGTTAAGTGCCGCACGGTTGGCTTAGAAAATACTAAGGCCGTGACAAGTGGTATCAGAGACTCGTTGCTCAACCAAGGAAGAGATAGCATAATGGCAGGAGTCGAGGAAGTTGTCGTCCAAGAGCCAAGCCGTGGAAGGGATGCCAACCTAAGCAGGTCGAGGAAGGACAAATCTCGGGATGCCGCCTCAATCTTGGAGTCAAGGTTGGCTAGGATTGAGCTCGCCATAGCCGATTCAAGGGAACGGCTGGATGTGTTGGAGCAATGCGTGGAGAGGGACATAGTCGATCTTAAGGAAAGGATCGAGGACCTCCGGGGAGACATGCAATTTGGCTCTACATCAGGGCGAGAGGCGCAAGAGGGGAACGAGATCTTCCAAGCGCGGTTGGAGAACACGGTAATGGGGAAGCTCGCGGAGTTCGAGACACTTCTTGAAGACATGCGGGACGATTGGGCCTTATGCAAGAGAGCCGTAAGTGGTGGGGCTTTCCAAGGTGCTCCAAAGAAGGAGATACCTAAGCCGAAGGAGTTTGATGGCAAGCGAGATGCCAAGGAGGTAGACAACTTCATTTGGCACATGGAGAGGTACTTTGAGGCCGTCAAGATCACGGATGATCAGGAGCAAATCCGGACCGCAACCTTATACCTCGCCGATACAGCCACTCTGTGGTGGAGAAGGAGACATGCCGACATCCAAAGAGGTACGTGCACTATCGATTCTTGGGATGATTTTAAGAAAGAGCTTAAGAAACAATTCTATCCGGAGGATGCTGCATATCTTGCTCGGAAGAATTTGAAGAAGCTCAAACAAACGGGTTCGATTAGGGATTATGTTAAGGAATTTTCTAGTCTCATGCTCGAAGTTCCTAACATGTCGGATGACGAGTTGCTATTCAACTTCATGGACAACTTACAACCTTGGGCGGAAGTAGAGTTGCGTCGTCGCAATGTGCAAAATCTCGCAGAAGCTATAGCCATTACGGAGTCCCTAATTGATTACCGGAGGAGCGAACCACCCAAGAAGAAACCACCACAGGATAACCATGGCAAAGGTGGGGGAGACAAAGGGAAAGGTCCATACAAGCCTCCAAGCGGGAAAGACAAGGGCAAGCAGAAGGAAGGTCAAGGCAAGAAAGACATCAAGCCGAAGACCAACTGTTTCCTTTGCGACGGTCCTCACTGGGCAAGAGAGTGCCCAAAGCGCAAGGCTATCAATGCGTTGGTAGATGAGCGCGAGAAGGAGATTGAGGAATCTCACATGGGCTCTCTTCGCACGCTCACCGCCATCAAAGCCCAACCAACTCCAAACACCCGAGGGAGTCAGGGTCTTATGTACCTCGACGTACATATCAACGGGAAAGCTACCCGCGTCATGGTCGATACGGGAGCTACAAACTCCTTTGTCTCGGAGGAGGAGGCAAGGAGACTTGGACTGAAGGTGTCCAAGGAGACCGGATGGTTAAAGGCGGTGAACTCTAAGGCGAGACCGCTTATTGGCATGGCTCGAGGAGTAGGCATCAGTATGGGTAATTGGAATGGGAAGATTGACTTGACAGTCGCGCCCATGGATGACTTCGAGGTAGTGCTCGGCATGGACTTCCTCGAACAAGTCAAGGTAGTTCCTTTACCCTTTCTACGTTCTGTTGCTATATTAGAGGATGCTCCTTGCATTATTCCAGCCATTGCCAAGTCCGGATCGAAGACTCCTCATCTTTCGGCCTTACAAGTGAAGAAAGGCCTTAAGAAGGGAGATGTGACATACTTGGCCGCGGTAAAGCATGATGAGGGTGGAGTTCCAACGGAGGAGCTACCTAGGGAGATCAAGAAGGTCCTTGAGGAGTACAAGGACGTCATGCCCGCGGAATTGCCCAAGAAACTACCACCTAGGAGGGAGGTGGATCACCAGATCGAGTTGGAGCCAGGAACAAAGCCACCAGCCAAGGCCCCTTATCGGATGGCACCACCAGAATTGGAGGAATTGAGGAAACAGCTGAAGGACTTGTTGGATGCTGGCTACATTCAACCGTCCAAAGCCCCTTATGGCGCACCAGTGTTGTTTCAAAGGAAGAAGGACGGGTCCATGCGATTGTGCATCGACTATCGGGCTTTGAACAAGGTAACTATCAAGAACAAGTACCTTATTCCTTTGATAGCTGACTTGTTTGATCAGCTTGGCAGAGCTCGATATTTTACAAAGCTTGATTTGAGGTCGGGTTATTACCAAGTAAGGATCGCAGAAGGTGATGAGGCAAAGACTACGTGTGTGACGCGTTACGGTGCTTATGAGTTCCTAGTAATGCCATTCGGCCTCACCAACGCACCGGCCACGTTTTGCACACTTATGAACAAGATCTTCCATCCTTACCTGGATCGATTTGTGGTGGTGTACTTAGACGACATCGTGGTCTATAGTAACACCCTCGAGGAGCATGCTCGACACCTGCAAGCTGTTTTCAAAGTTCTGAGGGAAAACGAGCTGTACGTCAAGAAGGAGAAATGTTCTTTTGCCCAACCGGAGGTGTACTTCTTGGGGCATAAGATCAAAGATGGTGTGCTCATGATGGACGAAGCGAAGATCAAAGCCATTTGTGAATGGGATCTGATCGATCAATATTTGTTACATATTTACGACCCCTAAACCGTATCTTTTAATTGTATTCTTAAGTATTTTTGGTGCTTTTGATGTGTTTTCCTTGAGTTTGCAGGTTTAGGGACCTAAATGATGATTTTGTATATTTATGGGGAAAAAGTGTAAATTCAGTAACTTTGGGGAAGGGCATCTGTGAAAGAATAGCAAACTTCTGGGGCAAAACGGCAATTTCGGAAAGTTCCACTAATTTAAGTGAAACGGTGCGTTTTGCACCTAAGGATTCTCACTTAAATGAAACGACGCCGTTTTGCACCATCCCTTTGGTGCCAAAACGGCGCCGTTTTGAAGTCTAAAGAAAAAAAAAAAAAGAAACACGCCATGCACAGCCAGCTCGTCTCCCTCGCGATGAAGACGCCCGCGCCCAACCAGCGAGCTTCGCGAGCTCTCTCGCGACCAGCCCCAGCTCGCGACCTCCGCCTCGCGACGATGGTGACCAGTCCACCAGTGAGTAGCGCGAGGGAGATCGCGACCACAGCAGCAGCTCGCGAGAAGAGGCAGCAACAGTTCGCGAGAAGAGGCAGCAGTGGGCAAGGCGAGAGGCAGCGCGACCGGTGCTCCTCGCGGTGCTGCTCGCGTCCCAGCTCTTCCAGCGCCCAGTGAAGGCCGCGACCAAGCCATCGCGATCACTGGTCGCGATGAAGAAAAATGGCAGCCCTAACGGGCTGCTATAAAAAGAAAATTTCAGAAAATGAGAAGAGGCAGCAGGGGCTCTCGCCAAGGACAGCAAGGGGCTCGGGGCAGTGCCTCCAAGGGTGACTCTCCATCCATTTGCTCATCCAAAAACACAACCCAACATCACACAACACCAACACATCTCTAGTTTGCGATTACATCGAAGATTCGTCGGAGAGAAGACGAAGAATGAGGGAGGAGGAATCTAAGCGGGAAACACGCGGGTTTCGATTCTCGACTTCATCGAATGGGTTGTATTACTTCCCTTTTTCCTATCTTTATGTTTAATCGATTGTATGAGTGATTAGATTTGTTGTTAGGTAGTTTTCGGAACTATGAACGGATTCGGATTTATTGACTACGAATATATTTTGTATATTATTTCATGATATTGTGAATGAGATTATTTGAGCATTATCGTATTGCGTTTGATTTATGGTGTTTTGCGATTACGAACGTAGATCGCATGCCCCGTGATGAGAACCGATTTGATATTTACTGTAAGAGATTATATTGATTTTGAGTGTATTATATTATTACTTTGTGTTCGATTATGGTGTTTTGCGATTGCGCAAGTATATTGCATGCCTTGTGATTAAAACCGATTTAATATTTATTGTAATATTATATGAGAAATCATTGAAATTGCAATCGAGCTTAATTGACTCTAAAATCAATACTGGGTTAGTTTCGATAAGAAATTACTTAATTAACCTAGGCATTAGATTAACTATGGTTTTCGATTAATTGCACTCTAGGACCAATAGGTGTGGTTGACCGAATTCACATACCATACCATTGCGGGAGCAATATAATGTGGTGTGGCCTTAGTTGAATTATTCTTATCATGTTAATAACGTGTTTCATAATAGTCAATATATTTCCTTATTCGGAATTAGAACCGTGAGACTACCTAGCATCATTTTCCATTTAATCCGTCTCGCTTTATTTTATTGCATTAGTAATTAATTATATTTTAATTAAAAAACCCAAAAAACCAACAACTTGATTTATTTTATCGCACTATTATAATCTCTAGTTTATAGAATTAGTTCCACCACTTCCTTGTGGATTCGACTCCGTACTCACGGAAATTTATTACTTCGACACATCCTGCACTTGGGATTTATTCCCACGCGTTTGAGCGTGTCAAGTTTTTGGCGCCGTTGCCGGGGAAGTGTTTCGGTAGCTTATTCTTTAAATTAGAGATTTTTAGGTTTTATTTTTTATTAGTTTTTCTTGTTTTTAATTTTCTTTTGATTTATTTTTTGTTTGTCAGGTGCTCGAGCCATTAGCCATGCAATCTAGACAGTCGCAAATGTTGGCCGCTAAGGCTAGGCAAAACCGCACACGGCTAGCTTGCTATATATGTGGAGTTGGTGGACACGGTTCTTCTGTGTGTCCATCCAGGAAGACCTTTCCGGAGTATGAGTATGAACAAGCACAGGCGCTTAATTATTATCCTCCGTGGTTAGGGAATTATCCATACTCCAACAATTATAATCCAGGATGGAGTAATTATCCAGACTCCTCTTGGAGAGATAATCAGCTGCAGTCATGGCAGTATCAGGAGTGCCAACAACAGAGTTGGTTTGAGCCACTGCATCAGTACCAGTACCAGCCCAATGCACAAAGTTATTTTGATCAACCGGGTGATCAATCATCTCAGCAGGTTCAAACATCAGAAGAGGACATGCTTGACAAACTCATGCAAAAGTTGCAGCAAAACAAGCAGAGAACTGACAGGATAGAGGCACAACTCGGCCAACTGATCGAGGCATTGCAAAATAGAGTGCCAGAAGAGTTCCCCAACCAGCTAGAGCAAACAGAGGATATTACCATTCCTCTGAATGGTATGACAGTTACTGATAGGGTTGAGGATGAACTTTCTGATTCTGTTAATGTTGTTGCAGGTACAGGTACTCAGCAGGTGAGAGTAGCGGTGAAAACAGGTTTGGGGGTTAAAACGGAAATTAAACCTAAAGAGGAGCCCAAACCCGTTTCGACTAAACCACCTGATGACGGGACTAAATATGGAGATGATGGAAATTGCTTTAAGTTGAAAAATCTATTCTCTTTATTATTTCAGGTCCATAGAGAGCATGTACAATCATGCAGGCATGAGCTGATTGCAGGCCATGCAGAAAGCAGAGTCTGGGATGTCTTTTGAGAGATAGCTCGAGTACGACGTCTTGCCTAGACGTTAAATAAAGCACTAGGAGGGAGGTAACCCTTTATTTTTATTTATTTTTTTTTATTTTCATTTCTTTTTGTCTTTATTTTTATTGTGTTTTTATCATTTTCATTCAATTTTGCTTTTCCAATTGAAGTGATGTGCCTTGTGTTGAGAAAATGAAGTACGGGGAGTGAGGTTGGATGAAGTGATAGTTGTGGATATTTAGGATTGTTAGTTGTGGATACTAGGACTGTTGTTCTGTGTTCATGTTTTGTGCGTTTTTATTGTTTCCTTTGAATCCAGGATTTTAAACATTGAGGACAATGTTTATCTTAGGTTTGGGGGTATTGGGTATTTTATATTTTTGTCTTTTGTGTGCTTTTGAGTCTTGTTGGTGTATATAGGCTGGAAACCTAGACTTTCCTCATACGCACTGCGTTTGGAAGACTTAGGTATAACAATGCCACGTACACCAATTTTGAGTTTTTTATTGTATTTTTCATGTTTTGTTTTATTTATTTTAGGATAGCATATCATATGCATGCTTTATAGATAATTGAGTAATAATATGTAAATGCTTAGGTCATTTGAGTGTACAAAGTTGTTAACTAGAATAATGTCGGTAGTGTCTTTGCATCTAAACATATAAGTCTGACATCTTTGCATTGTAATATGTGAAAACTTCCAATTAGTAGTCCTGATTAATAGTGGAGACTACCCTTAGTGAGATTTTGAGCCTTATTGCATATTCATTCTGAGGGAAGTTTTATTTCTACTCTTAAACACTTTCTTGAGCTTTATTGTCAGTAGATTGATCTCTATAGGTTTGCATTGGATGTTAATGAACTGCATTATAAAAATCTTGTATGTATGTTTTGAATGTTCAGTTTAGTAGATTTTGGAGATATGATCCAGGCATTGTGTGTGAACTCCTAAATAGCTTGATTTCCTGTCCTTAAATTGTGTGCTTCCTATCCCATTCACGGCCAAACACTCACATATTATCCTTTTATTGTATGAACTACATATCTAAAAATCCTAGCCAAAATTGTAAGACGTTACCTTTGATGCTTGGAAACTAGAGACAATTAAAGAGGGAATGTGTAAGTGTTGAGTGAGAAAAAGGAGTGGAGTAGAAAAGATGAAATGGATGTGGAAATGTGCAGAAAAATAAAATAGCCAACAGAAAATAAAAAAATACATATATGAAAAGAGTTGACTAAATGAAAAAAAAAGTATGATGCACAAAGTAAAAATTGAAAAAAGGGTTTGAAAAGAGGTTGAAGGAGAAAGGCGAGAAAAAGATTTGGAAGGAAAGTTGAATGAATTTGGTAGTCGTGAGAGAAAATGCACGAATTGAAAATTTTATGAAGTTTCTCAATAGGTTTCCAAGTAAGTTGAACCCGATTTCCATTCTTTTTGAGCCAATCACCCCAAAGCCCCATTACAACCTGAAAAAGACCTGTTGATCTCCTTAGGAAACTTAATTGTAATATTTGACATGTATGTATACTGATTTTTCTATTCTTAGCATTTGATATCTTTCATGAGGTCCTTTGCTTAATATGTGCGTTCTTTCTAATTATTGATGCATACGACAAACTTTGAAATTCTTTGCTCATAAATTCCAGTCGTATGCAGTTGAAAGTGTGATTGCCTAGGTTCTGAGTGTCATTGAGTGAAAACTGGTGAGACTAGAGTCGAGGCGAATTACATCAGTGGTTTATTGGTATGGAAGGATTCACTATTGTAAATGCGTTGCATGTCAGTGTCCTGTATGATATAGGGTGTATTAGACTAATTGACAGCATTTTGGATTTCTGATTTTGTGCTATTCTTATGCATTTGTATTTGTGTATATACTTAATTTGATATTTAGCTTTGTATGTGGTTAGCTTAGGACGTTTGTGGGTATCGTAGCTGGTAAACCCTCACGAGACTATAACTCGTCCACTAGGGTCACCTAGGGGTTTAAAGGCTTGTGGCACATGCTAAGTGCCATCGTTTCATCCTACGAAAATGGATATAGCTTAGTTTGTTTTTGTTTGTTAAGTTTTAGTTTTGTTTTTGTTTTTGCTTTTCGTTGTGGTGTGTGCCAATTTGCTTGAGGACAAGCAAAAGATAGGTTTGGGGGTATTTGATCGATCAATATTTGTTACATATTTACGACCCCTAAACCGTATCTTTTAATTGTATTCTTAAGTATTTTTGGTGCTTTTGATGTGTTTTCCTTGAGTTTGCAGGTTTAGGGACCTAAATGATGATTTTGTATATTTATGGGGAAAAAGTGTAAATTCAGTAACTTTGGGGAAGGGCATCTGTGAAAGAATAGCAAACTTCTGGGGCAAAACTGCAATTTCGGAAAGTTCCACCAATTTAAGTGAAACGGTGCGTTTTGCACCTAAGGATTCTCACTTAAATGAAACGACGCCGTTTTGCACCATCCCTTTGGTGCCAAAACGGCGCCGTTTTGAAGTCTAAAGAAAGAAAAAAAAAAGAAACACGCCATGCACAGCCAGCTCGTCTCCCTCGCGATGAAGACGCCCGCGCCCAACCAGCGAGCTTCGCGAGCTCTCTCGCGACCAGCCCCAGCTCGCGACCTCCGCCTCGCGACGATGGTGACCAGTCCACCAGTGAGTAGCGCGAGGGAGATCGCGACCACAGCAGCAGCTCGCGAGAAGAGGCAGCAGCAGCTCGCGAGAAGAGGCAGCAGTGGGCAAGGCGAGAGGCAGCGCGACCGGTGCTCCTCGCGGTGCTGCTCGCGTCCCAGCTCTTCCAGCGCCCAGTGAAGGCCGCGACCAAGCCATCGCGACCACTGGTCGCGATAGTGGTCGCGGTGAAGAAAAATGGCAGCCCTAACGGGCTGCTATAAAAAGAAAATTTCAGAAAATGAGAAGAGGCAGCAGGGGCTCTCGCCAAGGACAGCAAGGGGCTCGGGGCAGTGCCTCCAAGGGTGACTCTCCATCCATTTGCTCATCCAAAAACACAACCCAACATCACACAACACCAACACATCTCTAGTTTGCGATTACATCGAAGATTCGTCGGAGAGAAGACGAAGAATGAGGGAGGAGGAATCTAAGCGGGAAACACGCGGGTTTCGATTCTCGACTTCATCGAATGGGTTGTATTACTTCCCTTTTTCCTATCTTTATGTTTAATCGATTGTATGAGTGATTAGATTTGTTGTTAGGTAGTTTTCGGAACTATGAACGGATTCGGATTTATTGACTACGAATATATTTTGTATATTATTTCATGATATTGTGAATGAGATTATTTGAGCATTATCGTATTGCGTTTGATTTATGGTGTTTTGCGATTACGAACGTAGATCGCATGCCCCGTGATGAGAACCGATTTGATATTTACTGTAAGAGATTATATTGATTTTGAGTGTATTATATTATTACTTTGTGTTCGATTATGGTGTTTTGCGATTGCGCAAGTATATTGCATGCCTTGTGATTAAAACCGATTTAATATTTATTGTAATATTATATGAGAAATCATTGAAATTGCAATCGAGCTTAATTGACTCTAAAATCAATACTGGGTTAGTTTCGATAAGAAATTACTTAATTAACCTAGGCATTAGATTAACTATGGTTTTCGATTAATTGCACTCTAGGACCAATAGGTGTGGTTGACCGAATTCACATACCATACCATTGCGGGAGCAATATAATGTGGTGTGGCCTTAGTTGAATTATTCTTATCATGTTAATAACGTGTTTCATAATAGTCAATATATTTCCTTATTCGGAATTAGAACCGTGAGACTACCTAGCATCATTTTCCATTTAATCCGTCTCGCTTTATTTTATTGCATTAGTAATTAATTATATTTTAATTAAAAAACCCAAAAAACCAACAACTTGATTTATTTTATCGCACTATTATAATCTCTAGTTTATAGAATTAGTTCCACCACTTCCTTGTGGATTCGACTCCGTACTCACGGAAATTTATTACTTCGACACATCCTGCACTTGGGATTTATTCCCACGCGTTTGAGCGTGTCAGGATCCTCCTACGAAGGTGCCTGAACTACGGTCATTCCTTGGCCTAGTTAACTATTATCGGAGATTCATAAAGGGGTATTCAGCAAGGGCAGCTCCACTCACAGATCTTCTAAAGAAGAACAAGGCGTGGGAATGGTCGAGTGAGTGCCAAGAAGCCTTTGAAGGATTGAAGAAGGCGGTAACGGAGGAGCCAGTGTTGAGTCTTCCGGACCATTCCAAACCTTATGAAGTGCAAACGGATGCCTCTGACTTTGCCATTGGAGGAGTTCTAATGCAGGATGGGCATCCTATAGCCTTCGAGAGCCGCAAGCTGAATGATACGGAACGGAGGTATACCGTTCAAGAGAAGGAAATGACTGCGGTTGTTCATTGCCTTCGCACATGGAGACATTACTTGCTCGGCTCTCACTTTATCATTCGGACAGACAATGTCGCCACTAGCTACTTCTAGACGCAGAAGAAGTTAAGCCCAAAGCAAGCTAGATGGAAAGACTTTCTGGTAGAGTTCGACTACACGCTCGAGTACAAGCCCGGGAAGGCCAATTTGGTGGCAGATGCACTGAGTCGCAAGGCGGAGCTTGTAACTATGAGGAGTGCGCCACAGGGAGAAGTCATCAGTCTCATCAAGGAAGGGTTACAACACGACTCACTTGGCAAGAGTCTCGTGGGACTAGCAACTGATGGGAAGACCAAACGGTTTTGGGTACAGGATGACTTACTCTACACCGTGGGAAACCGGCTGTATGTCCCGAAATTTGGAAACCTACGGAAGAACTTGATCAAGGAGTGCCACGATACAAAGTGGGCAGGACATCCGGGGCAACAGAGGACTAGGGCTTTACTCGAGGCAACGTACTAGTGGCCGCACATGAGGGATGATATTGAGGCCTATGTGAAGACTTGTCTTGTGTGCCAGCAAGACAAGAATGAGCAGCAATTGCCGGGAGGATTGCTAGAGCCATTACCCATCCCCGAGAGACCATGGGAAAGTGTCACCATGGACTTCATATCGGCCTTACCCAAGTCGGACGGATGCGGATCGATCATGGTGGTGGTCGATCGATTCTCAAAATATGCAACTTTCATTGCAGCCCCTACGGATTGCACGGCAGAACAGGCAGCTCGGTTGTTCCTAAGGGATGTAGTGAAGTATTGGGGCATGCCAAGAACGATCATTAGCGATCGAGACCCGCGCTTCACAGGAAAATTCTGGACCGAGCTTTTCAACCTGTTGGGGTCGAAGTTGCACTTCTCTACAAGCTTTCACCCCCAGACGGATGGGCAAACAGAGAGGGTGAATGCCTTGTTAGAACTATACCTGAGGCACTTTGTAAGTGCCAACCAACTAGATTGGGCGAAGTTACTTGATGTGGCCCAATTCTCTTACAACTTGCAGAGGAGTGAGGCGACCCACCATAGTCCCTTTGAGTTGGCGACGGGCCAACAACCCCTCACTCCGCAGACGGTAATGGTGGGATATACGGGAAGGAGTCCAGGATCGTATAAGCTGGCCAAGGATTGGCAAGAACAAGCCGATATAGCACGATCCTACCTTGACAAGGCCGCGCGAAAAATGAAGAAATGGGCGGACAAGAAGAGGCGACGAGTGGAATTTCAAGTAGGAGACTTGGTACTTGTCAAGTTGTTGCCCCAACAATTCAAGGCCTTCAGGAAGGTGCACAAAGGCTTGGTAAGGAAGTACGAAGGACCCTTTCCGATTCTGAAGAAGGTGGGAAAAGTTTCCTACAAAGTTGAATTACCTCCGAGGCTCAAGATCCATCCAGTCTTCCATGTGAGTCATTTGAAACCCTATCATGCGGACACGGAGGACCCTAGCCGAGGAGAGTCTTCAAGGGCGCCAACTGCCGTAGTAACCTCCTACGATAAGGAAGTAGAGGAGATCCTAGCAGATCGAATCGTGAGGAAAAGGGGTGTTCCTCGAAGTAGCGAGTACCTGATCAAATGGAAGGGACTTCCTACGAGTGAAGCTACTTGGGAACCGAAGGAGGCTTTATGGCAGTTTGCAAAACAAATCGAGGAGTTCCACAAGGAGACTACGACGAGGACGTCGCCGGATTAGGTGGGGGAGAATGTCACGAACTTTCTAGAAAGATCCGGAACAACCTAGAGGAATGGTGAACCTTGTGGAGCAACCTAGAAGGATGAAGAAATTCCTAGAGAAGTCTAGCTCTTGGGACATTCTAGAATGTTGTGGAGACTTGTAGGATGTTCAAGACTTGGAATTCTCTAGAACATGTACATTGTAGGAATTTCTTGTACATTGTAGAATTCTCTAGAACATGGTAGATAGGTAGGGACCTAGAATGTTCTTTGGTGCCTATAAATAGATGGCACCCCTCATTTGTACAAACCATCTAAGAAATCCAAGAAATCCAAGAATTCAAGAGTTCTAGCATTCAAGCATTCCAAACACTTGTGCTCTCTTCTCTTCTCTCTTCCTACAAGCTTTCTTGAGTTTGCTAGTAAGTTACTTGCCTAGCTCGTGGGGATTAAGGCTGACTTAACCTCTTCGACGGGAGGAAGTGTGTTAAGTGCCGCACGGTTGGCTTAGAAAATACTAAGGCCGTGACAGTACTCTGAGAAAATTGGAACTGCCGCTTCCCAATTCCCTTTTTTTTTAAAAAAAAAAATTAAAAAAAATTAGCTGTTGACCCAACTTACCGTTGGGCCAACGACTATAAGAACTAGCCGTTTCCAAATGGCTAGTTTGTGTGGGGTGCCTTGTAAAATTACAGTAAGTCCTTATAATTTATTAAAATTATATTTTTACCCCATCCCAAAAGACTAAACCCCACAATTTATTTTTTCACACAATCAATTCTCAATCTCTCTCTCTCAACAATTCTCTCTCTCTCTCTCTCTCTCTCTTCTCTCTCTCAATTTGTTCAATTTTAATTATTTATTTAAATTCTATAGTTCATTTTTTCAAATTATAAAATTACAATGGCATCAAGTTCCAGAAAGTCTGTTTCCAACAGAGACAATCAGTTGGTGCCAGTTCAAGAAGAGCAGAGCCAGCGTGATGTATATTTCAATGAAATAAATTTTGGTGATTACCTACAATAGAGAGTATTTGAGGAGGAAATATTCGGTAATCAAACTCCTTCTAATTTTACTCCTCAATTTTCTCAACACGGTTCCTCTCCTCAATTCCCCCTTAAACCTAACCAGTCAATCCGTACATATGCCGGATTTGAACAAGTACAAATTTAAACTTTTTAAAGTTCATATGAAGAAGGTGGAGAACTAATCGGGGAAAATAACAGTGACTTGCAACTATTGTTCCAAGGAATTTAAGTAGAATAAATCCAGAAGATACGGGATGTACTAGAAATACATCAACAATAGTCATTATATTGATGCAAATCAAGCATGCGGACAACAACAAATTGTCAAGTACACATCTCCTAACCATCCATTAATATTTAAATATAGTGATCAAAATAATAGGGAAGAGTTAGCAAGAATGGTAGTGATCGAACATTTACCTTTTAGTTTTGGTAAAAAAACTGGATTTATAAAATATTGTTACAATGCCTTAAATCCCGCTGAATATAGGGTTCCTAGGACTACTTTGAAACGTACTATGTGTGAAATTTATAAAAAAGAAAAAAAAAATCATTAGTTAAACATTTTAAAAATTATGTGGGTCGTATGTATGTTTGTACTAATATCTAAAGTGATCATTGACAAAAATATTTATATTTAGGACTCACCTGTCATTATATTGATGAAGCATGAGAGTTGCAAAAAAGAATTATTATATTTAGAGTTTTTGATGAATCTCATACTGCTGATAATATATATAAATTGATAAAAATTATTTTTGAAGAATATTCTATTAAAAATAAAAATTTTTCAATTAGTTTTGGTAACGCCGCAAACAATACTGCCGCTATTCTACAATTATTACAATTGTGTAACCCCTATTTTGACAGTAGATTTTTTCATCAAAAATGTGTTTGCTTTGTTTTAAATATATGTATACAAAATAGGTTTGCAAACACTACAACATTTTATTACACCAATTAGGGATGCTTATTTGTGGAAACATTCTAGAATTATGAAATAATGGGCTAGGTTCTGCAAATCTCACGGGAAGCATCCAATTAGATTTTCCCGTGATGTTCCAACTCGTTGGAATTCCACGTACAAATTATTATGTGAAAGTTATGAGTATAGGAAATTATTAGTTTGATTTAAGCAGTATAATATTAGTAGTATTAATTTGTATACTCAACATTGGAATGTATGTACTAAAATTTGTATGCTATTAAAAGTTTTTAATGATGCAACAAATAATTTATCTGGTATATATTATCTAACATCACATTTATTTTTTATAGAAGCCATTAATATTGTAGGTACATTTAATGAGTGTGTACAATAACCGGATTTATTTGATTGTGTTAATGCAATGCAAAAGAAATGATTAATTTATTATAGGGAGATTCCTATTAATTTATATAATTGCATCAATTTTTGACTCTAGATATAAATTTGATAATTTATATGAATATTATACTATTTATTATCAATCTTTAGGTATAAATGATATAGATATTAATGTTTTATTTAATAATATTAAGACTTTATTTTATGAATTGTATCATGAATACCGTTCTATATACGGCCCCTCGCTGAACATTATTGTTCAGCAACTGGATATAAGCAGTTCTCATTCTCAATTTAGTGTTCCCTCCATATTAAAGAAGTTACGATCAAGTTTGTTGTAAAAAAAAAATAAAGAAAACGAGGGGTACATCAACCTTTGTTTCAGAGGTTGAAGTTTATCTAAACACCTCCTTTGAGTTTGTGGACAGTGATGACTTCAACCTTTTACACTGGTGGAGGGATCACCAAACTAACTTTTCAATTTTGGCCATCAATGCTAAATAAATTTTTGGAACCCCTGTCTTGACCGTGGCAATCGAACATGAATTTAGTGTAGACGGCAATATTCTGGATGAGAGACGGTCGTTGCTGAGTCTAAACTCAATTTAGATCTATGTCTGTGTTGATGACTTAACCAAGACGTCATATCAGCAGCAGGAAATGAACAAAGTGTCCGATGATAACGACTTCTTCGACACTATTGACGATACAACGACCACTGAAGGTACAATCGACGATTGATCACACTCAGAACATAAAAGGTGACAGAACTACGTGGGCTTTGATTCCTCCTAGAGAATACGTAGGCAGCTTAATTAGATAAAATTAAGTGAAAGTCCTAATTTCTTATTTCTTTATTTAAATTTTTTTTATTTTTATAGTTTTATTTATGATATTATCGTAATTTTATTTCAATTTTATCGTTATTTTATTTCAACCCACTTTTAATTTTTTTTTACAATTTTATTTTCTTAAATTATTTTTAAAATTCTTTAATTTTTTTTTAAAAAAAATAAACGGTTGAATCGCCGTTTCCGAAACTGGAACCGGAACCGGTACCGGTTGCGGTTCTCCTCCCAAGAGGACCGGAACCGTCGGTTCCAGAACCAGAACCGCCAATTCTGGAACCATGGCCATCTCTACATAAAAGTCATAAGTTGAACTGAAACATATAAAAATGAGAGGCTCTTTTTGCATCTCTATGTGGTTTAGACCAATACTAAACTTATTCAGTTCCAAGCATGACACACAACTGACAAGTTGCGATCTCAGTGTTTTCAAAGACTACAAGTTTGATTAATGAGCAGAGTGTTGTAATGATATGTCCCTGATGAAAGATTTGATGTTGATTTCAGATGATCCATCTTTCGTTATTTCATGTTGACATTTTTCCTGGAGTTCTTTCACTCTTCTCCTCATTTGTTTCCCTTCACTGCTTTCCATATCCATAAACTTTACCACATCCTCCCTAATTGTATCTCTTGACACCAAAAAATTCTCCACCCTCACCACCTCTTTCTTGATTCTCCAACCAATCTTCCAGTCTTCTACAATCAACTTACTATTTGTTATTTGATCCATTCCCAAAGGAAAGTTAAGAAGTGGGACGCCAGCGAAAATGCCTTCTTGAACAGAATTCCACCCACAATGTGTCCAAAATCCCCCTACACAAGCATGAGACAACACTCTCAACTGGTCACACCAGGGCACTAACAATCCCATCTCACCGCAAGCCTTTTCAAGCCTACTGGTTTCCCCCCGCGCCACCCACAAGAACCGAACACCACTGCTGCTCAAACCAGCTGCAATTTCATCCATTTGTGCACCTGGAAGTGATTGAAAACTTCCAAAAGAGATTTACAGAACAGATCTGTTAGGCTGGCAGTTTAGCCACTGTATGTAGTTTGGTTCATTTTGGCTAGGACTCAAAGAGGGATTGTCTCCAAGCTTGAAGCAAGGTATGAGAGGGCCAATAGTGTAGACGGGGAAAGAAAATTTTGCTCTTAAAAGCATCAATGGTTCTAGGTTCGAGCTCGTAGACTGAACTGAATAAGAGATATTGTGCTTTAGACACCCAAGAAATAAAGTCACAGAATCGCCGCAGTACATGTGGGTCACTGCCATTGATAAGCAAAGGAAAGTCCATAATTCGTGTCGAAGAAACTCCTGTGATATAGTCCACATGCTCATTGCCCTTTTCTATCAGAAACAACAAAAAGAAAATTCATTTTAGACTCATTATCTTGATCGACCAACTACAGGTTCTTCCGAAGCACAACTATACCATATACCACAAATGGATAAAGTATCGAAATTTTGAATGCTATTGTTACGATTCCTACTACAAAAGTGTGTGCATTTGAAGCCTTTTTCTATCAAAATTTTACTTTATTAAATATGATCTATGAATAACCTATCTAATTGCCTACTTTGGATAACAGCAGGGACAGCATATTTTTCTAGAACATTGTAAATAACTACATAAGTAAGAAACAAAGGTCGGTATATCCTCACCTAACAAGTCAACTAGGTATTGTCCGTTTTGAACTAAAAGATCCCAATGTTGAAATCTTGAAAACATCGTAGCAGACATAGGCCAAAAAGATGCTACCGGAATATTCCTCCGATTGCCTACACCAACCGCCCAAAACAGAATACTGTCAGACATAATAAGAGTCACCGGTGGCTCGATCCGATCAAGAAGCTGCTCGAACGGAGCTTCCATCTTAGTCAACACAGCTTCAAACAAGCCATTTATATCAGCTGCACGACCCAACTCAGATGGGATTATATTGGATATAGAAGCAAAGCGTATATTATCAGGCTTAGGCTCAGAACCAATGAAGAGGAGCCACTCCTCGGTGACGACAAATGTGATCAGTATCAGCTTGTCGTCTGTTCTTGAAACCAGTAGCTTGCAGAGGTTCATCATCGAGTTGATGTGACTTCGTCCGGGATATGGCATCGCCACCATGTGCCTGACGCTAGTTGTTTCTGATTTCATGGAATTCATGTCTGAACTGCAATTTTTTGAACAACACGGGTCTGGTCATGTAGATAAAAAGTCAAGACATAGATGGCATGTTTGTTTGACAGGATCATTTGGTTGCTTGTTGTGGGTCACCTCAGTGGGCTCCACTGAATTGAGAAAAAAAAAAAGAAAAAGAAAGCTGGCCGAATACAAATTTTCAATCGAATTGTATTTCGTGTGCTTTTGAATTTTAAAAGTAATTAGGTGGCATTTGAATTACTTGCAAAATTAGGTGAGTCTTTTCTTAAATTGTGGGCACTATTTGCTCATAGAGTGCTCCTTTGCATTCTATATACAATCTCAGAGTGAGAGAGTTGAGAAAAATCCCCAGAGAAAAAAAATTAGAGAGAATTCTTTGAGAGGAAATATTGAAAGTCAATTTGTGAAGTTCTATCCATAAATTGAAGTTACACTGTTGTTGTAATTTTGTGTGAGATCCACCTAAGGGTGAAGTTTATAATCCCATTATTGTTATAGTGAAACTTTAAGCGGCCTACGGGTCCCGTGATTTTTACCTTCATTTTGGAGGGTTTTCCACGCTAAAAATCTTTAGTGTTATTTTTGTCATATTTTTGGTTTGGGAAATTATCCTGGGTTTGTGGAATTTATTTTTCAGTATCCAATTTTTCCCAACAAAGTGGTATCAGAGCCCCGGTTGTATTCCAGTATATTAAGGTAACAGATTCTCTAGAAAATTCTTAGTATGCTCTGTGGCTGCAGTACTATCTGATTTTCCACATCAGAAAAGAATTGTTCTTGAGTCTACTGGTAGTAAGTGTGGTGGTCTGAAAGTGCATATTTAGGAAAAGTTCTGGCTAGGAAAGACTTAGTATTTAAGTGTGTCCGTTGAGACCCACCTCTCTTTCCTATGAACTTACCTGGGTACTATTTACAACTACGTGTACTATTTACACATACGGGATACTATTCATAGAGTATTATTCACGGAGTGCAGTTTATACATACGAACCACTGTTCATACATACGAGCACTATTCACATATACGAAGTACTATTCATATAGTACTATTCATCACCAGAAAAGTATCAGGCTCGGTGAAACCTGTTGACTAGCGATCCAGATGGAGGAGAGCACAGGCAATATGATCAAGTTGACTGCATTTAATTATGCAGTATGGAAGCCGAAGATGGAGGATCTATTATACATTAAAGATCTTAGAAGCCGATTGTAATGCTGAAGGAGAAAGCAGTGACTACAATTTCGACAGCTAACAAGGCACCTAACACTTCGACGTCCACATCAGACGTTGACTGGGCTGTGCAGAATCGAATGTGTGCTGCTCAAATCAGACAATGGATCGACAGAAGCATTTTCCAAAATTTTGCTAATGAACACGATGCTTACGTTCTTTGGCAAAAGTTGGAGAAAATGTATACAAGGACAACCGCACAAAATAAAGCTAATCTGATACGACGATTAGTCAATTTGAAGTATAAAGATGGAAGCAGCGTGTCAGAACACATGAGCGAATTCCAAAGCATCATAGATCAACTCAACTCTATGAAAATGACTGTAGATGACGAGCTGCAAGCATTGTTGATGTTGAGTTCTCTACCAAAAATTTGGGACACTCTAGTATTGGCTCCATTTCTTGATCAAAAATGGACCTTCACTAGTACCTTTCTTCACCTACTTGTGTTCCATTCTCGAGTAATTATCGGTTGTTTTTAATGTTTTTATTTAGTGTGCAGGTAATAAGAGTTTGTACGTAATTGAAGAGCCTTAGTTGATTAAATTGAAGATTTGGAAGTGCACAGTTGTCATGTTTCAGAGTCCGTCATAAATTCCACAAAATGAACTGGGTTGAGAGCCTTATATTTCTGGAAAGGTCTAAATATCTACTTTTCAAAAAATTTTACGGTTCGTGATTATGAGTTTTCTAGAGAAAGTTATGCTCATTTTCGAAACAGTGCGCAGACTCGAGACTTTCAAGTCACGAGTTAAGTCGCGTGACATGTTTTGGAGTCTGTCATAAATTCTACAGAATGAACTGGGTTGAGACCCTTATATTTCTGGAAAGGTCAAGATGTCTACATTTTGGAAAATGTTACGGTTCGTAATTTTGAGTTTTCTAAAGGAAGTTATGCTCATATTCGCAACAGTGCGCAGACTCGCGACTTGCAAGTCGTGACCAAGTCGCGAGTCTAAGTCGTGAGAGCCAATTTCAGCAGTTTTTGGCCGAGACTCATGCGACTTGTCTAAGTCGCCAATTCTAAGTCGCGAGTATGCCTGGGAAGGTCAAAAACAGCCTGTTAAAAAAGGAAAACTTGAGAGAAATAGGGGCATTCGGACTAGAGCTCGGCTAGGGCTCAAAACAGATCACCAAGAGGAGAAAAAGAGAGAGAAGAAGAGGCAAAGGGGAGAAGAAGATCACCTTGGAAATAAGAGGATTTAGATTCAATCCTTGAGCCAAAATCTCACCATCAAGCTTGGATTTGAGAAAGTGGAAGTTAGGAGAACTCACAAACGGAGGAAGACGAAAGTTTATCGCACCTAGAGTTTTTTCTATCCTTTTCCTTCTTTATTTCCTTGTTTGTAGCTCTCTTTATTAATTAGAAAACATGTTTGGTTGTATATCTTTGATTATGAACTAAACATGTAAGTTAGGGTTTTGTTGGATCTTTTTCTATAAAGATTGAATTAATTGATTGTCTAATTCTTTATGGTTGATTATTATGTTGTTGAGTGGTATTATTGTGCTTAATGCTTTTGAATGTGGAGGCCTACATTTAGATGATAAATTGGTTGTGTGTTAAGGACCGAGAGGAGACGCCCACAACGTGTTCGATGTAATGTCCACCTCAAGTAGAATTAGATAGAGATATGCTAATTTGCTTGTGTGATCATATAGGGTGTTTATTGTGACTAATGCATTTTCATGCACTTGGATATACCATCGAGAGATAGGATATTAGTGTATGTGGTAATAGGTCCGATTTACCTCGAGAGGAGACTTTGGATAATTTAGATAAACACGGTTATCAACATGAATAATTAAACCACAATGATGTGCTTTCATGAAACTCAATTGGATGGATTAGGTGAATTCAAATACCGTAGCTCATCTCTCAATTTGGTTGTTTGACTTATTTTTATGTTTTATATTTTTATCTTTTATTTTCTCCTCTTAAACCATCCGATTGTCCAAATAGAAATAAACTTAGTTAACTTTAGTACTCAACCCCTAAATATCCCTGTGGAGACGATAATTAACTCATCATTGTATTACTTATGTCGACTCCGTATACTTGCGGGTACAAAAAGGCATAACGCGTTTTTGGCACCGTTGCCGGGGATATTTTAATTGTGTTGATATTAATACCGATTAGGTCTATAGCTAATTTGGATTTGTATATATTTTATTTTTCTTTTTATCAATTTTGATTTTATTTTTATGTACATGACATGTGTTCTTGGTATGAGGCGCACGAGCTTACTGAAGAAGTGGCGACTAGTGACTATGGAGCACTTTCGAAGTGTTACTTTTGTGGGGGGCCACATTGGAGTACCAATTGTCCACTGGGCAATCCGTTTGATGCAAGCAGTTCTGACCAAATGCAGTGTGACGAATATGTCAACTATGATCATAATAACCCCTTCCTAGGCTCATACAATCCAGAGTTGAGCTATCATCCAGAATCTCATTGGAACAACCAGCAGGAATATCAAGAAAAAGATACAGCTTTGGAAGACATGATTATTAAACTCATGATAAAGCTGGATTAAAAGATGGATTCCTAAGATAAGGCCCTGAAGAAGCTTGAAGCTAAACTTGATCAACATACTCAAGTAGCTATCCAAAGCTTAGAGATTCAAATCAGCCAATTAGCTACAAAGGTCCAATGGCTAGAGCACGAGCTACATCCGATGGAGCAATGCAATGAAACAGCCTTGGAAATCGAAAAGCGAGTTGAGCAGCAGATTTAGGTTGATCAAGTAGAAACGAAAGGGAGCAAGAACTTGTTTTATGAAGATGAAGATGAGGCATTTACCTTTCCAAAACCACTTGAGTTATATCCAGTCCACAGTGCCACTGCAGAAGAAGAGAGCCACCAAGTTATATACGTTTTTGTAGATGTCGGAGAAGGGAAGTCCAAACCGCCTTCTATTTTTGAGCAGCCACTGCACTTGGGCAGTAACAAGATACCTTCGCATTCGAGGTATGCAGGGCTGGGAGAGTTTTATTCTCTTCCAGTCATTTGGTTAGGATGGTGCGGTAAGCTGATGAAGAGATACCAATTATGGGGCAGGTGAGCAAAAACACAAGCGATGAAGTAAAATCTGTATATTATTTTTTCTTTATTTTTAATTTTTTCTCCGTTTGTTTAAATCTTGTAGTTTAGTATTTGGTAACCCTTACCCATGAGCTTATTTGAAGTGATGTGCCTTGTGTTGAAAATTTCGAAGTTCGGGGAAAGTTTGGTTGGTTATAAATATTATTGAAGTGTTTGATTGTGTTTGTTTTCTTTATGTTTTTGTTTGTGTCTAGTTAGATTGTTGTTAGTTCTTAATTTTAGTTTTTCATTTTTAGTACTTTGTTTAGCCCCTTTTCCTCGTGTGTAAGGTTTTAAAACATTGGGGACAATGTTTATCTTAGATTTGGGGGTGATTTTTGGTTGTTTGTTTTCTTTTAATATTTCTTGTGTTTTGAGTTGTGGTTAGTTGACGTATATTGGCTGGAAACCTAGAATTTCCTTCTACGCATTTTGCGTTTGGAAGACTTAGGTATAACAACGCTACATACGTCTAGTCTGTGTTTAGTATGTCTAGTTTAGACTATGAACATTTATTTTTGTCATGTGTGCACTTCTGTTGAAACATAATTGTTAGCTTTTTCAATGAGTTTTAATTTGTTTGGGACCACTCAGATTTTTCTGTGCCATGTTTTGCACCGCATTGTATTGCACTTTGTTTATCTTCTTGTGAAAACATGCCATGTTCGATCGACTAGAATAAATAGTGGAGACTTACCCAGTGAGTTTTTGAGCTTATATCGTGTTATTTGAGAGGGTATTTTCGTTTCTAATCTATACACACTTATATTTAATTTTGATTGATTAGTTGATCTCATTTAGGTTTTGCATTGAATATTTTGAACAACATCAAAGATATCATGTGTTTATCCTATATTTTTATTGGTCCTCCCTGCTAGATGTGATGTAGGCTATGCATGTTGAACCACTAAAAAGCCAAATTTTCATCCTACCCTTGTGTGTGCTCCAATAACCATTTTGAAGCCAAACACTTAGAAGCTTTTTCTTTCATCACCTACATAAATCCAAAACCAAGCTCTGAATATGAAATAGCCTTACCCTTTTAGCTTGAATCATTTTAAGATGAAAAGAAAAGAGAATAATTGCATGGATGAAGTGTATATGAAACATGCCAAGGTAAATGTTGTTATTGTTGTGATTGTTGAAAAAAAAAAAGAAAAAGAAAAGAAAAAGAAAAGAAAAGAAAGAAAGAAAAGAAAAGGAAAAGAAAAGAAGAAACAAAAGGAATCATGCAAAGCAGTGTGGCATAAGAATTGAAAAATAAAAGAGAATGATCCATGTATTGAAAAATGTCATGTAATCTCTTAATTTGATCGAAAGCTTTTGCATTTCTTTATCCATGTCTTTCGTAACCTATCACCCAATAGCCCCATTACAACCTTATTTAACACGTGCTGATCTTTTAAGGAGTCTAACTTTAATGTAGAGGTTTTCATGTTGATATATTGTTCATAATATTTGATTCCTTCAATGAGATATATTTGCGACAAAATAGCGTTTTTCTAATTGATTTTTACATGCGATGTATATTAGTAATTCTTTGAGCATAAATTCCTTCCGCATGTGTTTGATGAGTGTGTTGCCTAGGTTCTGAACAATTTTCAAGAGAATTATCCTGAGAGGTTTAGAGTCGAGGCGAATTCCATCCTGGTTACTTGAACACAATTGTTTTTGTTTTAAGATTCTGAGAGTGTTGGCATGTGTGTGGCAAGGGGTGCAAAGTTTTGATGAGTGGATGCTTTCAAATTTTTAGTTATTGAATTTGCTAACTTTTATCTTAATGGTTTGTGTCTCATTTGGCAAATTAATTGTTCCTTAATGTTCAGAGATGCGTTTGTGTGTATCGTTGCTGGTAAACTCTTACAAGACTATAACTCGTCCACTAGGGACGAGTTAATGTCGTCCACTATAACTCGTCCACTAGGGACACCTAGGGATTTAAAGGCTTGTGCCACATGCTAAGTGCCATCGTGTAACCTACAAAAGTGGTTTAAGCTAGTTGTTTGTTTTCCGTTATTTGTTATTTTGTTTTCCTTTCGTTTTGTTTTCATTTTTGTTTCGTTCCGATTTTGCTCGAGGACTAGCAAAAGTTAGGTTTGGGGGTATTTGTTGGCTCCATTTCTTGATAAAAAATGGACCTTCACTAGTACCTTTCTTCACCTACTTGTGTTCCATTCTCAAGTAATTATCGGTTATTTTTAATGTTTTTATCTAGTGTGCAGGTAATAAGAGTTTGTGCGTAATTGAAGAGCCTTAGTGGATTAAGTTGAAGATTTAGGAGTGCACAGTTGTCATGTTTTGGAGTTCGTCATAAATTCCATAGAATGAACTGGATTGAGAGCCTTATATTTCTGGAAAGGTCTAGATGTCTACTTTTCGAAAAATTTTACGGTTCGTGATTCCGAGTTTTCTAGAGGTAGTTATACTCATTTTCGCAACAGTGCGCCAGACTCGCGACTTTCAAGTCGCGAGTTAAGTCACGTGACATGTTTCGGAGTCCGTCATAAATTCCACAGAATGAACTGGGTTAAGACCCTTATATTTCTGGAAAGGTCAAGATGTTTATGTTCTGGAAAATTTTACGGTTTGTGATTCTGAGTTTTTTTAAAGGAAATTATGCTCATGTTCGCAACAGTGCGCAGACTCGTGACTTGCAAGTCGCGAGAGCCAATTTCAGCAGTTTTTGGCGAAGACTCACGCGACTTAACTCGCGAGCCTGGGAAGGTCAAAAGCAACCTGTTATAAAAGGAAAACTTGAGAGAAATAGGGGCATTCAGACTAGAGCTCGGCTAAGGCTCAAAACAGACCATCAAGAGGAGAAAAAGAGAGAGAAGAAGAGGCAAATGGGGAGAAGAAGATCACCTTTGAAAAAAGAGGATTCAGATTCAATCCTTGAGCCAAAATCTCACCATCAAGCTTGGATTTGAGAAAGTGGAAGTTAGGAGAACTCACAAACGGAGGAGGACAAAAGTTTATCGCACCTAGAGGTTTTTCTACCCCTTTCCTTCTTTATTTCCTTGTTTGTAACTCTCTTTATTAATTAGAAAACATGTTTGGTTGTATATCTTTGATTATGAACTAAACATGTAAGTTAGGGTTTTGTTGGATCTTTTTCTATGAAGATTGAATGAATTAATTGTCTAATTCTTTGTGGTTGATTATTATGTTGTTGAGTGGTATTATTGTGCTTAATGTTTTTGAATGTGAAGGCCTACATTTAGATAACAAATTGGTTGTGTGTTAAGGACCGAGAGGAGACGCCCACAACGTGTTCGATGTAATGTCCACCTCAAGTAGAATTAGATAGAGATATGCTAATTTGCTTGTGTGATCATATAGGGTGTTTATTGTGACTAATGCATTTTCATGCACTTGGATATACCATCGAGAGATAGGATATTAGTGTATGTGGTAATAGGTCCGATTTACCTCGAGAGGAGACTTTGGATAATTTAGATAAACACGGTTATCAACATGAATAATTAAACCACAATGATGTGCTTTCATGAAACTCAATTGGATGGATTAGGTGAATTCAAATACCGTAGCTCATCTCTCAATTTGGTTGTTTGACTTATTTTTATGTTTTATATTTTTATCTTTTATTTTCTCCTCTTAAACCATCCGATTGTGCAAATAGAAATAAACTTAGTTAACTTTAGTATTCAACCCCTAAATATCCCTGTGGAGACGATAATTAACTCATTATTGTATTACTTGTGCCGACCCCGTATACTTACGGGTACAAAAAGGCGTAGCATCTAGTTATGTGAGTTAGTAACTCTGCTCTTGATGGCAAACTTACCATGAATATGGTAAAAGACAGAATGTTGAACGAAGAGTCTCGACGGAAAGACAAAGGATATACCCCTAAAAATGAAGCACTTGTTACAGAGAAACAAGGCAAGCAAGAATGGAGGGGAAGAAGTAAAGGTAGAAATCCTCATAACCAAAGTCAGCAAAGAGGACGGTCAAAGTCTAGATCAAGGCATGACAAGAAGTGTCACCACTGCGGTAAGCTCGGACACTTCATTTGTGTAATACCCCCTGACCCGACCCGTCTGGATCGATCCAGGGAGCGTTACCGGGTTTTCAAAAACTTTTTTTAAATCTGTTTATAATCTGAAAACTAAATAATTTATAATTTAAAATCATTTCTAGTGACCCCAGCAAAATCAGTTTTAAAAATATCGGCAGAGTTTCCTCGGTTTTTCGGGTTTTCCAAAACCTGTTTCAAATAAAAACTCAAAACAATATAATATCAACACTTCTAAATCAGACTTTCAATCAATTATGCACTCTGCGGTTTAGTGCGACTTCCAAACAGTTTTAAATAAAACAATTCATAATTCAAAAACCTGTTTCAAATAAAAACTTAAAAAAATATAATATCAACACTTCTAAATCAGACTTTCAATCAATTGCGCACTCTGCCGTTTAGTGCGACTTCCAAACATATTCAAATAAAACATTTCATAATTCAATAGTTATAAACCTTTGAAAATGAAAACATAACCATAAAACCATTATTTACAAAACATAAATATATAACATAATTACAAATTTCTGTATATGCATGCGTATCTAACCATATTATACAACAATATATATATCTACCCAAAAGTATGGTGACTCTGCTCCTCTGTCTGCAGTTAACACCTCTTCAGTCTTTTCCTTCCTCGGTATCTCTATTACCTACGCGTGATAAAAACTAACACGCTAAGCAATAATGCTTAGTGGGTGTACACTAAAATAAATTTCAATATAATATAAAATAATAAATCTTAATTTCAAAAATTCAGAAATATATATATATATATATATATATATATATATATATATATATATATATATAACAACCAACATATTTCAATTACTGAAACTATATAAATTAAAGTATTTCAAAAGTTCCGGGGTTTCAATATCAATAACATTTCTTTATTTCCTTATCATTTTCTAGCTTTCAGTTCTTAGTTGGGCCCCTGATACACATAACAGGGTTTACAGGATTGGATTACGGGTTTTACAGTCGGGTTTCCCATCTCATATGAAATGGTATCCCTATATAAACAGTCGGTTTCCCATTTCAGAATGAAATAGTATCCGTATGTTTCTCACAGTCGGTTTTCCCATTTTTAAGGAAATGGTATCCGTATTTCACAGTCGATTTCCCATTTTTATGGAAATGGTATCCGTAAAATCATCATCATAAGCATCAGAAGTATCTGTGCATTATTGCTATATATATACCCAATTGATATGTCAATATCCTATATCCATATTTCCCTATACATATATCAGGGCCGTTATTCAGGGTTTTCAAATATCATATCAAATTAGTTCCTTGTTTTCGAGAACCAACGATTACAAGTTTTAATCAAAATCAATAATTATAAAACCAAACAATATTCGTAAAACAATAGTTGTAAATCAGGTTTTGAAAACATACGATCTCATTAAATATTCCATAATATTAGAATATTCCACAAACAGTTTCAACAATATACAAAAATGAAATACGAGTATATGAAATCCATAAATAAGTTTCCAAACTCACTAAATCAAAAACACATATCGAAAATGATTTCAGAAATGAGTGTACACCAACCTGGATACCGTTTTTCGACAGTTTCTTTTCTGAATTTTCCTTTTTTCTTTTTCCTTTCTCCCTCCTCTTTTCCTTTTCTTCCTTCCTTTCTTCTTCCTTTCTTCTCCTTCCTTTTCTCTTCTTCTTCTTCTCTTGTTCTTCTTCTTCTTCTCTTCTTCTTCTTCTTCTTCTTCTTCTTCTCCTCCTTCTTCTTTCTCTTTCTCTCATTTCCTTTCTCTCTCTTTTCTTTCTTTTTCTTTCTTTCTTTTTCTCCTCTCTCGTTCTCTTTTTTTTCTTTTTCTGGTTGCTTCTTCGTGATGCTTCGACTGACTCTTATTTTTTATAAAAATTTGGTCATCGCGACCTGTGGTCGCGCCACCTGGTCGCGTTGCTCACTGAAGGGATTTTAACGCTTTCATCGCGATCAAATATCGCGGTGCATGGTCGCGACGCTGGTCGCGTTGCTCACTGCCCAAATTCCACATTTTCACCGCGAGCTGCTCATCGCGATCCCTAGTCGCGGTACTCACTGCCCAGTTTTTCCTTCTCTTTCACGCATTCTTTCTGGACCGCTCCATCTGGTCCACTTGATAACCTAAAAATTAATCCAATAAACACATTACATTATTTTAATGTAATTAATAATACTTTTGGGCATTTTTCATAATTAACGAAAATTACGGATGTTACAATTTGAGAATGTCGAAAGCTAAAGGCGGAACGATCCAGAAATTAGGATGCACAACGCCTAACAAATGTCACCGCAACTGTCATAGAAAAAGTTGTCATTGTTTGAGATGATGATTATGTCAATCTTGCATGTTAAGATGCTACATGGGTAGTTGACTTGGGTGCTTCCTACCATGTTACCTCACAACGAGATTTCTTCTCATCTTACGCTCAAGGTGATTTCAGACAAGTAATGATGGGAAATGATGGTGCATTCAAAATTATCGGCATCGGCAATATTCATTTAGAAACTAACCTTGGATGCAGGTTACTTTTGAAAGATGTGAGACATGTTCCTAATATCCGTCTCAATTTGATCTCCACCGGAATGCTTGATGATGATGGCTACAATAATTACTTTGGTGAAGGAAAATGGAAGCTTACCAAAGGCAACTTAGTAGTAGCAAAAGGCAAGAAAGATACATCACTCTATTACACAGAAGCCAAGCTCTGTAGATGACAAGTAAATACCACTAGGAAAGAAGTTTCCACCGAGTTATGGCATAAGCAGCTCGGCCATATGAGTGTAAAAGGTCTCAGAATTCTTTCCAAGAAGGAGCTCTTGCCAGGAATGAAAGGTACATCCTTGCGTACTTGTGTTGATTGCATTATGGGAAAACAACACAGAGTTGCATTTCGTAGTTCCCCACCATCTAGAAAGGCGAATATTCTAGATTTAATACACACAGATGTCTACAAAATGAGTTGCAAGTCACAAGGAGGTGCTACTTATTTTGTGACTTTTATTGATGACCATTCTAGAAAAGTGTGGGCCTTTGCTTTGAAAACTAAAGATCAAGTGCATGAAGTTTTCAAGCAGTTTCATGTGAAAGTTGAAAGAGAAACTGGCAGACATTTGAAGTGTGTACATGCAGACAATGGCGGTGAGTACCATGGACCATTTGAGGAGTACTGCAGAAGTTTCAGCATCAGACTGGAAAAATCAGTACCAAAGACACCTCAATATAACGGTGTCGCAGAGAGGATGAACAGAACCATTTGTGAGAGAGTCAGATGTATGCTCTCAAATGCAAAACTGTCGAATTCTTTTTGGGGTGAGGCAATGAGAACAGCAGTGGACTTAATCAACCTTTCTCCATCAGTTCCATTAAACTACGATGTACCAGAAAGAGTTTGGACGGGGAGAGACGTTTCTTACAAATACTTGAAAGTATTTGGCTGCAGAGCATTTGTCCACTCCCAAAAGACGAGAGGTCCAAACTGGATGGAAACGCGAAGCAGTGTATCTTTGTGGGATATGCCCATGAAGAATTCGGCTACAGACTCTGGGATCATGTTAACAAAAGGATCATCAAAAGCAGAGACGTGGTGTTTCTTGAAGATCAGACGATCGAGGATTTTGAGGAACCCGAGAAGCCACAGTCAGACGAAATTTCAGTTAATCTGGAGCCAGTCTCTCCACTAACAAATCCTAATGACGGGGGAGCTACATTAGATACTGATGATGTTTATCCACCATCTCGCAGTCCAGAACCAGAACAAGTCCAACCAGAATCGCAGTTAAGGAGATCTACCAGAGAGCGACAACCAAGTCGTAGATATTCTCCTAACGAGTATGTGATGCTCACTGACGGGGGAGAACCAGAGAGTTATGATGAAGCTATTACTGACCAGCACAAGACTGAGTGGTTAAAAGCCATGCAGGAAGAAATGAAATCCCTACATGAGAATCACACATTTGACCTGGTGAAATTACTACAGGGAAGGAAAGCTCTTAAGAACAAGTGGGTGTACAAAATCAAAAGTGAAGAAGGCAGCTTGCAACCACGCTACAAAGCAAGACTGGTTATGAAAGGATTCGGTCAGAAAAAGGGCGTTGACTTTGAAGAAATATTCTCACCAGTGGTAAAAATGTCTTCAATCCGAGTTGTTCTTGGCTTGGCAGCTAGTCTTAATCTGGAAGTTGAACAACTTGATGTAAAAACCGCATTTTTACATGGTGATCTTGACGAGGAAATTTACATGGAGCAGCCCGAAGGTTTCCAAGTCAAAGGGAAGGAGAAATCGATATGCAGACTAAAGAAGAGCTTGTATGGTCTGAAACAAGCACCAAAGCAGTGGTATAAAAAGTTTGACTCATTCATGGAGAAAAATGAGTACAACAGAATGACAGCTGATCACTGCATCTTCATCAAGAAATTTTTTGATGGTGATTTTATCATTCTTTTGCTTTATGTTAATGACATGTTAATTGTTGGCCAAGACATCGACAAAATTAACAGGTTGAAGAAAGAGTTGAGCAAGTCCTTTGCAATGAAAGATTTAGGACCCGCTAAGTAGATTCTCAGTATGACGATTACTCGTAACAGGAAAAATCGAATAATCTGGCTCTCTCAAGAACGGTATGTTGAAAAAGTTCTTGAAAGATTCAACATGAGCAAAGCTAAACCTGTTAGTTCTCCATTTGCAAGTCACTTCAAGCTTAATGTGAGTTAGTGTCCTTCTAGCAAGGAGGATAAATCATAAATGAGCAAAGTACCTTATGCATCGGTAGTTGGCAGTCTAATGTACGCTATGGTATGCACCAAACCAGACATTACTCATGCTGTTGGCGTTGTAAGCCGATTCCTATCTAATCCTGGTAAGGAACATTGGACAGCAGTCAAATAGATACTCAGGTATCTCAAAGGTACTTCCAGTCATTGTTTATGTTTTGGTAACGGTAAACTTGTATTAGAAGAATATACAGATTTAGATATGGCTGGCGACATGGATACGAGAAAGTCTATATCCGGGTACCTAATAACATTTGCAGGGGGAGCTGTCTCATGGCATTCATGTTTACAAAAGTGTATTACCTTAAGTACCACAGAAGCATAGTACACTGCAATCACTGAAGGCTGTAAGGAGATCCTATGGATGAAGAAGTTCCTACAAGAGTTGGATCAGAACCAGAAAAGTTATATTCTCTATTGCGACAGTCAGAGCGCAATTCATCCCAGTAAGAATCTAACCTTTCACTCAAGGTCCAAACACATCGACGTGAGGTATCACTGGATTCGTGATGTGTTGGAAAATAAACTGCTGCAAGTTGAGAAGATCCACACCAATGACAATGGGGCAGATATGATGACAAAAAGTCTGCCTAGAGAAAAGTTTACTATATGTAGAGAGATTACAGGTGTGGAGGAGCCCTATCCCACATGAGGTGGAAGAGGGAGATTTGTGGGTCCACCTCAGTGGGCTCCAATGAGTTGAAAAAATAAAAAAAAGGAAAAAGCTGGCTGCCACTTTTGATTGAATACAAAATTTCAATCAAATTGTATTTCGTTTGCTTTTGAATTTCGAAAGCAATTAGGTGGCATTTGAATTACATGCAAAATTAGGTGAGTTTTTTCTTAAATTGTAGGCGCTATTCGCCTATAAATAAAGTGCTTCTCTGCATTCTATATACAATCTCAGAGTGAGAGAGTTGAGAGAAATCCTCAGAGAAAAAAAATTAGAGAGAATTCTTTGAGAGGAAATATTGAGAGTCAATTTGTGAAGTTCTATCCATAAATTGAAGTTATACTGTTGTTGTAATTTTGTGTGAGATCCACCTAAGGGTGAAGTTTGTAATCCCATTATTGTTATAGTGGAAGCTTTAAGCGGCCTACGGGTCCTGTGATTTTTACCTTCATTTTGGAGGGTTTTTCGCGCTAAAATTTTTTGGTGTTATTTTTGTCCTATTTTTGATTTGAAAAATTATCCTGAGTTTGTGAAATTTATTTTTCAGTATCCAATTTTTCTCAACACTTGTTTGGGAAAATAGTACACGCATAGTTCTGTCGTGGCGGGACAACCGCCCCAAAGCCTTTACTTTTTTTTTTTTTTCAAAAATTAGATATTTAATTTATTTAAGTTCAATTATTAGCCTGGTCCCTAACTTTTGAGGAATCATCAATTTTTTAATAAAGTTTCGTGTATTAGTATTTTTGAACCCTAACTTTCATAAAATATATAATTTTAGTTCTTTTGGCTAATTTTCTAACGATCAAACCTTACAGAATTAACAAAAAGAATGATTTGCCATTGACTCTATTTAAATGAGTTAAAGTTACAATTTTAATTTTTTTAAAAAATTATTAATAATTATAAGGGTAATATAGTTAATTCATATTGATATTTAAAAAATAAAATTTAAAATATTTTTTAAATGGATCTCTATCATCCATCAAGATTGATGGACGGTATAGATTATATTAAAATTTATTTGAAAAATAAAAAAAGTGAAAGTCAAATAATTTAATGTATCATTTTTTTTGTGCTGTCAAGAAAAAAAAAATGAAATCGTTCTTGAATTGAATCTCCACCGAGAAAAAAAAAAAAATTGAGAGAAGAACAAAAAAGTTTAGATCAACTCGGCTTTGTTTCTCGAAGATGTGTGTGTCACAGCTCCTAAACCACCTAGTTCCTCCACTATTGCACGCCTAAAAAAAAAAAGACATAAGTCATCAAAATCCAAACCCAGAAAGTCATTTGAGTGAAAAACAAAAAAGTTCGGATTTTTTTGTTTTTATTTGGAGAAAGAAAATGAGAGAACCCGATTGCATTAGTGCCACCAGTGACAAGAGTTGTCATTCCCTGAAGAGACTATCTCGGATTCGTGAAACTGCTCACAGTAGTTGACATGGCCGATAACTCTTCACACACACAAAAACTCTCTCTCTATCTGCAATGCTGTTTCAAGCTTTATCGAAGTTCAATTTTGATAAGAATAATTTAAAAAAGAGAAATAAGAAGGAAGAAGATTAGAGGTTGAAGAGTTTTCTTATATTTGTCTAATGCTTTATTCCCTTACCATCGTAACCTAAATAGGCTACAATTCATTACAAAAAGATAATCCAAAATAATAGGAATTCCAACTAGTGGAACTGAATACTTGAAAAGCTTTCAGCCACCTCCTAACTTTCAGTACAATATTATTTGACTAATTCAATTGCATTAGAAACACATAATTCAACTACAAATTAAATACTTAGGCCACACTCCTAGACTTTGTCAACCAACCCTTTCGTGCACAGCCTCCAGTCAGAACATATATCATTCCATCCCCCTAAGACGTTCCTTGTCCTCCAGGTTGAATTCTGGATATGTTCTGCAGAAATGCCATAAATTTTCCTACGTTGCATCGTCCCGAGGAGGTCCTTTCCATTGAACCAAAATTTCCGTCTTTGAACGGTACTTCCCCTTTTGGATAACTCTTCGTCAACAGGCCTCTATTTCTTTTTTTTTTTTAGCAAACTAACATGGAAAACATTGTGTATCTGTGCTTTAGCTGGCAAGTCTAATTTATAAGCAACAGACCCTATACGAGCAAGTATTTTGAAGGGCCCGAAGAAGCGAGGTGCCAACTTTAATAAACTGTGAAACACCGATTTTTGGAGATATGGTTGCAGCCTCAAGTAAACATAATCGCCTACATTAAATGTAACTTCCCTATGGTGCTGATCAAATTGAGCCTTCATGCACACCTGTGCAGCCACTAAATTCCGCTGAAGCTCACAAAGAATTTCTTCTCTTGTACGCAATAAGTCATCGACTGCCTGAACCTTTGTAGTGCTTGGAATGTAAGATAGCATAGAAGGAGGAAGGACACCATATACTACTTCAAAAGGAGACATTTTGGTAGAAGAATGAATGGTTGTATTGTATTCTTATTCTGCCCACGAGAGCCACTCCATCCTTTTTTTTGGCTGATTATAGGTAAAGCATCGAAGATATCGCTCGAGGGTGCGATTCACCACCTCAGTTTGCCTATCTATTTAGGGGTGATAACTTGAGATGAAACACAATGTGGTACCGTGCAATTTGAAAAGAGACTTCCAAAACGTACTGATGAAAATCCGATCACGATCACTGACAATGGATAGTGGCATACCATGCAATTGCACAATATTAGTGATGAAAGCTTTGGCTACCGATAGAGCTGTATATGGGTGTCTCAGCAGCACAAAATGAGCATACTTAGAGAGGCGATCGACGACAACCATAATCACATCATGGCCTTGTGAGATTGGCAACTCTTTGACAAAATCTATAGATATTTCAGTCCAAATTCACTACGGAATGGGAAGAGGTTGAAGTAACCCGGCTGGTCGTACGGTCTCATACTTACAACATTGGCACATCGTAATTTTAAATAAACTCTTTTACGGCATAACAGATTCTAGGCCAAATAAAACTGGAGGAGATGCTACTGAGAGTCTTTAGGTACCCGAAGTGCCCACCGGTTGGAGAAGAATGAGCCTCGGCCAATGCTGCTGGCAATAATGATGAGGTTGGACTCAAGTGGATTCTTCTATTTTGCATCCAAACTCTTTCTCTTTGAATATAATGTGAAGAACTATTATTAGCTAAAGTTGCATAATAAGGATTTTGTAGTACCTCTTGTTGTAAAGTCGCCCACCAATCCGCAACTGATAATGATAACACTTGAAAATGAAACGCAGCCACACATGAAAGAGTATTGACACCTTGATTTTTCTTTCCCTTTTGATATTGAATAGTGTAATCGAATCCCATAATTTTAGGCAGCCATCTAGCTTGAGAGGGTGTGGTAATACGTTACTCTAGGAGGTACTTCAGACTCCGATGATCCGTTTTAATTACAAATGGTTTGCCTAAGAGATAGGGTCGCCATTTGCACACGGCCTTAACCACAGCCAACATTTCCTTGTCATAAGTTGACAAGGATTTAGCTTTCCCCTTTAATGCTTCATTGTAATATGCTATGAGTTGGTTGTGCTGAGACAAAATGACACCTATCCCATCCCCACATGCATCAAACTCTACAACAAACTGTTGAGTAAAATCGGGAAGACGCAATACCGGAGGTGAAACGAGTGCAGCCTTTAAAGTGTTAAAGACAAGGAGAGCTTCATTCGATCAACTAAATCCTTCCTTAGTCAAGAGGTGTGTTAATGGGGCAGCTATGACACCAAAACCCCGAACAAACTTCCGATAGTACCTCGTAAGCCCAAGAAAGCCACGAACTTCCTTAGTCGATGTTGGAACTGGCCAATTTTGAACGGATTGTATCTTTGCAGGATCAACTGCCACTCTTTCGAATGAAATCAGGTGGCCTAAGTATTCCATCTGGACTACCCCAAATTGGCACTTGGACGTTTTGACATACAAAAGTTGATTAGACAGTAATTGGAGTACTTGCCTCAGATGCCCGAGATGTTCGTTTCAAGATCTGCTATATACCAAAATATCATAAAAAAAAAACCAAAATAAACCTTCGTAAATGTGGTCGAATAATGTCATTCATGAGGCTCTGAAAGGTGGCCGGAGCATTTGTCAATCCGAAGGGCATTACAAGGAATTCATAGTGTTCGCCATGAGTGCGAAAGATAGTTTTCGGGATGTCTTCTGGTTGGACTCGAATTTGGTGATATCCTGATCGCAAATCCAATTTTGAAAAGAACTTCGCTCCATGCAATTCGTCAAGCAACTCATTAATGACAGGTATTGGAAATTTATCCTTCACTGTGATTTCGTTGAGAGCCTTGTAGTCCACACAAAATCGCCAAGAACCATCTAACTTCTTAATTAACAAAACAGGAGATGAAAACGGACTACGGCTTGGGCGGATTATACCAGTTTTGAGGAATTCACGGACTTAGTTTTCAATCTCATTCTTTTGATAATGAGGGTACATGTAGGGTCTTGCATTGACTGGTGAGTGGTTCGGTAGTAAAGGAATTTGATGATCGTGGTAGCGTTATGATGGCAAGTTGGCGGGTTCCTCAAACACATGAGAAAATTCAGATAATAAGTCATTGAGTGCTAATGGAAATTGAGTACCTTGGTTTGGTTGGGTATTTGATATCATGTGAATAAAAAACCCCATGTCTGATAGATGAAACAAATATTTGTCACTTATGGGAGCGAGCTCGGAACGATTCAACCTCTCAATATTAAGTCTTGCCGGCCTGTATGAAAGAGATGCTAAGCTTTTTGTAGTTTGTCTCAATCGGGCCCAACGTTTCCAACCATTATACACCCAAAACTGCTTGACATGCGGCAACGGGCAATATGTAGAAATCTGCTCGAATTGTAAAACCTTGAATTAAGAGGGAGAGTCCCATACAATGACCTGCGCTTTCGATTATCTTTTTATTACCTACGGTCACCTGAAACACCTTGTCACGAACTATTGGTAGTCCAAATTTGGTCACAATGGACTGATTAATAAAATTATGTGTACTCCCCCCATCAATGAGCATTGTCAACTCTCGATTTCCAATCTTTCCAATCACTCGAAAAGTTTGCGGATGTGCTGTTCCTGCCAAGGTATGAAATGAAAAATCTGGGATGGCTTTGTTAGGTGGTTTTATGTCCATGTCTATATCATCGAGCTCGATTTTGGGTGGCATATCTTCCATAATAAACAATTGTGGTCGTGTGCATCGGTGGTTAGCCGTATATTTTTCATCGCAATAAAAATAAAGTCCCTTTTTTCGCTTCTCACGAGCTTCTTGTTCTGTGATTCGACGCATAGGCCCTTGAAAATTCGCGACATTTGGATTTGACCGTTGAGACGGAGAAGGTCCCAAAAGTCCTACTGTAGAACTCGATTGAGGTCTGATTTGGTTCATGATTGTCGTTGGCCGAAATTGGATTCCTGGTTTCCGTTGAAGATGATTCCGCTCTTCAATAAGATGAGCAACACTGATAGTTTCAGATAACTTTTTTGGTTGCTTGACGTGCACATCTATTCGAATTTCATCCTTCAACCCTGCTATAAAACACCCAACCAAGAAATTCTCCGATAAATCGTCTACCTTGTGAGATAGCCTTTCAAACACTTCATAGTATGCATTAACTGATGTAGTTTGTTTGAGTCGTGACAAGGCTTCAGATGGATCGTCATAGTCGGTTGGACGGTGGAGAACTACCTTGGTAAATTCATTCCAACTCAAGGGACCCCGAAATTTCGTATACTATCAATACCATTGAAGTGCAACCCCTTCGAGGTGAAATGATGCTAGTTGAACCTACTGATGTGATTTGATATTCTTGAACTCAAAGTATTGCTCGGCTTTAAAAATCCATCCCGTAGGATCATCACCTCCATAGGTCGGAAAATTCAGCTTGAGGTGCGTATGATTCAGGTCATGATTGGAGGTGGTTGCTACGGACAGTCTACTGAGGGACGTTTCCCCAGTTGCAAATGAATTTATTTCTTTTTCAGGGGCGTTGTTGGATTGTGCGATTCATAATGCTTGTAGTTCAGTCATGACACCTTGTAAGGCTTCACTGACCCGACTGAAATTGTTGTTCAATACATCAAAGTTGGTGTCGTGACGAGCAAAGGCTTCATTGACTTCGGTACGAAATTCTGCATTGGTTTTACTGCTTGTGTCCATGAACAGAAGGGCTCTGATACCACTGATAAGAATAATTTAAAGAAGAAAAATAAGAAGGACGAAGAACAGAGGTTGAAGAGTTTTCTTATATTTGTTTGATGTTTTATTCCCTTACTATCGTGACCTAAATAGGCCACAATTCGTTACAAAAAGATAATCGAAAATAATAGGAATTCCAACTAGTGGAACTGAATACTTGGAAAGCTTTCAGCCACCTCCTAACTTACATCACAATATTATTTGACTAATTCAATTGCACTAGAAACACATAATTCAACTACAAATTAAATACTTAAGCCACGCTCCTAGACACTGTCAACCAACCCCTTCGTGCACAGCCTCCAGTCAGGACATATATCAAATTTCTCTCACTGGTCTTCAACAATGGAGATTGGGTCTCCATTATCAAAGACCCAGTGACCTCCATTACTAGAGGTCGTTTCATTTCCAGCGATGGAGAGATTCACTAAGAACAACAGAAAAAAAAAATTGATTTTCAATTTTTAATTTTTTTTTAAAAATTTTAATATAATCTTCACCTTTCATCAATATTAATGGACGGTGGAAATCCAATTATTTTTTTTAACTTTTAACTTTTAAATTTAATTTATTTTAATTTTTTGACAAGAATTTATTTTAAATTTTTAATTAGGGTTAGATATGTCATTTTACTAAAATTTATTGGTAACCCATTGATAGGTTTAAAGACAAAAATATCCCTATAATTATTAAGTTTGACTAACGCTTGACTCATTAAATTGATACATTTTCTAGAAAATTAGGACCCAAAAAATACCAATAAATGAAACTGCGTTAAACAATTAATGATTCTTCAAAAGTTAGTAACCAAATTAATAAGTGTTCTTTATTTAAATTTAAAATAATTTATTAAAAATTTTAAAATTTAAAATTTTTAATATTAATTAAAAATATTATTTTATATTTAATTTTAAATAGTTGTTTAAAAAATAATTTAAATATTTTTCAACCAAAATAATTTAAATATTTTATTTAATTCAAAAAATAATTAAATATATTTTAACAAAAATTAATTTAAAATAATTTATTTTTTTAGTTAATTATAACTAATTTTATTTTATTTAAAAATTAATTTAATCTAATTTTATAATAATCAATCTTACACTAAAAATAACTATTTTTTTTTATAAATCTCACACTACAAAATAAAAAAAAGTATTATATTTTTAGTCTATTTTATACATAATCGAATTATATTTAATCTAATCTAATTATATCAAATCTTATAAAATCGTCTAATCCAATTTCATATGTGAAACGCAACTAGAGTAAAAAAAAAGTATTATATTTTTAGCCTATTTTATACATAATCGAATTATATTTAATCTAATCTAATTATATCAAATCTTATAAAATCGCCTAATCCAATTTCATATGTGAAACGCAACTAGAGTATTCGGTTAGTGTGCCTAAACTATTATATAACTGGTTAGTGTGCCTAGACTATTATATAACCAGACTAGACTACTACTAGAGAGCATCAATAATGTTGATTTGACTTGATTAGTGGGTATCTATGTAGAATATAATGCAACTTCCTTACAAAAAGTAATTCAGTCCAACAAAGGCTTTTTATTTCATATTTATTTACAATATGAAACTTGACAATGAAAGATTATTTTAAGATGAAAATACAGAAATTGATTAATGGCAGTGCTTCTGCGAAATGTTCCTGATGAAAGCATCAAGGTTGATTACAGATGATCCGCCTTCCTCTGTTGCTTTTCTACAGATGTCTCTGATTTGTCTTGCTTTGTTCCTCAATTGTTTTCCTTCGTCGCTGTCCAAATCCATAAAACTCTGCACAAGATCAGCAATTTCTTCTTTGGTCACAAAATTTTCTGTTCCAAGCTCTCTCTTCACCCTCCACCCAATTTTCCAATCTTCCACAATTTGGTTACTATTAGGATATTGGTCCAAAAACAAAGGAAAAGTAAGTATTGGAACGCCGCCAAAAACAGCTTCTAGAGTGGAATTCCATCCACAATGGCTCCAAAACCCCCCAACAGAAGAATGGCACAACACCCTCAACTGGTCACACCAAGGCAGCACTAACCCCGTTTCGCCACAAATTTCCTGCAACCGAGAAGCATCTCTACGAGCCACCCACACGAACCGAACACCGCTGTTTCGCAAGCCAGCTGCAATTTCATCCATTTGGGTGCTTGAAACTGACAGGAAACTCCCCAATGAGACGTACAAGACGGAATCTTCAGGTTGCGAATCTAGCCATTGTATATAATCAGGGTCAGCCTTGTCACCACTATTACTTCCAGAGGATTTTCGTTTGAGTTCTGGATAAGGTATAGCAGGGCCAATAGGGTAGACAGGGAAAGATAAACTTTCTCTTAATGTGTTTGTAACTTGAGATTCGAGGTCGTAGATGGAAGTGAAAAGAAGATACTGTGATTTTGGTACCCTTGAAATACAATCCAGAGCAAGCTGCATGACTCTTTGATCATTTTTATCAAAAACTGTTTTAAGGTCTGCCATTTCTAATGAAGAAATTCCTGACATGTAGTCCACGCGTTCTATCACATATATCAGAGATTCACACACAATTTCCATCAATATTTTCAATTCAATATAGATAAGAAACCAAGAAATCAGAAACACTCACTCAAAATCAGCTACTGAAAAAACTAAAATATGTTATTATATGCAGTTACCTAGCAAGTCAAATGGTGAATGCCCTTCTCTTGACAACTGATCAAAGTGATAGAGCATGGAAAAAAATGATATTGACATTGTCCAAAAAGCAGCCACCGGAATATTCCTTCGATTTCCAAGGCCAATTGCCCACCGCACCTCAATATCGCCTATGATGGCAGTCACCGGCTGCTCAAGCTGATCAAGAAGCTGCTCAAAGGGAGCTTCCATCTTGGTCATGACAGCCTCATAGAAGCCAGGAAAGTCGGCGGCTTTAAGCCGCTCAGGTGGGATGGTATTTGGTATGGTTCTGAAGCATATGTTATCTGGCTTAGGGTCAGATTCAATGAAGCCAAACCACTCCTCCGTGAGAACAAAGGAGATCAGAATCTCTGGTTTTCTTGAAATCAATAACTTGCACAGGTTCATCATGGGGTTGATATGGCCTCTGCCTGGAAAAGGCATCGCTACGAGGTGGCACATGGACATGGTAGTTGGTAGTGGGCTGGTTGAATGATCCATTACCAGAATTTGACTGTTTAGCTTGATAGAGTATGGAGGTAGAAGAAGAAGCAGAGCAAGTACAGAGAAGTCAGAGTGGGATTTAAAGATGAGAAAAGATTAGATTAGATTAAAATTAACAAAAGTAAAAATGAAGAGAAGTTATGGCAAAATTTAACATCTCTTTTTGTCTGCCACTTTGCCTGGGATCATGTGCATAAAATATATAATAAAGGAAGGTAGTCCTCGCCACCTGTCTTGTCTCTCTTGTCTTTTGCTTCCCTTCCCATGTATTCCTACTATTTTGTTTCAAAGCAAACCATTACAGACAAGGTCAATTTGTGATGCTAGCATTATGTTTTATCAATTCTTATTTTTGGGTCACCTATATCTGATTTTGACTTGGAGGCAACACTGGATATTAACATCCTCTTGATGGCTAGAATCAAAGCATTAATTCTAATTGTTGAAGATTTTCACTAAAACTCTTAAAGTCAAATTGTTTCTATATCTCATTCATTCATATCAAACCAATGCAAGAAATTTCTTGAACAGAAGTTAAAATTATTGTAAACTTTATTAATAATATCATCCATGGCCACAGGCTACAGATTATTTGATCAATAAAATTGCAATAAACTACTTAAGAGGAGTGGTCTTGTGAAACGTGATTGATAAAAGCATCCAGGTTTTTTTCAGATGATCCACCTTTCTCAACTGCTCGATGACAAATCTCTCTAATTTCTTTTGCTCCTTTCCTTATATTCTGCACCTCAACGCTTTCCTGATCCATGAACTTTTGCACTAGCTTGGCAATTTCTTTTCTGCTCACGGCATTTTCATCTCTCGCTTTTTCCCTCACCCTCCACCCAATCTTCCAGTTTTCGACAATCTGCTTCTCGTTCGAATGTTGATCAAAATGTATTGGCAAGGTGAGCAAAGGCTGGCCTGCAAAAACAGCTTCAATAGTTGAATTCCACCCACAATGTGTCCAAAACCCCCCAACTGAAGAATGGCACAAAACCTTCAATTGATCACACCAAGGCACTATCAAACCCAGATCACCACATATCTTTTTCAACCAAGAAGTTTCACCACGGACCACCCACAAGAATCGAACACCGCTACTTGTCAAGCCAGCAGCGATTTCATCCATTTGTTCACTCGAAACTGAGAGAAAACTCCCCAGTGAAACATACAAGACGGAACCTGCAGGGTGAGAATCAAGCCATTCTAGATAGTCGGCGCCATTAGGACTAATTGATGTAGAGATATTGTCCTCAAATTCAAAAAAAGGTATGGCAGGGCCAATGTGATAGATAGGCAAAGAGTATTCTGCTTTAAGTGTGTCATAGACTTGGTCTTCAAGCTCATACACAGAATTGAATAGAAGATACTGTGCTTTTGGCACCCATAGACAACCTTCCAAGATGAGCTGAATTACTCGTCTGCTACATCCATGGAAGCACTTTCGAAGGTCTGCAAGATTTGGTGTAGAAATTTCTGGAATCCTGTCCTCATGCTCTCCTCCGTGCTCTATACCACAGAGAGACAAACGGGTCAGTGACATGTACAGAAATTGAGCTAACAAGCTGCAAATAGGATCAAAAATGAATTTTGTATTTTTTTACCCAACAAATCGAGCAGGAAATTCTGGTCTTGGATGCTGTCAAAATAATGCTGCACCCAAAAGGCTGTTATTGATGTCGTGCAAAGCAAGGCAACCGGAATATTCCTGCAGTTACCAATCCGGATTGCCCAGAAAAGCTCAACATCAGTTATGATGGCGGTCACTGGTGGCTCAAGCTGACCCAGAAGCTGATTGACGGGGACTTCCATTTTTGTCATGGCAGCTTCATAGAACGCGGTATAGTTAGCTGCTCGTCCAATCTCGGATGGAATCACATTTGGTATCGAAGCATAACGTATGTTACTGAACTTGGTATCCGAGTCGATAAGGCCTAGCCATTCTTCGGTAACAACAAGGGTGATGAAAATTTTATGTGTTTTAGAAGCTAAAAGGTTGCAGAGATTCATCATAGGGTTAACGTGACCTCGACCTGGAAAAGGAATCGCCACAACATGGCAACCCACGGTTGTCTTCGGAGTGGTAGAATCCATTTTTGGACTCTAGCTTCTACATAATCTTTGATTGAGTTGACAAGGCTTGATTTATAGAATTAGAATCTAGTCCCTAAAGAGAACTGCTACCTTAAATTACTTGTCCAACACAACCCAACCCTTGCATAGCATATATAATTAGATCAAATGAATGAAACATGTATGGTCACACTTACACATGGTAGATTTTAACATTATTGATCAGAGAATCTCTAGAAAGTCTGATGTGCTAAAGCAAATCACTACTTGGAGACAACCAGAATTCTTTAGCTTGTTTCAGCAGAAGAGTTCAAATGAAATTGAACTCTTTAGCTTTGTCTCTTTCAGACCAATAATGCATGCATGATTGATAGAAAAAAAGTCCAAGGCGGAGAGATTCGTGAGAGGCAATTTCCTGTACAAAGACAACAAACCATGCCGATTCACGATATTTGGACACATTATAATCGATGCTGTGAATATCCAAGAAGTAGTCAATTCCATGTACAAAGCCAACAAATCATGCCGATTCACCATATTTGGACACATTATAAGTGGTGCTGTGTACATCCAAGTAGTCGATTAGATAATATATATGAATTCAAATTAGGGACAAATTCAAATATAACCCTTTACCTATGGTAAAGATTGCTTTCAAGGATAAAATTAAAAGTGGTCAAAAAAATTATGGAAAAAATTATTTTTAGCCTCAAATGAAAAAATAATTATTTTTAGCCATTTTGAAAAAAAATAACATAAATATACCCTTCAACCACCTACTGACTGGACAATTATAAAAAGATCCCAAAAAATTAAAAATTACAAAAAACCCATTAAAAATTACTAAAAAACCTATTTTACACATTAAAATAAAAAAGCTTTTTTATTCTTTCCTTGCGCCGACTTTAACGCTTTTTTTTTATATATTTTTTTTTCCTTTTATGCAGCAACTCTTTCTTTTTGTTTTGTAACTTCTTTTTTTGTCTTTTTCGTTAAAACTAGTTATACACCTTTATTTTTCAAATAGCCATAATCTTGTCTTTACCAACTCAATTATATCAACAAAATCAAAACTTAGAGGTAATTTTATGGAATTTTTTGTATTTTATTTAGAATGTATTTTATGAATTTTTTAAGTTTTTTATTTTATTTATATCTTGTATTTGATTTGTGGTTGAAAGAATTTGGGTGATATTAGGGTATATTTTTGTGAAATTTTAATGGTTATAGAATATGTTAGTAAAAAGTTAGTTAGTGAAAGATTTGTTAGTGAAATGTTGGGGTTAGTGAAAGATTTGTTAGTCAAATGTAGGTTAGTGAAATATATATTAGTGAAAGATTGAGAATTCAATCTTTAAGCGATCGTACTGCTGTCCATGTCATACCGTGTACTGTCAATGTTAAACTTTCGATATATTAATTTAACCAACCCTGTAAGTTTCAACTTTTTAGAAACCAGTACCCCAATCGGTGAACCACCAACATAATCTAGACCATTCCCATTGTCCATTTGAGTAGAAGTCTATGAGTATTCATTTCCTAAAATAAGAGACAAATATTTAGAAAATACAATATTTCACAAAAACATTAATAAAAGTGATTTCACTGATAATGTTTTACTCAAAACATTTCAGTAACAACATTTCACTGAAAATAATTACACCTTAAATATTTCACGAATATATATTTCACCAACCTACATTTCACTAACCAATATTTTACTAACCAACATTTCACTAAACAACATTTCACTAACCAATATTTCACTAATCTATATTTCACTAATCTACATTTCACTAGCATACATTTCACTAGCATACATTTCACTAACCTATATTTCACTAACCAACATTTCACTAACCAACATTTTACTAACCAATATTATTACCAAACGTTTTACTAACCTACATTTCACTAACAAATCTTTCATTAACTAACATTTCACTAACTAACTTTTCGCTAACATATTTCATAACTATTAAAATTTTACAAAAGTAAACCCTAATATCACCCAAATTCTTTCAACCACAAATCAAATACAATATACAAATAAAATAAAAAAAACTTAAAAAATCCATAAAATATATTCTAAATAAAATACAAAAAATTCTATAAAATTACCTCTAAATTTTGATTTTATTGATATAATAGAGTTGGTAAAGACAAGATGATGGGTGTCTGAAAAATAAAGGTGTGTAACTAGTTTTAATGAAAAAGACAAAAAAAAAAAAAAAGAAGTGACAAAATAAAAAGAAAGAGCTGCTGCTATAGAAGGAAAAATAAAAATAAAAAAGGGGTTAAAGTCGGCGCAAGGAAGGAAGAAAAAAAGTATTTTTGTTTTAATGTGTAAAATGGATTTTTCAGTAATTTTTAATGGGTCTTTTTTGTAATTGTCCAGTCAATGGGTGGTTGAGGGTATTTATGTTATTTTCTTTTCAAATTGATTATAAATGATTATTTTTTCATATGTGGCTAAAAACAATTTTGTTAATAATTTTTAGATTATTTTTAATAATTTTCACTTGTGCTTTTAACCATTTTTTTCAATTTAATTATTAGTGACCATTTAAAATTTCAAAAAGGGACAAATTCATAAATGACTATATAAGTATGTGAAAAATTGTTTTTAACCACTTTTGAAAAAATAATTATTTTTAGCCATTTCTGAAATGACAAATTTATTTGAAACCCTCCTATAAATACCAAGGTAAAATTATCATAAAAACCCACCCAATTAATAGGTAAAAACAAATTGATTTTGATGGTAAATATTCTAACATCTGCTATCACCTAGGTCAAAATAATTTCAAAATAACAAATCCCTAACCCACTTAATCTCTGTAGCCATTCGTCCATAACGCTCAGCCGTTGTTGAGTTCGCTTCGCCTTTGCTGTTCGTCCTTGCCACATCGTTGGTCACCGTCGCCATCTCTTATCTTCGAGGTTGTCAGGTTTGCATTTGCCATTCGTCCTTGTAGTGAGAAGTCGCCGTCAGTGGAGTAGAAGAAACAGTCTGAGACGAACTGATCGGGATTTGCTGGTCGCGATTTGAAAGTTTTGGAGGTGAGTTACGAGAGACGAACTGTGCGATGGCCAATGAAATTGATTCTGCTGCCCAAAGGAGACGTGTTCGAAGAGAAAGGAGGCCGTCGCGAAGGAAGGAGGCTGGGTCTGCCGGGGTTTCCACATCGGAGATGGTTTTGGACGGACAGCCAACCAAGGTCAGTTTTTTTTTTTCGAAAAAATAAATAAATTAATGTTTATGTTTCTTTGTTCATCCTCTTCTTTGCTTGTAAACTAAAGTTCGAATTTTTATGTTGTGGGTTGTGAAAAAAATAAGTTGATCATTGAATTTTTAGTCAATGCTCATGTATGCATATTGAATGGAGATTTGGGGATTGTTTAGGATTTGAGACGATTTTATGCATAGATACAATTCAATGGAAACATCAATTTGAGTAACTGTCAGAAAAAAAAAAAAAACTTTTCTTTTTCTTCTCTCTTTTGGTGGTGACCGAATTCTCTTGTTTCTTCACTTATGTGTTCAGTATTTTTCCTAGTATAATAACTCTTATATACTAGGTCTTTAGGTTTTAGTTTTGTCCAAGTCAAAATAGGATTCCTAATAACTTTTTATTTTAGTCTCCCTAAAGAGTTTAATAATTGACTATTAGGACTTTTAAAATAATCAAATTATTTTAATTCTTTTGTCTTAGTCATTATTTAATCACATGACCTTATATTTAATAAATAGAATTAATAATTAATAATTATTAATTTCTATTATTTTATTAAATATTTAATTAATTAAATAATCATATTATTTAATTATTCTCTTTTATTTAAATCGCATTACTTTCGTAACACTATTAATTGGAACATCCAATTAATCTACCATGACTTTCGTTACCAACAACCATAAGGGCTAGTAAGGGGACCTAATGGACCCACAGTTTTGAGCTCCAATAATACTTAGTAATATTAATTAAAACTCTTTAATTAATATTTTACGATTATTAATCTCGGAGTTATTCCACTAAAAACCCGAGGCTGTACTCTCAGAATTGTAGATGTGTTTATATAATCTGAAGTCTCAGTGTACATTGATATAGCTAATTGCATATAGTGTGATCCTCCACAAATAGTTCATAACTAGAGCTGGGTTATAAAGTCCGTTATATCCCTATAGAAATATCTTTTTCTTTAAGCACCATTGATTATTTAATGAACAATTAAATCATGTCTTCCTCACGGAAGAAGGAGAGCGCTCATAATTGTTCAAGCCCCGAATCAACCCTTAAGGGAACTACTCATCTACTTCAATCAAGAAGGAGTGGATTCCACTATTGTGTTCAATCATTCCCAGCCACAAGCCAAACCGCAACTCTAAGATACAGAGGTATTGGTCGAGATTCACATCAACCTCACTCATGGTAAATCAAAAGCCACGATCTAACCTGAAGGAGTCGATAAGATACTCAGGATTAAGATCACCTATAAATAGCCATCGTTTATCGATTATATATGAATCTCATCTACTAACGGATCTTGGTGAGAGATTCATATAAATCGTGGCCTAGTCCTATATGAATTTCATCATATAAGGTGCCTCCATTCTCATGTCAACTACTTGAGCGGTCTAGGATAAGACCACCGTACTTTACAGAATGAACCGCTGCAGTAAATCAATCACAAACAAAGTACCCAGCTTTGTTCGCTCTTTACGGACTCTTTAAATTGCATGTCTCAAAATGAATCCTCTCTGTATATGACCATCATATACTCATTTTGAGATTACATATTACAATCTAGGATGTTCTTGCACAATACGAATGTATTACTGAATATAAAACATCTATAAACTTGAATGATAATCTGAATAATTCTTATTAAATCTTTAACCATTTATAATTACAAGCTTTAGGGCATAAATCCCAACAGTTGCTCCTTTATCTCTAAAATTATGTCAACGGATCGAATGACACGACTTTTTGTGTTAACTTTTGGTGCAAATATCTCCCAATGACAACGAAACTGATATATCGCCAAGTGTGAATCATACTTGTCCAATGTACACGTGTGAACACCGGTAAATTTCTTGACATTCCAACTCGAGCAATTCACTTTACGTGTCGCCCGGAGAACAAACTTATAGTTAATGTCCCTACACCCTGCCTCAAATTATTTATTCATCGACCGACATATCTTGAAATTGAACTTCTGAAATAGAGCAAATTTACCCAACTCTAACTTCAATTTTTCCTTACTTTAAAAAATCTGACCTTTAAACAAAGGCGGCTCTACTAAAGTAGGAGCTCCACTGCTGGCGGTTGAATCGAATACTGATCTACACCTGGCAAAATCCACATTAAATGAACATTATCAACTACATGATTATAACAAGGAGCTGCGACTGTGAAAGGCCAACCTGCAGATGCACCACCTAGATAACTACTAACACCTCCTCCAACTGGTTGACTGTCTGTGTTATCCATGCCTCTACCATCCTTATCAGAAAAATGCTTACACTATTAGATGAATCAGAGTGATTACCATCTTCAGTTTGTTGATCGTCATCCATAAAAGCCGATGTAAACTCGTGGTCTCTATTCGATAAAAAGGACATATTCATCATGTGTGATATTTTAAAATGTAGTAGGGATTGATTCTGAATGTCGACTACATCCGCTAGCAGTTGAAAACTAAGTTGTAAATGGAGGAGGACATGCTGCAGGGGATGCTCGTTGTCTAGGTGAAGGTGCCCGGGTAGGATCTCTAACATTGTTGTTCACCTTTTCCACAAGATCTATATATACCTCCGGAATATGTAGTTCATCAAGCAACAAAAATGTAACATCATCGTCACCCAGGATTTGTAATTTTCTTGGTTGATGACTATAAGCGACCGTGTACTATTAATGTTAAACTTTCGATATATTAACTCAACTAACCTTATAAGTGTCAACTCTTTAGAAACCAGTGCCCCAACCGGTGAACCACCAATATAATTTAGCCCATCTCATTGTCCATTATAGTTGATTATAAGCCTACGGTTATTCATTTCCTGAAATAAGTGACAAACATTTAGATTCTAATAACATTTCACTGTATAAAAAAAGATTTCACTAATAAGGTCACACTGCAAACATTTCACTAACAACATTTCATTGATAAATATTTCACTAATCAACATTTAACTTAAAAACATTTCACTAAACAATATTTCACTAACAAACATTTCATTACAACATTGACAAACATTTCACTATAACATTTTACTCAAAAACATTTCACTAAAACACATTTTACTAAATAACATTTCACTGACAAATATTTCACTAACAAATATTTCACTACAACATTTCATTGAAAAATATTTCACTAACTAACATTTCACTGACAAATATTTCACTAACAAATATTTCACTAACAAACATTTCGTTACAATATTTCACTAACTAACATTTTACTGAAAAACATTTGACCAACAAACATTTGACTACAACTCTTCACTAAAATACATTTCACTGATAAATATTCCAGTAACAAATATTTCACTACAACATTTCACTGAAAAACATTTTACTAATTAACATTTTACTAACAAACATTTCACTAACTACCATTTCACAGAAAAATATTTCACTAAAAATCATTTCACTAACCAAATTACAAAATCATTAACAATTCACAAATAAAAAATCAAATATCACCTAAATCCTTTTAACCACAAATTAAAACCATATACAACTCAAATCAGTTAAACATATTGGACAAAATAACAATATAAAAAATATTTTAAATAAAAAATTAAATATTCCATAAAATTAATAATTTTTTTTCATATCTTATTTGGCTACCGGAAAGGAATTGAGAGTGAAAAAATTTGTCAAGCCACCATCCAACATTCAAAAAGAAGTTTTGATTTTATTTTTGTGGTTTGGAAATATAAAAAGAAAAGAATTAAAGAATAAGGAAAATATAAAAAGAAAATAATTAAAGAATAATGAGGAGTTTTTAATTAGGGTTTGAAGAAAGATAAGAAAAGGTTGTTTATTGGTTGACGGTGGCTTAATGAAATTAGGGATGTTAATGTAATTTACGATGGACTATTTGATAATTTTGCCATTCCTTGGGTATTTTTATAATTATCCACTCACGGGTTGTTTTTGAGTGTGTGAGGGTGTTTATGATATTAAATTACTAAAATGACTATTAATGATTATTTTTTCAAAAGTGGTTAAAAATAATTTTTCACATACTTTTTAGATTATTTTCAACAATTTTTACTTTCAAAAAACCCCATGTAAAATTACAACACCACCAAATATATATATAAACTTATAATCAGTTTTCCTCATTTTAATTCATTTCATTTTTTCTAGTGATTTTTTTAGAAAGAGAAAACCAATTGTAGAGAGAGAAGAAGTAGATCGGCCGAGGGAAAAAGTGAAGCCGGCGAGAGAAGAAGAAGAAGAAGAAGAAGATCGAAGGTTTCGGTTGAGATTTACTTTTAGAGTGAGAATAAGAAAGGTTTTTTTTTTTAGAGAGAAAAGAAGCAGATCGGCTAAGGAAAAAAGTGAAGCCGGCGAGAGAAGAAGAAGATCGACTGAAGAAGAAGAAGATGGGTCGAGGGAAGAAGAAGATCGGCCGATGCTTTTTCAGATGCCATCGAGGTGCGGCTACTTGGGATGATCCTTCCATGGGCTGACAAGGTCGGGTGGAGAGAAGATCGAGTCGGGTTAAGGGGAAGAGAGAAACAGTTGGATGGGTGGAGAGAGAAACAGTGGGTCGCTTTGACTTCATTCAATGTCCGGCTGCTTCACAATTCGAAGGTGAAAATTTAGAATTTGATGGTATTTTTGGGTTTTGATTGAATATTAAAATTTATATAAAAATGATTTAGTGTGATGGAGGTGTTTTTGTGATGACTTAGTGCGATGATAGTGTTTTGTGATGATTTAGGTGGTCGGAGTTAGCATTAGGATGGTGGAGAAGTGTAGATTTATAATTTCATCAAGATTAAGTTGATATGGACTAGATCTTCGAACAAAAGTCTGATCTTTTTATTTCTTTTTATTTTAGTAACCTAATTTAGTTAAATTGACAAGGAATCAACTAATAAATTGTGATGATTTAGTGTGATGATAGTGTTTCTATTTCTTCTCGATTTGCTAATCATGCTTTGGCTGCTTTTTCATTTTTGCATTATTGTAAGTGTTGTTGACATGTAAGCTAGGTTTTAGTGGTTAACTTGAAAGTGAAATGAAGAAAATCCAAATTGTTTGGTTTGAATACATCCAAGAATATGTTAATGGAGGACATGTATATCATTATGGCTGGGCGTTAAACCACAAAGTTGCCATGAATGAGGATATATTGCTACTAGCGGTCCCCAAGATTGCACATGGGCATTGGTTAGATAATGATACAGGATGTGTGGTGGAAAGAACGTCGAGGTTTGAAGAACTCCCGATAAGTCTAACGTGGGGGTTACACCATAATTTTTCAGTAGGTTTATTCGACATGTTGTCGGAAGAAATCTGAGGGCAGATTGTTCCTAAGTGGTTTTACTTTTATAGTGAGGTATGGTGATTATCGGTATTGAGATTTATGGTCGTCGGACAAGGGACGAAGGTTATTTCATGAAAATCTCACCAATGGGTGGTTTGTTGGGTTTTTGGTTCGTATTCCTAAAACACGTACCTATAATTAATTAATACAAAAGTATAGAAAACGGTATCCGATTGAGGTAATTAAAAAACCGGTGGAAAGGAGAGATCAAGAAGAAGACAATGGCAGAAACAGTACCAAAAAATGATGTCGGAGGCGCCTTCATGCACCGTTGAAAGTGGAAAGTCCTGTAGACTTGAATCACGGTAGTGCGTGGCGCGACGACGAGTTTGAGCTGTTTTAGGAGAAGTCTTATTCGAGATTTCCTAGATTTATTAGATCGGGTTGGTTTATGATGTATCTTATTTCAAAACTTCTTATTCTTAGTAGATATCTGAGAATCTAATTCGTTTAGGAAGTATTTTGTTTGAGAACTTCCTATTCTTGATAGGTTTCTGATTCCTTTTGAGTCTATGATTACTTAGCTTATAAATAGGAGATTTATTATTAGGTTAATGTAACCATCCAGAGAGCAATATTGAGAGACAATTGAGAGAGCTATGAACTTAGGTAATGGTTGTAATTGGGGTTTAGGGTTAAAGAAAAATATTGAGTTGTGATTGCAACAATTTTCTACATAGTGATATTTTTTCTCTTGTCGTCGACGGTCGTGGTTTTTTCTCTATTTTAAGTTTCCATGTAAATTTTGTATTTGTGTGATTGGATTCGTACTTCTTTTATCTTATTTTTCTTGTTTATATATTATTTGTTTTGTTGTGGATATTAGACAGCGATTCCACGCCAACAATTATTCTCAACACTTGTCTACTGGCCAAAAAAGTTTATTTAATCCTAAAAGCTCTTTTCAGTTTTTTTTTGTGTCATTTGGTAGTCACCATAGTAGAGCTTTTGGACGATTAAATAAGCTGTTTTACATCTACTCGGAGAAGCTCAAATTTTGAGCTTTTCCAAATAGAGCTTTTTGAGCTTTTAAAAAAATATTAAAATGTCTTATATACCCCAAATATATTTTATAATTTCACAATACCCTTTTAAATTATAAACCCTAATAACTTAGTTTTTTAACATGTAAAATATAACTTCACTTCTCTTAGCGCATTGAATCTTCGAAAATTCATCTTTAACCTGTGAGTTTCTCTCTATCTTACATCTTTCTAATTATTATTGTTTTATTTCTCTATTCCAAATAAAATTGTTCGTCTATATGCACACAAATATATATATATATATATATATATATATATATCGAAACGTAGCTACACAAGTATATGACACATCATGATTTGCATTTGTCAGCCCAAGGCTTTTAACCTTACACCCAGAAATAGCCATAAAATTAAGGTGATTTTCAGCTATATTAAAGTTTGCTGTTCTTTGTGCTTGAAAGTCTTCATGAGGCAAAGCAATTATGTATACAAAATTATTTCTTTAACTGCAGATCTAAAGGGTTCATTCAGTTTTAGCTGAATTCACTAATTACAAGTTTATATCTCTTCTAGATGTGTATATTTTAGGAACTGTAATGCTTGTTTTTAGAATGGGTCTCTACGAGCTCTTTATCAGCAACCTTGACATAGGAACTGTATTCATTATTGTTTTATTTCAAATTCTTTTATATGTCCTTTTTGGTAATTCTATCATTTAAAAGAGCTATTAAAATTAATAAAACCAAACAATCTACAATTTAAAAGAACTTTTTTAATTGACAACCAAACAGTTAACGATTTTTCCTTAAATGCTTTACTTCTAAAAGATCTACTCTTAAAAGCTCTACTCGAAGAAACTCTTCCAAACGAACCCTAAAATGTATACTAAATGACCTGCCAGATCTCAATAATTTCTTATTATGTTTGCAAACCAAATATAATCCAACTTGTTATTAAATTATTTTCGAAATAAATTAAAGAATTAATAGTTTCAAAAATAGTCTTTAATAAAATAATAATACTCAAATGCACTCAAAATATTTATCTAAAAATTAACTTAAATAATTTTTTTTTTGTTGAGAAAAGAACAATCCAAAAACAGACTAAGCCTGGAAATCAGACAGAAGACCCAGATTCAGCCAAGGAGAAGCATCCACCAACCAGATAGAAACATTAAGAATAGAGAAACTATCCTAGCCAGAAGATGTGCAATAGAGTTAGCACACCTTGGAACATAAGAGAAAACAACATCAATGCTAGAGCAAATAATATCAGAAATAACAAGACCAACTTTCGAGAGAGGAGGATTACTTTGCTTGATGTAGGAAACAACATTCAAAGCATTAGACTCCACCAAAAGACGAGTGATCCCCGACTCAATGGCTAAATGAATCTCATTCAAGATAGCGACAACCTCCGCTACTTCGATTGAAACCGAACCAACTAGCTTGCGCGATAAACCCGCCATGAACAAGCCTTGCTGGTCACGAATAATAGCCCCTAGCCCAACCAAACATGCATCAGCCTGCAGAGAAGCATATACATTTAGTTTGAACCACCTATCAAGAGGTAACTTCCACCTAACAGAGGCAACATGGCCAGTAGAAGGACCTAGCACCAAATTAGCTGTGTCAAACTCAATCAAAAAACCACTGGACCAGGAAACAACATCGATGGTTGGAAGAAGAAACTGCTCGTGAACTAGCTTGATACGTCGGAACCAAACTCTCCACAACACAACCACCAATAGCCGAAGGTCTATAGTTTAGAGGTTCGAATAGCAAAAAAAATCCAAAAAGGAAGAAGAAGGAGGCCTGCAAAACTCATTGTTCTTAAAAAAGAAACAGTGCTCATGTACCCTTTTAGGGAGCAACAAGACCAAAGGGTATGAAGAAGGCTTTCAGCTTCAAAACCACAACACTTGCAACAATCCTAAACCATTAACTTAAATAATTTGGTAAGTAATTTATTATTATTATATAAATTATTGGACAAATCCCTGGTAATATTAGTTTTGTTAATTTTTAGATAAATATTTTAAGTTGAATAGGATTACTTCGAAAACAATGAAGTGGTTGTGTTATTATCTACTTATAAACTTAATAAATATAAAATTGGATATTCATTTAAAGAGGTTTCAAGATGAGAGATATAACTTGAACTGTAACGCCCCTAATTTTTTATAATTATGAAAAATATTATTATTAATTATTATTAAGCATGCAACAGTCAAGTATGCGATTTAAATTGGTGGAAAGTATATATATTCAATATATATATATATATATATATATATATATATATATATTTTAACCGATTTAACTCCCATTAGAAATATTATTTTCATGGTGCATTTGGATGATAATGGGTCCAATTGAATATTGGTGAAGTCAATTTGGTAATTGGATAAGTGTGGAATATTTTTGGAATAATTATAGAGATGGAATGTAATTAATAGTAAATTTGTGCCATTGTAGGATTTTAAGAAGTGCAAGGGAGCAAGTGTTGGGGAATTATCCAAGTTCGGTGTACACTCGTTTTCAAATTTTCAGGTTTCCAGAATATTTCAGATTGATTGAATTTTATTAATGTTGAGTTATTTGAATTATCTTGATTATAGTTTATAGTTTGAAGTTGATTTTGGAAGGATTTGAATTGCGAATTCTCAAAATATAGTTTATATCCGAAATATTGATTGTAAATAATACTATGAATTGATTTTAATACGTTTTGATTCTAATATTGTTATGAGAAATATAGTTGAAGGTGATTTTGATTATATAATGTTTGTGAAATATATCGAAAAATGATTTTGGGGCATTTTGATTTAATTTTGGTTTGTGATATATATTCAAAGAGTTAATTACACTCAACCTCCCTGAGGTTTGGCTAATTACATTCGGAATCAAAGTTTGCATTAATGAACACTAACCTCCCCTCACGTTAACGTTGACCGTTAAAATGACCGTTGACTTTTTCCAAATTTTTTAAATGACCAAAATACCCCTCTAACAAAGTTTTTTACTGTTCATTAAAAATTTTTTACTGTTCATTTTCACAAAATTAATGGTGGAGATCCAGCAAGAAAAAAAAAAAAAAAAATTTTTTTTTTTGAAGTTCATCTTCGTTCTTCGAAGATGAACTTCATCTTCGAAGTTCATCTTCGAAGAACCACGAACCCTCTGGGTTCGAGATCGAACCCAGAGGGTTCGAAGATCGAACCCTCTCGAACCCAGAAGGGTTCGAAGATCGAACCCTTCTGGGTTCGATCTCGAACCCATCGAACCCAGAAGGGTTCGATCTTCGAACCCTTCTGGGTTTGAAACCTAGAAGGGTTCGATCTTCGAACCCAGAAGGGTTCGATCTCGAACCCTCTGGGTTCGAAGAACGAACCCTCTGGGTTCGTGGAACCCAGAGGGTTCGAAGATCGAACCCTCTGGGTTCGATCTCGAACCCAGAAGGGTTCGAAGATACGAACCCTTCTGGGTTCGTGGAACCCAGAGGGTTCGAAGAACGAACCCTCTGGGTTCGTGGAACCCAGAGGGTTCGGAGATCGAACCCTCTGGGTTCGATCTCGAACCCAGAAGGGTTCGATCTTCGAACCCTTCTTGGTTCGAGATCGAACCCAGAAGGGTTCGAAGACATGAACCCTTCTGGGTTCGAAGACACGAACCCAGAAGGGTTCGATCTTCGAACCCTCTGGGTTCGATCTCGAACCCAGAGGGTTCGTCGTTCTTCGAAGATGAACTTCGAAGATGAAGTTCATCTTCGAAGAACGAAGATGAAGTTCATCTTCGAACTTCAAAAAAATTTTTTTTTTTTTTTTTTCTTGGTGGAGATCCAATCTGGATCTCCACCATTAATTTTGTGAAAATGAACAGTAAAATTTTTTAGATGAACAGTAAAAAACTTTGTTAGAGGGGTATTTTGGTCATTTAAAAAATTAGGAAAAAGTCAACGGTCATTTTAACGGTCAACGTTAACGTGAGGGGAGGTTAGTGTTCATTAATGCAAACTTTGATTCCGAATGTAATTAGCCAAACCTCAGGGAGGTTGAGTGTAATTAACTCTATATTCAAATATAATATTGAATTGATTTGATGTGAATATTGGTTTTAGAAATATATTTGAATATATTTATGGATTGATTTGATGTGATTATTGAGTTGAGAAATATACTCGTATATGATTTTTGTATATTTCTTTTATGATTATTGATGAAATTTGGATTTCGAAAATATGTTTATTGATTTGAAATATTCGAAAGTTAAATTTGAATATAAGAAAGTGATTTTTAAAATGGCTATGATGTATATGAACATAGATATGGATATAGGAGATTGACATGTGAATTGGATTTTTCTGAATAGTACTGTGCCGATATACTTTGATTTACCACCCTATGGATAGTGTAGGCCCCAAGTGCCGGTCCTAGGGTAAGGAGCTTTGATCTGAATCTGAATTTGAATATGAATCTGGAAATCTGATATGGGGCATTTACAGCGGATAACTCCGTTGGTGTCCAACTCTGATATGATGTTCGGCGGGTAGCCCCGTTGGTGTCCGATGCCGAACAACTCGTAATCCAGTTCGAAAACTTATGTTATGCATGTCAGGAGCCCAGTATAAAAACTGATTTGTTATATGAAAGTATTTGAGAACTTATGAAGATTTTGTCTGTTGCTTGATTTTGAATACTATACTTTTTGAATATATATATAATTTGATTTGACATGAACCCCAAATATTGTTTATATAGTTGTTATTTATATTTTCGATAAATAGATAGAATTATTTGATATAAAATATTTGTATATACAATTTTATGTACACCCACTAAGCAGTATGCTTAGCGTGTTGAGTTTTCTCACACGTAGATAACAGAGGTTCCAAGGGAGACAAAGACAGAGAAGAGTAGAGACTGCAGGAGCAGAGTCCAGAGTCACATCATTCCTATATATTTGGTAGTCCTTTTGTAATAAGTATATATGTTTTAATATAGCATGCATATACAGAAAATATATGTATATATTTAAAGAACTTCCACTGTGTAGATATTTTATTATATGTTGATGTTATTTGAATAATTATGAATTATATTGTGATAAATTGATTTGGCAAGTCGCACTAAATTTGGAAGGGTGCGCAAAAGTGCTTTGAAAATTTAGAAGTGTTGATTTTTATGAATTTTAATTGTAAACAGATTTTGGAAAGTCAGAAAAATAGAGGAAATTCTGACAAAATTTTCGGAAATTTATTTGGACCATTTTCAAATGTTTTTAATATAGTTTTAAATTATGGTTATATAAAAAGTAAAATAGAGATTTCGGTATATGATAGCGCTCCCTGATTCGATCTGAGTGGATTAGGTCAAGGGGTGTTACAGTTTTTTGTATCAGAGCAATGATTTAGGTGTTCCTAGACCAAAGTAAAATATTTTGTATATGCATACATTGTAGAAAAGAAAAACAGGAAGATGTGACTCTAATCTGCAGAATTCCTCTTCTGTCTTATGTAGGATAAAGAAAGAAATGGAACCATTTAGTATTGATAGTCCTGCCAGTGTAGCTGAGGGAGATGAAGGAGATTCAGTGAGCCCAGGGGTGGCTCGACCAGAGATTCAGGGTCAGCCAATTATTATGCAACAAATGGTAGAATTTTTCGAGAACGTGGCTAGAGCAGCACCACGAAGGTCAGCAATAGAAAGGTTGGCCAAATATAGACCTACAGACTTTCATGGTAAAAGAGATGAAGATGCATCCACTGCCGAGTATTGGTTTGAGCGGACTGAACGGATATTACAGCAGTTACATTGTATGCCAGAGGAGAGTCTGGAGTGTGCAGTTTCTTTATTACAGGAGGACGCTTACCAGTGGTGGACCTCTATTGTTCAGACAGTACGGCCTGAGGAACGAACTTGGAAATTTTTCCAGAGGGAGTTCCGAAGAAAGTATGTTGGTCGTATCTACATAGAGAATATGAAAAGAGAGTTTGTGAATTTGAAACAGAGGCAGATGACCGTCACCGAGTATGAATGAGAATTTATCAGGCTGAGCAAGTATGCGAATGAGATGGTGACTACGGAGGAGAATAGATGCAGGAGATTTGAAGATGGACTGAATGATTATATACGTCTTCAGGTCGTAACCTTTGAAATGGTAGATTTTCCCAGATTAGTATCAGCAGCCCTTAATGTCGAAAGGGTTCGAAAAGATGAACAGGCCAAGAAGAACTGGAGTCAGCAGAAAAGAGGTCCAGGACAGTCTAGTTCGTCCTAGCAATCTAGTAAGAGATTTAGAAGACCTCAGACTAGTGGATAGATGAAAACACAGAGACCTCCAGTTACAGTTAGACTAGGACAGTCAGTTACCTCAGTGGTTAGTGCTCTTGGAAGTACAGCGAGGGGACCAGCCTCAGCACCTTGTGAGCACTGCGGGAGGTGGCATCTGGGTGAGTGCTGGAGATTGGCCGGAGCCTGTTTCAGATGTGGATCCCGCGATCATTTTTTGAGGGATTGTCCGCAGAATCAGACTGCTTCTGCTATACCATCGGAGAGATCAGTTCCTACTATTTCCAGAAGAAGGAGACCCAGTCAGATAGGGATTGAGGCTAGCAGACATAGAGGGGCAGCAGAGTCTACAGGGAGACAGAATAGTCGTGCCCCAGCTCGAGCCTATTCTGTTAGGGCTCAGGAGGATAGAGATACACCAGAGGTGATTACTGGTATGATTTCTATTTTTGATATTACTCCAATTGCATTGATCGACCCCGGATCCACACATTCATACATATGTGATGCTATGCTGAGAAATAGAAAGTTGAAAGCTGAATTGGCTAAGTATGATGTAGTGGTGAGTAATCCTTTAGGTTACAGTGTGATTGTAAACCGGGTATTTAGAAATTGTCCTTTCGGAATTCAGGGGTATGAGTTTCCGGGTGATTTGATGGAATTGCCATTCCATGATTTCGATGTGATTCTGGGCATAAATTGGTTATCCAAACACCAGGTTATGATTGATTGTAGTTTGAAGCGCGCAATGCTTAGACTAGCAGATCGTATAGAGGTGATAATGGTGGGCGATAGGAGGGATTATTTCTCCAATGTTATTTCAGTCATTACTACCCAGAAATTGATCAGAAAAGGGTGTGAAGCTTATTTAGCACATGTCTAGTTTTCAGAATATACCCACCGTATGTGATTTTCTGGATGTGTTTCCAGAGGAACTCCTTAATTTACCACCGGAGAGAGAGGTAGAATTTGTGATTGATGTGATACCAGGTACCATTCCAGTATCGATTACTCCATACAGGATGACACCTGCAGAATTGAAAGAATTGAAGATACAATTACAAGAGTTGTTAGATAAGGGATTCATTCGACCTAGTGTTTCCCGTGGGGAGCACCGATATTGTTTGTGAAGAAGAAAGATGGGTCGATGAGATTGTGTATTGATTCCAGGCAACTGAATAAGCTTACTATTAAGAATAAATATCTGTTGCCTAAAATCGATGACTTATTTGATCAGCTGAGAGGAGCTACCATCTTTTCGAAGATGGATCTCAGATCAGGGTATCATCAACTGAGGGTAAAAGATTCTGATGTATCGAAAACAGCATTCAGAACACAGTATGGGCACTATGAGTTTGTAGTGATGCCATTTGGGCTGACAAATGCACCTGCAGCATTTATTGATCTAATGAACAGGATATTCCGACCGTACCTGGATAAGTTTGTGGTTGTGTTCATTGATGATATCCTGGTATACTCATAGACGACAGAGGACCATGACAAACACCTCAGAATGGTATTGCAGATTCTGAGGGAGAAACAATTGTATGGTAAATTGAGTAAATATGAGTTCTGGTTGGCTGAGATTGCATCTTTGGGCTATATTATGTCAGTAGAGGGTATTAAGGCAGATCCCAAAAAGATTGAAGCAATTATGGAATGGAAGCCTCCAAAGAATGTAACAGAGTTCAGAAGTTTTCTAGGATTAGCCGGTTATTATAGACGGTTTGTGAAGAGATTTTCATCCATAGCAAGTCCGTTAACTAAACTACTCCACAAGAATGTTAAATTCGAGTGGAATGGAAGATGCCAGGCAACTTTTGACAGACTGAAGGTGCTGTTCCAATCCTTATACAACCAGTATCTGGTAAAGACTTTGTGATTTATAGTGATGCCTCATATAATGGCCTAGGTTGTGTACTGATGCGGGAAGGAAATGTGGTTGCTTATGCTTCCAGACAGTTGAAAACTCATAAACAGAATTATTCGACACATGATCTGGAACTTCCAGCCATAGTGTTTGCCTTGAAAATATGGACGCATTATCTGTATGGTGAAAAATGTTACATATATACAGATCACAAGAGTCTGAAGTATCTGCCTACTCAGAGAGAGCTCAATCTGAGACAGAGACGATGGATGGAATTGATTAAAGACTATGACTGTATGATTGACTACCATCCACGAAAAGTTAATGTGGTAGCAGATGCTTTGAGCAGAAAAACATTATTCGCCCTAAAAGCTATGAATGTCCAGTTACAGTTGAATACAGACAATGCCTTAGTAGTTGAGTTGAGATGCAATCCAAATTTAATTCAGCAGATAGCAGAAAAACAAAATCAGGATGAGAGATTCTAGATGATATGTAGACAGATCGTAGAGGGGAAGCATCCGAATGTTACAGTCAGAAGTGATGGTATTGTGTGTTTGAGAGACAGGATATGTGTTCCAAATGATGAAGAATTGAAAAAGATGATCCTGACCGAGGCACACAGTAGTCCGTATTCTGTACACCCAGGTAGCAGTAAGATGTACAGAGATATAAAGACTCAGTACTGGTGGTCTGGTATGAAGAAAGATGTGATATACTTTGTGAATAGATGTATGACATGCTAGCAGGTGAAAGCAGAACACCAAGTTCCATCAGGTTTGTTACAGCCCATATTCATACCTGAATGGAAGTGGGACCGCATCACTATGGATTTTGTCACAGGGTTACCTCTCACCCGAAGTAAACATGATGCAATTTGGGTGATAGTGGACCTATTGACTAAATCAGCCCACTTCCTACCTGTGAGAACAGACTATTCATTGGATAGATTGGCCGTGTTGTACATTAAAGAAATAGTCAGATTGCATGGAGTGTCTGCATCGATAGTATCAGACAGAAACCCGAAGTTTACATCCAGATTCTGGAAGAAATTTTAGGAAGCTTTGGGTACTCGATTAAGCTTCAGTACAACTTTCCATCCACAGACTGATGGACAGTCAGAGAGAGTTATTCAAGTGCTCGAAGATATGCTCAGGAGTTGTGTGATTGATTTTGAAGAAAGCTGGATCGATCACCTTCTACTAATTGAATTTGCTTATAATAACAGTCACCAAACGAGCATAGGGATGGCACCTTATGAAGCACTGTACGAAAGAAAATGTAGGACACCTGTGTGTTGGACAGAGTTGGGTGAGGACAGATTAATAGGCCCAGACTTGATCAGACAAACTGAGGAGAAGGTGAAGATTATCAGAGACAGACTAAAAACAGCATCTGACCGACATAAATCATATGCAGACCTGAAAAGAAGAGATATAGAATATGAAGTCGGTGAAAAAGTGTTTTTAAAAGTATCTCCATGGAAGAAAGTACTCAGATTTGGCAGAAAAGGGAAGTTAAGTCCTAGGTTTATTGGCCCATACGAGATCATTGAACGTGTGGGACCAGTAGCCTACAGACTAGCTTTGCCACCAGTACTAGAGAAGATTCATAATGTATTCCATGTATCCATACTGAGGAGATACAAATCTGATCCTTCTCATAGAGTATCCACTGAGATTATTGAGATTCAACCAAATCTGACTTATGAAGAGGAACCAGTGAAAATCCTGGACAGAGAAATTAGAGAATTACAGAACAAAAGGATTTCGTTGGTAAAAGTTCTCTGGAGGAACCATAATACTGAAGAAGCGACCTGGGAGAGCGAGGAAGTAATGAAACAACAGTATCCGCAATTGTTCGTATAAGGTAAAATTTCGCAGACGAAATTTCTTAATAGGGGAAGAATTGTAACGCCCCTAATTTTTCATAATTATGAAAAGTATTATTATCAATTATTATTAAGCATGCAACAGTCAAGTAAGTGATTTAAATTGGTGGAAAGTATATATATTCGATATATATATATATTTTAACCGATGTAACTCCCATTAGAAATATTATTTTCATGGTGCATTTGCATGATAATGGGTCCAATTGAATATTAGTGAAGTCAATTTGGTAATTGGATAAGTGTGGAATATTTTTGGAATAATTATCGAGATGGAATGTAATTAATAGTAAATTTGTACAATTATAGGATTTTAAGAAGTGCAAGGGAGCAACTTGCAATTAAGAAGATATATAATATGTATAGAATTGCTAGTGGAAAGGTCAAACAAACAATATATATATATATATATATAGGAAAACCATGACAAGTGGAATTCCACATTCCACTTGTCCAAACAACAAAAATAAAAGCAAAATACAAAAAACACATAGTCAAACAAAAAATGGCACAGCAACTAGAAACCAAAAACAAAAACCAGACTAGAAGCTAACTCGGCCAAAGAGAGAAAGAAGGAGAGAAAAAAAATAAAAAAAAGAAGAAGAAGAAGAAAGGAAGAGGAAAAGGAAAAGAAAAGTGTTGGGGAATTATCCAGGTTCGGTGTACACTTGTTTTCGAATTTTTAGTTTTCCAGAATATTTCAGATTGATTGAATTTTATTAATGTTGAGTTATTTGAATTATATTGATTATAGTTTATAGTTTGAAGTTGATTTTGGAAGGATTTGAATTGTGAATTCTCGAAATATAGTTTATATGCGAAATATTGATTGTAAATAATATTATGAATTGATTTTAATACGTTTTGATTCTAATATTGTTATGAGAAATATAGTTGAAGGTGATTTTGATTATATAATGTTTGTGAAATATATCGAAAAATGATTTTAGAGCATTTTGATTTAATTTTGGTTTGTGATATATATTAGAATATAATTTTGAATTGATTTGATGTGAATATTGGTTACAGAAATATATTTGAATATATTTATGGATTGATTTGATGTGATTATTGAGTTGAGAAATATACTCGTATATGATTTTTGTATAATTCTTTTATGATTATTGATGAAATTTGGATTTCGAAAATATGTTTATTGATTTGAAATATTCGAAAGTTAAATTTGAATATAAGAAATTAATTTATGAAATGGCTCTGATATATATGAATATAGATATGGATATAGGAGGTTGACATGTGAATTGAGTTTTTCTAAACAATACTGTGCCGATATACTCTGATTCACCACCCTATGGATAGTACTGGCCCCAAGTGCCGGTCCTAGGGTAGGGAGCTTTGATCTGAATCTGAATCTGGAAATCTGATATGGGACATTTATAGCGGGTAACTCCATTGGTGTCCAACTCTGATATGATATTCGGCGGGTAGCCCTGTTGGTGTCTGATGCCGAACAACCCATAATCGAGTCCGAAAACTTATGTAATTTATGTCAGGAGCCCAGTATGAAAACTGATATGTTATATGAAAGCATTTGAGAGCTTATGAAGATTTTGTCTGTTGATTGATTTTGAATACTATACTGTTTGAATATATATATAATTTGATTTAACATGAGCCCCATATATTGTTTATATACTTGTTATTTATATTTTCGATAAATAGATAGAATTATTTGATATAGTATATTTATATATACAATTTTATGTACACCCACTAAGTAATATACTTAGCGTGTTGAGTTTTCTCACACGTAAGTAACAGAGGTTCCAAGGGTGACAAAGACAGAGAAGAGTAGAGACTGTTGGAGCAGAGTCCAGAGTTACATCGTTTCTATATATTTGGTAGTCCTTTTGTAATAAGTATATATGTTTTAATATAGTATGCATATATAGAAAATGTTTGTATATATTTAAAGAATTTCCGCTGTATAGATATTTTATTACATGTTTATGTTATTTGAATAATTATAAATTATATTGTGATAAATTAATTTGGCAAGTCGCACTAAATTTGGAAGGGTGCGCAAAAGTGCTTTGAGAATTTAGAAGTGTTGATTTTTATGAATTTTAATTGTAAACAGGTTTTGGAAAGTTAGAAAAATAGAGGAAACTCTGACAAAATGTTCGGAAATTTATTTGGATCATTTTCAAATATTTTTAATATAGTTTTAAATTATGGTTATATAAAAAGTAAAACAAAGATTTCGGTATATGGTAGCACTCCCTGATTCGGTCCGAGTGGATTGGGTTAGGGGGTGTTACAGAACCAATAACTAAGTATAACGAATCGATTAATCTCAGCAGGTCCCGACAGTTGTTAATCATGTACTTATACTATTAAAAAATATGTATATCGAAGTGAGTATAAGATAATAAGTGCAAGCAATGTAGAACTAAATAAACGGACTTATTCATCTTTCTACATGAAATAGATGTATGTATGATAATCCACTTTCTTTATTATTCTTAACTTCTTTTTTTTTCTTTTTTTTGCTTATATTGTTCTTATCTTCTTCTTCTAATTTCTTTTTTAATAAAAAAATGTCTCTTAAAAATTCCCTAAAGATTCGCTAGAATCTGATCCAAGTATTTAACTATGAATTGTGGACCGAACAATGATTAAAAATTGTGTGAAATCTTTGAAGGAGGCATTTGCAATCTTAGGTATTGTTATGTGCCTAATTTCATTAAGTCCAATAGGTCTAGAAAAGTCAATGAAGCCTATTGGGCACAGAAAGGCTTGGAAGAGTCGACGAAGTCCAACAGGTTGGGAAACTGATAAAGCCCATATAACAAACAAGTCCTAAGGAAGAGAAGTGAAGAAAGGAACCTGGAGCTCTATGCAAGCTACAACTGTTCAGCGACCAAGAAGACCCTGCCACATCACTTTTCATTACCAATTTGGCTCCAGCTTGCATAACATCCAGCTCGAAGCGTATCTTCTAGATAAGGAAAAATCTCATGACTATAGGGATTTAATTATATCAGTTGACAGAGTTTGAATTTGTATTAACTTCCTGATTTTCAATGATTGTATCCTAATTAAACTGTGATAATTAGAGACATTATTTGATTCCTAAAATTAAGGAATTTGATTCCATATAAACCAGACTGACTCCATCCCTTCACATTATAAAATGGAAAGATCATTACTGGTATAAGAGTTACAATTTTTGAGAGAAAAACACTTAGTGAGAGCTCGAGATTAATACAAGAACAGTGGATGTAGACATTGTCTTTAGGCCGAACCACTTTAAAAATCTTCTTGTTTGATCTTATCTTATTTGCTTCACAAACATACACACTGTTAATTTGCGTGGATCGAATTCGCACGTCAACATTTTGAAGCTAGAAGGAGGGCCCGTTTGAGGATTCAAACCTTTGTTTTTCAACGAAAAACAGTTCCTATTTTATCTTTTATGTAATTCTCAAAAGCAATGGCAAGAGGCGTAGAAATCCATTCTAGGACAACAAGAAGTAGGGATATATATAAACTGGAGGATAATAAGAGGCATCCCACCAGCCTCAGCTCCCACCACCTGTCTCAAGAGTGGTTCCCGTTGTCCATATGGTTCCACCACCTGCTTCAAATCCACCAGCAAGTCCTTTCCCCCCCTCAAATGGATCTATAGGGAAACGACTAGGCTGCCAGACTTCAACAAATGGATGGAAAGACCGATCGTGATAGAGAGAATGATAGCGAAATGGCATGTGGCTACGAATTCTTAATGCAGAACTAGCTCACACGTGAGCAGGTATTGGAGAGTACCTCACCTCCACCTCCAGTGAGAGATAATCCAATCCATATTGCCCGTTATATAATGAGGAAAGATCCCTCTCGGTGTGATGGTTAACGAGGTGGAGTTTCCATTCACTCAGCCAATTTAGCAATGAGAGTTACGGAAGAATCTGATCGTCGGGGTACCTTGGCCCACAGCTCCACCCAACAACCCAAGTCGTCGCACCATCCACATGAAATCCATGACCAGCGACCTAGTAGAGGCAGCAATGGAGATGACCGCCATGTAGTACCTGTTGCCGAAATTCCTAAAAATCTGGCCGCTGTACCTTAGTTGTACAAAAGAGTGTCTCCAGACAGAAATTATTGAAGGACACCCAATCTGTAAAATTCGCTCTGGGGTAGCAGGGCAGATCACAGGGAAGATAGTGCCACCTTCAGCGCGTTAGTGGTAGCCCATCTAGCCCCTAAATATTAAACGTTGCTGCAAATGCTGGAGCAATTAGAATGGCGAGGTGGAAGGGCTGAACCTACGGATAGGTATGATGAGCGAAGTCCATTCTACTGGAGTATAGAGAACGAACCATTGCTAGATCACTTCAAAATGCCAATATTCCTCTCGATCCCTTCGACCATCTGGATGCCTACAACATGCAAATGAGTCTCCTTACAATGAGTAGTAGGGTCAAGTGCCGATGCTTCCCAGTGACCATTGGGAAAATTCCAAAAAAATGGCTAAGAGTTGATCGGTCATTTATTTTCATATAATTACGACCCTTAAACCATATCTTTTAATTGTATTCTTGAGTATTTTTGGTGCTTTTGACGTGTTTTCCTTGAGTGTGCAGGTTTAGGGACCTAAATGATAATTTTATATATTTTTTAGGGAAAAAGTATAATTTCAGTAACTTTATGAAAGGGCATCGATGAAAGAATGTTAAAGTTCTGGGGTCAAACCGTAAATTCAAAAAGTTAACCCCAGCCATTAGTGAAACGGTGCGTTTTGCACCTAAGGCTTTGGGTTTTAAGTGGAACGGCGTCGTTTTGGCACTAATGAGTTGGTCCAAAACGACGCCGTTTTGGTTAAAGAAGAAAAGAAAAAAATAAAAACTAGCAGCCATGCACAGTGTGACCACAGCTCCCTTGCGTCCGCCAGCTCGCGATGAAGATGATCCAGCAGCAGCATGCAGCACGAGGACGACCACGACCAGCCCCAGCTCGCGGTACAGCTCACGGTGCAGAAGAGGACAGGCGACCAGTGAGCAGCGCGAGGAGCAGCGCGACCCAGCTCCCTCGCGGTCTAGCTCGTGGTGAAGAAATCAACTAAAACCAGTGAGCTTGGTGAGCTCGAGCGCGGCCATCCCTCCTCGCGGTGCAGCATCTCTAAGCGGTCCAGTGGGCACTGCGACCAAGCCACCGCGACCACAGGTAGCGGTGGTAGTCGCGACGAAGGAAAAACGCAGCCCTAAGATGCTGCTATAAGAAGAAAATGACTTAGCAACTGAGATGAGGGAGAGAGCTCGTGGCAGACCAGTTCCAGCAGCTCCCAAGCTGCTCCAAAGGTGATTTTCCACCCTCCTTGCTCCTCCCAAACACATTCCAACATCACAAATCACCAAGACATCTCTAGATCATGAGTGCTCATCGAAGAAGATGAAGATCGAAAGCGGAGAAGTTCAAGCCGGACCAATGATCGGTCATTTATTTTCATATATTTACGACCCTTAAACCGTATCTTTTAATTGTATTCTTGAGTATTTTTGGTGCTTTTGACGTGTTTTCCTCTAGTGTACAGGTAATAAGGTTTTGTGCGTTATTGAAGAGTTTTGGTGGATTAAATTGAAGATTTGGGAGTGCACAGCTGTCATCGTTTGGAGGCTGCCATAAATTCTACAAGATGAACTGGGTTGAGAACCTTATATTTCTGGAAAGGTCACAATATCTACTTTCTGGAAAATTTTACGGTTCATGATTCCGAGTTGTCTAGAGAAAGTTATGTTCATTTTCACAACAGTGCGCAGACTCACGACTTTCATGTCGAGAGTTAAGTAGTCATGTTTCGGAGGCCGTCTTAAATCCCAGAGGATGAACTGGGTTTTGAGCTTTATATGTATGGAACGATATAGATGTCTACTTTCCCATACATTTTACGGTTCGTGATTTGGAGTTTTTTAGAGGAAGTTATGGTCATTTTCGTAACAGTACGCAATCCTGAAATTTGGACCAGTGAGCACCGCGACCTAGTACCGCGACCGTAGGTAGCGCTACAGTGGTCGCGATGAAACATCAATTTTTTGGCAGTGAGCACCGCGAGCACAGTGCCGCGACCAGCGGTAGCGACCCATGGTCACGATGGCGACGTGAGAAACCTATTTTTCAATGCCTATAAGTAGAAAAAGGGCTCTAAAGAGAGGGGATTCGACTAGGGCTCTAAGGAGAGGACCAAGAGGAGACCAAGAGAGAAGAGAAGAGGCAAAGAGGGGAGAAGAAGATCATCTTGAAACCAAGAGGGATTGGAATCAATCCTTGAGCCAAAATCTCACCATCAAGCTTGGATTTGGAGAAAGTGGAAGCTAGACAAATTCCCAATGAGGAGGAGGACGAAAGTTCATCACACCTAGAGTTTTTCTATCCCTTTCCTTCTTTATTTTCATGCTTGTAACTCTCTTTATTAATTGGAAAACATGTTTAGTTGTAAATCTTTGATTATGAACTAAATTTGTAAGTTAGGGTTTTGATGAATCTTATTCTATGATAATTGAATGAATTGATTGTTTAATTTGTTGTGGTTGATTATTGTGTTGTTGAGTGGCTTTATTGTACTTAATGCTTTGAATGTGAAGGCCTACATTTAGATGATAAATTGGTGGTGTGTTATGTACCGAGAGGAGACGCCCACCACGTGCTCGATATAATGTCCACCACAAGTAGAATTGGATAGAGATATACTAATTTGCTTGTGTGATCACATAGGGTATTTATTGTAACTAATGCATTTCCATGCACTCGGATATACCATCGAGAGATAGGATATTAGTGTGTGCGGAATAGGTCCGATTTACCTCGAGAGGGGACTTTGGATAAATTAGATGAACACGGTCATCATCATGCATAGTTAAACCTCAACAATGTGCTTTCATGAAATTCAATCGGATGGAATAGGTGAATTCAAATACCCTAACTAATCTCTCATATTGGTTGCTTGTTTTATTTTCATGTCTTTATATTTTTATCCTTTAATATCTTTCAATTATCCAAATAGAAATAGGCTTGGTTAATTTTAGTACTCAACGCCTAAATATCCCTGTGGAGACGATAATTTTACTCATCATTTTATTACTTGTGCCGACCCCGTATACTTGCGGGTAACAAAAAGTCGCATCAACCAAAGCGGGACTTCGAGTCTTGAGAGCTTCGATGGGTTGTATTTCATCTCATTAATCTTTCTTTGATTGTTCATTTATGATTATGAGTTGTTAGAACTATTGTTAGGTGATTTTCGGAACTATGAATGGATTTGGATTTTATTGTTTATGAATATATTATGTGATTTATTTCATGATATTATGTGCTTAATAATAATCAATATGTTTTCTATTTCCGTGATTGGGACCGTGTGATCACCTCACATATCCTCCATTTAATCCGTCTCGCTTTATATTAATTGTTTTAGTTAATTTAATTTAGTTTAATTAATTGTAAACCATGATTATGAGCTAAAGTTGTAAGTTGGGGTTTTGATGAATCTTATTGTATGATGATTGAATGAATTGATTGTATAATTTGTTGCGGTTGATTATTGTGTTGTTGAGTGGTATTATTGTGCTTAATGCTTTTGAATGTGAAGGCCTATGTTTAGATGATAAATTGGTTATGTGTTATGTACCGAGAGGAGACGCCCACAACGTGCTTGATGTAATGTCCACCACAAGTAGAATTAGATAGAGATATACTAATTTGCTTGTGTGATCACATAGGGTGTTTATAGTGACTAATGCATTCTCATGTACTTGGATATACTATCGAGAGATAGGATATTAGTGTGTGCGGAATAGGTCCGATTTACCTCGAAAGGGGACTCTGGATAATTTAGATGAACACGGTCATCAACATGGATAGTTAAACTACAACAATGTGCTTTCATAAAATTTAATTGGATGGATTAGGTGAATTCAAATACCCTAACTAATCTCTCATATTGGTTGTTTGCTTATTTTTTATGTTTTTATATTTTTATCTTTAAATTCTATCTTTTAAAACCTTTCGATTATCCAAATAGAAATAGGCTTGGTTAATTTTAGTACTCAACGCTTAAATATCCCTGTGGAGACGATAATTTACTCATCATTTTATTACTTGTGCCGACCCCATATACTTGCGGGTAACAAAAAGTCGTGTCAAGAGTACTTACAGCCAGAAGTATAACGAGTTGGAACTAGTGCCAGGAACTTTTCATACAGCAATACCAGACCCTAAAGAGGCAGCTTGTCTCTTCTTGTCACTTGGTGACCATTTTTCAGAAGTCAGACGAGCCCCTGAAAGATTATATAGCTCATTTTCAGAGAGAAGTGAACTACGTGGACAACCCCATAGATGAGAATATGCTGACAGCAATTACTGTCGGGCTGTAAAAAGATGGTAAGCTCTATAGAAGCATATAAAGCAAGCCAGTCAGGACCCTTAGAGACTTCTACAAGCAGTTTAACACTCACATCCGTATTAAGGAAGCCTTTGAACCCAAGAAAACTAACCCCAATAGCAAGAAAGATAGGGGGAGCTCGTACGATAAAAACAAGTGAAAGAATAATGGGGGGAACAACAATAATAATAATTGTAACATGAATGGGGGTTCGCGGAGAGATAATGCTTCAACAAGCAAGGTAGCCAAAAAGGCTAGGAACGACGAGGGCGTTAGGAGGAACGTAGGTTGTTACCAAAGCTATGTATAGCTGTCTAATTCCCGAGACATAATCTTCAATACGGAGAGAATCAAGAAAAAATTTGGAAGGCCACCTCCCCTGAGGACGCCCATGTGGGCTAGGAATCCCAACAAGTTCTGCGCGTACCATAATGAGGTAGGCCACAATATAGCCGATTGCTTCGAGCTCAAGGACGCAATCAAAGATCTAAACAGAAGACGTCACTTGAGTGACTATGTGGTGCGACCCAGAAACTAGCCGCAGCAGCAACTGCAACAGCAGCTAATTAAATCCGTTCATCTAGAGCCAATCCCAGATGAGCCAGCAGTAAGGGTGATCCACACCATTCATAGAGGGCTACACCTCGCAGGCACTTCAAATAGGTCGCTTGCCATCATATGAGAGAAGCAAGCCAGCCTATTATGAGGATGATGAGTGCAGATAAATGGCATGTGAAATAATCCAGGATGATGGCAGAAGGTATAGCCTTCACAAATGATGATATACAGGGGGGTGCACTGGCCGCATAACGACGTGATTGTCATCAAAGTGACCATTGAAGGAGTAGCCATCTACAGAACCATGATTGATAATGGCAGCTTAGGAATGTCCTGTACAAGGCGGCCTACGAAGAGATGGGGTTGAAGCCAAGGCCATCTGCGACCTTCGAGTGAGCCGCTCTAAGGCTTTACAAGGGACTCAATCATATCATTGGGGCTTATAACTTTGCCCCTTACGCTGGGAGAACCTGGTCGCCAAGCAACCACCATGGCTGACTTCCTGATCATCGATTGCCCAATGGCCTACAACGCCATCCTAGGAAGGCTAGCCCTCAATGAACTAGGAGCTAATTACTTCCAAAAAACACCTAACGTTGAAATTCCTCACTCCAACAGGCATAAGAAGTGTTCATGGAGAGGAGAAGGTGACTATATCATGTTATGATAAGACAATCAGGATAAGATCCCACGAGCAGGCAGTTAAAGTGAAAGCCAGTGAGCAAATAATGAATAGCCTAGCTAGGGCTTCCCACAACCAACCAATTTCGAAACTCAACTACAACATTGACCCACGAGTGATCGACAAGAATGAAACCACTAGGCCCGTTGAAGAGCTGGAGGAGGTTTAGATAGACGAGTGGAAACTAAAGAAAACTCTAAAGCTGAAAGCAAAATTAGATCCAGCTATTATAAATGTGTTGCTCATATTTTTGAAGCAGAATCTCAACATTTTTATTTGGACACAAAGCGACATAGTGGGGATCAGCACTAAGGTGATGGCGCACAGGCTCAACATAGATTCATCATTCAACCCAGTCACGGAAAAAAGAACAGCAATGAATACAGAAAGGTATGTGGTTTGTGGCTTTAAAAGAGGAAGTTGATAAGCTGTTAGCCAACGTATTCATCAAGGAATCCTACTACCTAGACTGGCTCATTAATCTTCTCTTGGTAGAGAAGAAGAACAATAAGTAGAGGACGTGTGTAGACTTCATCGACCTTAACAAAGCTTGCCCAAATGACAGCTTCCCCCTACTAAGGATTGACCAGCTCGTAGATTCAACTGCCGGACATGAGCTACTCAGCTTTATAGATGCGTACTCCGGGTACAATCAAATACCCATGTTCCTAGCTAATGAAGAACACACCTCGTTCATTACATATAGAGGTCTCTACTACTATAAGGTAATGCCATTTGGCCTCAAGAACGCAGGGGCGACCTACCAGCGTCTGGTTAATATGATGTTTTCTAAACAAATAGGCAAAACCATCGAGGTGTACGTGGATGACTTGCTGGTGAAGTCAACTAAGGCGGCAAACCATGTTGCACACATAGAGGAAATGTTTTAGATACTTAAAAAATATCAAATGATACTTAACCCTCTCAAATGTGCCTTTGATGTAGTCTTAGAGAAATTTCTATGTTTCATGGTGAACCAGCAAGGGATCGAAGCAAACCCAAAGAAAATCAAGGCCTTATGCGACATGCAGTCACCCACCAAGCCTAAGCACGTGCAGAGTCTCAACTAGCAGGTTGCAGCTTTGAGTCAATTTATCTCGAAGTCAACAGATAAATGCGTGCCATTCTTCAATGTGCTGTGAGGGAACTAAAAGTTTGAGTACGAAAGAATGCGAGCTTGCTTTCCAGCAACTTAAGGAATACATGGGGCGAGCTCCCGTGTTGTCAAAACCACAAGACAAGGAGAAGCTCATTGTATACCTGGCGGTAACTCAGCAAGCTATAAATATGGTCTTGTTGTGGGAGGAGAACAAAATTCAGCTGCCGGTTTACTACGTGAGCAAAAGGTTGCTTGACGCTGAGAGCAGATATCCATAGATGGAGAAAATCGCATACTGCCTAGTGGTGGTGTCAAGGAAGCTGCGACCTTACTTTCAAGCCCACAACATTGGGGTATTAACTAGTTACCCTTTGAGACAGGTTTTATAGAAGCCTGATACTTTAGGGAGATTGTTTGGGCAATCGAGTTGGCACAGTACGATCTAAAATACAAGCCACAGGCAGCGATCAAAGGCTAAGCCTTGGCATATTTTGTAGCAGAATTCCCGGGCTTGGAGGAGGAGATTCAACAGGAAGAACCTCCACCAAAAACTTCCACTCCTACCTCCGTGCTCAAAGATGAACATAAAGAGTCCGAGTTCCCTTTGTGGGAACAATATGTCAATGGGTCGTCATGTGAAGGGAAAGCTAGGGCTAGTGTCTTTTTAATCAGTCAGGAGAAGCACAAAATCCACTGTGCACTGCAGTTAGAATTCACTGCGTCAAAAGAGCTGCAGGTGCAGGCAGTAAAGATCTACAGTAACTCGCAGCTGATTGTGAATCAGGTGAAAAGAGAATTCTAAGCCCATAGCACAAAAATGGCGGCCTATCTGTAGAGAGTTAGCGAGCTCCTGGAAAAATTTCAATGGCATGACATCTAGCAGATTCCGCAAGCTCAGAATACACATGCTGATGTTGGGATTTATGCTCTAAAGCTTGTAATTGTAAATGTTTTTTTTATACATAAATGAAAGTTAAACGTTTATCATTCAAATAAAAGTGTTTTGTATTTGCTCATACATTTATATTGTGCAAGTAACATCCGAGATTGCAAGATGTAATCTTAAAATGAGTGTATGAAAGTCATATACAATAACATTCATTCTAAGACACGCAGTCTAAAGAGTCCGTAGAGAGCAAACAAAACTGAGTACTTTGTTTGTGGTTGATCTACTGCTGCGGTCCATTCTGTATCGTACGACAGTCTTATCCTAAACCGCCTATGTAGTTGACATGAGAATAGAGGTACCTTATATGATTAGATCATATAGGACTGAGCCATGATTTATATGAATCTCTCACCAAGATCTGTTAGTAGATGAGATTCATATATATCGATAAACGATGACTATTTATAGATGATTTTAATCTTGAGTGTCTTATCGACTCTTTTAGGTTGGATCATGGCTTTTAATTTACCATGAGTTAGGTCAATGTAGTATTCTCGACCAATACCTCCATATCTTGGAGTTGTGGTTTGGCTTGTGGTTGGGAAGGTATGAACATAATAGTGGAATCCACTCCTTCTTGATTGAAGTAGATGAGTAGTTCGCTTAAGGATTGATTCGGGACTTGAAAGATTATAAGCGCTCTCTTTCTTCCGTGAGGAAGACAGGATTTAATTGTTCATTATAGAATCAACGATGCTAAAAGAAAAAGATATAACTAGAGGAGTATAACGGACATTATGACTCAGCTCTAGCTACGAACGAGTTGTGGAGGATCACATTATATGCAAATAGCTATATCAATGGACATTGAGACTTTAGATTGTATAAACATGTCTACAGTTCTGAGAATGCAGCCTCGGATTTTTAGTGGAATAACTCCAAGATTAATAATCATGGAATATTAATTAAAGAGTTTAATTAATATTACTAAGTATTATTGGAGCTCAAAATTGTGGGTCCATTAGGTCCCCTTGCTAGCCCTTATGGTTGTTGGTAACGATGGTCACGATAAATTAATTGGATGGTCCAATTAATAGTGTTACAAAAGTAACACGATTTAATTAAAGAGAACTAATTAAATAATATGATTATTTAATTAATAATTAAATAATAATTAATAATTAATAATTATTAAATAGGAGGATGCAGGTTCAAACCATAACAATGACAAAAGAATTAAATAATATGATTAATTAATAAGTCATAGAGGTTAAAGGTTTAAACTTTAGGGAGACCAAAAATAAAAGGATTTAGAATTCTATTTTGATTTAGGTCAAATTAAAACCTTAGAGCCCTAGTATATATATGATATGTTACTAGGAAAATTGAACTAATGCAATAAACCTAGCAATAGAAGTGAGCGGCCACAACAAATAGAGAAAAGAACAAAAAAAAGGTTTTTTTATGACTCTTCCTGTCTTTCAGGGTGCAGCCAGCCAAGGAAAGAAGAGAGTCTTCTCCACTTTTATGGCGGCGTGAACAGTACCTGGCAAGCGCTGTCTGGTAGGTCAACAGTGTCGTACTTGTGAACAGTGACATACACGTGAACAGTGCACCGATGAACAGTGCCCAAAATATTCTTATAAATACCCCATTTCCTTCATTTAAAAGGGCATCCAGGATTTTCATAAAATAGACCACCAAGAGGAGAAAAGGAGAGAGAAGAAGAGGCAAAGGGGGAGAAGAAGATCACCTTGGAAACAAGAGGATTCAAATTCAATCCTTAAGCTATATTCTCACCATCAAGCTTGGATTTGGAGAAAGTGGAAGCTAGACGAATTCACAACAAGAGGAGGACGAGAGTTCATCGCACCTAGAGTTTTTCTATCCCTTTCCTTCTTTATTTTCTTGCTTGTAACTCTCTTTTATTATTGAAAAAGCATGTTTGGTTGTAAATCTTTGATTATGACTTAAACTTGTAAGTTAGGGTTTTAATGAATCCTTTTCCTTGAAAGTTGAATGGATTGATAGTTTGATTTATTGTGATTGATTATTATTTCGTTAAGTGATATTATTGTTCTTAATGCTTCTAAATGTAATGGCCTGCATTTGGTTGATTTTATGGTTGTATGTTATGTACTGAAAGGAGATACCCACAACGTGCTCGATGTACTGTCCACCATAAGTAGAATTAGATAGAGATATGCTAATTTACTTGTGTGATCATTATATGTGTTTATGATGCTTAATAAATTGTTATGCATGCAATAATCATCGAGAGACAGATATTGATGTGTAATAATAACTCCGGCATAATTTGAGAGAATATGTTGGTTAACTTAGATAAACACGATCATCAACACTGATAATTAAGTTGCAATAATGTGTTTTCATGAAACTCAATTGGATGGATTAGGTGAATTCAAATACCCTAGCTAATCTTTCATATTGGTTGTCTGCTTCTTTTTATGTTTTTATCTTTTAATTCATTCTTTTAAACCTTCCGATTATCCAAATAGAAGTAGGCTTAATTATTTTTAGTACTCAACGCCTAAATATCTATGTGGAGACGATAATTTATTCATCATTCTATTACTTGTGCCGACCTCATATACTTAAGGGTACAAAAAGGCGTAACACATACCTCGAGCTCCCCTAGCTCTTTTACATTCGATGGTTAGCCCTTGGCCGTTGATGTACTTATTTTATACCTCGCAAGTGCACGAATCAATATGTTAGTATAACTTCGACAAGTACAATGATCGATCCCACATAGATTGATGATTTAACTACTACTCTAATTCTATTTTAATTAAAACTGAAAATTAAAAGGTCTTTGAGATTGATTTGAATTCGTAAAAGCAATTTAAACTAAATTAAAACACTGAGGAAAATAGTTTGAGTTTGTGAAAGAATGAGAAGAGAAACTAGGTCATCGATGATCCAAACATATCTACTCATGCATAAACTATAGTATGAAAGTATCTATTCAGGTTCAAGATTCATTTTTAATTTATGTATGGGTCATCACCTTTCAGATTATTTAACCAAGTATTCCCAAGTTGTTAATCACTGCTACCGTTAGGTCATTAATTTAGCAATTAACACAAGGAACCCATTAAGATCTAAGAACTTTAAGAATCAACACACAATTTTATGATAAACATACAAATCATGCATCAATTATTCATTAGATATATAACAACCAAATAGAAAGTAACAACAATTATCCCATTTAGAAGTTATATAACCTTAAACTGGCACGTAACCATGATTATCCTAGTTTTTGGAATCTCAATTAATTATTATTTATATTCTAATGAAACTCAGAACTAGCACGTAACAATGGTTATTCAAGTTCATCAACAATAGAAATAAAATTTGAACATGGGCAAATTAATGTTCTTCTTATCGATTATCTAATTATTGATTAGTTACACATCATAGAAAAGTAAACAATAAAAAGAGAATTAAGAAAGAAATAACTCATGGTGATCATCCAAAAACTTCTCAATCTTTTTGTTCTTATTCTCCTTGATTGCTTTTTGATCTATGATGGATCGAAGATGACTTCAATGGTATATGAAAGAATTTGTGTATGGTAGGGAAGGATATTTGATGGGGGAATGGTCCCCTTTGATGGCTTAGGAGCCCCCTTTTCGTTATCTTCTTGTTATGATAAAAAGAGATGAATTTATAGGCTGAAAAAGAGCTGAAGATGAATTTGTGTTGAAATCTGATTAAATCTGCACTTAAAATCTGCTACCGAGATTTGCTACTAGCTTGCTCGCATCTTTTGGTCGCAGTTTACACTTGCTGAACTTGTTTTAACTGCTACTGTTGTCTACGATCGTGGATCTCATTCGCGGTTCGCGTGTTGATTGTGCACTATTACGAAAATGAGCATAACGTCCTATAGAAAACTCCAAATCACCAATCATAAAATTCATTGGAAAGTAGACATCTATAGCTTTCTAGAAATATATTGCTTGTAGCCCAGTTCATCTTGTAGAATATTTGGAAGCCCTCGAAATATGACAGCTCAGTATCACGAATCTTCCAATTCTCCAATTTTGATACTTTTAGCTCCAAAACTCTTCAATTAGGTTTAATTCCTTAATTAGGGATGATAATCTACAAAATGCTCACAGAACACATTAAAAACCAATTTAACTTGAAAACATCGCATAAATAATAGGAAATAGGGGCCTAAAACATGTACAAAAATAGTGTGATCAGCCATTTACCATCCGGGGAATGGACTTGATTGGGCCACTACCTACAGCCCGCGGTAATTGCAAGCACGCAGTAGTTGTTGTGGAATACTTTACAAAGTGGGCGAAAGCTGAATCTCTAAGTGAGATCTGGACAGCGAAGATTGAAACTTCGTATGGCAGAATGCAGAACATTTACGCAAGTACTATCAGTGATCACTGTATTTATTTATTTATTTATCAGCACTACATTAATAAAATTCTTCTTCTCTACAACCTCTTGTGTACTGTCTTATTACTCACGAACTTGGGGGGCTAGGGGGATAAGAATAATGATGAAAGCGGCATACACATACAAATGATGCAAACTGGAAATGGAAATTTTCAAATTTTTTCCAAGTGCTGGCAACACTCGCAAACAAGAAGGTTTTCACCTTCCAACTAGTTGGGATTATTAATTCAACGTTTCTTGAGGACAACTATATTAGTGACCATAAACCTCGATCCAAGATTGTGTTAAATGAGCTAGAACCTGGTCGACCAGTGCTCAGTCAACAAGAGTTGTTGACGATGTTATTATTCCACAAACATCTAATAGTCAGATGATTCCTAGTCAGGATACACTACAGCCTAGACGTAGTGGAAGGGTTGTTCGACAACCTTATCGCTACTTAGGCATTGGAGAGGCACAAGGTGTCGATTCTGATGATAGTGTGGATGATCCATTGACATTTAGACATGCAATGGAAGATTTTGACAAAGAGGAATGGCTTAAAGCCATAAATCTCAAGATGGAGTTCATGTACTCCAACTCAGTCTGGGAACTTGTAGACTTACCAGATGGGATAAAACCCATAGGTCATAAGTGGATCTACAAGCGTAAGAGAGGAGTAGATGGAAAGGTAGAGACCTTTAAGGCAAGGCTAGTGGCTAAGGGTTTCACCCAGAAGGAAGGCATTGGTTATGATGAAACCTTCTCGCCAGTAGCTATGTTTAAGTCTATTAGGATCCTCTTATCCATAGCTGCCTATTTCGATTACGAAATCTAGGAAATGGACGTGAAGATTGCATTCTTGAATGGAAATTTAGACGAGAGCATCTATATGATGCAATCAGAGAGATTCGTATCCCAAGATCAAGAGCAAAAGGTTTGCAAACTGCAAAGGTCCATAAATTAAGCAAGCGTCTAGATCTTGGAACATTAGGTTTGATTCTGCGTATATACATGAACTTAGAACCAAAGGCTCTGATACCAATTGAAGGGAGTTTTAGAAAACGTTTGATTATCGTATAACATGCAAAATTAGGTTTCAAAAATTTTCTTTTAATTGAAAAACTATTTTTCAATCAGGAACGAGTTCCTGTAAATATGCAGAAAAAGATTTCATGAACTACATACTTTTTTCTTGATTTTCTTTTTTTCTGATTCCTTGATCTACCACCAGATCTTCCGAGCTATAACTCGCGGTCTGACAACGTATGTGTGGGCACGTCACAGCAAGAGATGGTGGTCACGTAAGAATCGAACGGAGAACCCTTTCTCCTTATGGCTCGCCGTACTTGCAAGAAAAGGGAGAGTTAGAAAAGAACTTTTTTTTTTCTTTCTTCCCTCTTTGGTGGCCGAACTCTCTTGTGTTTTTTACTTGTGTTAGGTTTTTTTTTCCTAGCTATATAGTAGCTCTTTAGGGTTTTAGTTTGACGAAGTCAAAATAGGATTCATGCCGAACTTTTTAGGATTTATGCTCTAAACCTTGTAATTGTAAATGATTAAAGACTTAATAAGAATTATTTAAATTCATTCAAGTTTATAAATGTTTTATATTCAGTAATACATTCGTATAATGCAAGAACATCCTACATTGCAAGATGTAGTCTCAGACTAAGTATATGATGGTCATATACAGAGATTATTCATTTTGAGACATGCAATCTAAAAAGTCCGTAGAGACCGAATAAAGCTGGGTACTTTATTTGTGATTGATCTACTGTTGCAGTCCATTATGTAAAGTACGGTAGTCTTATCCTAGACCGCTCATATAGTTGACATGAGAATGAAGGCACCTTATATGATGAGATCATATAGGACTGGGCCACGATTTATATGAATCTTTCACCAAGATCCGTTAGTAGATAAGATTGATATATAATCAATAAACAATGGCTATTTATAAGTGATCTTAATCATGAGTGTCTTATCGACTCCTTCAGGTTGGATCATGACTTTTGATTTACCATGAGTGAGGTTGATGTGAATCTCGACCAATACCTTCGTATCTTGGAGTTGCGGTTTGGCTTGTAGCTGGGAAGGTTTGAACACAATACTGGATTCCACTCCCTCTTGATTGAAGTAGATTAGTAGTTCCATTAAGGGTTGATTCGGGGCTTGAACGATTACGAGCGCTCTCCTTCTTCCTTGAGGAAGACAGGATTTAATTGTTCATTAGAGAATCAATGGTACTTAAAAGAAAAGATATTTCTAGAGGGGTATAACGGACTTTATGACCCAGCTCTAGTTATGAACTATTTGTGGAGGATCACACTATATGCAATTAGCTATATCAATGGACACTAAGACTTCAGATTGTATAAACACGTCTACAGTTCTGAGGGTGCAGCCTTGGGTTTTTAGTGGAATAACTCCGAGGTTAATAATCGTGAAATATTAATTAAAGAGTTTTAATTAATATTAGAGTTAATTACACTCAGCCTCCCTGAGGTTTAGCTAATTACATTCGGAATCAAAGTTTGCATTAATGGACACTAACCTCCCCTCACGTTAACATTGACCGTTAAAATAACCGTTGACTTTTTTCAAATTTTTTAAATGACCAAAATACCCCTATCACAAATTTTTTACTGTTCATTAAAAAAAAATTAATGGTTAGATCCAGATTGGATCTCCACCAAGAAAAAAAAAAAAAAAAATTTTTAATTTCATCTTCGAACCCAGAAGGGTTTGAATCGAACCCAGAAGGGTTCGAAGATCGTACCCAGAAGGGTTCGATCTTCGAACCCTTCTGGGTTCGATGAATATCGAACCCAGAAGGGTTCGTGTCTTCGAACCCTTCTGGGTTTCTCGAACCTAGAAGGGTTCGAAGAACGAACCCTTCTAGGTTCGTGGACCCCAGAGGGTTCGAATCGAACCCTCTGGGTTTGACGAACCCAGAGGGTTCGATCTTCGAACCCTTCTGGGTTTGAGATCGAACCTAGAAGGGTTCGATCTTCGAACCCTCTGGGTTCCACGAACCCAGAGGGTTTGTTCTTCGAACCCAGAGGGTTCGATTTGAACCCTTCTGGGTTTGAGATCGAACCCAGAAGGGTTCGATCTTCGAACCCTCTGGGTTCGAAGATGAAATTCAAAAAAAAAAAAATTTCTTGGTGGAGATCGAGATTGGATCTCCACCGTCCATCATTGTTGATGGATGGTGGAGATCCAATCTGGATCTCACCATTAATTTTTTTTTAATGAACAGTAAAAAAATTTGTGATAAGGGTATTTTGGTCATTTGAAAAAAGTCAACGGTCATTTTAACGGTCAACGTTAACGTGAGGGGAGGTTAGTGTCCATTAATGCAAATTTTGATTCCGAATGTAATTAGCCAAACCTCAGGGAGGTTGAGTGTAATTAACTCTTAATATTATTAAGTATTATTGGAGTTCAAAACTGTGGGTCCATTAGGTCCCCTTGCTAGCCCTTATGGTTGTTGGTAACGAGGGTCACGGTAGATTAGTTGGATGGTCCAATTAATAGTATTACGAAAGTAATATGATTTAAATAAAAGAGAATAATTAAATAATGTGATTATTTAATTAATTAAATATTTAATAAAATAATATAAATTAATAATTAATAATTAATAATTCTATTTATTAAATATGATGTCATGTTATTAAATAATGACTAGAACACAAAAAATTAAAATAATTAGATTATTTTAATAGTCCAAAAGGTCACAGGTTCAAGTCTTTAGGGAGACAAAAAATAAATAGGATTAAGAATCATATTTTAACTTGGTCAAACTAAAACCCTAAAGAGCTACTATATAAGTGTTATTTAGCTAAGAAAAAAAACCTAACACATAAGTGAGAAACACAAGAGGATTCGGCCACCAAAGAGAGAAGAAAGAAAAATTTTTTTTTTTTTTTTTTTTTTTTTTTTTTTCTGACTCTCCCTTTTCTTGTAAGTACGGCCGGCAATAGGGAAAAAGGGTTCTCCGTTTGTTTTTCACGTAACCTCTATCTCTTGCCCTGACGTGCCCACACATACGTTGTCGGACCGCGGGTCATAGCTCGGAAGATCTGGTGGTATATCGAGAAATCAGAAAAAAGTAAATCAAGAAAAATGTATGTAGTTCATGAAATCTTTTTCTGCGTATATACAGGAACTCGTTCCTGATTGAAAAATAGTTTTTCAATTAAAAGAAATTTTTGAAACCTAATTCCACATGTTATACGATAATCAAATATTTTCTAAAACTCCCTTCAGTGTACTGTCTTATTACTATCGAACTTGGGGAACTAGGGGGATAAGGATAATGATGAAAGCGATCTACAAATACAAATGATGCAAACTGGAAATGAAAATTTTTTAAATATGGGGATGTCTAGTACATGTACTGAAGAACAGAAGTGAAAAGCTGAAACCTCATTCACAAGTATGTTTATTTGTAAGGTGACACGCCTTTTGTGTACCCGCAAGTATACGGGGTCGGCTCAAGTAATATAGATTTGTGAAGTCCGAATATCGTTCCCACGAGGACGTTTAGAAATTGAGTACTGAAATTTACCAAGCTTAATACTATCTAGATGATCAATTCAATGGTTGTGATTTGTGATTTATATTCTAAATGAATGAAAACTTGAAATTAAAATATCTTTTTATCAATGGAGATGGGAACTAGGGAATCCGATTTCACTTACTAATCCTAATGATATGAGATAATCATGTATGGATGTCCAAGTTGATGATTGATGATCATGTTAACAAATTATCCGAATCCTCTCTCAAGGTAAATCGAACCTATTCAACACATACTAACACCTTATCTCTCGATGAATGCTAAATATACGAGAATGCATTAAATATGGAAACATATTTAGATCAAATAACCTACACCAATATATCTCTATTTGGTTTCTAGGTCATTGTGGCAATTTATCGAACACGTGGTGGGCGTATCCTTTCGGTACTTAATCCACCACAACAAGATATCGAATATTGGTGATCAATCAATATACAATCAATTAAACATTAAATCAACACTCAATCATATAACTCAAATCATCCAAACATTCATTAATCTCAATCAAAAGTCATAGCAAGTTCCATCATCATCCCTAGTGTAATAAATTAGTTCATCACTAGAAAACAAAAATACATAATATTATAAATCAAGAACAACATGAATAATATAAGATTAAAGGAAAGATTGTGATAGAAAAACTCAATGGGGCTTGACTCTCGTCGCAACCGAATCGGTAGAGCTTTTCCGTGCACGAATCCGAATCCTAAGAGCGATTGAAGTCGTCATGAGAATCGATCCAATGGCTAGCTTCCTAGACCCTCTTCTCTCTTCTTCTTCCTCATTCTCTCTCTCTCTTTCTTGTCTTGTTCTGAAAATTCCCGAGATCCCCTTTCTCTCTCCTCACTTTCTATTTATAGAAGCACTTAGGGTTGCTGGAAATTCCTCACCGCGATCACCATCGCGACCTCTGGTCGCGCTGGCCAGGTCGCGATGCTCACTGGATTGCTTGAACTGCTGCACTGCGAGCTTCACCGCTAGCTGAGGTCGCGCTGGCCAGGTCGCGATGCTCACTGCCAAGGCCTCATCATTTAGCGCGATCCCATCACCGCTACCATGGGTTGCTCGCCATGCTCTCTGCCAAGGATCTCACTCTCACCGCGACCGCCTCATCGCGACCTGTGGTCGCGGTGAGCGGTCGCGCTGCTCACTGCCAGGATCCACATTTTCCACCGCGATTAGCACAGCGCGACCTGTGGTCACGGTGAGCGGTAGCGCTGCTCCCTGCTAGAAAATCACGGTTTTGGACAGAGAATTTTAATCTTCGCGCGATTCCGAGAGAAACAGCTAAAACCTACAAACACTTAACAAACACATCAAAAGCACCAAAAATACTCAAGAATACAATTAAAAGATACGGTTTAAGGGTCGTAATTATATGAAAATAAATGACCGATCAAATACCCCCAAACTTATCTTTTGCTTGTCCTCAAGCAAATCGGAACACACCACAACTAAAAACAAAAACAAAGATAGCTAAAACTGAGAACAAAAACGAACTAAGCTATATCCATTTTCGTAGGATGCAACGATGGCATTTAGCACGTGCCACAAGCCTTTAAACCCCTAGGTGACCCTAGTGGACGAGTTATAGTCTCGTGAGGGTTTACCAGCTACGATACCCACAAACGCCCTAAGCTAATCACAAACATAACTACACATCAAATCAAGCATAAATGCACATGCAAAGGCATAAGAGTAGCACAATAATCAGAAATCTAAAATGCTGCCGATAAGTCTACACACCCTATCTCACACAGGAAACTGACATACAATGCATTGATAATCGTGACATCTCCATATCAATAAACTGCTGATATAATTCGCCTCGACTCTAGTCTCACCAGTTTTCACTCAATGACACTCAGAACCTAGGTAATCACACTTTCAATTGCATACGACTGGAATTTATGAGCAAATAATTTCAAAATGCGTTGTATACATCACTATTTAGAAAGAACGCACAGATTTGACAAAGGATCTCATGAAAGATATCAAATACTAAGAACAGAAAAATTCATGCATATACATGTCAAATATTACAATTGAGTTTCCTAAGGAGATCAATAGGACTTTACATGGTTGTAATGGGGCTTGGGGAGATTGGCTCAAAAAGAACGGAATTCGGGCTCAACGCACTTGAAAACCTACTGAGAGATTTGCACCATTTCTCTCATGACCACCAAATTCATTCAACTTGCATTCCAAATCTTTTTCTCACATTTCTCCTTCAACCTCTTTTCAACCCCTTTTTCGACTTTTACTTTGTGCATTCCATTCCTTTTTTTTTTAGCCAACTCTTTTTATTTTATTTTATTTTTATGATGGCTAACTTCTTTTTCTGCATATTACCCGTATCCATATCATCTTTTCTCCTCCACTCCTTCTTCCTCACTCAACACTTACATATTTTCCTTTTAATTGTCTTTAGTTTCCAAGCGTCAAAGGTAATGTCTTACAATAAAAGGTTAATAAACGAGTGTTTGGCCGCTAATGGGATAGAGAGCATGCAATTACGGATAGGATATCAAGCTATTTAGGAATTCACACACATTGCCTGGATCATATCTCCAAAATCTACTAAATTGACATTCAAAACATATACACAAGATTTTCATAATGCAGTTCATTAACATCCAATGCAAACCTATAGAGATCAATTTATCGACAATAAAGCTCAAGAAAATGTATAAGAGTAGAAACGAAAAATTCCCTCAGAATAAAATACGCAAAAATCTCAAAATCTCACTAAGGGTAGTCTCCACTATTAATCAGAGCTATTAATTGACAGCTATCACAAATTACAATGCAGAGACTTCAGACCTGTATGCTTAGATGCAAAGATACTATCGGCATTATTCTAGCTAACAACTTTGCACACTCACATGAACTAAGCAAATACATATTATTATTCAATTATCTGCGAGGCATGCATATGATTCGCTATTCTACAACAATAAAAACGAAAATACGAAAAAAAAAATCAAAAGTTGGTGTACGTGGCGTTGTTCAACCTAAGTCTTCCAAATGCAGTGCGTATGAGGAAAGTCTAGGTTTTCAGCCTATATACACCAACAAAACACTAAAGACAAACACACCCCCAAACTGAACTCAAACATTGTCCGCAATGTTTAAAAATAAAATAAAACGAAACAAAAGCGATAAGCATGAAAGAAATGTAGCAGTACAAAATCCAACTCTAAAACAATATCAGTTTAGTAAATAAAATAAACAGAAAAAATAAAATACAAATGACACAAAAATAAATCATACTGGTGGAGGTGGTGGTGGACTCGAAGCTCTCTGAAATCTGCGGATGTAGGACTGAACAGCAAAGCCTATCCTCTGCAAGTCGGAAGCGACAGTCTGGAGGTACTGACTCATCTCATCAATAGCTGCATCCTGTCTGTCCATCCGCTGGTCAACATGCTGCTGGAGCTCCGTCATCCGATGATCCATATGCAGACGCATATCCATCATCTGCCCCTGAATATCCTCTAACGCACCCAATACCTGACCCCATTGAGAACTCTGCTTCCTCATATCGTCTCTGTGAACTGCCTACTGCAGAACCTCTAGTGCCCCTGGTGGGTACTATGGGAGTAGCCTGCTCGTCATCGCCACTGCCATGGTAGTCCTCAACTGCAGCCAATATATCCTCCATATCATCATCTCCAGCTGCAGGCTGACGCTCCTGCTCTCCAAGTTGTGGTAGCCCCCGCCTCTTGGCCAAATCATTATAAGTTGCTCTGTTCAAATTCTGCAGAGGGGAGCGGAGGTACTGCTGCTCATCTGCAGCATATACATCTATGCCATGAGAAGCACAAATGTGTGTGATCAAGCATGGAAATGGCAGCACACCTCGCAACCGACGGCCTGCATGGCATATCTCATCCCTGATCAATACCCTAACATCTAAAGCAATGCCGCTCCGGATACAGTGCACCAACCGGGCGGTCTCCATGATAAGAGTCGTGCGATGCTGGACTGGCCACAGTGAAAAGTCAGAGAATATCTGCCAGAAAGCAGCATCTATATAAAGCTCATGATGCTTAATAGGGGCAGTGCCGTCCTGCCAAACTCTCGATCCGGACATCCGCAAACTCCCGGCTAAGTTTGAGTTATGCTCTGAGAACAATGGAAGCTCGGGGTATCCAAGACGAAGGTCTGGCTGAAGAGTGGTGCCGAAGTGAGCATTGATCACTTCTGGAGTGATCCTAATCTGTACTCCTCTAACTGGAACTATGCCATAGTTATGGAAGTGCGACGGATACATCGCGGCATAGAACTCACGGACTATACTCTCATTCGCCCAGTTGGGCATCCGAATAAAGTTACCCCAACCCTGCTGGTCAATATGGGCGGGGATAACAGATGTGGCCAACTCCTCCACAGCAATACCTCGCTCCAAGAGAAGGGTTCTCCCCTTCTAAGCTGCCAACCGATCGTCGAATTCCGGGTTCAGGTCACCCACATTCTTCGGCTTTTCTTTTTCCGGGATTTTTGCCTTTTTAGACCCTTTTTGCTTTTGTTTGCCCTTTCCCTTCGAAGAACAGGACGCAAACCGGTCAGGATACTCTTCGTTAAACCGTTTCAACCTCGGCATTGCCCCACAATCCACACAATTTCCACCAACTCAAAATTACGAAATTACGGCAATTCAAAAACTTCACAACTTCACAATCAATCTCAAACAACTTCTATCGCAAAAACAATACTAACAAACTTCAACAACACTACAACAACTAATTAATCCCCAACAATCACTACCAATCACAAAAACACCATACAAATTCAAAAATCTTAACACACCACAAACTTCAACCTATCCTAGGCACTAAATCCACTCCACAAAGTCCAAATTGCTTCTCTACAACTTAATTGAAATGAGAAGAATCGATTACCTTGCACCCAATGATTATGAGAGTTGAGAGGATTCGGAGTTGAGAGAGTTTGGAAACAAAAAAATTGTCGCGAGAACTGCTTGAATCAGGGCTGTCGCGCATGCTAGGGATTTAATCCTGAATTCCTCATCGCGACCACTTCACTGCGACCTTAGGTCGCGCTTACGCGGTCGCGGTGGCTGATTTTTGCTCGAAACTCCACCGTTTGGATAAGTGATGGGTCAGCGCGAGGCATCGCCGCGACCACAGGTCGCGTTGGTCTGCTCGCGCTGACCGCTGAACTGCTCTGACAGTGAGCACCGTGACCTGATCGCCGCGACCATAGGTCGCGACGCGAGGTCGCGTTGCTCACTGTGAAGTGTTCATTTTTTTTCTTCTTCTAAGGCAGTGAGCACTGTGACCTTCTCACCGCGACCACAGGTCGCGATGAGGTGATCGCGTTGCTCACTGTGAACCTTTGCACAATTGTTCTTCGTGAGGCAGTGAGCAATGCGACTGCGTTACCGCGACCTCAGGTCGCTATGCAGGTCGCGGTGCTCACTGTGATAAGCACAAACTCTCTTCCTAGCACCTGTCAAGAAAAACAATTTCAAAAATGAAAATTCACAACCAATAAACAACAAACCAAATCAAATAAAAAAAACAACAAAAACAAAATTAAAAACTAAGAATCAAAATTAAAAACAATCGAATTAAAATAACTTAAACCAATTCAAAATAGTCCAAAAATTTAAGAATAGCTTGGGTTGCCTCCCAAGAAGCGCTAGTTTATAGTCATAGCTCGACTGTATGCCCTGTCATTTGGAACTTAGCAACTCCACCGAGGTCTTGGGCGGAATGGCAATTCCCTCTATGTATAACTTGAGTCGTTGGCCATTTACTTTGAACGTTTCTCCACTCGGGTTCTTAATATCCACAGCCCCATGTGGATATACTTTCACAATCTCGAATGGTCCGGACCATCGTGATTTCAACTTTCCTGGGAAGAGTCGCAGACGAGAGTTAAATAGAGGAACTTTCTGCCCCACCTCCAACTCTCTTCGCACAATATGCTTGTCATGCCATCTTTTGGTGCGCTCTTTGTAGATTCGCGCGTTCTCGTACGCATCCAACCGGAACTCCTCTAATTCATTTAGTTGCAGAAGATGCTTTTCACCTGCTAGCTGCATATCATAATTAAGCGCCTTCGTTGCCCAATAAGCCTTGTGCTGGAGCTCAACTGGCAGATGATATGATTTCCCATAAACCAACCTATAGGGAGACATCCCAATAGGGGTTTTGAAAGCTGTCCGGTAAGCCCATAGTGCATCGTCTAGCCGGGCTGACCAATCTTTTCTGGAGCTATTCACCGTTTTCTCCAGAATTTGTTTGATCTCCCTATTCAAAATTTCCACCTGTCCGCTTGTCTGAGGATGGTACGGTGTGGTGATGCGGTGAGTCACTCCATATCTTTTGAGTAGTGCTTCAAACTGCCGGTTGCAGAAGTATGATCCTCCATCACTGATGATTGCCCGCGATGTTCCAAACCTGCAAAAAATATTTTTCTTGAAAAACTTCAACACTACCTTTGCATCATTTGTCGGAGTGGCTATGGCTTCCACCTATTTGTAGACATAATCAACCGCAACCAGAATATATTGGTTGTTGAACGACATGGGAAATGGTCCCATGAAATTAACTCCCCACAAATCAAATAGCTCGACCTCAATGATGGGGTTTTGAGGCATTTGGTTTCAGCGGCTGATATTGCCTGTCCTCTGACACCTATCACATGAATCAATGAAGTGGCGGGTGTCTTGAAATATTGAGGGCCAATAGAAGCCTAATTGAAGAACTTTTGCGGACGTCTTTGAAGCGCTGAAGTGCCGTCCACACTCCAAACTGTGACAATGCAGGAGGATATCTCTGATTTTCGTTTCTGGCACACAACGCCTAATTATGCCATCTGAACAATACTTGAACAAGTATGGTTCCTCCCACATGTAGTATTTCACGTCGGCAAAGAACTTCCTCCGCTTATGATAGGTCAAGTCTGGTGGAATGATCTCGCTCACCAAGTAGTTTACAAAGTCAGCATACGATGGGGTCATAAGAGCCTGCAAAACAAAGAGTTGTTCATCAGGAAATGAATTATCGATAGGAATACTTACCTCCTCTTCGTTGCAACTGCGTTCTAGTCGAGAAAGATGGTCTGCCACCAGGTTTTCTGTTCCCTTCTTGTCCTTGATCTCTAGGTCGAACTCTTGCAGGAGTAAGACCCATCGAATGAGTCTAGGCTTGGCATCCTTCTTTGACATGAGATACTTGATCGTAGAATGATCAGTATATACAATTACTTTGGCCCCCACCAAATATGACCTGAATTTTTCAAAAGCAAACATAATTGCCAATAGCTCTTTTTCTGTGGTTGCATAGTTAATTTGAGCATCTGTCAAAGTACGACTAGCATAATAGACAACATGAAGGCGTTTGTCTATTCTCTGACCCAATACTGCCCCCACAGTATAATCACTCGCATCGCACATTAATTTGAATGGTAACTCTTAATTAGGGGCGGTGATAATCGGTGCGGAAGTGAGCTCCTTTTTTAGCTTCTGGAATGCACTATGGAATTCTTCTGTGAACTCAAATGTTATCTCTTTTGACAATAGATTACAGAGGGGCTTGATGATCTTGGAGAAGTCTTTAATGAACCGGCGATAGAAACCAGCGTGTCCCAGAAAACTGCAGATTCCTCTTACGGAGGTGGGCGGTGGTAATTTTTCAATGACTTCTATTTTTGCCCTGTCCACCTCAATCCCTGTTGATGAGATTCTATGGCCCAAGACAATACCTTCTTTCACCATGAAGTGACATTTCTCCCAATTCAGTACTAGATTCGTCTCTTCACATCTTTTAAGGACTAAGGCCAAATTGGCCAAACACACATCAAAAGACGACCCATATACAGAAAAATCATCCATGAATATTTCAATGAAACGCTCGACCATATCGGAAAAGATAGCCATCATACATCGCTGAAAGGTCGTTGGGGCATTACAAAGGCCAAACGGCATTCTTCTGTAGGCGAAAGTACCATAAGGGCAGGTGAAGGTTGTCTTCTCTTGATCTTCAGGTGAAATAGGTATCTGATTGTATCCTGAGTAGCCATCTAGGAAACAATAGTACGCGTGCCCTGCCAGTCTCTCTAACATTTGATCAATAAATGGAAGCGGAAAGTGATCTTTTCTTGTAGCAGTGTTTAGCTTCCTATAATCAATGCACACTCTTCAACTTGTGACTGTTCTGGTGGGGATCAATTCATTGTTTTCATTTCTCACTACCATGATCCCCCATTTCTTTGGCACCACTTGCACCGGACTCACCCATGAACTATTTGAGATGGGGTATATGATTCTAGCATCTAGCAATTTAAGAATCTCTGCTCTGACTACCTCTTTCATAATTGGATTCAGCCTGCGTTGATGTTCTATTGAAGTCTTGAAATTATCCTCCATCAAGATCTTGTGCATGCACATGGTAGGGCTGATTCCCTTTATGTCAGAGATAGTCCACCCCAATGCGGACTTGTGCTGCCGCAGCACTCCCTGAAGTTTCTCCTCCTCTGTTTCATTTAAGGTAGCTGAAACTATTACTGGGAGGGAGTTAGATTCCCCCAAAAAAGCGTACCTCAAATGCTCAGGTAATTGCTTCAATTCGAGTTGAGGAGGCTTCTCGATTGAAGGTAGTATTTTTGGCTTCCCATGGCCTAAGTCTTCAAAATATCTCCTGCCCCCGTATGGCATAGGGGGTGCTGTATCAAGACGGAAAGCATACTCAGCTATGCTATCATTTTCTTCTTCTTTTGTCTCTCCATGAGCCAAACAAGCTTCCAATGGCTCTTCAGGATTGCTCTTTTCAAAGGCTTCTTCAACTAAAGAGTCTACTACATCAATTCTAAGGCAAGTGTTTGCAGTAGTTGCAAATTTTGTGGCCTTGAACACGTTGAAGACTGCCTCTTCATCACCCACGCGCAGTGTCAACTTCCCTTGCTGCACCCGGTTGCCAAGAATGGTCTCCCCAATATGAGAGGAATATCAACATCTTCCTCCATCTCTGGCACAATGAAATCCACAGGGAAGTAGAATTTGTCTACCTTGACTAGCACATCTTCTATTACTCCGTAGGGATATTTGACAGAACGGTCTGCCAGTTGGAGTGTTACACTTGTTGGCTTCACTTCCCCCAAACCTAGTTTCCTGAAAATAGAAAAAGGCATCAAATTAATGCTAGCACCTAGATCGCACAAAGCTTTAACAAATTCAGAACTCCCAATAGTGTAGGGAATAGTAAAACTCCCTGGATCTTTTAATTTCTGAGGTAATTTGTTCTGAATGATGGCACTGCATTCCTCAGTCAAGGCGACGGTTTCATGATCTTCAAGCCGTCTTTTCTTTGATAGAATTTCTTTCAAGAACTTCACATATTATGGCATCTGAGCTAAAGCCTCTGCAAAAGGAATGTTAATATGAATTTTCTTAAAAATTTCAAGGAATTTAGTAAAATTCTTATCTTCTTTGTGCTTCTGTAGCCTTTGCGGAAAAGGTACAGGTGGCACATATGCCTTGACTACTTGGACAGGCGGAAGTGGTTCATACTCTTTTCCTTGTGACGAACTGGTGGTATGGAAGGTGATTCAATGCTTGTTTCATTTGCTTCAGCTTCTTGTTGAAAGTGGTTACTTCCTACAATATTTTCTATTTCTTTTCCACTCCTCAAAGTGATTGCTTTACAATGCTCCTTGGGATTGACCTCCATGTTGCTAGGTAGTGTGCCATGGGCTCTGTTTTGTGTATCTCTAGTTATCTGGCCAATCTGCACCTCAAGCTTTTGAATAGCGGCTTGATTTTGCTGCGCCACATGGTCAATCTTCCCATCCATTTTTTTCATTGCTGCATCTTGTCCATCCATCCTAGAATCAATTTTTGACATGAATTTAACCAGCATGTCTTCTAGGGCTGATTTCCTCTCTTGCTGATTTGTTCCTTGGCTCGGATGAACATTGCCTTGATTATGAAAACCAGGTGGTCCAGGCTTCGCATTGCTATTCTGCTGATTATCTCTCCTTGAGAAATTTGGGTGATTTCTCCATCCAGGATTGTAAGTGCTTGAGTATGGGTTGTTGTATTGCTTGCTGAAGTTTTGCACATATTGTACCTGTTCAGCACCGCTGGTACCTGCAAAAGAAGAATTACCCATTGTGCACTCAGCACTACCATGTGGTCCTCCACAGTTGTCACATCCAGAAGTTGCTGACTGTATGGAATTTACATTCCATTTGTTTATTTGGCTTGACAAAGAAGCAATTTGTGCTTTGAGTGATGTGATTTCGTCAACCTCATAAGCTGTAGCTGACCCAACTGCTTTCTTGTGACATGCTCTCTCATATGCCCACATATAGCTATTTGTGGACATTTCCTCAATTAACTGATGAGCTACGTCAGCTGGCTTGCTCATTAAAGCACCTTGAGCGGATGCATCTAGCATGCTTCGGTTTTGTAGTGTGAGCCCATTGTAGAATGTCTGCACTACAAGCCAATCGGGTAAGCCGTGATGCAAACACTTTCTCAAAGTATCTTTGTATCTCTCCCAGGCTTCATATAACGATTCCATCTCCATTTGGGCAAATAGAGCGATATCGTTTCTAAGCTTTGCAGTTTTCCCTAGTGGAAAATACTTGGCAAGGAAAGCTTGAGCTAGGCCTTCCCATGTAGTGAAAGTGTTCGGTGGCAATGAATTCAACCATAATTTAGCTCTGTCCCTTAATGAAAAAAGAAATATCTGCAGCCGAATTGCATCGTCAGACACCCCATTTTGCTTGAAGGTGTCGCATATTTCCAGAAATCGCTCCAGGTGGCTATTTGGGTCATCAATTGGCATACCCCCAAATTGAACAGTATTTTGTATCATTTGGATGATTGCAGGCTTGATTTCAAAGTTGTTAGCTACAACTGGAGGTCGTCGAATGCTCGACTGATTTCCTACCATGGTAGGAATGGCATAATCTCGCAATGCCTTGGCAATTTATGGAGGTGCTTGTTGCTGCTCATTTTGCTGCTGTTGATGGTCTTCCATTGTAACTTGCTGTCGTGCTTGCCTCACTCTTTGAATAAGTATTCACTCAATTTCTGGATCAAGGGCTTCGAGAGACTCTAAACTACTACTACGTCTTATTTGTCTCATACACAAATAAAAATTCCTACACACAAAAAGAATCACACAAGTAAGAAAACAAAAGTAAAAAGAATTTGAAGAAAATAAAGAAAATACCCAGATTAGTATTAGACTAAGTTGGTATCAATATCAATTATGACTAAACAGTTCCCCGGCAACGGCGCCAAAAACTTGACACTCCTTTTGTGCACCCACAAGTATACGGGGTCGGCTCATGTAATATAGATTTGTGAAGTCCGAATATCGTTCCTACGAGGACGTTTAGAAATTGAGTACTGAAATTTACCAAGCTTAATACTATCTAGATGATCAATTTAATGGTTGTGATTTGTGATTTATATTCTAAATGAATGAAAACTTGAAATTAAAATATCTTTTTATCAATGGAGATGGGAACTAGGGAATCCGATTACACTTACTAATCCTAATGATATGAGATAATCATGTATGGATGTCCAAGTTGATGATTGATGATCATGTTAACAAATTATCCGAAATCCTCTCTCAAGGTAAATCGAACCTATTCAACACATACTAATACCCGATCTCTTGATGAATGCTAAATATACGAGAATGCATTAAATATGGAAACATATTTAGATCAAATAACCTACACCAATATATCTCTATTTGGTTTCTAGGTCATTGTGGCAATTTATCGAACACGTGGTGGGCGTTTCCTTTTGGTACTTAATCCACCACAACAAGATATCGAATATTGGTGATCAATCAATATACAATCAATTAAACATTAAATCAACACTCAATCATATAACTCAAATCACCCAAACATTCATTAATCTCAATCAAAAGTCATAGCAAGTTCCATCATCATCCCTAGTGTAATAAATTAGTTCATCACTAGAAAACAAAAATACATAATATTATAAATCAAGAACAACATGAATAATATAAGATTAAAGGAAAGATTATGATAGAAAAACTCAATGGGGCTTGACTCTCGTCGCAACCGAATCGGTAGAGCTTTTCCGTGCACGAATCCGAATCCTAAGAGCGATTGAAGTCATCCGGAGAATCGATCAAATGGCTAGCTTCCTAGACCCTCTTCTCTCTTCTTCTTCCTTCTTATCTCTATTTTTCTTGTCTTGTTCTGAAAATTCCCGACATCCCCTTTCTCTCTCCTCACTTTCTATTTATAGAAGCACCATGGGTTGCTCGCCATGGTCTCTGCCAAGGATCTCACTCTCACCGCGACCACCTAATCGCGACCTGTGGTCGCGGTGAGCGGTTGCGCTGCTCCATGCCAGAAAATCACGGTTTTGGACCGAGAATTCCAATCTTCGCGCGATTCCGAGAGAAACACCTAAAACCTACAAACACTTAACAAACACATCAAAAGCACCAAAAATACTCAATAATACAATTAAAAGATACGGTTTAAGGGTCGTAATTATATAAAAATAAATGACCGATCAAAAGGTACCCAAAGGAAACACGAGGTGGATTCTTTTATAATCCACAAGAAAACAAAGTGTTTGTATCGCCAACTGCAATGTTTCATGAGGAGGATTATATGAGTAACCATAAACCTCGTAGCAAGATTGCATTAAAGGAGCTAGAACCTAGTACGACCAATGTTCAGTCAACAAGAGTTGTTGACGATGTTATTATTCCACAAACATTTGATAGTCAGATGATTCATAGTCAGGATACACTATAGCCTAGACGTAGGGGAAGGGTTATTCGACAACCTGATTGCTACTTAGGCATTGGAGAGGCACATGGTGTCGATTATGATGATAGTGTGGATGATCCATTGATATTTAGACATGCAATGGAAGATTCTGACAAAGAGGAATGACTTAAAGCCATAAATCTTGAGATGGAGTCCATGTACTCCAACTCAGTCTGGGAACTTGTAGACTTACCAAATGGAATAAAACCCATAGGATGTAAGTGGATCTACAAGCGTAAGAGAGGAGTAGATGGGAAGGTAGAGACCTTCAAGGCAAGGCTAGTGGCTAAGGTTACACCCAGAAGGAAGGCATTGATTATGATGAAACCTTCTCGCTAGTAGCTATATTTAAGTGTATTAGGATACTCTTATTCATAGCGGCCTATTTCGATTACAAAATCTGGCAAATAGACGTCAAGACTGCATTCTTGAATGGCAATCTAGACGAGAGTAGCTATATGATGCAACTAGAGGGATTCGTATCCCAAGATCAAGAGCACAATGTTCACTAACTGCAAAGGTCTATTTATGGATTTAAGCAGGCGTCTAGATCTTGGAACATTAGGTTTGATACTGCGATCAAGACCTATGGTTTTGAGCAGAATGTTGATGAGCTTTGTGTATACAAGCGCATCATTAACAAGAAAGTAATTTTCCTGGTCCTTTACGAAAATGATATCTTATTCATTGAAAATGACGTAGGAAATTGTCAGAAGTAAAGGGTTGGCTTGCTAACCAATTCCAAATGTAAGATTTGGGAGAGGCAAGTTATGTTCTTGGGATCCAATTAATAAGGGATAGTAAGAACAAACTGTTAGCTCTGTCTCAGGCATCGTATATTGACAAGATACTTGTGCAATTCTCTATGCAGAACTCCAAGAAAGGTAGTTTACCTTCAAGGCATGAAGTTCACTTGTCTAAGGAACAGTGTCCTAAGACACCTCAAGAAATTGAAGATATGAGACAGATTCCCTATGCGTTCGCAGTAGGCAGTCTTATGTATGCTATGCTATGCACAAGACCCGACATCTGCTTTACAGCGGGAGTAGCCAGTAGATATCAGTCCAACCCAGGATTGGATCACTGGGTTGCTGTTAATCATATTCTCAAGTATCTTCGGAGAATGAGAAACTATATGCTTGTATATTCTCATTCAAATTTGATTCCATTGGGATATAAAGATTATGACTTTCAGTCATATAAGGATTCAAGGAAATCCACGTCTAGGTCAATACTCACCCTTGGTGGTGTAGCCATAATTTGGAGGAGTATCAAGCAATCTTGCATTGCTGATTCCACCATAGAAGCATAGTATGTAGCAGCTTGTGAAGCAGCTAAGGAGGCTGTTTGGCTCCGAACGTTTTTGAGTGATCTGGAAGTTGTTCCAGATATGGATAGGCCCATAACACTTTATTATGATAATAGTGGAGCTGTGGTTAATTCCAAAGAACCAAAAAGCCATAAAAGAGGGAAGCATATGGAGAGGAAATATCATCTCATCAGAGAGATAGTGCAGCGAGGAGACGTGGTCGTGACGAAGCTTACATCGCAAGATAACTTGGCTGATCCATTTACGATGACCTTGACTGCTAAATTTTTTGAAGGTCACATAAAGAGTCTAGGATTACGAGACATGTCCCATCTGCTTTAGTGCAAGTGGGAGATTGTTGGGATTTATGCTCTAAAGCTTGTAATTGTATATGGTTAAAGACTTAATAAGAATTATTCAGATTATCATTCAAGTTTATAAATGTTTTATATTCAGTAATACATTCGTATTGTGCAAGAATATCCTAGATTGCAAGATGCAATCTCAGGATAAGTATATGATGGTCATTTATAGAAATGATTCATTTTGAGACATGCAATTTAAAGAGTCCATACAGAGCGAACAAAGCTGGGTATTTTATTTGTGATTGATCTACTGCTGTGGTCATTTCTATAAAGTATAGTGGTCTTATCCTAGATCGCTTATGTAGTTGACATGAGAATGGAGGCACCTTATATGATGAGATCATATATGACTGGGCCACGATTTATATAAATCTCTTAACAAGATCCGTTAGTAGATGAGATTCATATATAATCAATAAACGATGGCTATTTATAGGTAATCTTAATTCTAAGTGTCTTGTCGACTCCTTCAGGTTGGATTGTGACTTTTGATTTACATGAGTGAGGTTGATGTGAATATCGACCAATACCTCCGTATCTTGGAGTTGTGGTTTGGCTTATGGCTGGGAAGGTTTGAACATAATAGTGGATTCCACTCCCTCTTGATTGAAGTAGATGAGTAGTTTCCTTAAGGGTTAATTTGGGGCTTAAACGATTATGAGCGCTCTCCTTCTTTTGTGAGGAAGACAGGATTTAAGTATTCATTAGAGAATCAATGGTACTTAAAAGAAAAGATATTTCTAGAGGGGTATAACGGACTTTATGACCCAGCTCTAGTTATGAACTATTTGTGGAGGATCACACTATATGCAATTAGCTATATCAATGGACACCGAGACTTCAGATTGTATAAACATGTCTACAGTTCTGAGAGTGCAGCCTTGGGTTTTTAGTGGAATAACTCCGAGGTTAATAATTGTGAAATATTAATTAAAGAGTTTTAATTAATATTATTAAGTATTATTAGAGTTCAAAACTGTGGGTCCATTAAGTTCCCTTGCTAGCCCTTATGGTTGTTGGTAACGAGGGTCACGGTAGATTAATTGGATAGTCCAATCAATAGTGTTACGAAAGTAATGCTATAAAAATAAAAGAGAATAATTAAATAATGTGATTATTTAATTAATTAAATATTTAATAAAATAATAAAAATTAATAATTATTAATTATTAATTCTATTTATTAAATATGAGGTCATGTGATTAAATAATGACTAGGACAAAAAAAATTAAAATAATTAGATTATTTTAATAGTCCAAAAGATCACAGGTTCAAGTCTTTAGGGAGACCAAAAATAAATCGGATTAAGAATCCTATTTTAACTTGATCAAACTAAAACCCTAAAGAGCTACTATATAAGTGTTATATAGTTAAGAAAAAAAAACCTAACACATAAGTGAGAAACACAAGAGGATTCGGCCACCAAAGAGAGAAGAAAGAAAAAAAAAAGTTTTTTTTTCTGACTCTCCCTATTCTTGCAAGTGCGGCTAGCCATAGGGAGAAAGGGTTCTCTGTTCATTTTTCACGTGACATCCATCTCTTGCCGTGACATGCCCACACACACGTTGTCAGACCGCGGGTCATAGCTCGGAAGATCTGGTGGTATATCGAGGAATCAGAAAAAAGAAAATCAAGAAAAAGGTATGTAGTTCATGAAATCTTTTTCTGCGTATATACATGAACTCGTTCCTGATTGAAAAATAGTTTTTCAATTAAAAGAAATTTTTGAAACCTAATTTCACATGTTATACGATAATCAAACGTTTTCTAAAACTCCTTTAAGTGTACTGGCTTATTACTCTCAAAGTTGGGGGGCTAGGGGGATAAGGATAATGATGAAAGCGACATACAAATACAAACTGGAAATGAAACTGGAAATGAAAATTTTTCAAATTTTTTCCAAGTGTTGGCAACATTCACAAACAAGAAGGTTTTCACCTTCCAACTAGTTAGGTCAACTAAATGAGCTTGCGAACGAGAAGGTCTCTCACCTTCAAACCAGCAAGCTTGCAAGAACTGAGTATATAAATTGGCGAAACCTGCCAACCTGAAAACTCATGACCTATCAAACTAGCGGGGTCAATAGAAATACTTGAGTTAATGAAACTCCCAAAGAGTTGTAAAAATTGACGGAACCCGCTAACTTGAAAGCTCATGAGCTCTCAAACTCGCAGGATCAAACACTCGGGGTGAAAAGCCTCACAAAATAACCTAAGTGTGGAAAATTGGCAGAACTTACAAACTTGAGAGCTCATCAGCTCTTAAACCAGCGAGGTTAATAAAGAAACCCGAGGTGGCGAAGCTCACAAACAAGAAAGTTTACTTTCGAACCCGTGAGGTCGCGATTAATTAAAAGACTTGTAAGTTTTTAGGTTAAAAGTATTTATTTGCAAAGCATTCAGTATTTACTTGAAGTGAGCAAATAAATGAAAAATACTAACTCTTAATAACAAAAACAAGCATTCATTTAATTGAAGCTCTAAACGAGCAGAAATTACATTGAAGCTCTAAACGAGCTAACGTTACATCAAAGCAGCTATAACTAACTAGAAGTACATTGAAGAAGGTGTTACATGTTATAAGTGAATTCTTTGAACATCTTTAAGTTTGTTGGTAGCAATGAATTTTACTTACATAACTATCTCTGAATTATTCTTGATAATGTACTTCTGATCCAAGTTTATTGAAGTGCTTGAAGAACTAAAACTGACAGGCATCTGAAGCTGTCATCACATTCATCGTCCGAAGATAAAGGTCTATATGCTTGGAGAAGCACACATTCCTCATTCAAAGATGAAGGTCTGCATGCTTGGAGAAGCATACATTCCCCACCCCAAGATGAAGGTCTGAACGCTTGGAGGATATGGATGTTGAAGCTTTGAAGAATTAGGCATGGCCAACTGGAGGATCCCTACCTCCTCGAGCAACTTGGTCGCCAACCATAGCTGCGGGATCTGCAGACTCAGAGGTCGCAATACCTTCCTGCTCCCAGTCTCTACCTGCAGAAGGATCCCTAACAGCATCATTAGTGAACTGTTGCGCAACCTTGTTGATCGAATTGTATATGTTATGTTTTTACACCCCTCAGCCCGTGTCTTTTGACATTGTTTTCAAGTAATTTGGTAGGTTTAATGTGTATTTTGAGATTGTGCAGGCCTTAGGTGAATAAAGGGAAAGAAATACTGAAGGGAAGTTGCAAAGTAAAAAGTGACGTTTTCCTCCAGTGAGTGTCGTGATCATGCCTTCGCTACCCAGGGTCGCACCATAAGCGTTGCAAAGGAAGTAGCATTTTGGGACAGAGAGTATCGTGACCCAGTCTTCGCGATTGCGGCTCGCAATGGAGGCTGGCGATGGTAATTCTAGTTTCGCCCAGTAAGTACTGCGACCATCGCTACCTGTGTCGCGACGGTGATGCGGCAGCCCTAATTTCTGCGAGCTATAAAAGAAAAAGAAGAAGAGAAAAGAAGGGTTCGTTCCTGGTATGTCCAGCTGTGCCAAGAAGAGTTCCTAGGCCATTGTTCATCATCAAAACACTCTACAAACACCATTCCACACAAGATTGAAGCGAGTTGCTTGTTGTTCATCGATCATTCATCAGAGGAGACGTAGTTCCAGCCAGACTAAAGTGGAGTTTCTCACCATTAACCTTCGAGAATGGGTTGTATCACAGTCTTTTCTTCTTCTTTTGTATTGATTTGTGTTCTGAGTAGCTAATTTCGTATTTAGGGGGTTAATGGAATAATATTGAATGTTAGGGTTTGTAATTGACTTCGTTATTATTTTTATGTATTATACTCTATTAATATATAATTCTTTTTTATTGCACTACGAAAAGTGTATTGCATGGATTTTGAATTATTATTAATAAGGAAATTGTAACTTGTTATGAGAAACCATTAGGTCATAATTGTTAATATCTTGATTCTAGAGAACAATGACTAGATTAATTAAGGCATAGAAGTGTTTAATTAATCTAGGGATTAGATCTAGTATTGGACTTCTAATTATTTTCACTCTAGGATCAATAGATGAATTTAATTAGAATTAGGAGAAATTAAGCTGAACCTACCTGCGGTTTGCAATTCTACAGCTAGAAACAACTTTTTCAAAAATTGACAACAAACCCCCCTCCAGTTATCTTTGACCGTTAAAAATTGACAGTTGACCAACTTAAACAGTGAAAAGATGAAAATACCCCTAGAAAAAGACAAGGTCAGGGGTATTTTTGTCTTTTTGGATTTTTTAAATTTAATTTTATTAAATAAAAATTAAAGAAATTAAGAAAAAATCTCATCCCTCCATCTTTAAAATAACGGACGGTTAAGATTTATTTAAAACATTAAAATAATAATAATAAAAAAATTAATTAAAAATAAAAAATTAATTATAATTATGTAAATTCATTTTTTAGATTGAATCTCAATCGTCCATCAAGATTAGTGGACGGTGGAGATCCAATCTAAAAAATAGATCTAAATTTTTTTTTTTTGAAAACGAAGAACCCAGATTGGGTTCTTCGGGGAAGAACCCATCTGGGTTCTTCGCCACAGAACCCAGATTGGAGGGTTCTAAGAATTAGAAAAAAAAAAATTGAATAACCCAGTTTCTGGGTTTTTCGAACGAACCCAGAAGGGTTCGATTCGAATTGAACCCTTCTGGGTTCGTTCGACGAACCCAGAAGGGTTCGAATTAGAAAAAAAAAATGAAGAACCCTTATGGGTTCTTCGAACGAACCCAGAAGGTTTCGATTCGAATCGAACCCTTATGGGTTCGTTCGACGAACCCAGAAGGGTTCGAATTAGAAAAAAAAAAATTGAAGACGAAGAACCCAGAAACTGGGTTCTTCGAAGAACCCTTCTGGGTTCTTTGAAAGAACCCAGAAGGGTTCGATTCGAATCGAACCCTTCTGGGTTCGTTCGACGAACCCAGAAAGGTTCGAATTAGTAAAAATTAAAAAAATTAAAAATAAAAAATTTTGAAGAACCCTTCTGGGTTCGTAGAACGAACCCTTGGGTTCTTCGAAGAACCCTCACTGGGTTCTTCGATTTCCCCCAAAAAATTTTTTTTTTTTTTTTTTTTTTTGTGGAGATCCATTTTTCAGATTGGATCTCCACCGTCCACTAATCTTGATGGACGATTGAGATTCAATCTGAAAAATAGATTTATATAATTATAATTAATTTTTTATTTATAATTAATTTTATTATTATTATTATTTTAATTTTTTAAATAAATCTTAACCGTCCGTTATTTTAAAGATGGAGGGATGAGATTTTTTCTTAATTTTTTAATTTTTATTTAATAAAATTAAATTTAAAAAATTTAAAAAGACAAAAATACCCCTGACCTTGTCTTTTTCTAGGGCTATTTTCGTCTTTTCACTGTTTAAGTTGGTCAACTGTCAATTTTTAATGGTCAAAGATAACTGGAGGGGGGTTTGCTGTCAATTTTTGATAAAGTTGTTTCTAGCTGTAGAATTGCAAACCTCAGGTAGGTTCAGCGTAATTTCTCCTTAGAATTATAACATCAATGCATGACCAATATAATTTGATGTGCATTTACTAGGGATAATCTACTTCAAGAATTATTGTGCTTCAATTAGTCAATTGCAATACCCTTATTTATGATTGGTACCATTAAACACCTAATGCTTTCCACCCTTGGCCTAGTTCTCACTTAGTTTATAGTTCTTTTTAGTTTGTTTTACAATTCGACACAATCGACAAATCTGAATTCAATTATGTTTTTGTTCACATCTTTAGATTTAGACTTAGTTAACCACCACATCCTTGTGGATGCGACCCCGTACTCACGGGAAATTATTACTTCGACACATCCTGCACTTGAAATTTATTCCACATGTTGTGAATGTATCACTTGTCCGCTTCAGCTGAAGCCTGCATAGTCTGGAAGCCCTTGACCCACTCATTTATTTCAGAACCAAGGAAGCTGAGGTCGAGTTCACGGTACCGGATCTAGACATTATAGAGGATATCACCGTAGGCTTCATCTTGTATCTCCTCATTGTGCTTCTCTAGGCTTTTATCCTTCTAGGCGAGCTCTTCATCCTTCTTGGCGAGGTCACCTGCTTGCCGTTCAAGTAGCTCATAGTAGTGTTTGAGGTCGACCTTGGCCCTCTCAATTTCATCCTTCAGCCCGAGGATTTGGTCTTTGTACTTGGCCTTGGACATATTCATCTTTTGCTCCATCTTTTTCCTAAGGGCCTGACACCTCTTGGCCTTCTCAGTTAGCTTTTTCTCGAGCTGCGCATTGGTAGTAAACTCGTCCTCATAGGATTGTAGCTTATCAAGAAGCCTCTTAGTGTCCACCTCGTTCTTCTCAGTCTCGAGCAAGTCTTTGTGGGCGAGAAAGGCGGACTGAAAAGAATAAATATAGTAGTCACAAAAAAAAAAAAAAAGAACAGTCATACTTTAGCGAGCCGACACTTACCGTAAGGAAGTAGTAGAGCAGGAAGTGGCGAAGCACCATCCATTGATTCCTTTATATGCCGTCTCATACCCTTTGTAAGGAAGTCTTCAGCGAGAGTTAAAACCCGCTTAAGGAACTCCATCGCGATAGGACTAAGGATCCAATCCAAAGATGATGGGGTAACCTGGAGCGGCATCAAGCTGGATCACCTTGTTGGGCTGCATCCCTTGTTAGGTCGAGTATTTTCTAGGTTAGCTAATTTCGTGCAAAACACTCTTTGGTTGTAATTGTGTTTGGGAGCTTTCATTGAAGGCATCAAGATCATTGATTCATTTGGTAAGTTGCTCTCAATCTTACAAATGTTTTTAGGATCTCACGCACTCACAACATATCAGTCATTATGTTTCTAGGCATCTCATTCATCACTGACATGGTATATGGTGCATAGTTCATTATATTGCATTCATATGTTATGTTCTGCAGATGCATCCTATAGATGGTCCTATATCTCCACCTTCCTATCCAAACTGCAAAGTGTTTTCTTCATGAACGTTGTTGGCCTATGTGTGTACTTACTTCTGTAATTGTTTTAGAATTTTCTGGGTAGTACTTCGCTAGATATTAGATAGCAATCGGACATAGGTCAGTGCTGGAAAAACAGGGGAGACAGTTTTTGTGTGTCATGTATGTGGTCCAATACGTCACCCCTACTGTCCGAATTTTAAATGGTGTTCTTCATGAAGGTTGTTTATATATATGTATACTTTCTTCAGTTATTGTTTCAGAATTTTCTGGGTGGCGCTTCTCTAGATATTAGCTTGAAACCGAACATAGGTCAGTGTAGAAAACTGCACCCGACCCAACATGTGCGCCTGACCCGTTTTGTGTGGCAACCCGACCCGTGGCTTTTCCTATATAAAGGCCACTTCGTCTTTTTCATCCAAAAACTAGAAAGAAAAACCCTAGCAGCTCCCTCTCTTCATGCTCTCTCAAATCTAATCTCTCAAAACTCACTCAATCTCTCTTGTATGTTCATGGAATCAAACTAGAGACTTGTGGTAAGTGTTTTTCTTGTATGTTGAAGTTGTTATTGAATGAGAGTTAGATATTGATTGGATGTTGAAAGCTTGTGGGTTTTGTATTTAATGCATGATAAGGGGTTTAGGAAGTTGAATTAGTACCTAGATAACTTCATATTGTGATTTAGAGTGCATGTCTTGCTTGAATGAATTAAACCTCTATCTCACATGTGTTTAGTAAATTTGTACTAATCTAGGTTGGATCAAGAGTGTTAGTTGTTGTGATAATAATCTGTTTGTTGTTAGAATCACATTCATATAAATTTAAATTCATATGTTGGCTGCCTTATAGAGTTCATGCATTTAATATGTCTGTTTCATGACTTGAAAGTGTTGAATTTGTTGCAAAATTTGTTAGGTCTTGAAATGTGTTTATGCTAAGTGTTATTTAAGTAAATTGTGTGCACTAGTTCACTTAGCATCATAGGTTGTATTGGTCATGCATCCTAATTGTATGTTCATGCATCATTGAACATTTAGACTATAATCCTTTGTGTTGTTGGAAAAGCTTGTGTGACTTTGGTGAAGTCTTGTGAACAAGCTCAAGGTTCGCTTCTTGTGCAAAAGTTGCATTTGTGTGGAATTTCACTAGTTGACTCTTGCGAGACGATAGGTGTAGGCTCACGCCAATAAGAGTGTGAATTCTAGGATAGCTTGCGGATATACGTTTAGTCACCTAGTGGATATTGGGAGATCATTAGGGAAAAGGCTTGCGGGTACACTAGAGCGGGATAGTCCAAGAGGAGTGAGTCCTTATAATTTCAACTTGAGGGTGTACTACATTTATCACTAGTGGATTGTCCGTTAAGTGGCAAAGAGTGGTCCCGTGGTTTTTGATCCCTTGTTGGAAGGGGTTTTCCACGCTAAAATTCTTGTATTGATTTTGTTTATCTTTTTCGTATTTGTTATGTGTTTATAATTGTTAAATTGGTCTAATTAAATTGTTGGTAATCAAAAAAATTGGGTAAGAACCTATTCACCCCCCCTTTTGGTTCATATTAGACCGTTGCACTTAAACTTTCATCCCCCTTTTGACACAGCCTCCCTCCACTAAGCTGCTCCACTCTGCCGAGCTATGTTTTGTGGGAGACCTTTTTCCCCTTGTCTTTGCTATTTACAGGGAGGTGCTGGAAGTGATGGTGGAGGTCCCATTGGAAGTAGGGGTTGGTCGCCCTGGCTAGAGTCCTCTACCTTCGATTTCTTCGTCAGAGGCGAGGTGACGATAGAAGAGGACGCAATAACTCCCCTCTTGCCCGCAGGGCGCTTTATCAAGTCTAGCCTACCCATTTTCTCATGTTGTTTTTATTGCTATTGCTTCTTCTTCTTCTTCATCTTCTTCTTCATTTTCCTCTTCTTCTTCTTCTTTTTCTTCTGCTATTATTGTTGTTGTTGTTGTGGTGGTGGTGGTTGTTGATGCTGTTGTTGGTGACCTTGTCATTTGCGAGCTGGTTTTTGTGTACCCTGCTCGTTAGACTTAGTTTCCTCATCCTCCAAGCTTAGGGTATGCGGTTCTGCGACCTCCTGAATGTCTTGTTCAATGTCGAGTTGCTACACTTCTTTGGGTCAGGTGTATGACCTTATGCTCAGCGAGACCCTTTGAATCCTTCGAGACCAGAGCTTAAAGAGCGTCAAGAACATCCTTCTCCTCCTCAAAAATCTGGGGACTCTTGCCTGTACCACCTGCAAATGAAAAAAAAAAAGAAGTTAGAACAGAGCGAGCATATAGATATGTGAACTAACTCTATTAGTACCCTACGAGCTAAACTTACGAGGCGTCAACACGAAGCTCTTGTTCTTAATGAGCTTAATCCTAAGACCCTTAATAAAGAAGTATGAGGTTTTGTAATTCGCTACGTTCAACTTGGTAACCGAGAGTAGCTCCTTGTATCAAGTAGCTCGCACGAGGAGGAAATGGATCCCATCGTGCGAGGTCCCCTCAGGGGCACCTCTTGGAAGTGGGTTCTTCTTTAAGGAGAAATAGAACCTAATAATGTTATCGCTGGGTGGAGGAACCCCATGCCTCCAAAACATGAGGTAGAGAGAAATCAATTGAGAGTAGGAGTTGGGAGAGAGCTGCATTGGGGCGACATTCAAAAGATTTAGGATATCTATAAGAAAGCTGGGGAATGGGAATCTCAGCTCGACCTGCAGATGTTGCTGGCTTATCGTTATATAGCCTGGGGGAGGGTAAGTGGGCCTATCTGTTATAGTTGGGATGAGTAGCCTATGTCCTTTGGAAAGGTGGAAAGACTTCATGAAGCACCTCAGGTCCCCCACTAATTGTAGAAGGAGCTGATGTGAAGTCCTCGACCTTTGGCTGTGATCTCCTGCGAAGCTCACTCCGTGGAGGATTAGCCGCTATCTCTACACTATCCACGTGCCCCCCTGGTCGCCAGCGACCAGTGCCACCGCGATCATTCCCATGACCTCTCTTTGAGGCGGCCTGGCATCCATTCGACTAGAGGTCGAAGCCTCCATGATTTCTCCTTTAAGCAGCCTGACCTCCATTCGACCAAAGGTCAAAGCCTCTGCAATTTCTCCATCAGGCGGCTTGATGTCCTTTTGACCGGAGGTCGAAACTTTTGAAGCTCGAAATTGCTCATAGTTCTTGATGACATCGCTAAGAACTAGATGAACATCCCCCTCCGAGCCAAAGGATTCATCCCTACCAACTTGGTGCTCGCGACGCTTCTGATTGCTTGAGCTAGACATTTACATCGAAATAAACCTACAAGTTAGTAGGTTATTGAGAACAAGCCTATAGCGACCTAAGATTCGAGTAAGAAGCGCCATTAGGTCGTGGCTATTTTTTAACTCAACGGGAAGAAAAAGAAGAACAAATATTCAAGATACACCATACATACCCATTTTTTAGGTACACTAAAAAAATATCAAGAAAAAGGGAAAGAGACTGTGACCCAAAAGCATAAAAAAGAAAATGGGGGAATTAAGGTAGAAAACTCACCGTAATATCAGCGCATGGTAGTTTGAAATGAGCAGAATTGTTGTGCAATAGCCGAAGAATATCTGTTACGCCAGGAACTGAGTTCTTGAATGCTTCTGATGACTAGAAATTGTGAACGGAGTTCTTGAATTGTTTTTATTTTTGTAAAAATTTGTGTTGTGAGAGGACTGGTGGGAAGTTGCCTTACTTATACCTTAAATCTACAGCCGTTAGATCAAAATAATGATGAGATGGTGGAGATCAACGGCTAGGATGCACTCTTGGAATTGGCGGGGTACTCAAAGGGCGTTGGCTGATGGTATACGTGCATTAAATGCACTTAAAGACGTTACAGTTGACACGATGTCTCCCACTAACTAGAAGGGACACCGCCGCAGTGACCTGGCATGGAGACTTGGCTCAACGACCTAGTACGACAACTCATGGCCTGCCAAAAGCGAACTGCAAATCCTCATCAAGCTCTCAGCTCGTTAAATCCACAGAAACTTGTCACAACTTCTACCATGAGACCATCGATCTAGAAGCTGGGAGGCTAATGTTATGTGCCTAATTTCATTAAGCCCAATGGGCCCAGAAAAGTCAACGAAGCCCATTGGGCACAGAAAGGCCTGGAAGAAACGACGAAGCCCAACGGGGTAGAAAACTGGTAAAGCCCATATAACAAACAAGTCCCAAGGAAGAAAAGTGAAGAAAGGAACCTGGAGCTCTATGCGAGCTCCAACTGTCCATCGACTAGGAAGACCCTGCCATATCATCTCTCATTGCCAGTTTGGCTCCAGCTCGCATAACATCCAACTCGAAGCGTATCTTCCAAATAAGGGAAAATCCCATAGCTATAGGGATTTAATTATATCAGTTGACAGAGTTTGAATTTGTATTAACTTCTTAATTTTCAGTGATTGTATCCTAATTAAACTGTATTAATTAGAGATATTATTTGATTCCTAAAATTAAGGAATTTGATTCCATGTAAACTAGAATGACTCCATCCCTTCACACTATAAAAGGGAAATATCATTACTGTTACAAGGGTTACAATTTTAAAGAGAAAAACACTTAGTGAGAGCTCGAGATTAATACAAGAATAGTGGATGTAAGTATTGTCTTTAGGCCGAACCACTTTAAAAATCTTCTTGTTTGATATTATTTTATTTGCTTGACTACCATACATACTATTAATTTGCGTAAACTGAATTCGTACGTCAATATGTATAATTAATTTATTAAAACTTTCTTTCATCGTGGAGTATCATGGTGGATTTATTTATTTATCTTTAATGTATGCTAATTACCTCGGTTTACACAAGTTACATTTAAAAATATGAGTGGACAAAAGATATATTCTAATGCATCTTTATTCAAGTGGTTAGTGTATCAGCCTTTCACCTTAGTAGTAACGATTTGATTCTTATCATAAATATTTACTAGTATGTACGGGTAGTTTTCTCCCCTTATTATAGAGGTAGATGTTTCCCGTTTTAAAAGTAAATATTCAGGCCACGCGTTTAGTGATTTATCTCGGCATATCCTGACAAATTTATTATTAATTTTATAATCGTACTTAAAAAACAAGTCTAATTACAATGAACAAGGGTTGTTCTCAACTTGCCCATGTCTCTTATCACTTTTTGAATGGCAGAATAGAACCATAAGTATTGATTGTTGTTAGACATCTTTAAATATACGTCAAGTATGTAGCCTTGAGTGTGTATATGGTACCGTGAATCTTTCATTCAAATCACGTCACGTTTATTTTCATATCACATAACGTGATTTAAATGAAAGATGTAAACTACATCCATTGCACAATTTTCTTTCGTTTAATATGTAAAATATTTAAACTTTTGGAAATAGCTCATTTATTCATCTCCTTGCTCTTCCACGGGTTATCATATGAATGAGATCATCTATAAAAGGCTCATTTGTGTGAGAGCTTTCTGCACGATCTGTAGGAGTGGCCATGAGCATTTGGCTGACATTAGTCATTTCTGGTTCAGAATCAGAGACATATGATTGAGGATAAGGAGGACGATGAAAGTCCGGAGACTCTGGTTCAGAAATAAAGAGAGACTTTTTCTAGTATTTGGATTTAGGTTTTGATGAGAAGGGTTGTTTTCCTTGATTTTGTGATTTTTTTTCTTTTATTGGTGTTTGGATGGTTGGTCTTGGATAGGATTTTTCCTAAAGACTTCATAGGTCATCCGAAAAGACTTTGGAATAATCTGTAGGTGAGGAAAGAGAAGCAGGTGAAGAGTCAAACAGAGAATAACCATATGATGGTGATGAAAGAGGCTTTTGTTTCTGTTTGTCAAGATCTCTGTGTATTCTGTCCATCTCAGCATTGAGTTCTTGAATTTCCTTTTCTTTTCACTCAGAACCAAACCTTCTTTTTTGAATCAAAGATTTTAATTCAGAATTAAAAAGAGAGATTCGCTCATGGAGTTCAAGATAGAACTTTCTGAGTGTAGAATCTAGACCAATAATTCTTTCATCCATCTGAGCAGTTTCTCTAAGGCCTTGTCAAGCTTAGAGTCGATGGTCTTCAAGATTCTATTTTGGGATCTGGCATTTTTTGTTTACCAGTTGAGAACTTCTTCAGCTTGGGAGCAGGGTTTTTGTCTTCCATCTGGAAGGATTTCAGAGGGCTGAATAAAAGCACGGGTCGCAATGTTGTGGTCTTTATCTGTGAGACGCTTAAGAAGAGGGAAATCTTTATCATAATCATAAGAGGATGCCATATGGCAAGGAATTGGTTGAAGCGATGGACGCTTGATGAGCTCAGGTTTAGAAGAAGGAGGTGGAAGAAGACATTCTTCTTTAAGGATGCGAAGTGCTTCTTCATATATGTCAAGAGGTTTACGAGGTGTGTGAAGGCCAATCCAAGAAGAGTCTGGATCATCTGGTTTGAATGGTCTTTTGGGTTTAGAACACAAAACCCTAGGCTTCCTTTTTCGTTTGCAAGAACAATTTTTATCACACATGTTAGGGTCAGCATCCCAAATAAAGTGGCCATTGATCTTGGCATTGTAGGTGACAGATCCATCTGAATGGAAAGCATGGACTATAATGTCTTCTTCAAAGGAGACTGGGGTGATCATCATAGACTGAAAAATGGGAGGAGTAGCATCTGATGATTTCTGAGGAAGTTGAAAGGTTGTTTTGACAGATCCATCTGATTGTTTGGTAAATTGAGGTTCTTAGATCTGAACAAAAGACGTGTCCTGGTAAAACTTCTCATAATTGGTCACCTATTCCAAAGGCATAAATGCAATGAGCTTTTCTCGAGCAATTTGTCTGGGGATTTGTGTGATGGTAAGGACTTCATCCTATCTTTCTGTAGTGATGAGGAGGGTATCTGTGGAGGTGCCTAGAAGAGGAAGATCAATATAATGATCTTGTAGTCTGTAAACAAGTTGATGATGAAGGGTTCCCATATAAGAACCAGGGACCATAGAAATTCCAGATATCTGAACTTGGATCTTAAGAAACTTGCAAATATTTGGATCTGCAAGTGGAATGTTGAAATTTGGGTAGAAAGTGAAGCAAACACTGTTGGGATTTATGCCCTGAAGCTTGTAATTGTAAATGGTTAAAGACAATAATAAGAATTATTCAGATTATCATTTAAGTTTATAAAAGTTTTATATTCAGTAATACATTCGTATTATGCAAGAACATCATAGATTGCAAGATGTAATCTCATAATGAGTATATGATAGTCATATACAGAGAGGATTCATTTTGAGACGTGCAATCTAAAGAGTCCGTAGAGAGCGAACAAAGTTGGGTACTTTGTTTGTGATTGATCTACTGTTGCGGTCCATTCTGTAAAGTACGGTGGTCTTATCCTAGACCGCTCATGTAGTTGACATGAGAATGGAGGCATCTTATATGATGAGATCATATAGGACTGGACCATGATTTATATGAATCTCTCACCAAGATTCGTTAGTAGATGAGATTCATATATAATCGATAAACGGTGGCTATTTATAGGTGATTTTAATCCTGAGTGTCTTATCAACTCCTTCAGGTTGGATCATGGCTTTTGATTTACCATGAGTGAGGTTGATGAGAATCTTGAACAATACCTCCATATCTTGGAGTTACGGTTTGGCTTGTGGCTAGGAAGGTTTGAACACAATAGTGGAATCCACTCCTTCTTAATTGAAGTTGATGAGTAGTTCCCTTAAGGGTTGATTCGGCGGTTGAACGATTATGAGCGCTTTCCTTCTTCTGTGAGGAAGACAGGATTTAATTGTTCATTAGAGAATCAATGGTACTTAAAGGGAAAGATATTTCTAGGGGGGTATAACGGACTTTATGACCCAGTTCTAGTTATGAACTATTTGTGGAGGATCACACTATATGCAATTAGCTATATCAATGGACACTGAGACTTCAGATTGTATAAATACGTCTACAGTTCTGAAAGTGCAGCCTCGGGTTTTTAGTGGAATAACTCTGAGGTTAATAATCATGAAATATTAATTAAAGAGTTTTAATTAATATTACTAAGTATTATTGGAGCTCAAAACTGTGGGTCCATTAGGTCCCTTTGCTAGCCCTTATGGTTGTTGGCAACGAGGGTCATGGTAGATTAATTGGATGGTCCAATCAATAGTGTTACGAAAGTAATGCTATAAAAATAAAAGAGAATAATTAAATAATGTGATTATTTAATTAACTAGATATTTAATAAAATAATAGAAATTAATAATTATTAATTATTAATTCTATTTATTAAATATGAGGTCATGTGATTAAATAATGACTAGGATAAAAAAATTAAAAAAATTAGATTATTTTAATAGTCCAAAAGGTCACAGGTTTAAGTCTATAGGGAGACTAAAAATAAATAGGATTGAGAATCCTATTTTGACTTGGTCAAATTAAAACGCTAAAGGACTACTATATAAGTGTTATATAGTTAGGAAAAACCGAACCGAGCACAAATGAAAAAGAAAGAGAATTCGGCCACCAAAGAGAGAAGAAAAACAAAAAGTTTTTTCTGACTCTCCCCTCTTTTGTAGGATTCAGCCGACGTTCTTTTCACGTGACCTCCATCTCTTGCCGTGATGTGCCCACACATACGTTGTTAGACCGCGGGTCATAGCTCGGAAGATCTGGTGGTAGATTGAGGAATCAGAAAAAAGAAAATCAAGAAAAAGGTATGTAGTTTCTAAAGTCTTTTTCTGCGTATATACAGGAACTCGTTCCTGATTGAAAAAGATATTCAATATACGAAAAATTTTTGAAACCCAATTCCGCATATTATACGATAATCAAAATCTTTTCTAAAACTCCTTTCAATTGGTATTAGAGCCTTTGGTTCTAAGTTTTTGTATATACGCAAAAGAAAAAGAAAAACTACATATTTCTTGTTTATTTTTATTTTTCTTTTTGATTCTTGATCTGTGACATATTATTGTGTAGGCACAAATCTAGATTGTATGATTTGTTTTTATTGTTATATAATTTGATTGTATAATTTTAAAAGTGTAGTTGGTCGTTAATTATATGGTGAATGGGTTATAGGATGAATTTTTATTTTTTGGCCAATTGTTTATGGCAAAAAGTTTTTTGCGGATGATTTTTTGCTGATTTTACTGGAAAAATATTATTGAATATTTTTTGGAAAAAGTGAAGAAAATTGGAGTGAAAAACCGTGGGCGAAACGACCCAAGAACGCGCACGAAAGCGCGGCTCACGCCAAGGCCACGCACACCTTGCGTGCATGCGGCTACGCTGTTGGCAGCCGCACTTTCACATGCGTTAGGGTTGTTTAGGGTTTCGTCTTTACCTAGGGTGCATGTTAAGGTAACACGTGGACCTCTGAAAAAGATGTTGACTTTTGACAAAAATCAAGTTTGACTTGATTAAGAAAATGAAGACAAGAAGAATTCAACTCGAAGAAAAACTCTTAAAGACCAAGGAATACCTTGGGAATACAATTGTAATTAGAGTTGTTTAAGTTAGATAACCTATGTCACTCGGTCAATTACGTATGCTTTATTTATTTTCATGTGATGATTATATGGATGTTAAAGTATTGTCATACATATGAATGTCATCTAGATTAGGTGTGCCTACACATGCATAATAATATGTCATGCATAATTGTCATATTATATTGTTTTATTTTAATGTGATTAAAATAGGAAACAATTTCATAAATGACAATTAAATAATCGATTTAGTTTTTAGGAGTAAAAACTTAGTAATATCCATTAATTGACTAATCAACCAATTAAAGAGTTTAATTAAATTGATTAGTTTGGTTCTTACATTAATTAAGATTAATAAGATTAATTACTTAATTAAAAAGAACCAAATAATGAGATTAGTTTTTAGGAGTAAAAACTTGGTAAGTCTCATTAATAACTAATCTATATATTAAAGTGTTTAATTAGATTAGTTAGGTCCATTTAATGTTAGATTTAATTTCATTAAATATTAATGACATAATTGGACCAAATAATGTGATTTAGTTTTAATAGTTAAAACTTAGTAATTTCACATTCAATTTCTAGTTTATTTAAATAGTTTATGTAAATTAGAAATTGAAATAATAAATTATATTTTAAGAGTTAAAATTGAATAATTTATTATAACTGTAAACTTAGATTTTATATTAGCCATAGAATCTAAGTAAAGACTAGAAACATAGAGTTTTAGAAACTCTTAGTTTAAAAAAAATCCTAAATTACAAATAGTGAGTGGGAGAGGGATATATGATATTATATCCCGCAGTCTCGATTGTTAGTTCAACACCGTGAGACTTGAGTGGCGCCTCGTGACAGCTTTGCTTTCGTCCTCCTTACGAAGGGTGTCCACAAGAGTCAAAACCAAGGTTGACTTCCTAACGGATAGGTTTTCAGAATGTATTTTGGGACTGACCTAGCCTACCTAGGCACTCTCAAGTTAAGTTCATGAATTCTGAAATGATGGGTTACACTCATAAAGGACTTAATTAAGTTGTTAATTTATTGTCCTGACTAAATCAAAGCGATGGTTGGATAATATAAGAATAAAGAGTTATTCTGGTGTATTATCCAATTGAGAATGTCTCGATCTAACATACAGGGATTTGACCTAGCCTACTTAGGCACTTACTTGTGGGATGTTGGATTATCGTAGCATAACAACTAATTTTAGGGATTGTTTAGTTCATTAAAATTATGCTCATGCATCATGTATAATTTTATGCTGAACTATAGCATTTGATATGAATGTATGAAATGAATGATATTAATTTAGATTTATGTCTTTAAATATCAGCGTTATCTTCTGCATTATTATTTTCCTCGCAAATGAAACATTAACCGGGATAACTATATTACACGAACGTAATCATGGTCTGCAAAGACCTTAAATTTGTGCTTACGGAGGAATGTCCTCCAGAGCCTGTAACCAACGCAGGACGAGTTACCAAAGGTAAGACTAGCGAAGCAAATGTTGCTGAGCCATCCACTTCTGTTTTCAAGAAGAGGAAGAGGTCTACTGGTAAAGTAAAGGCTAAGCCAAAAATAAAGAGCACTACGACTGACTAAGCAAAAGGAAAAATGTTTCCATTGCAAAGAGGTTAGTCATTGGGAGAGGAACTATCTACAATACCTCGAGCAACTCTCTAATAAAAAGAAAGTGAAAAGTAAATCAGATTTACTTATCATTAAATTTTGTTTAGTGGAAGATGATTCTTCACCTTGAATAGTAGATTCAGGGGCCACTAACTAATTTTGTTCTTTTTTACATTGGAATGATTATTGGCAAAAAGCTGGATGAGGGGTCCTTCACTATACGCGTTGGAACAGGGGATGTCGTTTCAGTACGAGCAGTAGGAGTAGTTAGACTACAGTTTAATAATTGTTTTCTATCATTGAACAATGCCAATTTCATTCCTGGATTTATAAGGAATTTGATTTCTATATCCAAATTACTTGAAACAGTTTCATAAGGTTTCTTTTAAAGATAAATCAGTTATCATTTTAAGAAATGGAATGAATATTTGTTCCGGTACGATAGAAAATAATTTGTATGTTTTAAGACCGTTAATTCATATGTAACATCCCTAATTTCAAATAAATATGAAAAGTATGGTCGAATTAATTTTGAATATGTAAATATTATATTTATAATTTGAGGGGAAAAAGAGAAGAGAAAGAAGAGAAGAAGAAAAAGAGGAAGAAGACGAAGAAGAAGAAAGGAAAAGGAAAAGAGGAAGGAAAAAGAGAAAAGGGTAAAGGAAAAAGGAAAATCCAGAAAAGAAACGTTTGTAAACTGGTATCTAGGTTGGTGTACACTGATTTCTAAAATAGTTATGATTTTCGTTATATGTTTTGAATTGAATTTCCATATTTTTAAATGAGCTTGAAGATTTATTTACAGATTTTATATAATTATACTTCCTTTCCGAATATTGTTCAAAATTGTTTGAAATAATTATGGAATATATGTATATTCGTATCACTGAATCTCTGTGAAATCGTATACTTTCAAACTTGTTTTATGAATATTGTTTGATAGTGAATTTGATCTAAAACCGTGAAATAAAGTTTGTTGATTTTGAAGTACATGAAATAAAATGATATGAAAGTGGAAAATTATGAATTCTGAAACGGCCTTAGGATACTTGGACATAGAAAATGGATATAGGAGGTTGGTATACCAGTTGGGTTATTTCAGCAGTACTACACCGTTATTCCTAGTGATTGTTGTTGCGGGGCAATCTCGGACAATCACACCAATACTAGTGATTGTTGTTGCGGGGCAATCTCGGACAATCACTTCGATACTAGTGACTGTTGTAGCGGGGCAACCCCGGACGTCACACTGATATTACAGAGAATAAACCCATATTTCAGTCCTGATATTATGTTGGTATACCAAAGGGCCAGGATTGAAATGAAATTTGATAAATTGTTTAGAAACGAATTCAGAAAATTGATATTGTATAGTTTAAATTATGAATTGAGTTAAATAGTGAGTTGTTTTTATATTATATCACATTTACATTTTATTATGAAATTTATTTATTGATTTTGATAAATGAGTTTAGTGTACACCCACTAAGCTATATGCTTAGCGCGTTGATTTTATCACGCGTAGGTACCAAGGATATCAGTGGAGATAAAGAAAAAGACTGAAGAGGGGATAGTTGCAGACAGAAATTCAAAGTCACTACATTTTGGGATAGTTATATATGTTTGTATATTATATTCAGCTGCGCATGCATATACAGAAATTTGTAAATGTGACATATAAATATATTCTGTAAATATTTGTTTTATGGGTTATGTTTTTGTTTCCAAAGGTTTGTAAATATTAATTATAAATTGATTTCATTTGGAAATGTTTGGAAAGTCGCACTATATGGCAGGGTGCGCAATTGATTGAAAGTTTGATTTTGAAGTGTTGAAATTATATTGTTTTGGACTTTTGTGGAAAACAGGTTTTAGAAAAATAAGAAAAACAGAGGGAACTCCGTCGAAATTTTTAAAACTGATTTTGATGGGCTCAATAGAAGGGATTTTAAATTATAAAGTATTTGGTTTTCAAATTGTAAATAGAATTAAGAAAAGTTTTGAATACCCGGTAGCGCTTCCTGGGTCGATCCAGACGGGTCAAGTCAGGGGGTGTTACATCATACATCACTGCTTAATACTGAATTGTTTAAAGTTGAAAAACCTAAAACAAATAAACAAAAGATTTCTCCAGCTGATGACACGTATCTGTGGCATCTAAGACTTGGACATATAAACCTTGATAGGATAAACAGACTAGTAAAAAAACGGATCTTTAAGTCAATTAGAGATCGGTACCTTACCTGTCTGTGAATCTTGTCTGGAGGGTAAGATAACCAAGAGACCTTTTACAGGAAAAGGGATTAGAGCCACGCAACCACTTGAGTTTATACATTCAGACGTCTGCTGACTTATGAGTGTTAGAGCTAGAGGTGGTTATGAGTATTATGTCACATTTATTGACGACTACTCCAGATACGCGTATGTTTACCTAATGCAACAAAAGTCCGAAACTTTTGAAAGGTTCAAAGAATTCCGAGCTGAAGTTGAAAATCAATTAGGCAAAACATTCAAATCACTACGATCGGATCGTGGGGGTGAGTATCTCGACCAAGAGTTTGAAGACTACATGGTTGAGCATGGGATAGTATCCCAACTCACAGCTCCAGGTAAACTACAGCAGAATGGTGTTGCGGAGAGGAGAAATAGGACCTTGATGGAAATGGTGAGATCTATGATTAGTTTCTCATCATTACCATATTCCTTTTGGGGATATGCACTACAAACAATGACTTATATACTGAATGTAGTTCCATCCAAATCTGTTCCTAAGACTCCCCTAGAGTTGTGGAATGGTCGTAAAGCTAGTTTACGACATTTTTGCATATTGGGATGTCTAGTACATGTACTGAAGAATAGGAGTGGAAAGTTGGAACCTTATTCACAAGTATGTTTATTTGTAGGGTACCCAAAGGAAACACGAGGTGGATTCTTTTATAATCCATAAGAAAACAAAGTGTTTGTATTGACAAACGCAATGTTTCTTGAGGAGGATTATATGAGTAATCATAAACCTCGTAGTAAGATTGTGTTAAAGGAGCTAGAACCTGGTACGACCAGTGCTCAGTCAACAAGAGTTATAGACGATGTTATAATTCCACAAACATTTGATAGTCAGATAATTCCTAGTCAGGATACACTACCACCAAGGCGTAGTGGAAGGGTTGTTCGACAACCTGATCGCTACTTAGGCATTGGAGAGGCACAATATGTCGTTTCTAATCATAGTGTGGATGATCCATTGACATTTAGGCATGCAATGGAAGATTCTGACAAAGAGGAATGGCTTAAAGCCATGAATCTCGAGATGGAGTTCATGTACTCCAACTCAGTTTGGGAACTTGTAGACTTACCAGATGGGATAAAACCTATAGGATGTAAGTGGATCTGCAAGCATAAGAGAGGAGTAGACGGGAAGGTAAAGACCTTCAAGGCAAGGCTAGTGGCTAAGGGTTACACCCAGAAGGAAGGCATTGATTATAATGAAACCTTCTCACCAGTAGCTATGTTTAAGTCTATTAAGATACTCTTATCCATAGCTGCTTATTTTGATTACGAAATCTGGCAAATGGACGTCAAGACTGCATTCTTGAATGGCAATCTAGACGAAAGCATCTATATGATACAACCAGAGGGATTCGTATTCCAAGATCAAGAGTAAAAAGTTTGCAAACTGCAAAGGTCCATTTATGGACTTAAACAGGCGTCTAGATCTTGGAACATTAGGTTTGATACTGCGATCAAGACCTATGGTTTTGAGCAGAACGTTGATGAGCCTTGTGTATACAAGTGCATCATTGACAAGAAAGTAGTTTTCCTGGTCCTTTACATAGATGACATCTTAGTCATTGGGAATGACGTAGGAACATTGTCAGAGGTAAAGGGTTGGCTTGCTAACCAATTCCAAATGAAAGATTTGGGAGAGACAAGTTATATTCTTGGGATCCAATTGATAGGGGATCGTAAGAACAAATTGTTAGCATTGTCTCAAGCATCGTATATCGACAAGATACTTGTGCGATTCTCCATGCAGAACTCCAAGAAAGGTAGTTTACCTTCAAAACATGGAGTTCACTTGTCTAAGGAACAGTGTCCTAAGACACCTCAAGAAATTGAGAATATAAGACAGATTTCCTATGCGACTGTGGTAGGCAGTCTTATGTATGCTATGCTATGCATAAGACCCGACATCTGCTTCGCAGTAGGAGTAGTCGGCAGATATCAGTCCAACCCATGATTGGGTTATTGGGTTGCTGTTAAGCATATTTTCAAGTATCTTCAGAGAACGAGAAACTATATGTTTGTATATTTCCATCCAAATTTGATTCCATTGGGATATACAGATTCTGACTTTCAGTCAAACAAGGATTCAAGGAAATCCACGTCTGAGTCAGTATTCACCTTTAGTGGTAGAGCCATAATTTGGAGGAGTATCAACCAATCTTGCATTGCTGATTCTACCATGGAAGCCGAGTATGTAGCAGCTTGTGAAGCAGCTAAGGAGGTTGTTTGGCTTCGAAAGTTTTTGAGTAATCTGGAAGTTGTTCCAGATCTGGATAGGCCCATGACACTTTATTGTGATAATAGTGAAGCTGTGGCCAATTCCAAATAACTAAGAAGCCACAAAAGAGGGAAGCATAAAGAGAGGAAATATAATCTCATCAGACAGATAGTACAGCGAGTAAACGTGGTTGTAACGAAGATTGCATTGCAAGATAACTTGGTTGATCCATTTACAAAGACCTTGACGGCTAAAGTATTTGAAGGTCACCTAGAGGGTCTAGGATTACGAGACATGTCCCATCTGCTTTGGTGCAAGTGGGAGATTGTTGGGATTTATACCCTAAAGCTTGTAATTGTAAATGGTTAAAGACAATAATAAGAATTATTCAGATTATCATTCAAGTTTATAAAAGTTTTATATTCAGTAATATATTCGTATTGTGCAAAAACATTCTAGATTGCAAGATGTAATATCATAATGAGTATATGATGGTCATATACAGAGAGGATTCATTTTGAGACGTGCAATCTAAAGAGTCCGTAGAGAGCGAACAAAGTTGGGTACTTTGTTTGTGATTGATCTACTGTTGCGGTCCATTCTGTAAAGTACGGTGGTCTTATCCTAGACCGCTCATGTAGTTGACATGAGAATGGAGGCATCTTATATGATGAGATCATATAGGACTGGGCCATGATTTATATGAATCTCTGACCAAGATCCATTAGTAGATGAGATTCATATATAATCGATAAACGATAGCTATTTATAGGTGATCTTAATCCTGAGTGTCTTATCGACTCCTTCAGGTTGGATCGTGGCTTTTGATTTACCATGAGTGAGGTTGATGAGAATCTCGATCAATACCTCCGTATCTTGGAGTTGCGGTTTGGCTTGTGGCTGGGAAGGTTTGAACACAATAGTGGAATCCACTCCTTCTTGATTAAAGTGGATGAGTAGTTCCCTTAAGGGTTGATTCAAGGCTTGAAAGATTATGAGCGCTCTCCTTCTTCCGTGAGGAAGACAAGATTTAATTGTTCATTAGAGAATCAATGGTACTTAAGGGAAAAGATATTTCTAGAGGGGTATAACAGATTTTATGACACAACTCTAGTTATGAACTATTTGTGGAGGATCACACTATATGCAATTAGCTATATCAATGGACACTGAGACTTTAGATTGTATAAACACGTCTACAGTTATGAGAGTGCAGCCTCGGATTTTTAGTGGAATAACTCCGAGGTTAATAATCATGAAATATTAATTAAAGAGTTTTAATTAATATTACTAAGTATTATTGGAGCTCAAAACTGTGGGTCTATTAGGTCCCCTTGCTAGCCCTTATGGTTGTTGGTAACGAGGGTCACGGTAGATTAATTGGATGGTCCAATCAATAGTATTACGAAAGTTATACGATAAAAATAAAGGAGAACAATTAAATAATATGATTATTTAATTAATTAAATATTTAATAAAATAATAGAAAATAATAATTATTAATTATTAATTCTATTTATTAAATATGAGGTCATGTGATTAAATAATGACTAGGATAAAAGAATTAAAATAATTAGATTATTTTAATAGTTCAAAAGGTCACAGGTTCAAGTCTTTAGGGAGACTAAAAATAAATAGGATTTAGAATCCTATTTTGACTTGGTCAAATTAAAACTCTAAAGGACTACTATATAAGTGTTATATGGTTAGGAAAAACCGAACCGAGCACAAGTGAAAAAGAAAGAGAATTCGGCCACCAAAGAGAGAAGAAAAAAAAAAGTTTTTCTGACTCTCCCTTATTTTGCAGAATTCGGTCGACGTTCTTTTCACATGACCTCCATCTCTTGACGTGATGTGCCCACACACACATTGTTAGACCGCGGGTCATAGCTCGGAATATCTGGTGGTAGATCGAGGAATCAGAAAAAAGAAAATCAAGAAAAAGGTATGTAGTTTCTAAAGTCTTTTTCTGCGTATATACAGGAACTCGTTCCTGATTGAAAAAGGTTTTCAATATGAGAAAAATTTTGAAACCCAATTCCGCATGTTATACGATAATCAAAATCTTTTCTAAAACTCCCTTCAAACACTGCCTGCATGGAGGGTGGTGATGGAGGTGCCTATAACAGCTTGGTCGTATTCGCTGTAGATAGAATTTAACAGAGCAAGTCGAGCAGTAACTGTTAGACCTTTCTACCATGGAGAGTCAGAATAATACGGATAGCACCTAAGTGAAGATGTAAATACCCTTCTTGAATCCATCTGGAGACCATGTGTTGATCTAGAGCAAGATCAACATATTGTTCTGCTGCTGTGGCTAGGATAAGGCAATTGTCAAGACTAGTTGACTGGACATACTCCTTGACAGGAAGTCTTGGAGTACTGATAAGTCGCTGGATAGATCTTTTGAAACTTTTGTGTCTTTTAAAGACATTGTAAGGGCTAACAAGTGGTAGATCTGTTTCATTAATCTAAGCTTCTTCTGGAATATAAGTATATTCCACAAGATTTGTAATCTTAGAAAAAATAGTTCTTTTAACGGTGGAAGGCAAGGATACTGAGGAAGAAAGTTGGTTTGGTGTGGAAGTAGAGGAAGAAGGAGTTGTGAAATTTGAAGTTGGAACAATATTGGAAGTGTTTGAAGACATGATCTTTGGAGATTTTTCCTTACTACCACTAAGTTTGCTTCTATCTTATTACATAATCCATAAAACCTTTAAGTACATGGCGTTGTTATATAAGACTAGAGTTTCCTCCTCAAGCAGCAGACAAAGCCACTAATAGGCCTTGGTTTTCCTTTGAAGGAAAAGACCCCAAAGACTGGCGACAGAAGATTCACGAATTTGGTGCATGAATTGATCTTCAAATAACGAAGTCCAATCGAACACTCGAAGATATCCTTCGTTAATTTACTTCCCACTTCACCGGTATTCTCAGAGAATTGTTTCAAAGTCTTGGTGAATACAGGCAGCTACAAGTTGTCCGTATGACTAAGTTCTTGGCCTACTTTTTGTCATCTTTATTGGTGATGCTCAATTGCTTGAAAAACAGGCCAGACAAGATTTCTTTGACATGAAATGCTGTTCTCTTAAAGAAAAGGCTTAGATCACCATTACAAGAAAATGTCTGAGAGATACTACATGCTTAATGGTTACAATGATGAATCATTAAGACAGGTCTATATCAACTCTCTCCCAGAAGAATTACAATCTGAACTCTAAAGACAGATCGTTTCTACATGAAGGAATCTATCTTATATTACCATGGGAGAAATCCACTAGATGGCCCTTGCCTCTTTAGAAAAGATCTGTGATACACATAAACTTTTCTCCAAAATGCTTCAAAATAAGAAGAAGTTTGAGAAGGTTTGCCAAAAACCCCATCTTCAAATCAAGTGCAAGCCTGATAAGTGTTCTTACCGAACAAAGAAGAAGAAGCATTTCCTGCCTAAAGAATGTCGAACGAATCGCAGATTTAGATACTTCAGAAAGAAGAAACGACGCGATTCTAGAAAATCTGACAGATGTTATATTTGTAAGAAAAAAGGATATTTTGCCAAACAATGTCCTAGCAAAACCAAACAGTCAGCCAAAATGATTCAACAAATTCAGTCTTCTGAACCAACTCTTGACTCAGATGCAGACATTGAGTCCCCCTGTATTCAAAACAATCTGAGATGGATAATGATACTGCCTTCACTCTTCCTGAGTCTGAACCAGAATCTGTTTCATCTGCCTCAAACACAGAAAATTCTGATTCCTCAGGGTTCTCTATTTTCCAGCTCCAACTGTTCCAGTTACAGTCACACATACTATCTAGTCCAGCAATTCAGAGCCCACATGTTCAGGCCCAAATTCTCCTAGATAAGTATGACAAGCCCATTAACGTTGTGGCCTATATTGATACTAGAGCCTATAAGTCCATGTTGGACTCAAAGGTCCTTCCTCCACAATACTGAACTAATCACATCCAACACTTCAAAGCTGCTAATGGTGAACTCTTCACCACGAAGCTTATTACTAAGAAGAAGATAAGTGTCAAATTCTTCCCTGGATGTATTATATGGAGCAAATTCATTGGCAATCCTTTACCAGAAAAGGATTTACTCTTAGGATGAGATGCATACTGTCAGTTTAATAAACTTAGTATTCTTCCAAATGGGATTAGATACAAAGGGGATTTCAAACCGTTCACCACAAATTTGAAAATCTTTTCCCTCCAAGACAGTCCACCATCTTTTGAAGCCTTTAAACACACCTTTCTGTCTTACTGTGCAGACAACCATGCTCTGTTCAAACATCCTAATCCACCGTGGCATAATCCTGACTTCTTTATTAAACTTCCTTTTAAGCTCAATGAGAATGTTAACCCCACCAAAGCCTCTCACCCTAGCATGTGACCTTCAAACCTTCAACTGACCCAACAAGAGTGTGAAACTCTCTTACAACAAAGCGTCATTGAACCCACTACTTCTCCATAGGCTTGCCAAACCTTTTATGTTGAAAAACAATCTGAAAAGATTAGAGGAAAAAAGAGACTTGTTATTGATTACAAACCCTTAAACAAATTTCTTCAAGATGACAAGTTTCCTTTGCCCAAAACCTCTACTCTTTTAGTTCACCTAGCCAAAGCCAAATTATTTTTCAAAGTTTGATCCTAAAGGTGCTTTTTGGAAACTAGGTATTTGATCGATCAATATTTGTTACATATTTACGACCCTTAGACCTTATCTTTTGATTGTATTTTGAGTGAATTGGGCGCTTTTGATGTGTTTGTTGAGCATGTACAGGCCATTGGGAAATATTAGGGATGACATAACAAAGTTGGAAGAATTGAAGAATTCTCACTGCAAACTAGTCGTGTTTCGGAGGTTGGCATATATTCTATAGGATGAACTGGGTTTCTAACTTTATATGCATGGAAAGATATAGGTGTATACTTTCCCATGCATTTTACGGTTCGTGATTTGGAGTTTTCTAGAAGAAGTTATGCTCGTTTTCGTAACAGTGCGCAATGCTGAAATTTGGAGCAGGGAGTATCGCGACATCAATTTTCTGGCAGTGTGTACCGCGACCAAAGTGTCGCGACCGTTGGTCGCAACCCACGGTCGCGATGGCAGCGCGAAATCCCTAATTTCCAGCTCCTATAAGAAGAAAAATGCAAGAGAAAGAGGGTAGCTCGCCTAGGAAAAAAAGGAGCAGCTCTTGGCTGCCTCCAATGGTGGATTTCCACCATTCTTTCACCTCCTCATCACCACACATCATCTCCAAACATCATTCAGAGGCTAAATACTCGGATTTAATCGATTGTTCATCAAAGAAGACGAAGATCGAAAGCGGAGAAGTTCCAGCCGGACCAAAGCGGGATTTCGATTCTTGAGAGCTTCGATGGGTTGTATTTCATATCATTATTCTTCCTTTGATTGTTCATTGATAATTATGAGTAGTTAGAACTCTTGTTAGGTAGTTTTCGGAACTATGAACGGATTCGGATTTATTGACTATGAATATATTTTGTATATTATTTCATGATATTGTTTTTGAGATTATTTGAACATTATCTTATTGTGTTTGATTTATGGTGTTTTGCGATTGCGAAAGTAGATTGCATGCCCCGTGATGAGAATCGATTTGATATTTACTGTAAGAGATTATATTGATTTTGAGCGTATTTTATATTATTACTTTGTGTTTGATTTATGGTGTTTTGCAATTGCGCAAGTATATTGCATGCCCTGTGATGAGAACCAATTTAATATTTATTGTAATATTATATGAGAAATCATTGAAATTGCAATCGAGCTTAATTGACTCTAAAATCAATACTAGGTTAGTTTCGATAAGAAATTACTTAATTAACCTAGGCATTAGATTAACTATGGTTTTCGGTTAATTGCACTCTAGGACCACTAGTGTGGTTAACCGAGTTCACATACCATACCATTGCGGGAGCAATACAATGTGGTGTGACCTTAGTTAAATTATTCTTATCATGTTAATAACGTGCTTCATAATAGTCAATATATTTCCTTATTCGGAATTGGAACCGTGAGACCACCTAGCATTATCTTCCATTTAATCCGTCTCGCTTTATTTATCGTTTTAGTTAGTTAATTTAGTTTATAAAACAAAAACCCAAAACAACTTGATTTATTTTACCGCACTAGTATAATCTCCAGTTTTAGAATTAGCACCATCACTTCCTTGTGGATTCGACTCCGTACTCACGGAAATTTATTACTTCGACACATCCTGCACTTGGGATTTATTCCCACGCGTTTGAGCGTGTCAAGTTTTTGGCGCCGTTGCCGGGGAAGTGGTTTCGGTTGCTAGTTCTAAAATTAGAGATTTCTTTTTCTTAGATTTTTCTGTTGCTTTTATTTTTGAGTTTTTGTTTAGTTCGTTGTTATTTTAATTTTTCTTTGTTGTTATTTATCTTTCTAGGTACTTGAGAGTTGAGCATGCATGAGCAGATTGCATACCATGCTGCAGATGGTATATGGGATGTGTTCTGATACTTAGCTCGAGTACGACGTCTTACCTAGACGTTAAATAAAGCACTAGGAGGGAGGTAACCTTTATTTTTGTTGATTTCTATTTCTTTTTGTTTTTCATTTGTGTCTATATCATTTTCATTCAATTTCACTTTGCCAATAGAAGTGTTATGCCTTGTGTTGAGAAAACGAAGTATGGGGGAGTGAGGTTGGATGAAATGATAGTTGTGGATATTTAGGATTGTTAGTTGTGGATACTAGGACTGTTGTTCTGTGTTCATGTTTTATGCATTTTTATTGTTTCCTTTGAATCCAGGATTTTAAACATTGAGGACAATGTTTATCTTAGGTTTGGGGGTATTTTCTATTTTTGTCTTTTGTGTGTTTTTATGTATTGTTGGTGTATATAGGCTGGAAACCTAGACTTTCCTCATACGCACTGTGTTTGGAAGACTTAGGCATAACAATGCCACGTACACCAGTTTTGAGTCTTTTATTGTATTTTTCATGTTTTGTTTTATTTGTTTTAGGATAGCAAATCATATGCATGCTTTACAGATAATTGGGTAATAATATGTAAATGCTTAGGTCATTTGAGTGTACAAAGTTGTTAACTAGAATAATGTCGGTAGTGTCTTTGCATCTAAACATATAAGTCTGACATCTTTGCATTGTAGTATGTGAAAACTTCCAATTAGTAGTCCTGATTAATAGTGGAGACTACCCTTTGTGAGATTTTGAGCTTATCGCGTATTCATTCTGAGGGAATTTTTGTTTCTACTCTTAAACACTTTCTTGAGCTTTATTGTCAGTAGATTGATCTCTATAGGTTTGCATTGGATGTTAATGAACTGCATTATAAAAATCTTGTATGTATGTTTTGAATGTTCAGTTGAGTAGATTTTGGAGATATGATCCAGGCATTGTGTATGAACTCCTAAATAGCTTGATTTCCTGTCCTTCAATTGTGTGCTTCCTATCCCATTCGCGGCCAAACACTCGCATATTAGCATTTTATTGTATGAACTACATATCCAAAAATCCTAGCCGAAATTGTAAGACGTTACCTTTGACGCTTGGAAACTAGAGACAATTAAAGAGGGAATGTGTAAGTGTTGAGTGAGAAAAAGAAGTGGAGTAGAAAAGATGAAATGGATGTGGAAATGTGCAGAAAAGTAAAAAATAATAGCCAACAGAAAATAAAGAAATATATATATGAAAAGAGTTGGCTAAATGAGAAAAGAAGTATGATGCACAAAGTAAAAATTGAAAAAAAAAAATGGTTTGAAAAGAGGTTGAAAGAGAAAGGCGAGAAAAAGATTTGGAAGAAAAGTTGAATGAATTTGGTAGTCGTGAGAGAAAATGCACAAATTGAAAATCTTAGGAAGTCTCTCAATAGGTTTCCAAGTAAGTTGAACCCGATTTCCATTCTTTTTTAGCCAATCACCCCAAAGCCCCATTACAACCTGAAAAAGTCCTGTTGATCTCCTTAGGAAGCTTAATTGTAATATTTGACATGTATGTATACTGATTTTTCTATTTTTAGCATTTGATATCTTTCATGAGGTCCTTTGCTTAATTTTTGTGTTCTTTCTAATTATTGATGCATACGACACATTTTGAAATTCTTTACTCATAAATTCCAGTCGTATGCAGTTGAAAGTGTGATTGCCTAGGTTCTGAGTGTCATTGAGTGAAAACTGGTGAGACTAGAGTCGAGGCGAATTACATCAGTGGTTTATTGGTATGGAAGGATTCACTATTATAAATGCGTTGCATGTCAGTGTCATGTATGATATAGGGTGTATTAGACTAATTGACAGCATTTTGGATTTCTGATTTTGTGCTATTCTTATGCATTTGTATTTGTGTATATACTTAATTTGATGTTTAGCTTTGTATGTGGTTAGCTTAGGATGTTTGTGGGTATCGTAGCTGGTAAACCCTCACGAGACTATAACTCGTCCACTAGGGCCACCTAGGGGTTTAAAGGCTTGTGGCACATGCTAAGTGCCATCGTTTCATCCTACGAAAATGGATATAGCTTAGTTTGTTTTTGTTTGTTAAATTTTAGTTTTGTTTTTGTTTTGCTTTTCGTTGTGGTATGTGCCAATTTGCTTGAGGACAAGCAAAAGATAGGTTTGGGGGTATTTGATCGATCAATATTTGTTACATATTTATGACCCTTAGACCTTATCTTTTGATTGTATTTTGAGTGAATTGGGCGCTTTTGATGTGTTTGTTGAGCATGTGCAGGCCATTGGGAAATATTAGGGATGACATAACAAAGTTGGAAGAATTGAAGAATTCTCACTGCAAACTGGTCGTGTTTCGGAGGTTGGCATATATTCTATAGGATGAACTGGGTTTCGAACTTTATATGTATGGAAAGATATAGGTGTATACTTTCCCATGCATTTTACGGTTCGTGATTGGAGTTTTCTAGAAGAAGTTATGCTCGTTTTCGTAACAGTACGCAATGCTGAAATTTGGAGCAGGGAGTATCGCGACCGTTGGTTGCGATACGCCGGTCGCGACGATACATCAATTTTCTGGCAGTGTGTACCGCGACCAAAGTGTCGCGACCCACGGTCGCGATGGCAGCGCGAAATCCCTAATTTCCAGCGCCTATAAGAAGAAAAATGCAAGAGAAAGAGGGTAGCTCGCCTAGGAAAAAAAGGAGCAGCTCTTGGCTGCCTCCAATGGTGGATTTCCACCATTCTTTCACCTCCTCATCACCACACATCATCTCCAAACATCATTCAGAGGCTAAATACTCGGATTTAATCGATTGTTCATCAAAGAAGACGAAGATCGAAAGCGGAGAAGTTCCAGCCGGACCAAAGCGGGATTTCGACTCTTGAGAGCTTCGATGGGTTGTATTTCATATCATTATTCTTCCTTTGATTGTTCATTGATAATTATGAGTAGTTAGAACTCTTGTTAGGTAGTTTTCGGAACTATGAATGGATTCGGATTTATTGACTATGAATATATTTTGTATATTATTTCATGATATTGTTTTTGAGATTATTTGAACATTATCTTATTGTGTTTGATTTATGGTGTTTTGCGATTGCGAAAGTAGATTGCATGCCCCATGATGAGAACCGATTTGATATTTACTGTAAGAGATTATATTGATTTTGAGCGTATTTTATATTATTACTTTGTGTTTGATTTATGGTGTTTTGCGATTGCGCAAGTATATTGCATGCCCTGTGATGAGAACCGATTTAATATTTATTGTAATATTATATGAGAAATCATTGAAATTGCAATCAAGCTTAATTGACTCTAAAATCAATACTAGGTTAGTTTTGATAAGAAATTACTTAATTAACCTAGGCATTAGATTAACTATGGTTTTCGATTAATTGCACTCTAGGACCACTAGGTGTGGTTAACCGAATTCACATACCATACCATTGCGGGAGCAATACAATGTGGTGTGGCCTTAGTTAAATTATTCTTATCATGTTAATAACGTGCTTCATAATAGTCAATATATTTCCTTATTCGGAATTGGAACCGTGAGACCACCTAGCATTATCTTCCATTTAATCCGTCTCGCTTTCTTTATCGTTTTAGTTAGTTAATTTAGTTTATAAAACAAAAACCCAAAACAACTTGATTTATTTTACCGCACTAGTATAATCTCCAGTTTTAGAATTAGCACCATCACTTCCTTGTGGATTCGACTCCGTACTCACGGAAATTTATTACTTCGACACATCCTGCACTTGGGATTTATTCCCACGCGTTTGAGCGTGTCAGTATTCACCCATCAGATCGTCCCAAAACAGCTTTTTGCATTCCAAATGCTCAGTATCAATAGAAGGTTTTACCCTTCGGCTTAAAAACAGCCCCATCATTGTTCCAGAAGGCCATGACTCGCATTTTTCACCCTATCCTTCACAGTACTTTAGTGTACATTGATGATATCCTCTTGTTTAGCTCAACAGAAGAGGAATATTGTTCTCTCCTTTCTCAATTTTGTGACATCATCAAGCAGTATAACATTATGCTATCTGAGAAGAAAAGTTTCATTGCTCAGCATGATATTGATTTTCTTGGCATGCACGTGTCACATGACATGTTTTCTCCTGGCCCACATTTGGCTCAAGAACTTCTCAAATTCCCTGATGAACACTTGTCACGAGAACAAATTCAACAGTTCATTGGAACAGTCAATTACATCCGTGACTTCATTCCACATGCTGCCAAGTATACTACTCATCTTTCTCGACTTTTAAGAAAGAATCCTCACCTCTGGGGCCCAGAACAAACCTAAGCTGTGCAACAACTCAAAAAGTTGCTCAACAACCGCCCCCACTCTATATTCCCTCTGACGGAATTCGCATCCTCCAAACTAATGCCTCCGATCTCTATTGGGAAGCATTGCTCCTTAAAGAAAAAGACAAGAAAAGACACTAATGTGCTCATGCTAGTGGCACTTTTAAGCCATCTCAACAGCACTATTCTACAATCTACAAGGAGATTCTTGTTGTTAAATATGGCATCAAAAAATTTGATTTTTATCTCAGAGGACATTCATTCAAATTAGAAATGGACAACTCCTCCTTTTCATATGTCTTTGAGTTCAAAAACAAGGTCCCCCCTAATCCTTTGTTACTTAGACTCAAGTCATGGTTTGAACGCTATGACTTCCAAATCTCAAATATAAAAGAATCCCAGAACTTTATCCCTGATATGCTCTCACGACCAAAACCAACACAACTCATCACCCCTTTAATAGCCATTCCTCTTGTCTACACATTCTCCTCCATAATGGCTTTATCATCCAAACCCTCATCTTCCTATATCTTGCTTTCATAGAAAACCTCTCAGCAAAACAAACACTTTTCTTCCCTCCAGAGTTTACACAGAAATTTCCTCTCAAGAGTCAACCAACTTCTCAAGGAGTCAAACACTTTGCCACACAATACCTCTACTACTATCTTTCTCGCCTACAAGACCATGATCACTATGATCATCGCATCTCCAGAAAAGATAAACCATTTCTTAACCTTTTCCTGCTTTGTCTTTACTGTTGATTCCATTTCTTAATCAAAAATAGATCTTCACTAGTACTTTTCTTCACCTACTTGTGTTCCATTCTCGGGTAATTATTGGTTGTTTTAAATGTTTTTATTCAAGTGTGCAGGTAATAAGAGTTTGTGCATAATTGAAGAGTCTTGGTGGATTAAAATAAAGATGTGGGCGCCGCCTATAAACAGTACTATAATGTGAATAGTGCATAATGAACAGCACCGTACACAAAAACAATGAACAGTACCTGGCGGGGCCGCTTGGTAGGTCCCGCTCGTGAACAGTACCGTACACATCAGTAGTGACGTATGCGTTAACAGCACCCCCGATGAACAGTACCCAAGATTTTCTTATAAATACCCTCTTTCCTTTATTTAAAAGATGGAGAATTTTTAGAGAATAGAAGAGAGAGAGAGAGAGAGAGAGAAGAAGGAAAAAGAAGAGAGAAGAAGGCCTAGGAGACTAGCCATCGGATCGATTCTCCGGACAACTTTAATCGCTCATAGGACTTGGATTTGTGCACGGAGAAGATAAGTCGAGTCGGTTTCAGACGAGAGTCTAGCCGTCTAGAGTTTTTCTATCACACTCTTTTCCTTAATCCTATTTTATTCATGATATTCTTGATAAAAAATACTATGTATTCTTATTTCCTAGTTATGAACTAATTTCCCATATTAAGGATGATAATGGAACTTAATATGAATTTTGATTGAGATTAATAAATACTTGGATAATTTGAGTTATTTGATTGAGTGTTGATTTAATGCTTCATTGATTGTATATTGCTTGATCATCAATATTCAATATCTTGTTGTTGTGGATTAAGTACCGAGAGGAGACGCCCACAACGTGTTCGATAAATTGATACCATAGCCTAGGAACCAAATAGAGATATATTGGTGTAGGTTATGTGATCTAATATGTTTCCATGTTTATTGCATTCTCATATATTTGACATTCATCGAGAGATAGGGTGTTAGTGTGTGTTGAATAGGTTCGATTTGCCTTGCGAGAGGATTTCAGATAGCTAGATAACATGATCATCAATCATCGGCTTGAACATCCATGCATAATTATCTTATATCATTAGGATTAGTTAGTAAAATCGGATTCCCTAGTTCCCTTTACCATTGATAAGAAAACCTTTTAATTTCTAATTTTATAGTTCACTTAGGTTATAAATTACAAATCACAACCATTGAATTAGTTTTCTAGATAGCATTAGACTTGGTTAATCTCAGTATTCAACCTCTAATCGTCCTCGTGGGAACGATAATCGGAACTCACAATTCTGTATTACTTGTGCCGACCCTGTATACTTGTGGGTACACAAAAGGCGTACCAAGTTTTTGGCGCCGTTGTCGGGGACGGTTCAGTCATAGTTGATATTGATACCGATTTAGTCTAGTACTAATCTGGAAATTTTATTTTATTTTGTTTTATTCTTTTTCCAATTGTTTTCTTATTTGTTTTATCCTTTGTATTTGCGAGTTGTTCTATCTGTGTATGAGACTTACGAGACGCACTAATTTAGAGCATCTCGAAACCTTTGACCCAGAAATCGAACGAACGCTTATTCAGAGAGTAAGACAAGTAAGACAGCAAGCTGCCATGGATGACCAACTGCAGCAACCAGCAAATTCGGAGAATGCCAGGGCATTGCGAGACTGTGACATTTTTACTATAGTGGGAAATTAGTCTAGCATTCGACGACCTCCAGTTGTGGCAAACAATTTTGTGATCAAGCCGGCGATCATCCAGATGATTCATAACACTGTTCAGTTTGGGTGTATGCTGAACGATGATCCCAACAGCCATTTGGAACGATTCCTGGAGATTTGCGACACCTTCAAGCAGAATGGGGTGTCAAATGATGCAATTCGGCTGCGAATATTTCCCTTCTCATTAGGGATAGAGCGAAGTTGTGGTTGAACTCATTGCAGCCAAATGCTTTCACAACATGGGAAGGTCTAGCTCATGCTTTCCTCGCCAAGTATTTTCCACCAGGGAAAACAGCAAAGCTCAGAAACGATATCACTCAGTTCGTGCAATTTGAGACAGAATAGTTATACGACGCCTATGAGAGATACAAAGATTCTATGAGGAAGTGCTCGCACCACGGTTTACCTGATTGGCTTGTAGTGCAGACATTCTATAATGGTCTCACACAACAAAACCGTAGCATGTTAAATGCAGCTTCTGGTGGTGCCTTAATGAGCAAGCCAACTGATATTGCTCATGATTTGATTGAAGAGATGTCCACCAATAGTTATCAGTGGGCAAATGAGAGAGCAGTTCACCGAAAAGTAGGTGGCCCAGCAACAGCTTTCGAAGTTGACGAAATCACATCACTCAAAGCACAAGTGGCTTCCTTATCAAGCCAGATCAACAAATGGAATGTAAATTCTATTCAGCCAGCTATCCCAGGATGTGACATGTGTGGAGGACCGCATATTAGTACAGATTGCATGATGGGTAATTCTTTCGCAGGTGGCAGTACTGCAGAGCAAGTACAATACGTGCAGAACTTTAACAAACCATACAACAATCCCTACTCAAACACCTACAATCCTGGCTGGAGAAATTACCCAAATTTCTCGTAGAGCAATCAGCAGCAGAACAGTAATGCGAAGCCTATTCCACTTGGTTTTCAGAATCAAGGCAATTTCCAAGGGAATCAGGTATCCAATCAGCAAGAGAGGAAACCAGCCTTAGAAGACATGTTGGTTAAGTTCATGAAAAATATTAATTCCAGGATGGATAATTAAGACATTGCAATGAAGAAGATGGATGCGAGGATTGACCATGTAGCACATCAGAATCAGGCTGCCATTCAGAAGCTTGAAGTACAGATTGGCCAGATAGCCAGAGAGATACAAAGTAGAGCTGAGAGAGCACTACCCAATAATACTGAGACCAATCCAAAAGAGCAATGCCATGCAATTACCTTGCGAAGTGGCACATCAATTGAGCAGCCATTAGTGATTCCCTCTGCGGAGATTCCAGCTACCATGAATGAGTCAACAAACGAAGAGCCAAAGATTAACCAAAGCAAAGATGACTTACCTATACCACTTGAAGTCAAGGCATATGTGCCTCCTATCCCTTTTCCACAGCATTTGATGAAGCATAAGTGACAAGAATTTCAAAAAGTTCTTGGAGATCTTCAGGAAACTTCATATCAATATTCCATTTGCAGAGGCGTTAGCTTAGATGCCAACATATATGAAGTTCTTAAAGGATATTATATCAAACAAGCGAAAGCTGTGTGAGTTTGACTTCCACCAAAGTTGAAGGATCTAGGCAGGTTTGCTATTCCATGTACCATTAACATGACAGAATTTGGGAAAGTACTATGCGATCTAGGAGCTAGTGTAAATCTGATGCCGTACTCAGTTTTTAAGAAACTGGATTTAGGGGAAATCAAAGCAACAAATATCACTCTTCAACTGGCAGATCGGTTAGTAAAGTACCCACATGGTATAATTGAAGATGTTTTGATCAAAGTTGGTAAGCTTTATTTCCCAGTAGATTTTGTAATACTAGAGATAGAGGAGGATATGGAGATCCCGTTGATTCTAGGAAGACCATTCTTGGCAACCAGCAAAGCTCTCATTGATGTATACGAAGGGAAGCTGACGCAGAGGGTTGGAGATGAAAAAGTACACTTCAACATACTCAAGATCGAACCAGAGAATTCAACAATTTCTTGTTTTAATATTGAAGTGAAGAAATCAACTGGAGAGAGTGCCAAACCAAAGAAAAACAATAAAAGAGCCTCCAAAGAAGAAAAAGACCTGTCAAGTGCACAATGATGATAAAATGGTGGAAACAATGGTCAAAGAAACTAGCAGAGCATGCAAGTCTAGGGACATAGTCAGAATTTGGAGATTGCGTAAAGACTACCACCAATTGAACCCACCATGAGTGGTTTTATAGTCGAGCTATGACTATAAATAAGTGCTTCTTGGGAGGCAACCCAAGTTCTTTTAATTTTTTATTGTTTTGAATTCGTTTAAATTTTTATGTTAGTTTGTGTTCGTTATGTGTTGATTAGTAGTGTTTAAGAGTTTGAAATGTGTTGATTAATAGTGTTTTTGATTTTTGTGTGTGCTAACACAGGTATAGCACTGAGAAGTGTAGGCAATTCTGAGCATGATCGGCTTGGGGGACCGGATGACTACCATGGGGAGAAAAATAGACAGAATCGAAACAACCATCATCCAACATTATTCTCGTCGGCAATCCAGAACTCCATCACAGTCATCCAGCAGATAGGACATTTGGTTTATTTTCCTTCCTTTCTCTGTTTTTCATTTTGTTTTGTTTTGATTCGTTTCGTGTGTTATGTTATCGTTAATTGTTTGTGTCCCACATCGAAGCTAAGTGTCAACATTGGGGATAATGCTGATCTTAAATTTGGGGGTGGTTTTTTTTGGATGGTTGTGTGTTTTATGTGTTTTATGCTTGTGTTTGTTAGTTTAGTTTAATAATTTGAACATCGTTAAACCATATTGTTGATGTGTATGCAGTATCTGCTAGGAATAGGTGGCTAGTGCTTGCAGTAGAATTGTGTTACGCCTTTTTGTACCCGTAAGTATACAGGGTCGACACAAGTAATAAAGTGTGAATAAATTATCGTCTCTACAGAGATATTTAGGCATTGAATACTAAAATTAATCAAGCCTACCTCTATTTGGATAATCGGAAGGTTTGGAAAAGGCAAATAAAAGATAAAAATATAAAAACATAAAAATAAAGCGAACAACCAATATAAGAGATTAGTTAGGGTATTTGAATTCACATAATCCATCCAATTGAATTTCATAAAAGCACATCATTGTGGTTTAATTATTCATGTTGATGACCGTGTTTATCTAAATTATCCAAAGTCCCATCTCGAGGTAAATCGGACCTATTACCACATACACTAATATCCTATCTCTCGATGGTATATCAAAGTGTATGAAAATGCATTAGTCACAATAAACACCCTATATGATCACATAAGCAAATTAGTATATTTCTATCTAGTCTACTTGTGGTGGACATTACATCAAGCACGTTGTGGGCGTCTCCTCTCGGTACATAACACACAACCATAAAATCAACTAAATGCAGGCCATTACATTCAGAAGCATTAAACATAACAATACCATTCAACAACATAATAATCAACCACAACAAATTAAACAATCAATTCATTCAATCATCATAGAATAAGATCCATCAAAACCCTAAATTACAAATTTAGTTCATAATCAAAGATTTACAACTAAACATGTTTTCCAATTAATAAAGAGAGTTGCAAGTATGAAAATAAAGAAGGAAAGGGATAGAAAAACTCTAGGTGTGATGAACTTTTGTCCTCCTCCTCATTGTGAATTTGTTTAGCTTCCACTTTCTCCAAATCCAAGCTTGATGGTGAGATTTTGGCTCAAGGATTGAATCCAATCCCTCTTGGTTCTAAGGTGATCTTCTTCTCCCCTCTTTGCCTCTTCTCTTCCCTCTTGGTCTTCTCTTGGTCCTCTCCTTAGAGCCCTAGCCGAACTCTTGGTCTATTTCTCAATTCCCCTCTCTCTCACCATCATTTTCTATTTATAGAGCTGCTGGAATTACAGTTGCCATAAGGGATAGGCGCGACCCAAGGTTGCGTTTACTGGGCGCGCTACACACTGTGATGTTTTGCTAGTTGCGGGCGCGAGGGATAGGTGAGACCCAAGGTCGCGTGCACTGGGTCACGTCACCTATTGGTTGGAACTCTCCTCCCCGCGCAAGCAATGAACGTGACCCAGGTTGCGCGCCATGGTCGCGTGACCTGCTGGCTTTTTGAAACGTTGCAGGCGAGCAATGAGTGCGACCCTAGGTCCCGCTCCCACCTCGCGCTACCTACTGGTTTTGTGCAATGTTACGAAAATGACCATAACTTCCTCTAGAAAACTCCAAATCACGAACCATAAAATGAATTGGAAAGTAGACATCTATATCTTTCCATGAATATAAAGCTCGAAACCCAATTCATCCTCTAGCATTTATGGAAGCCTCCGAAACATAACCGGTCTGCAGTGAGAAATCTTCAATTCTTCCAACTTTGTTATATCTTCCCTAATATTCACCTAAGGCCTGCACACTCAAGGAAAACATCAAAATATCTGATAAATACCTGTGAACGAAACAAAAGAAGGTAAAGAAAGGTACTAATGAAGGCCCATTTTTTATCAAGAAATGGAGCCAACAAATTGAAATGTTAGGTACCACTCATGACTTTTTGACTGTTTTGCACCGTAACTTGTTGCACTCTATGTCTCTTTTTCGGAAAGCATGCTTAGACCAGCCAACTAGGATAAATAGTGGAGACTACCTGGTAAGCTATTTGAGCCATTAACGTTTTGTCTAAGAGCAGTTTTTTTCATTCTAATCCGATACACTCTTACTGATTTGATTGTCATATATAGAATGATCTCTATAGGTTTTGCTTTAGATGCTATTGTACATATTTACATGAATATCACTTGCATGCTTTGCTGTTGAGTTGGTTGAATCTTGAGAAAGGATGTAGACTATGTGTATTATTGCCCAGTAAAAAGGTCATTTCCCCAACCATGTTGCATGCTCCATTAACCCTTTTGAAGCCAAACATGCTAATTATTTCTAAAGTCACCTATACGAAAACATATCCAAGTCTGATTGTTATAAAACCTTGCCCGTTGAGCTTGGGATCGATTATAGATGTGCCTTAGAAAGAAAAGAAGTTCAGAGGAAAGATGTGGATAGGGGAAAATCAAAAAGGGATATTCCAGATGATTTGAGTTTAACAAAGAATCAAATCAGATATCTGTGAATAGAAGAAAGAAAAGAAACAATAGAAAAATCAAATGAGGGGCGTCATAGAAGCATGTGTTGGGCATAAAAAGAATTGTAGAGGTTGATGAATTCAAGAAATCTCTATAATAACGATCCTAAGTTCTATTTAAAACCTAAAATTCCATTTGTTTCTTAACCTGTACCCTTGGCCCCATCACAACTAGTTAAAAGACCTATTGATCACTTAATGATTCCAATTCAATAGTTTATGCATGCTTTGTGAATTCTGTAGTTCCTAGTGTCTGAATCCGTTCATGAGATCTTTTGCTTAATCTGAGCATCATTCTATTACTTTAGTCGTATGTGAATTTCATTTTGAATTTTATTGTGCTTCAACTCCAATTCGCATATGTTGTTGAGAGTGTTGCCTAGGGTCTGAGCGACTTGAGTGAAATCACTTGAGAGGTTTAGAGTCGATGCGAATTACATCCTGGCAGTTGATTTAATGTCTTGCTTTCATTTAAGGTTCATAGAATATTGATTGTGCATGGCATGCAGTGTAAAAATTCATGAGTGGATGCTTTCAATTCAGTTCTGTTGTTTGTACAAATAATTGATCTTGACAGTGATATATGCTTAGCACGATATTGGTTCTTTGATGTTCAAGCTGTGCGTTTGTGGGTATCGCCACTGGTAAACCCTCACGAGACTATAACTCGTCCACTAGGAACACCTAGGGGTTTAAAGGCTTGTGGCACATGCTAAGTGCCATCGTGTTACTTACGAAAGTGGTTTAGGCTTAGTTGTTTGTTTTTAGTTATTTGTTATTTTGTTTTCCTTTTGTTTTGTTTGTATTTTTGTTTCGTTCCGATTTTGCTCGAGGACGAGCAAAAGTTATGTTTTGGGGTATTTATTGGCTCTATTTCTTAATCAAAAATGGACATTCACTAGTACTTTTCTTTACCTACTTGTGTTCTATTCTTGGGTAATTATTGGTTGTTTTTAATGTTTTTATTAAAGTGTGCAGGTAATAAGAGTTTGTGCATAATTGAAGAGTCTTGGTGGATTAAATTAAAGATGTGGGCGCCGTCTGTGAACAGTACCGTACACGTGAATAGTGTATAATGAACAGTACCGTCCACATGAACAGTGTCGAACTGTGGGCACCGCCTGTGAATAGTGAATTTTGATTGAGATTAATAAATACTTGGATAATTTGAGTTATTTGATTGAGTGTTGATTTAATGCTTCATTGATTGTATATTGCTTGATCATCAATATTCAATATCTTGTTGTTGTGGATTAAGTACCGAGAGGAGACGCCCAAAACGTGTTCGATAAATTGATACCATAGCCTAGGAACCAAATAGAGATATATTGGTGTAGGTTATGTGATCTAATATGTTTCCATGTTGATTGCATTCTCATATTTTTGACATTCATTGAGAGATAGGGTGTTAGTGTGTGTTGAATAGGTTCGATTTACCTTGAGAGAGGATTTCGGATAGCTAGATAGCATGATCATCAATCATTGGCTTGAACATCCATGCATTATTATCTTATATCATTAAGATTAGTTAGTGAAATTGGATTCCCTAGTTCCCTTTACCATTGATAAGAAAACCTTTTAATTTCTAGTTTTATAGTTCACTTAGGTTATAAATTACAAATTACAACCATTGAATTAGTTTTTTAGATAGCATTAGACTTGGTTAATCTCAGTATTTAGCCTCTAATCATCCTCGTGGGAACGATAATTGGAACTCACAATTCTATATTACTTGTGCCGACCCCGTATACTTACGGGTACACAAAAGGCGTAACACTTACCCTACCTCTCAGTTTACCCATAATGTCCTTTGGTTTCTTTGGTGTCTCTCTGCCCTTTACTCATATCCTGTTGCTTTACCTACCAACACCTCCATGAACTCTCAAATGAAAACTCTCATCTGGACCTTCCTCTAGTGGTTTTCCCCTCTTTCATGGTGGCGCACCAAATTAACTTCATTAATGAGTTACTATCATATTTGGAAAATGGACAATCACATGAGTGAAAAACTCACATGCATTTTTATCTTTTACAGACCTTATATGTTTAATTCAAATACAAAAATATTATGGTCTATCAACAATGCATATAAATATCAAACAGTCTATGACTTAGATGTCCAATGGCCAGATATTAGGACTTCACTTATTAATTTTCTATTTGAACTTAATAATGTGGAGCCTAACTACCCAGACGAAGTATTTTTCTTTCCCTCTACTCACTCTCCTATTTTCCTGACTCACAGGACCCCATAGAAATTGATCCAGATATTCTACAGTCTCTCCAATCAGACAATAAGCCAAATGAAGGACCTTCTCGCCCTTAGTACAAACATCTTATAGGAAACATTGATTCAGACAATGAAGACTATGACAACAACAATTTTTCTTTTGCTCAGAATTCGATGTGACCTATCATCATGAAAGATTCCACCTTATCCTTATCTTGCTTTTGTAAAGTTAATACTATTTGTTATTTCGTAATCTTGCACTATTGAAGGTCGCATGTGACCTTCCTTTATCGTTTGCTTTTGCTTTAGAATTTGCTTTTTAAAAGTCATTTTCCCACTTGTAATTATGAAAGCTACTTTTGTTTGATTGTAATCATTTTATTTTAGATGTAGAGAAGCATGATCTGCCTATATATAGGTATGACCCTTCTCAAGTTTGGGATCATCAAATTATCAGCTTTGTAAAATATTGTTGTGATCAATAAACACCATGTTTACTTAAACAGTTTTTTCTCTTTCCTGAAACCCTAGGTATATTTTATTTTATTATGGAATCCTGCTAGACTTTCCAAGTATGCTCTGTGCTTGCCTCCGGTGGAGGATCCTACACACCAGAAATGATATACAGTTTGATCCAGTAGCTACGGTCCCTCTCACAGTACAGTAGTTAACCCGGTGCTCCGCCGTAAGTCCCGTTTAAATGGTTAAGGGCAATAGGAGTGGGTGGTGCGAATCTGTGTAGAAGGAGAAATTATTTAGGATTTCTAAAAATCAAGAATTATATATATAGGATTTCTTTTTATGATAATTTTTTATATGAAAAGCTTGTTAAATATTTTTTTTTATTTACCACTGCTTATAACAAGGGCGTCATATTAATTGAAATTAATAAATGAATGCTCTATGCTCTAAGTTAATTAGTGGTTATATATATATATATATATATATATATATATATATGAAGAATCCTGAATAAATGAACTTAAATTAATGAGAGGATTAAAATGTATACTGAAAATCACCTGCCAGATCTCAATAATTTCTTATTATGTTACAAAATAAATATAATCCAGATTGTAATTAAATTATTTTACAAATAAATTAAAGAATTAATATTTTTAAGTATACTCTTTAAACAAATGATAATACTCTTACCCACTCAAAATGTCTATCTAAAAGTCAAGTTAAATGATATGATAAGCAATTTATTATTATTATACATAAATTATTAATGGACAAAATCCTTCTAATATTAGTTTTGTTAATTTTTAGATAAATATTTTAAGTTGAATATTAGGATTACTTCCAAAACAATAAAGTGGTTGTATTATTATGGGAATTTAGCAAAATTGCCCAAACAGTAGTCAACTGTTGCAACACTACCCAAGCTTCACTAATTTTTGCAACCTCTACCCAAAGCCTTTTTTTGGACAAAATTGCCCTTACTTTTACATTTGACCACTGCACTGTCTTCTTCTTCTTCTTCATCTAGACAAGTTTCTTCACCTCAGCCGGTTCTCTTGTCGTCGCTTCTTCTCTTCTCTTCTTCACATTTTCTTATTTTTCCTCTCTTCTCTTCTCCATAAATCTCTTACCCAACCTAAGCCAAGAAATTCTCAAGTTATCTCTTGCAAATAAACCATCGATACATCTCACAAAGTCTTTTTCTCCATAAAAAATCCCAAGGTTAGTGTTAAACTCTTTTCTTTTAGTCAATGCACACCTTTTGGGTTTTGAATCAGTTGTAGGCATTTCACATTTGTTAATCCTCCATCAAAAAAATGAAGAACGAATTTTTATAATTTTTTTTTTCATCATGCCGACCCGATGGTTTTATCATGTCGGCCCGATGGCATTGGCCCGATGGTTTTCATCATGTATTTTGACATGGCGGCCCGATGGCCTTGCCCCGATGGTTTTGTTTCATCATGTATTTTGACATGGCGGCCCGATGGCCTTGGCCCGATGGTTTTGTTTCATCATGTATTTTCACATGGTGGCCCGATGGCCTTGTCCCGATGGTTTTGTTTCATCATGTATTTTGACATGGCGGCCCGATGGCCTTACCCCGATGGTTTTCATCATGTATTTTGACATGGCGGCCCGATGGCCTTGACCCGATGGTTTTGTTTCATCATGTATTTTGACATGGCGGCCCGATGGCCTTGCCCCGATGGTTTTGTTTCATCATGTATTTTGACATGGCGGCCCGATGGCCTTGGCCCGATAGTTTTGTTTCATCATGTATTTTGACATGGCGGCCCGATGGCCTTGGCCCGATGGTTTTCATCATGTCTTTTGACATGGCGGCCCGATGGCCTTATTTCATCATGTATTTTGACATGGCGGCCCGATGGCCTTGGCCCGATGGTTTTATTTCATCATGTATTTTCACATGGCGGCCCGATGGCCTTGCCCCGATGGTTTTCATCATGTCGGCCCGATGGCTTTGCCCCGATGGTTTTCATCATGTCGGCCCGATGGCCTTGGCCCGATGGTTTTTATCATGTATTTTCACATGGCGGCCCGATGGCCTTGTTTCATAATGTATTTTGACATGGCGGCCCGATGGCCTTGCCTCGATGGTTTTCATCATGTTAGCCCGATAGCCTTACCCCGATGGTTTTCATCATGTCGGCCCGATGGTTTTTATCATGTATTTTCACATGGCGGCCCGATGGCCTTGCCCCGATGGCCTTGTTTCATTATGAATTTAGGTTTTATTTACATTTTTTATTTGAATGCAGGAAGGAGCATGGATGATGTGCAGTTGATAATTAACTGGGATGGACATTGGGTATGTGAACAAGGGGTTTATTGGTATGATGACAAGAGATCAAAATGGGTTTTATTTCCAAGAGAAGCAACTTATGCTCAACTATTAGATAAAGTGTATGCCGTCACTGGGATTGACAGAAACTGCTTTCGAGTCATTATAAAGACAGTTGCTCATATCATCCGCCCAAGCATGCCTGTAGAGATAAGTGATGATGATAATGTTGTAATATTATTACGTCAAAAGAATGTTGACCCTTTAGTTTGTATAACCGTGTCTGAGATTGACCATAGTGACCGACAATTGCAGCAGCAATATTTTCCAGAGTCATCTAATCAACAACACCATCCCATCAATCTTCAGTTTCCTTCATCGAAGGGAAGTAACTACATTCGGGAGGACTACACACCAAATTTAAATGATGCTACGGTTGATGATGAATTTCAAGTTGTTGATGATTTCAGTAACGAAGCCAGAGATAATGAGAAGTCCCAAGATGTTCAGGGTGTTGGAAACAGTAATGAAGGGTTGGTTCGAGCCACGTCTGTAATGTGTTCAATTAATGATGTTGAAGTAGCTTCGAGAGCTATGCCGGTTCTGATTGCAAATGGGGAAGTCTTTGACAGTAAGAAAGAGTTGCACTCCCAACTAAGAAGGTACGCTGCTGCAAATCGTTTCAATTTGAAAGTGTGGAAGTCCGATACTTCACGTTTTGAGGTACGTTGTGCTGTTGGAGAATGCAAATGGCGGCTACATGCATTCAAGGTTACAAACACTGATTTTTTTCGGATTACAAGATTTGACGACAAACACAGTTGCTCAATGGAGAAAAGGTTTTCATGGAATAGAAAGGCTAGTGCACAGTTTATTGGACAACATATCAAGGAGAAATTTCGTGATGGTCGTATCTACAGACCAAAGCAAATCATAAGAGATATCCAAAATGAATTGGGCATTACAGTAAATTACCACAAAGGATATCGGGCTAAACATATTGCTATGGAGGAGGTACACGGATCATTTGAAGTTTCTTTTAGTATGTTACCTTATTATTGTCAGATGTTAGAGGAAACAAACCCAGGGACGATGACGAACATTAAGACTGATGATGAAAATAGGTTCATGTATGTGTTCTTCTCCATTAAAGCGTACATAGATGGTTTTAATGCTGCCATTAGACCGGTTATTGCAATTGATGCCACGTTTCTGAAGGGTTCATATGGGGGCATATTGTTTGTCGCTGTATGTCAGGACGGGAACGACCAAATATTTCCTTTGGCATTTGGTGTTGCGGATTCCGAGAATGATGCTTCATGGAGTTGGTTTCTATCTTGTCTGCATGATACCATTGGAGATGTTGAAGATCTTGTTTTTGTATCTGATAGGAAAAACAGTATTGTCAAAGCTATTGCAACGGTTTTTCCAAATGCATACCACGGTGCTTGTTTCATGCATTTAGAACGAAATATGATTTCCATTTATAAGAACAAAGATCTTTCCATACCATTTCGGAAGGCAGCCAAGGCCTCCAGAGTTAATGATCACTCATTTTACATGCTACAGTTGTGCAGCATTACTGATGGAGCTCATCAGTATGTCGTTGATGTTGGAGAAGAGAGGTGGTCCCGAGCCTTTTGTCCGAGAAAAAGGTACAACATTATGACTACTAATATTGCTGAGTCGATGAATAATGCAGTGAAAGATTTTCGAGAGTTACCCATTGTTGCTATTATTGACCGTATTCGAGATATGATGCAACGTTGGTTTCATGATCGTCGTACAGTGGCTGCTTCTTATGATACACAGTTGACAGAAAGGGTTGAGGCACTTATTGGGGTTAGTGATGAATCTGCGCAACATATGAAGGTGTCCCCAATTGCATTGTACCAGTTTGAGGTGCACGATGGAAAACAGAATGGCATTGTTGATTTAGAAAATCGTACATGCAGTTGTAGGGAATTCGATCTTGATCAGATTCCATGTGCACATGCTTTAGCTGCCATAAAATATAGAGGATTGCATTACACAATATTCACCTCACCCTACTACTCGACTGCTTATCTACTTTCCGCATACAGTGGTGAGATTCATCCAGTAGGCCATCAAGGTGACTGGTTGGTCCCAGCGGACGTTGCAAATACAATTGTTCTTCCACCAGTTGCCCGACGCCCACCAGGTCGACCAAAGAAACAACGTATACCTTCGATTGGAGAAGAGGTTGTACGCAGAAGGTGTAGAAATTGTTGGCGCTACGGCCACAACAGCCAAACATGCAAGAACCCTAAAGTAGCTGAACCATCCGGGTGATGAGGATATGCAAGATATGATGTTGATTTATTTATGACATTCTCTTTTGTTGTATTTAATTGCATTTTGATTTGGAGAATTGCAGAAAATGAACAATATAATTCACATTATTGTACAATTTGGAATACATTATTGTACTATTTCCAAATCAATGTTTTGTTGTATGTATGCAATCATGTATTTTATTATTGTACAATTTCAGTTAGCTGTTTTGTTGTATGCAATTAACAGTTTTATTTGGTTTTTTGAAGAGTTTGTAATCAAATAACTTATGAAAATTTTGGCAGAGTTTCCTCTGTTTTTCTAACTACCCAAAACCTGATTTTCGAAATCAATGCATTTACCTCAAGGTGTATACACTTCATAACACAATGTTCAATCATTTGCGCATCCTTCCGTTCGATGCGACTTTTCCAATCATTTTATCAAAGCGTAAAAATTAACGTTTAAAAAATTTACCACAATTTTATTAATAACCAATGATATACCCACAACCAATAATTTCCCAATAACCAATAATATGAACGTATACCAAAATTTACAATCATTCCCAGAAACCAATAATATTCACATAAATGAAAATTTAAAAAAAAAGTACAGGTCATTCTTCATCGTCATCTTCTAGCCGTGCAGAGTTTGCAAATATGTCAATGGACATTTTCTTCCTCAGAGCTTTGATTTGATTTGCATTGAAATCAAACTTCTGTCTATGTGCAACAATGTACTCAGCAAACAGAAGGGTAAATGCACCACAGTGACCACTGCAATAATTTCAATATAATACCACTGTCAATTATTGAATCAATTATAATAACAATCAATTTAAAAATATTGAGTTCAATTTCACTTACACCCCCCGTTGTTGTGGAACAGTATCGGGACCTAGTCTTTTGCATGCAAATGGAGTGACCTGTACTTGTCTCCCCTTGTGTTCAAAATAGCCTCCGCTATACATAAGGGACGGCAGAAGAAATGCTAGTGGGGCGACATATTGCTCCCGAAAAGACGGATTAGTTTCCTTACATAAAGAATCATAGATCCGTACTTTTCTTTCAACAAGATTGACAGCCGCCAACACCCAATGATAACCATCCACATTCACAGGCATCAACAACTACATTGAACACATAATTAGCATTTAACTTATGCAGATATTGAACTGTAAAATAGATGCATGATTACACTTACATTATCGATCTCCCACCATGGACGAGACCCTTCGGGTCGTTCTCCGCAAACATAGCCAAGGTAAAAATCCTCCCATGGAAAGGTAAGGGGATCGTATGCCTCCTGCGGTATGGTTCCATCCTCGTCCTTCGGAAGTTTTTTCCACATGTAGCGAAGGGTTGTCTACAAATATTTAAAATATCAGTATGTTCTTTATAATTAAGTCATGGAAAACAATTAAATAATTTATATTTCAATTACAACTTACAAAGAATGTTGGATCAATCAAGTTGTAATTTTGGGAAAAAATGGTCGGATGCGAAAGCTGGCGCCTCCGTAGTACTGAGAAATAAGCCTCAAGGTGCTGTTTTGTGGTTATATCATGAAAACAATATTGTCATTTCAAACTCATCATAAGGAACATTGCAAGTTAATGACATTAGCATGAAAGTAACAAAATAATTTGAAAATATTTACTAACCCAGCTGTCCAACCAGTCGGTCGCACTCTCAAACGTCTTGAAAAATTCAGGGGTCGCATCCATTGGTGCCCCAACGTAGCACCTGCATATACGGTATAATATTCAGAGCAATTTACATTAAACATCACAACAAAAAAATAAGTCTGAAAATAGGTTATGCACTTAAATTATGTATGCTTACCTAGCTTTCTTATTTTTTTGAAAGCCTCGTACTCCGACTGTACTTCCTTATGAACCGGTTTTAACGGCTCGAACTGAATTGGATTTGCAGACCGTGTCTTTTGCTTCTTTGGCTTAGTCGAGTCAATGTACAGGCTAGATACGAATGCAGAACGCTTTCGCGCCCTCATACCATATCTTACGCAGAATGCTTGTTTTTTAAGAGGTTCGACACTCTGATTACCTGTGGCACTCACGAGATTCGGCAAGGGAGAGGGAGGACGGTAAATAGTCAGCTGTAGGCATTGATCGGGTTCAACACCCTCCTCCTTTGCTTCATTATTTCTAAGATCAGTTGTATCGTCCACATTGTAGGTTGTATCAAAGATGTCGTCACTCTGATGCAGTGAATAGAACAGTATACGGTTAATACAATGTCAAAAAGGAAATGACAAATTTCGACGTGATTAAATAAAAAATAAATTACCTCTGGCACCTCAGTTCCAGCTGCAAATTTTTCATTACTGCCTCCTATCTTGCAGACAACTTCAATCAATTTCTCAACTCCTTTCCGCATCTCATCAAGTTCTATTTGTAGGATTGCAAACCCTTTGTCAACTTTATCATTCAGTGCGGTCATAGAAGTCTGTAGACAGGCTACTTCTGTGTGGAGGCCATCCAATTTTCTATGCAAATCTTGTGAGTCCTAGCATAATGTCTAAGAAAAAGTTAAATTAACATTTACATAATATTTAATGAACAATACAATTAAGGGACAATATTGGCAACATACTGATGGCCTCCGTCCAATAGGACGCTATTCTTGTATTTTAGCTTGCTTTTCTTTCGGTTCTGGTTGCTCTTCTTCAGCAACATCATCACTATCATTCTCATCACAATTCTCGTCATCTTCCTGATCACCAATCTCTATATCTGGGGCAGACGGATCATTTGAGATGGCAGCCGTCTCCAACCAGTAAAATAGGACAACTTCAATTCTTCCTCCGTTGGTTTCAAAGTTTGAAACGTTGAAATCTAACCAAAAAAAAAAAAAACAGCCCACATAGTGTTATAATAAAAATTTATATACCTAACAGAAGTCTTTGAATGTAGTTCATACCTTTCGCCTACTGAAAATCTCAGTTCTCAAAGCCTCATATCCAGGACTAATTTTCACTTCCCAGTTCAGAATACGAGAGGCTGTACGAGACACTCTGGTAGCAAATTTCTTCTTTGAGTACAACGAAATCGCTTCAATTGCCCACACCTACCAAATAAAACAAAACCATGTTTCAATAAGAGTTTTAAAGAAGTTAAGGGTAAAAAAAAATTAAACACTTAAAATTACCTGAAAAGCATAGACAAATCCATACAGGTTGATCTTCTCTGCTGTATGGCTCGGATCCTTTTGAGCCTTCTCCATAAAATTCTGATCTCGACCTTTGCAACAGGTCAATAAAGAGTTGAATGTCCTTGAATAGACAAATTAACCCCATGGGAACCGATTGAATTCTTCTAAATTATCAACCAACTTCATTGCCCAATATTCGACCTTAGTCCTCAGGTCCTTTCCAAGCAATGTCATCTCTAAGATCAGCAACAAAGCTAGTTTAATCATGTCATCATCATCATCATGTTCTTCCTCCATACGGTCGAACAAACTTTGCAATTTGGTTCCAGTCACCTTTTTCGCTCCCTTCAAATATTTCTGCTAAATTCTACACATATCATCTTCCTGTGTAGTAGGGACGACTGTATCCCCAAGACGTAGACCGCTGACGAGGCAAAACTCGTTTGCACTGAATCATATTCTATTCCCACCAATCACAAACCACATTTCATTTTCAGTATTGTCCACATGGCACTCCCGCAACAAGATGTGATGACAAAATTGACCCGTGAAGCAAATTAAATTAACATCTAAGAAATGCCCAAAGCACGTTCCTCTTATTTTTTGTTGTTGACGTTCTGTGAGTTTACTCTTAAGCAGCCCGATTCAACCCCATTTAGAATACGTTGTCATTTTGGCATGGAAAAATTTTTTTTCCTTAATTTTCATCGTGTCAATCAACTTGTCACTTGCCATTGAATATTAGCCTGCATAAAAAAAAAAAATCGAATTCATCAACATACTAAACAATATAACGCTTACAATACAAATATAAATTTTATTTCATCAAACCAAGCTGGCCCGATGATTTAATTTCATCGGGTCACAGTGGTCCGATACTTTGATTTCATCTGGTTTTGTTTCATGGTAATGCTTGCAGGCTGGCCGATGGTTTAGTCTGATCGGCCCGATGAAACAAAACCGTCGGCCAGTCGTGACCCGATGATTAAATGTCATTGGGCCACTGCGACCCGACGGTTTTGTTTCATGGTGGCACCGTGGCCCGATGAAACAAAACCGTCGGGTCGCGGTGGCCCGATGACATTTAATCATCGGGCCACGGCTGGACGATGGTTTAGTTTCATGGTGCCACCATGAAACAAAACCGTCGGGTCGCAGTGGCCCGATTACATTTAATCATCGGGCCACGACTGGCCGATGGTTTTGTTTCATCAGGCCGATGAAACAAAACAATTGTCCAGCCGTGGCCCGATGATTAAATGTCATCGGGCCACCGCGACCCGATGGTTTTGTTTCATCGGGCCATGGTGCCACCATGAAACAAAATCGTCGGGTCGCGGTGGCCCGATGACATTTAATCATCGGGCCACGGCTGGCCGACGGTTTTGTTTCCTCGGGCCACTGTGACCCGACGAAACAAAACCTTCAGCCAGGTCAGACCCGATGAGTTTTTCATCGGGTCACAGATGGTCGATGGTTTAGTGTCCTCGGGCCACTGTCCTACGAAACAAAACCATCGGCCAGCGAAGACCCGATGAAAAACTCATCGGGTCTCACCTGTCCGATGGTTTAGTTTCATCGGGCCACTGAGGTACTGGCCCGACGAAACAAAACTATCAGCCACCCGTGGCCCGATACCCAAAACACAAACCTCTACACAAAAAATCAGAAGGAGGAGACGATTTCAATCGGTGTGGAATGTTACCACGGAAGAAGGAGACGATTTTGTTGCTGTGACCCGATGAACAAATCATCGGGTCTCAGCTGGCCGATGGTTTTGTTTCATCGGGCCACTTAGACACAGTGACCCGATGAAACAAAATCATCGGCCAGACGTGGGCCGATGCTCAAAACACAAATTTGTAAACAAATAATCACAAGAAGAAATTTTTCCTTACTTTGAACAAGAACAGAAGAAGACGATTTCCTTGCTGTGCTCCAAGAAGAACGCGACTACGGCGGAACCTGCAAACACAAACGAAACGAAGAAGACGAAACAAAGAAGACGAAACGAAGAAGACAAACAGCAGCAGAGAACACACACGAAGAAGACGAACAGCATCGGCGATGAACAGCAGTTGAGATGAACAGCAGTAAAAACAAGCAAGTCAAAAAATGTAAAGTGAAAACGTGGAGTCTGGGTCAAATGTGAAAGTAAGGGCAAATTTGTCCAAACAAAGTCTTTGGGTAGCGGTTGCAAAAATTAGTGGACCCTGGATAGTTTTATAATTATTGACTACTGTTTGGACAATTTTGCTAAATTCCCTATTATTATTTCATTTATAAACATAATAAATATATAATTGGATGTAGGATGTTCGTTTAAAGAGATTTGAACAGTGATTGTATGGATATATCTTTCGTTTTAAAAATTGATTAGTGGCTGATTCACGTGGACAGCGACATCACAACCTTTTTGATTGAATGATTATTTTATTGAAGCATGAACGTTTTCTTTCTAATTTATTATATCACATGCCACATGTCACTTTTCTTAAAAGGAAATATGGATTCAGACACTCTCGTTAATTTACAGTGGTGGTTCTCGTTAATTTAACTTAAATTTGGTTTATTGTTAAGAAGAATAAATGTTGGTGGCTAATAACAGTATTAATCGGTGTCATTGATTTTAGATATTATAAAATTGGAAGTTAATTTATATAGTTTTTTAAATTTATTAAAATGCCACGCATAACCTTAATTAGCATGTATCATGGGATTATATCAAAACCCTAATGATATATAGCTATTATCAATCAAAAGAAGAAGAAAAGAAAAGAAAATGTTGATATCTTACCATCAGAGGAATCTCATAACGATATATAGCTATTAATTAATGAGGATCTCTCAACTCATATATAATTTTATATGATATCTTTATAGCCAAGATTCCAAAGCAAAAAAAATTTCTCACAATTTTTTAATGAGGGTTGCTTCTCTGTAAATGTGATAAGAAAACAAATGCGAGGAGCACGCATCATGAAACGATTAGACGTCCGAGTACAATTATGTGTGTATATATATATCCATAGATATATTGCTGTGGTTTTGCAGTATATACAAGTCCTCAATCGATCTTCCTTCATCAATTAATCAAAGTGATCATGGGTGGTGATATGATCAACGAGTTGCAGAAGGAGGCAGCAGGCAAAGCCAGCAACGTGTGCCACCTAGTTGTGATTCCATATCCTGCTAAAGGACACAGTAATCCGATGATGAATCTCTGCAAGCGTTTGGCTGCGAAAAGAGAAGACATTCTCATTACATTTGTCACTGAAGACAGGCTCGGCTACACCACCTCCGGTGGTGATTATCCAACCAACATGAGGTTTGCTAATATACCAAATGACATTTTACCATCAGAGGAATCTCATAACGCTGATACACTTTCTTTTGGTAAAGCTGTTATGACCAAGTTGGGAGCCCCATTTGAGCAAATTCTTGATACCCTTCAACCTCCTGTCACTACCATCCTAACTGATATTTCCCTATCTTGGGCTGTCGAAGCCGGAAATCGCAGGAATATTCCGGTTGCTGCTCTCTGGATTCCTGTCATTACAGAGTTTGCCATGCACTGTCATTTAAATCTCTTCAAAGAGAAACAGTTTCCAACTGATTTGGAAGGTCAGTTCCACATTTTTAGCAACTTATAATAAAATAGTATACTATAGTTTCTAATAAGATTTTTAATTTAATATCCATTCCTTTATTTTTTATTGATTAGTTGTATAAGTACGACCTTTAAAGTTATACATGTTTTCTGTATTATCAATATTTTGTCATCTTATTTATGTTCTTGATGCTTGTAATTAAATATGTAGAGCATGCGGACGCTATCGTGGACTTCATTCCAGGAATTTCTCCAATTCGTGTAGCAGATCTTCCACGTTTCTTCCTTAAAACTGGCCAAAGCATTGCCCTAGATGGTTGGATGTTGAATTTGCCCCTCTCCAAAATACAATATCTTGTGTCTACTTCTATTTATGAGCTAGAATCACAAGTTTTTGACTTTTTACGAGCAAAATTCAGTTTCCCTATCTACCCTTTCGGTCCTCTTATACCTTATTTTGAATTCAACAATAATAAAACCACTGCAACTCCTGACTATATAGAATGGCTAGACTCCCAACCTACAAGCTCTGTTCTATACATCGCAATGGGAAGTATAGTTTCGATTTCGAGTGCCCAAATGGATGAAATGGTTGCTGGGTTTAAAAGTAGCGGTGCTAGATTCTTGTGGGTGGGTCGTGGGAATACTTCTCGGCTTAAAGATGGGTGTGGTGATCAGGGCATGGTGGTGCCTTGGTGTGACCAATTGAGAGTGTTGAGCCATCCTTCAGTTGGAGGATATCTGACACATGGTGGGTTAAGTTCCATTCTTGAAGCTAGCATTTCAGGTGTTCCCATGCTTACATTTCCTATAGCTGGGGATCAATTCCCAAACTGCAAGCTAGTTGTGGAAGATTGGAAAGTTGGATGGAGGTTGAGGACGGTGGTTGGAGCAGATAAATTGATTACAAGAGAAGCCATTGCAAAGACAGTGCAAAAGTTTATGGACATGAATGACAGAGAGCGTAAAGAGTTGACTAAAACAGCAAAACAATTACAAGAAACTATAAAAGGTGCAGCAGCAAAAGGTGGATCATCTGATGCTAATCTTGATGCTTTCCTCAAAGATATTACACATGGCCACGCCCATTGACCATGCATGCATGGCTTTCCCTGCTTTCTTTTTAAAATTTGGAACTCGCGAAATAAATTTTTGAATAAACAGATTGAAAAATCATATGTTCAATCTCATATCTGTATTTGGATTTGTATTTGTATTTTGTATTTGTAGACATTGGACTTAACAGATGTAGTTGGACCTCTACGAAGAGCAATGTCTTTTTAAGTTTATAGTAGTGTTTGTATTTGTAATTGTTTACGTAGAGTTTTGAAACTCTTTAAATGAAGCATTTAAATAATTACAAAGAGTTGTTGAGGAGGACGCAGACGGAAAACTAGGGCATGAATATTAATTGGAGATAGATTAATAGAAACATTAATAAATTAATGTAGTACAAGTTGTTAATATTGCAAGTATATATACGCACCTTCCAAATCTGAAAAGAGATCAAAATGGTTGCGGATCGAAAATTGTGATACCAACAATTTCCAGTCTCGGATCGACAGCCTGTCAGCCCATGCATCAAGGGAATATTGCTGGTAGAACTTGAGATATATTTTCAACAGCCCATGCATCAAGGGAAGAAGAAGAAGACTTGAGATATATTTTCACCACATGTAGCTGTTTTTGGTCTAAGATGGAAATTGAGATGTGAAGGAAAAGAGGATGCTTTTACCAGAAGAAGAAGAAGAAGAAGAAGAAGAAGACTTGAGATATATTTTCACCACATGTAGTTGTTTTTGGTCCAAGATGGAAATTGAGATGTGAAGGAAAAGACGATGCTTTTACCTGAAGAAGAAGAAGAAGCAGAAGAAGAAGAAGAAGGACGACGTGTTGTTTATACAAGTACTATTGTTGATTGAAGTTGCGCCTACTTGGACTGACTGACGCCATTGTCATGCAGGAGCACAAACTATCCAACTCACCAGCTAATCCCAGACTTCTACCCAGTTGAATTAGATTACAGTTTAGTTGTTTATTAGTTGAATATCTCTGACGCAGGAGCACAAGTTACACCATTTGCACAGCGTAGTAGCGGTACAAATTGCACTGGGAACCTATAGTGAAACTTGTATATCCCTTCTTTCCTAAAAAAAAAAAAAAAAAAAAAAAACCTTGTATATCCCTTCAATAGAGTTCTAACCACAACTTGTATATCACCTACACACAGTGAATGTAATAATGAAATTTACAAGTTGTATTAGTTTTTCTCCTTTACCATCAGTTTTCAAATTCTATAAATACTGCCTTTTTATTATATAACTTAGTACGACTCGATAAAATATTCAAACTTTTGATATTAAATTGAAGTGTTCTTGATTTATCAGTAGTCTGCTAGAACTATAGATGGCCATCCATTGTTGGTGATTTGTAGAGCAAGTTTTCCTTCCATGGAAATTATCCCGCATCAATGCACATTTACATGTGTAAGGAGGTTTTTCCTCTGGAATATGTGTCTCCTGATTATAGGAATAGTTATTCGGACCTCTTATAACTGTAAGATTTATATCTGTTGGGATCTAGCGAGATAAATCACTAAATGCGTGGTCCCGAATATCTATTTTTATAACGGAAGACATCTACTTTCACAATAATGGAATAAAATTACGTACATATAGTAGAAAGTGCACTAACTATTTAAACTATGAGTGTTGTTAAACTTTTAAATTATTGAAGCATGAAACTCATGGAATATTTTATTCATATTAATATATAACAGCCAAACGACTTAAGACCCGGTCCATAAACTTAGGAGACCAAAATGTTGTCCCAACCTAGCAATATGAAAATGCTTCGAGTCTCGAGACTATGTAGTTTTGTATGATAACAAATGGAAAAGGTGAATTACAAATTAGAGAACTTAGTTCAAAGTTAGGAGAAACTCTCAATATGGCATAATTTTATATAATAAATTGTTTTGGAGGCTAGGATGCATTAAAAAATAATTAAAATCAATCACTAAACATGTGGCCTGGATATCTGCTACCATAACATGAGACATCTACTCCCATAATAAGGGGAGAAAACTACCCACACATATTGGTAAATGTGCATGGTGGGAATCGAATCCCTCGCCATTGAGGTTAGAGGGAGGTGCACCAACCACTTGAACTATGAATAGATGTACTAAATTCAAATAATTTTTAGGATATGAGATTCAAAAATCATATGTTCAATCTCATATCTATATTTGTATTTGTATTTGAATTTTTGTATTTGTAGACATTGGACTTAACAGATGTTGTTGGACCTCTACGAAGAGCAATGTCTTTTTAAGTTTATAGTAGTGTTTGTATTTGTATTTGTTTACGTAGAGTTTTGAAACTCTTTAAATGAAGCATTTAAATAATTACAAGGAGTTGTTGAGGAGGACGCAGACGGAAAACTAGGGCATGAATATTAATTGGAGATAGATTAATAGAAACATTAATAAATTAATGTAGTACAAGTTGTTAATATTGCAAGTATATATACGCACCTTCCAAATCTAAAAAGAGATCAAAATGGTTGCGGATGGAAAATTTTGATATCAACAATTTCCAGTCTCAAATTGACATCCCATCAAGGGAATATTGCTGGTAGAACTTGAGATATATTTCCACCACATGTAGTTGTTTGTGGTCCGAGATAGAAATTGAGATGTGAAAGAAAAGACGATGCATGTAACTGACTAACTGAAGAAGAAGAAGAAGAAGCTTGAGATATATTTCCACCACATGTAGTTGTTTTTGGTCCAAGATGGAAATTGAGATGTGAAGGAAACTGAAGAAGAAGAAGAATTGTTGTTTGTACAAGTACTACTGTTGATAGATTTGACTATATCTCAAACTTTTCTCTCTGGGGCTCTCGATCTTCATGGAGAAAGTTTTTAGAATCAAACCCCACACCTTGTGCGTGTAACCTTCATCCTTCTGGATGTTTCTTTATGCTTTTCTTCCCTGTTCTAAGCATTTTTCTTTCCTATCTTCCCAGTATTTTGTTTTGTTCTTTGTTTGTTGAGGCGGTGGTTAATCAGGGATGATGACGAGATATCGAGAGTTTGTGCAAAGCTCTCTTTTTTCTGATGAAAATGGGCCAGTAACTAGGATGGGTGCTCCACTTCAAGATGGTGGCTATGAGCTTATTCGGCAAGGTAATAGCCAACAAAGTGATTAACAGGGAAGCTTTCAAAGCTGCGATTCCTAGGATTTGGCAAATAGTGAGGGATGTTGAAGGTTGAATCGATCGGGACTAATGTCTTTGTGTTTCGATTCTCTTGCGAATGGGATCATAAGAGAGTTCTTGAAGGAGGCCTGTGGAGCTTTGACAAGAATTTAATTGTTCTTCGGGAAGCTTCAGAGTGGGCAGGATTGCTGATAAGGATTTTCGTTATGCTCCTCTTTGGATTCAGATGCACAATCTACTTTTGGCGTGCATGTCCAAGGAGATTGGGGTTTTTCTCAGGGACCTAATTGGTAAGGTTACTGAAGATTGATTATAATAATAGCGGGAGCTGTCTGGGTAAATTTATCCAAGTTAGGGGTTATGGCTTGATGTCACGACTCTTTTGAAAAGGGGGTTGCGTAGTCCTACTTGGGGACCCTGAAGAGGAGTGTTGTGCTGTCCTGTCCTTCGGTACGAAAGATTGCCAAACTTTTGCTATTATTGCGGGCAGATTGGTCATCTTGTACGACAAATGCTCTGCAAACAACAGAGGTTTGGTTGATGAGGAGCATCTCAAGTTCGGTTTGTGGATGAGAGCTGCTGGATTTAATAGTGAAAGAAGTAAAAGCGATCGCAAATCAGAGTCTGAGCTTGGATCATGAACATCTGAAGGTGTACCTCATCCGAAGCTACAAGCCTTACAAAGTAATATAGGAAGGTTAGGGGAAATGGCAGATGGTACGACTCTTTCTACTTCGGAGGTGGTGGAAAATCCCATTTGTACTGAAAGTCCTATTGCTTTTAGTAACAGGATTGTGAAGGATCTTGGTGTATCCAGTGATGTTCTCATTGATCAGGTTGGTACCAATCCCTTTTCTATTCCTTTTAATTTTGTATTTGTGGTTGCCTTGGAGAAGAATGAGGGGATTCCTGTAAACAATTTGATTTATGGGGATGCAGTAGTGATAGGTTTGGGGGTTGGCAAGGGTTCCAATGGTGGGAGTGTGGTTTACAGTTTTGTTGGGTGAGGGTCTGCAAGTGTGTGTGATGGTAGGTCTGGGGTTGTGTTTGCAGGTGATTTGGTAGGATTAGCACAGACTTCTAATGATGGTGGACCTTCATCTAAGCTTTCTGGTGTTCATATTGGGGACATTGTGGAGGTTTGTAGCCCGAGGAAAAGAAAATGGAGGAGATTAGCGCGTGGTATATAGAGTGGGAATCCTGGTTATGTTGTTGTTTTTGAATTGGGAAAGAGAGGTACGGATGTGGACTTGCATGACATTGCAGGGAAGAAAAAGGGAATGTGTGTTACTTTCTCTGATGATTCGACGGTGGCTGGTTCCCAGCACCGTCGGCAGCCATGAATCTTTTTGCTGAAATGATCGGGGGCTGGGGAACCCTCGAACATTCAGATTCCTGGACGATGTACTGCGTAGGGAAAACCCAGCTGTTGTGTTTCTTTCAAAGACGCGATTAGATTAAAGTTGTTCAGCCAGAACTAGAGCAGGTCTTGGTTACAATAATTGCTTTGTTGTTGATACAGTAGGTTTTGGTGGTGGTCTCATGCTTTTGTGGAAGGGTGAGATTGATGTTACTATCCAATCTTTCTCTAAGGGACATATCGATTGTGTGGTTGTTGATAATGAAGGTTCTCGGTAGCATTTCATGGGGTTTACAGTGACCTTAAACGGTCCTTGAGGGGTCATTCTTAGACTACCTTAAGTAGACTTAAGGGTTTAGGGTCTCTGCCTTGGGTTGTAGGTGGAGACTTTAATGAGATTTTACAAGATGATGAGAAATTAATATGGGGGTCTTAGCAGGCGTTTCAGAGTTATGGTGAATTTCAGGGAGATTGTTGATACTTGCGAGCTTATTGATATGGGGTTTAGGGGTAACAAGTTTACTTAGTGTAATAGGCAACAAGGTGGGTGTCTTGTTCAAGAAAGGTTGGATAGGTTTGTTTGCAATATGCCTTGGAGAATTCGTTTTCCTAAGACTTTTGTTTCTCACCTTGATCAACCGGGTTCGGATCATAAACCCATTTTGGTGTCTAATATTTCTAGAGGTGCTAACAACATGGGAGGTAATAAGGGTTGGGGGTCGAGATTTCATTTTGTAAAGGCTTGGATTATTGAGCTGGATTGTGAGGAAGTTGTCAAGGTCACGAAATCTAAGTGGAGGGTAAATAGTGTGGATTGTGCTAGGAGTAGAGCTACGACTGTCACTGGAAGTTAGGTTTGTGGAGTGCTGAAAAAAGAAGAAGTAAAGACTTGGAACTTAAAATGTTAAGGAGGGGCATGCTGCCAGCAGTTGTGGGAGTCCTGATTTTAGGAGGATTAGGAAGCTAGAAGATAAGATTGATTTCTTACTTCATCAGAAGGAGAGTTTCTAGAGGCAAAGGTTAAGGGCTTAGTAGTTGAAAGCGAGGGATAGGAATACCAGTTGTTTTCACTGTAAAGCCTCTCAAAGGCGGATGAAAAATAGAATCAATAGGCTTACGGATGATTTGGGTTTTTGGAGAGAGAAACCGGAGGAGATTGCGGATGTGGTGTCTAGGTTTTATGAAGATCTGTTTAGATTCTCTAATCCTCAAATGCAGGCTATTGAGGATTTATGTGGTGTGCTCAATCGGAAGGTTTCTAGGGAGATGAACTTGATTCTTGGTAGAAGACTTTGTGAGGTTGAGGTTGTGGCAACCCTTAAACAAATGACTCCTTTAAAAGCCCCAGGTCCTGATAGACTCCCAGCATTGTTTTTTCAACAATATTGGGGGATAGTGGATAAGGATGTATCTCGGACTGTTCTTAATATCCTTAATGAGGGTGAGAGTATGGGTGTGATTGGTAAAGCGGTGGTGGTTCTAATTTCGAAAGTCAAGACTCCTAGCAGAATTAGTGAGTTTAGGCCTATTAGCCTTTGTAACGTATTGTATAAACTGGTCGCCAAGGTGCTCGCTAATAGGCTTGAATTGGTGCTCGGTGATGTGATGTCCTATAATCAAAGCATCTTTGTTCCGAAGAGGTTGATAACGAATAATGTTCTTGTAGGTTTCGAGTGCCTTCATGCTCTGAAAAATAGAAAGTTTGGGAAGTCAATTTATGTGGTCCTCAAATTAGATATGAGCAAGGCGTACGACAGAGTCCAGTGGTTTTTTTTTTAAGGAAGATAACGGCGAAACTTGGTTTCGATGGTGCTTGTATTAATAAGTTGATGAAATGTATTGAGTATGCATCTTACTCGTTTTCGATCAATGGTAAGTTTAAGGGTAAAGTGATTCCCACAAGAGGTTTAAGGCAAGGTTATTCTCTTTCGCCTTACATTTTCCTCTTGTGTGCTGAGAGGCTGTCAGCTTTGTTGGATAATGCTAAAAATGAGGGTGGTTCTAGGGGATTAAAGTGGCTAGAAGTGCCCCTAGAATGTCTCACCTATTTTTCACAGATGATAGCCTTATTTTTGGTAGGGCCAGGGTTGATGAGTGTGCTTACTTTAGGGATATTCTTCATCCTTATGAGTTGGCTTCGGGTCAGTTAATTAATTTCGTCAAATCAGCCATCTCGTTTAGTCCGAACACGGCTAGCCCTGCTGGAGAGTGTATTAAATAGATTTTTAAGATTGAAGTGGTTTCTTGCCATAAGAGATATTTAGGCCTTCCGTCTTTTGTTAGTAGAAACAAAAGGAAAGTCTTTAAGAATATTAAAGACAAGATTTGGCAGAAGATTCAAGGCTGAAAGAATAGGCTATTATAAGGGGCTAGTCGGGAAGTATTGGTTAAGGCAGTTGCGCAATGCTGTCCCAACTTATTCTATGAGTTGTTTTCGATTGCCAACCTCTTTGTGTTATGAAATTCAACGTCTTTATGCTGATGTTTGGTAGGGTATGGGCAACAATAAGAAGAATATTCATTGGTTGGCTTGGAAGAAGATGTGCTACGGGAAAGGGAGGTATAGGTTTTAGGGATATTGAGGCTTTCAATTAAGTTATGTTGGCTAAGTAAGGATGAAGAATTTTAAGCAAGCCTTTGTCATTGATGGCTCGGGTGTTCAAAGCTAAATATTTCCTAAACACTTTGTTTCTAATTGTGTTTTGGGAAGGCAGCATTCTTTCGCTTGGAGAAGTATTTATTGGGGTATAGATATCATTACAAAAGGGGTTAGATGGAAAATTGGGAATGGAAATCGTGTTTCTATATATGAGGATAACTTGTTACCTAGAGATTCCACTTTTAGGGTGTTGTCTCGAAGATTACTTCCTGATGGGGTTTTGGTTTCTGGTTTGATTTCTAATTCAAGGGAATGGAGCGAAGAGTTAGTTTGCAGGTATTTCATGCTCGAAGAAGCTGATCTTATTCTTGGTATTACTTTTAGCATCATTCTAGGTCAAGATGAACTTGTTTGGCATTTTGGAAAGATAGGTGATTTTTCTGTCCGCAGTGCTTACAAACTAGCATTAAAGCTATTGCAACTTGCTGTGTCTGGTCCCTCAAAGGGCCCTTTTCCTATCTGGAAAAAAATCCAGCATCTTAAGCTTCCCAATAAAATTAAATTATTCTGCTGGAGGGCGTGCAAAGGGTTTCTTCCCACTGGTGTAGAATTGTTTCGAAGGCATATTTGCCATTCTAGCCTTTGTTCTTTGTATGGTGATGGAGTTGAATAGATTGACCACTCACTATTTTTCTGTGATAGTACCTTTGATATTTGGGGTTCTTGTCCTTTTATTGTGTTCTTAAGAAAGTTGTCTTTCACTAATTTCTTAGATAGGTTTGTCTACATTTGCTCAGTTTTAAATTATGATATTGTTCTTATAACATCCCGAATTTCGAATAAATAATTTTGAATATGTGGATATAAAATTTTTGTGAGTTGAGGGGTATAAATGTAATTAAATGTATGTTTATTTTTATGGTTTTCAGGTGGACCAAATGGAACAGTCCAGAAATGATGCATGAAAAGTGAAAAAAAAACTGGGACAGTGAGTACCGCGACCACAGGTCGCGATAAGCTGCTCGCGATGAAAAAAATGAAATTCAGGCAGATGAGCATGGCGACCACCAGCGCGACCAGAGCACCGCGAGGTGTGCTCGCGATGAAGGCGGTAGAGTTGCTCCAGTGAGCAACGCGACCTGGTAGCGCGACCACAGGTCGCGACGACAGTCGCGATGACCAAAATGATATATAAAAAAAAATGGGCTTCTGTGAGAAGCCACGAAACAGAACAGAAAAGAGAACAGAGAGGGAGAGACCGAAAGAAGAAGAAAAAGAAAAGAAAAGAAGAAGAATAAGGGAAGAAGAGAAGAAGAAGAGGAAGAAGAGAAGAAGAAGAGAAGGGAAAGAAGAAGAAAAGAAAAGAAAGAAAAGAGGAAGAAAAAGGAAAGAGGAGGAAGAAAGGAAAGAAAAGAAAAAGGAAAATCCAGAAGGAAAAAGGCGGAGAATCGGTAAAACGGTATCCAGGTTGGTGTACACACGTTTCTGAACTTCTTTTTTATAAATGTTTTGATTTAGTACGTTTGGACATATAGTTCTGGATTTTATCTATATTCGTATGAATTGGTTTAGATACTCGTATTGCATTTATGCTTTAGAATAAAAACGTATGTTTTCAAAACCTGCTTTACAATTATTGTTTGATTTTCCTATTTGTGGATATGGATTTTGATTTAAAATGATAAAGTTTGAAACCAAAGAAGTAATTTGTTATGAGTTTTAACGGCCCTGATATATGTATAGGGATATAGGAGATTGACATGTCAATTGGGTGAATTTATGGCAGTACTGCACCATTATGTATGATGTCTCTGATTGTGGATTATACGGGATACCATTTCCTCGTGAAATGATAAACCGACTGTTTACTACAGGATACCATTTCCTTGTGAAATGGGAAACCGACTGTGACAATATCCGGATACCATTTCCTCTTGAAATGGGAAACCGACTGTGTATATAGAGGGATACCATTTCATATGAGATGAGAAACCTGACTGAAAAAATCCAGTCCTGTACACCCTGTTATGTGTATCACGGGCCAGATTGAGGATTTATAGTTAGCAAATGTGATGGAAAATAAAGAATGATATTGAACTTAATTTCAGAAATTTTGAAATACTGGATGTTTACCTAATTTCAGTAATTGAAAACGTTTGTTATATATATTTATATTTCTGAAATTCTGTTTTTAAGCTTTATTGTTTATTTATATTTTTGAATTTCTGAATTTCCGATATACTATATACTGTTTTATATTATATTATCATTTACTTTAGTGTACACCCACTAAGCAGTATTGCTTAGCGCGTTAGTTTTGTTTCTAACGCGTAGGTAATAAAGATACCGATGACGGAAAAGACTGAAGAGGCACCGGCTGCAGAGGAGAGTTCAGAGTAATTAGATATACATGCATATACAGAGAATTTGTAATTATACTGTAATTAATTATTTTATGTTTTCTGTTTTGCATTTTTGAAGGATTGTAGTTAATGAATTGTTTTATAAACTATTTGAAAGTCGCACTAAACGGCAGAGTGCGCATTTGAATGAAATGAGATTTGAAGTGTTGTTGAGGAATGTATTTGATTTGAGTTTTATTTGAAAACAGGTTTTGGGAAATCAAAAAAACAGAGGGAACTCTGTCAAAATTTTTAAAACTGTGTTTTCAATGGGCTCACTAGAGAAATATTTTTGAATTACAAATTGATACGATTTTAAAAGGTTTGAAATAAATAAAGTGAATTTAGAAAGTTTTAAAAACCCGGTAGCGCTCCCTGGGTCGATCCAGTCGGGTCGGGTCAGGGGGTGTTACAGTTCTCCATTTTGTTGTGATGTTGTGGCTGGTTTGGAGAAATCGAAATGTGTTGTTCCATAGAGGTAGGTGCCCAGTGGGTGAGGATTTATGGGAAGTTGCTAGGTCTTTTTTAGCCAATTTTCAGAACAGCTCTGTCTTGGGTGTAGCTCTTATTTTTCAGCCCCCTGTTGCAAAGTGTTGGTGCCCCCTCCTGTTTCTCACTTCAAACTGAATGTTGATGCGGCCATTAACTCGAGTGGTGGTAGAATTAGTATTGGTGTTGTGGTGCGTAATGCTTGTGGCTTAACTGTTATGGCTACTGCTCTTGTTTTCAAAGGAGGCATAGATGTTGAGTTGGCTGAGGCTAAAGCTGTTCTTGAAGGTTCAATCCTTGCTGTTGATAATGATTTTTTGCCTTTGCTCATTGAATCAGATTGTCTCAATGTGGTTAGTTTATGCTCTGGTGCTTTGTCCTATAAATGCGAAATTGCTAACATTATTCTGGATGTTAACCTAATCTTAAACAACAGGGACATTGTTTCTAGTTCCTTTGTTCCTAGAACTTGTAATATGGTTGCTCATGAGTTAGCCAAAAGGGCTCTTGGTTGTATTTTCTTTGAGGTCTGGTTTGACCAAAAGTCTTTCCCCAGTTGGCTCCTGAATCTGGGTGCTTCTGAGGTTGTTTCTTTTGTTGCCCCTAGTGGTGTTTGAATGCATTTTTCCTTCAAAAAAAAAAAAGAAAGTACTACTGTTGATTGAAGCTGAGCCTACTTGGACGACTTTCGCGATTGTCATGCAGGAGCAAAAACTATACCCAACTCACCAGCTAACACCAGATTTCTACCCAGTTGAAGCTTTACAAGTTGTATTTTTTTTTTTGAAATGCTACTTGTGGTGGTAACGACTCGAACCAGAGTCATTGCTAGGCTGAATGAAAGCCTTTACCATCGAGCCATATTGAACGGTATTTACAAGTTGTATTAGTTTTTCCCTTTTATCGTTTTCAATTTCTATAAATACACCTTTTTAGTAAATAACTTAGTACAACTCGATAAAATATTCAAACGTTTGATATTCAATTGAAGTGTTCTTGATATATACTAGAACTATATATGGACATCCATTGTTGGAAATTATCCCGCATCAATGCACATTTACATGTGTAAGGAATTTTTTCCTCTGGAATATATGTCTCTCGATTATGGGAATAGTTATCCGGACCTCTTATAACTGTAAGATTTATATCTGTTGGGATCTGGCGAGATCAATTATTAAATGTGCGGCCCGAATATCTATTTCTATAACGGAAGACATCTACACTTATAATAAGGGAATAAAATTACCTACACATGGCGGGAAATGCACTAACTATTTAAACTATGAGTGGACATACAATTGTTAAACTTTTGTCTTGATCTAACTTATCAATTACTCATATAATTAAATTATTGAAGCATGAAACTCATGGAATATTTTATTCATATTAATATATAACAGCCAAACGACTTAAGACCCGGTCCATAAACTTAGGAGGCCAAAATGTTGTCCCAACCTAGCAATATGAAAATGCTTCGAGTATCGAGACTATGTAGTTTTGTATGATAACATGTGGAAAAGGTGAATTACAAATTAGAGAACTTAGTGCAAAGTTAGGAGAAGCTCTCAATATCTCGTAATTTTATATAATAAATTGTTCTGGAGGCTAGGATGCATTCAAAAATAATTAAAATCCGTAACGATTAAACAAGATAAAAGATATTAACCTACATAATAATAATAATAATAATAATAATAATACTTGTATATCACTTCTTTCCTTAAAAAAAAAAAACCTTGTATATCCCTTCAAGAGAGTTCTAACCACAACTTGTATATGACCTACATACAGCGAATGTAATAATGAAATTTACAAGTAGTTTTCTCCTTTACGGTCAGTTTTCAAATTATATAAATATGCCTTTTTTTTATATAACTTAGCACAACACGATAAAATATTCAAACTTTTGATATTCAATTGAAGTGTTCTTGATTTATAGTAGTCTGCTAGAACTATATATGGCCATCAATTGTTGGTGATTTGTAGGGCAAGTGTTCCTTCCATGGAAATTAGCCCGCATCAATGCATATTACATGTGTAAAGAGTTTTTTCCTCTAGAATATATGTCTCCCGATTATGGAATAGTTATTCGGACCTCTTATAAATTAGAGAACTTAGTGCAAAGTTAGGAGAAACTCTTAATATCTCATAATTTTATATAATAAATTGTTTTGGAGGCTAGGATGCATTAAAAAATAATTAAAATCCGTAATGATCAAACAAGATAAAAGATATTCACCTACATAATAATAACTACTAATAAAATAGTCTAATTCAATTTCAATTTTTAAGTCATAATTTCAGTGACATATCCATATTGCTTAAATAAATATCAATTTTTCATAGTTATTGTTTAATCTGCACACAAAAATGTCCTTATTTTTTAAATTGGATCAAAATAGCCTATAGACACATTTTTAAATTAAGTTTTGTGTTAGTAAATGAGGTATTTGCTGCTTCTAAATTCAAATAATTTTTAAGGAGTTCTTTTTTTGAGTAATTTTTTTACAAGAGTATTTTTGTAATTAGAATATACAACATGTGATAAAAGGGTTAAATATAATTAAATAAAAGATACAAAAACATGGAAAATATTTTCATATAACAAATATTAATTAGATGGTTTCAATAAAATCATCACATAGAAGTTAAATCAATTAAATACGTCCAACGATGAAACTGATCCTCCAAATATTCCTCTTTAACTTAAAAAAATTAAGACCACCGTCCAATGTGGCTCGGTAGTAAAGACGTTCATTTAGTCTGAGAATGATTCAGGTTCGAATCGCCAGCACCGCAAGTAGTATTTAAAAAAAAAAATTAAAAAAATCAAGACACGCAGATCACACTTATTAGTTATTAATTGTTATACAACAGATTATATATCCCTATCAATTGAGTTATGCCACTACTATGTACAGCATTGATCAATCGAAGAAACATAGAATTTACATCCCAAGTCATGAATAGCAAGAGCTTGTGTCACATAGTGGCAATGCCATATCCTGCTCGGGGACACAGTAACCCGATGATGAATCTCTGCAAAATAATAGCTTCAAGAAGACACGACATTCTCATTACGTTTGTCACCGAAGAGAGGCTTGGCTACAGCAGCTCCTCCGATAGCTATCCTCCCAATCTAACCTTTGCTCATATACCAAAAGACATTTTGCCGTCGGAGGAATCTCACATGGCTGATAAACTTGCTTTCGGTAACGCTGTTATGACCAAGATGGGAGCTCCCTTTGAGCAGATTGTTGACGCCCTTCACTATCCAGCCACTACCATCCTAACTGATGCTTCGATATCTTGGGCAGTCGATGCTGCAAATCGAAGAAATATTCCGGTTGCTGCGCTTTGGGTTGTGTCCGCGTCAGAATTGTCCATCCACTGTCATTTGAATCTGTTCAGAGAAAAACAGTTTCCAACTGATTTGGAAGGTCAGATTCTAATATTATTTATTACTTGTAATGCAATATAATATTCATGCCCTTTATATATGCTTATTAATTTCTTGTTATTTGAAATTTGTTTCTAACTGTAAACATGTAGAGCACGAGAACGATATTGTGAACTTCATCCCCGGAATTACTCCAATACGTGTAGGTGACCTTCCGCGTTTTTTCTTTAAAAATGGCCAAAATAGCGCCATAGATGGCTGGAAGTTTAATTTGCCCATATCCCAAATACAATATCTTCTCTGTGTTTCCGTCTACGAGCTAGAATCACAAGTCTACAACTTTTTAAGAGCAAAATTCAATTTCCCCATCTACCCTTCTGGTCCTCTTATACCTTATTATACTTGCAAATCATCTGCAACAACACCTGACTACATAGAGTGGCTGAATTCCCAACCTACAAGTTCTGTCTTATACATCGCAATGGGAACTGTATCTTCATTTTCAAGTGACCAAATGGATGAAATGGTTGCTGGGCTGAAAAGCAGCGGGGTTCGATTCTTATGGGTGGGGCGTGAGGACACTTCTCGGCTCAAAGACGACTGTGGTGATCAGGGATTTGTGGTGCCCTGGTGTGACCAATTGAGAGTGTTCATGCATTCTTCAATTGGAGGGTATTTGACACATTGTGGTTTGAGTTCAGTTTTTGAAGCTGGCATTGCAGGCATTCCAATGCTTACTTTTCCCATGGCTGGGGATCAATTCACAAACGGTAAGCTAGTTGTGGAAGATTGGAAGGTTGGATGGAGGTTGAGGAAGCAAGTAGGAGCAAATTATAAATTGGTGGCGAGAGAAGCCATTGCAGAGACAGTAAAAACGTTTATGGACATCAATGGCAGTGACCGCAAGGAGTTGACTGAGAGAGCAAAACAATTCCGGCAAACTATTCAAAGAGCAATAGCTAAAGGTGGTTCATCTGACACTAATATTGATGCTTTTATCATGGATATTACACAAGGCCACGCCCATCCATGATGTGTTCGAGATATCTTATATGAAGCCACAAATCATCCTCGTCTTTCCAATTTACAACTTTAACAATAAATTTCTGAATAAAGAGATTGAAATATCATTGTTAGCGGCTATGTTTGTATTTATTTTTGAATTTGCGTGCGTAATTGAGTTATAACCAAATCTATTAGTGTTTTATGTGACACGGGTAATATTTTTTAAACTTATAGTATTGTTAGACGATCCTCATTCGACTATGTTTTTATTTATTTATTTATTATTTATAGGACAAATTACAACGAACCTATCTAAGGTTTGTCATTTTACAGGCAAAAATAACTTTATGAAAAATTGATAGGGAACTTCCTGCCGTTATAGTTGACTATTAAAAATAACTGTTGACTATTTTAAAAGTTAAAAAATACCAAATATCCCTAATTAAAAAATTAAAAAATTAAAAAATAAAGTGCGAATTGCACTAAAGTTTCTCTTATTTTTTTTTTTAAAAAATTAAAACAATAAAATTAATTAAAAAATGACAAATTAAATTTAATTTAAACAATAAAATTAAAAAAAAATAGAATTGCACTAAAATTAAATTCGATCGTCCATCAGAATTGATGGACTGTGGAGATCCAATATGAAAATTGGATCTTCATCAAGATAAAAAAAAAAAAAATTAAATTACTCAATAGAACCAATCTCCAGTGATGGATGTAGACTACGAAAATGGTAGGACGAGGATCGGGGCACTACAATCTGCAAAACAAGAGTAGAACAGTCAACCGGAGTACTTGGACACCGGGACGGTACCGGCCAAATACATTTCGATGATCAAGTTAGTCCAGTTATACTAGTTTGAGTAAAAATAATGAATAAATAATGAAATATACTTCCTGGGTACAAATGGATGATGGTAGAAAGTATGAAATGGAGGTGACCGAAATCGCGTGTGAATAGTGTATACTGGTCACCGAAATTCAGCCAGAAACAGTGATCCTCGAGAATAGTGTAGCCTGAATAGTAGAAGTCTGACGAAATGCTCTGAATGCTTGTGAGTGAGAAGAATTTCGTGAACCCTCACTTTGGGTTTTATAGGGAGTGATCCACCCGTTGGTGGGTGGATCAGTATCCATGATTTCTCGGCCCAAATTAGGAGGCTATGATTGCCTCCTTGATTGAGTCCATCAGACTTTGAATTCAAAGTCTTATGAGGTCTTTGACTTGGTAATCAAGACCAACGTATAGCCTATAAGGTGGAGGGTGATGAAGGTCGAACGACAACCCTTGATACATCTGAGAGGGCTAGTGCGTATAGGACGGTCGAGAGACCTACCAGTCTTTAAATCGTCATGGGTGCTATGGTCGAGCGACACTTGTCCCTTAATGGTAGGGCTAAGTCTTAGGGTGAGTCATGTTAAGCCTATGGTGCTTGGTCGAACGACATGGTCAAGCCATGTTGTGGTTGAACCATTGTTAAGGTGTTGACTCTAGGTTTGGATAATACTTTTTAAACTACGGTACCATGGTCGAACGACTATGTCCATGGTCGAGCGACGTCTTCTTCGTGTGAATTGCCCAATGGGACTAGTTTTCTTATCAAGGTATTGGGCCAATAAGTCTTGTGGATATAGCTTTGGACTGGGCCTTCATGTAGGCTTTAGTCTGTTTGGACTTAGACTGTTTTTGGTCACAACAATGGAGATTTTACTTTTTCAATTTTTTCTTGATTTTGATGGAGATCCAATTTTCATATTGGATCTCCACCGTTCATCCTGATAGACGGTCCAGATCCAATTTAGAGATTGGATCTCCATCTTCATCCAACCAAAATTTATTTATTTTTTTTATTTTTATAATTGTTTTTTTTAAAAAAAATTATTTTTTTAATATGATCTCCATCGTCCGTCAACATTGATGTACAGTGGAGATCCATTAAATATATTTTTTTTATTGTTTTTAATTTTTTTTTAAAAATAAGAGAAACTTTAGTGCAATTCATCCTTTATTTTTTAAATTTTTATTTTTTTTAATTAGGGATATTTTGGTCTTTTTGAACTTTTAAAACGATCAACGGTTATCTTTAACGATCAACGGTAATGGTAGGGGGGTGTCAATTTTTCATAAAGTTGTTTCCACCTGTAAAATGGTAAACCTGAAGTAAATTCACTATAATTTATCATTTTTTAATTAGGGGTATTTTGGTCTTTTTGAACTTTTAAAACAGTCAATGGTAACAGCAGGGAGTTCGCTGTTAATTTTTTAGAAAGTTATTTCCGTCTGTAAAATGACAAACCTTAGGTAGGTTCACTATAATCTCTCCTCATTTATATAGAGAATTAATTGTCATGGTCCATGATGTTACAAAACTTCAATTACTAAATTACACGGGTTTAAGCCGAAAACAAAATAAATCGATTTCTATTTTTTATTAGGTTTGGAACGTTAAATATAGTAGTATTTGTTTTGGTAAACAAATTTTTCTTTTTAGCAAGAGTCGATAAAAAAAATACAAAATATTTGCAAACTGATTCGAAATCTATACGCCTGTTGGGTAAGCTTAGCAAGAGCTAAATGTGAATAATTATAATAAATTAAATTCACATATAACCTAATTATATTTAGAGTAACTAATTTTGTATATATATTCACCTCCTCCAAATGTTATCATAAGACCTGAGGCTTTTATTTTTCCAACAACATTTTCTTTCTCGTCTCGATACAAAATCATGCACTAAATTATTAGTGAAATACAACAATCCCTACAAGAATTTATGTAATGTGTTTAGGGGAGCAATTGGTAAGTTCAAAATTAAGTAATTTATTAATATTTTACTAATAACTATGAAAAATGATGAAATGGTGAAAAATGACGAAATCGTGACCAAGGGACATCAAACGGGCAACTAGGAAGACTTGGTTCCAAAGGAGAGCCCTTTCGGGCCCTCATATCACTTTCCAGACCCAGGTGATGACTTTAGCATGCAATGAACCAAAGGAAATTAGGGTCCAGTAAATCATCCCCTTAGCTGCCAAACCACCCCCTTGGGTGAAGAGAGGAAGGATCTGAAAGCTATCCAGAATGAGCTGGAACCCATGAAAGCGTAAAACAAGGAGCAACAGGAAAAGCCTGCACTGACAGTGATTTGTCACCTTTGACCAAAGGTCAGAGCAGGCAAGCAACCTGTTTCCTTAGACTGTAGAGCTGTTCAGAAAGCAAACTTATATCATTAACCAAAGATATATATTGAAAACGACCCTTTATCCCAGGTTACCAGTTGTATAGATCTAGGTGTACGAAACTTGACACGTGTCAGGAAGGTGATAAGATTGCAGATAAAGGGATCAATGCCCTAGGTTAAACAATCTGAAAAGGTCTATTGACCAAGAAAAACGACGTGGAGCCATGAGACCCAAGGGCTGAAAGTCTGTATAAAGGCACATCAGGTTTTATCAAAGGTAACTAAATTCTGGTATGGAAAGCCCTAGTATGCAGAGGAAAACCCTGGTGGTATTCTCCTAAAAATACTAGGATCAAAGCCTTCCATTGACCATCTCTACATATATCTCATCTCATTATTGTTGTATCCTTCCTTAAATTCCTCTTTTCTGACTTGAGCATTGGAAGGTTATTGCCGGTGAACACCGGTAACCCCTGACCTCTTCTTCTTTGTTTCCTCTCAGGAAAAGGTGCTAAACATGTTAGCTAAAGTTGATACACTCTAGTGAGCTCACTGTCTCCAGTGGTTAATACTTTCGTAAGACATTTTCTACTAATTCTAAGGTCTTTACTTTCTAGTAAACCTACTGTCTTCGAAGGTAAACACCTTCGCAAGACCTTTACTTGCAGTCAATCCATAGGATAGTTCAAGACAAATCTACGTGTTGTTGTAAAACCAATTTATTGCATCAACAGTTGGTGTCGTCTGTGGGGACCAATACAAAAAGTCGTCTTCCACCCAGGGGCTGAAAACATTTCACCCCTTTTTCATTTTATATATCTTTTTTTATAGGAAATAACCATCTTAGGTGGTTCATGTTCGGAGGTCATAGGTACAAGAGGTTTAGCGGAGGAGCAGATGCTCAGAAACAAGGGCAAGGACAAGGGCGGTAAGGGGACCCAACAACGAGGACCCTACCAGCAAAGATGCTAGGGTGGTAAACCTCGAGCGAGACATACAGATGGTGACCTAAGGACTGCAGCAGCTAAGAGATGAGGTGTGGTGCATGATGAATGCTGTCCACGAAGCTTTGGCTATCCAACAATGTCCAAAAAATCATCGGGTTCGAAGCAGTAAGCGAGGAAACGGCATCCACTGATCAGGAAGAGCCGACCCTACCACCCCAGGTCCATCTCCAAAGCCAACCCACAGGAGGTGAACCAACTCAACCACCTCTGGTCCCAAACCCATCACCTTTGAAGAGACTACGCAACTGCATCCCTAGAAGCAAGCGGGTCTAGTAACCCCGAAACCAGCCAATGACGGAGTAGCTAGGGAACCAACCTACCACAAACATCCTGCCACTAGAAACTAAACCCCAGAATAATGGTGTTCGAATCCACGAGCCACCTTTAGTGTGAGCATTGTAGCAGAAGTTGTGGAAGATAAGGAACTAGATGGTTGAACTCCAAAGGGTCGGGACCTAGATGAACGAGCCTAACCCGTTAGGTGTCTTCGACCAGCTGTTGGTGGAAAGAATCAAACTTACAAACCTCCCTAGGAAGTTCAAGATGCCTCAGCTAAATCGCTACAAAGGCTAGACGGACCTGGTAGCCCATGTGGAAAATTTTAGAGAGCAGATGCTCATCCAAGGCATGGCAGATGATGTTATGTGCATAATCTTCCCTATAACTTTAGAGGGACCAGCGCGAGATTGGTTCAAATATTTTCCTCCGAGGAACATCAACTCATTTTTCGACTTCACGAAGGAGTTCATTACTCAATTTCAAGGGGTGAAACCATCACCCTATAAACCCATCAACGTTGCAATATGTAAAACAGTGGGAAAACGAATTACTCAAAGACTATATTGGCAGGTACCATGATGAAGTTATACAGATGGGAATCTTCGGAGCACGAGATACCTTGATCAATTTTTGGAGAAATTTACGAGTAGGGAAGCTTTGGAGATCCTTCGAAGAGAATAACCCGGCTAGCTACAAAGAGGCTTACAGCCGAGCTTTGAAGTAAGTCCAGATCGACGAGAAGTACTCCCCCAAAAAGCCGCAAGAGATGGCCGAGATGCCTTGAAGGAAAGACCAGGGGCGAAGAAGAGAAGAACAGGCTGTAGAACGGCCCAAAAAAGCTCACAATTGCAGAACTGAAGGTCCACCCTAGTAGCAAAGATCACTAGTAAAGGATGCGATAAGGCAAGACCAAAGGGGATCATAGCAAGTATTGTCACTCCCTCTGCCAAGGTCGGACTTTAGAGATTCTAGCCAGCAAAGAGAGTATACTCCATTCAACACCACCAGAGGACAATCTACCTAGCCATAAAATCAAAGGGGCTCCTCGAGAAACCTAGTTCCATAAGGAACTAGCCCGGAAGGGGGGAGGCGCACCAATATTGTGACTTCCACGAAGATTATAGCCATTATACTTCGAAATGTTTCAGTATAAGAAATCAAATCGAAGATCTCGTCCGTCACAGACATCTTAAAGAATTCCTTCAAAAGATTCGAGGTGACATCTAAGCTAAGCGAAGTGAAGCAGAGAATCCTCTCCTGACAAATAACGAAGGTAAGGAAAATATATGGAAGATAGCCAAACGATCCACACCATAAGCGGAGGATCCACAAAGGCAGGAGATTCAAATCGTGTAAGGAAGCAATATGCTAGGAAGATACCCTGCCCAGGAACATCCCATGGTGTTTTGCATAATTACTAGGTCCAAAGGTTGGAGGACATGCGCTCACCTATGATCTCCATCATCGACAGTGCCAAAGGGGGGGCATTACCCTTACGACGATCCTATGGTGGTGACATTGAAGGTATCCAGCAAAAACACGACTAGGGAGCTTCGTGGATATCCTCTACAAAGACGCCTTAAACTGACTTGGCATAACTCCAATAAAGCTCCAACCATTGCAAACACTGTTCTATGGCTTCGTCGGTGACATCATCATTCCCTTAGGAATGATTCCCCTACCAATCACTATTGGGGAGGAACCAAGTCAAATAACTACGATGGTGGACCCAGTTGTCATAGACCATCTGAGAGCATATAATATGATCATCGGAAGGCTCTTTTCTATTCAATACCAAGGCTATTGATGAGAATAAGGGAGCTGCACTAAGGGATCCATTGCATGTTCCGGTTGGGCCAATAACAAGGGCAAGGGCTAAGAGATTCAAAGAAGCACTCAATGGCCTAATTCAAGATACATGGGCTGATTCTGAATTATTAAAGCCCAAGATGAACCCACATGAAGACCAAGGCTTGATTAACATCATCAAGGCAATTGAGTGGGCCGAATAAGAGAAAGCTTGGCATAATTTCGGTTTGGGCTTGATTTAATAGTTGTTTGTTTTAGTTTTGGTCCATTTGTAAGGCAATTATAGCCATTCTAGTTTTTCTATTTGTAAGGCCTTAATGGCTATCTTGTTTCCTTTCCTTTGTTTTAGGGTTTCATTATATAAGGATATTGATGGATGTAAGAAGGGCACTTTTGGATTTTGAATGAAAATTGAGAGAGTTTTCTCTTTGTTCTTTGAGAACTAACTGGAACTTATCAGAATTCTCTGTGGCGTTTCTTCTTGACTTATCAACCGAGTATTTCATCCTTGATTGTGGCGTCCTCCTTTATACCAAGGTTCACATCTCGATATAGGTGTTGGGTCGCGGTTTCTATCCGAACCAGAGGTTAGAACGAATATTGGCATCAATCTTGATACAATCGACGAGGTTCATATCATTTGGTATCAGAGCTTAGGGCTCTAACATCAGGTTATTCTATCTTGTTATTCTTCTCCTTTGATTTCGTTGATCACAAAATTATATCTTATTTCCAAAACTTCTTGTTAGTGTCCAGATCTAAGTTATCTATCTTTGTTGTTCTTGTTCTTGATTTTGTAGATCCAAATCTAAGTATCTGTCTATGTTATTCTTGTTCTTGATTTCGTTGATCCAGATCGAAGTTATATATTCTGTTATTCTTGTTCTTGATTTCGTTGATCTAGAGCGAAGTTATCTGTCTGTGTTATCCTTGTTCTTGGTTTCACTGAACCAGATCTAAGTCTGTGTTAGTCTTGTTCTTGATTTCGTTGATCCAGATCGAAGTTATATATTCTGTATTCTTGTTTGTGCGTGTCCAGATCTGAGAAAGAGAAAAAAAAATTTATTTTTTGACCTATCGTGTAGTTGAATATATATCAACTATTGTTATTTCTCTTCTTGATTTGTGCAGTGATTATATAAAAACAAAAAATAAAAAATTATCAGTTTCGTTGTGATTCGTTTCCTGTGAACCTAAGAACTTTTGTTTCGTGTGAACGTGGCTAAGAAATCCTGATTATTGTTTGGTTAGTTTGAAAAGAACTTTTGAGAAAAAAATTACGAGTGGAAAAAGGCAAGAGAGGTGAGGACATACTGAGGGTAAAAGCCAAATTTATTGTGTGAAATAGGAGTGGAACTGAGTGAACTATTGTTTGAGGGAAACACGTGAGGGAGTGAAGTGAGGACCTTCTTTTTTTTTTTTTTACTAACGTTTTCTTTACAGCGAATATGTCTAAAGAAAGTGCTTCGGATGAGGTGTTGGGAAAGGTAGATACAAAGTTTATAATGGAAGCATTGACGAGGGAGATGGGGAGATTGTTAAGGGCTGAAATGGAACCGATTCATGAATGATTAGATCAGGTAGAAAATACACGTGCGGAACAGCCACCACCCGTTCCCCAAGCACGTAGGAGAGAGAGGGTTCGGTTAGAGAAGAAGTTCATGATTACTATAGGGATGATAATGACATAGAAGAGGATGATCGCATGTCCAGTGTGGGTGCGGGGAGATTTAGGCGTAGAATGGGAGATAGAGAAGATAGGTATGGGAACAGAGGAGATAGGTATGTAGAGAGGGTTGATAATAATTTGGGTAGTATAAAGGTGAAGATTCCAACCTTCCAAGGTAAAACTGATCCTGAAGCTTATCTGAAGTGGGAGAAAAGAATAGAGCTGGTGTTTGACTGCCATGAATATTCCGAATTGAATAAGGTGAAATTGGCAGCCATAGAATTCACCAATTATACTATTGTTTGGTGGGATCAACTGATTGTGAGTAGGAGACGGAATGGAGAAAGACCTATTGAGACATGGGAGGAGATGAAGACTGTTATGAGGAGGAGATTCATTCCAAGTCACTATTATAGGGGTTTGTTTTAAAAATTGTAAACTCTTACTCAAGGGTCTAAGTGTGTTGAAGACTACTACAAAGAGATGGAGATAGCCATGATTCGAGCTGATATACAGGAGGACAGAGAGGCGACTATGGCTAGGTTTCTCAATGGACTACACCGAGACATTGCAAATGTAGTAGAGTTGCAGCATTATGTTGAATTGACTGACATGGTACACATAGGCTATTAAAGTGGAACAATAATTGAAGATGAAGGGATCCACATGGGTTGGGCAAAATTCGGGTTCTTCATTAGAGCAAGAGGGAGGACCAGCCTAGTTTCAAGGCCAAGGCCGAACCTTCCAAAGATCATAAGGCTAGAGGCACAATAAACCAAGGTAAACCAGATTCTCAACCTACTAGAAATCGTGACATTAAGTGCTTTAAGTGTTTGGGAGTAGGTCATATTGCATCACAATGCCCAAACAAGAGAGTAATGGTTTTGAAGGATGATGGTGGTATCGAATCAGAGGGTGAATCTGATGGTGAGTCCATACCACCTTTGGAGGATGCTGGTGACTTTGAATACCCGGTGGGTGGAGAGCTTTTGGCTGCAAGACGAGCTCTTAGTGCTCAAGCAAAGGAAGATGATGAGGTACAACGTGAAAATATTTTTCACACCCACTGCCATGTTAATGATAAGGTATGTAGTATGATTATTGATGGGGGGAGTTGTACTAATGTGGCGAGCACTACTTTGGTAAAAAAATTGAATTTGAAAACTTTGAAACACCCAAAACCTTATAAGCTACAATGGTTGAATGATAGTGGGGAAGTTAGGGTGAATAAACAGGTGTTGGTGTCATTTTCAATTGGCAAATACAAAAATGAAGTTGTTTGTGACGTGGTACCAATGAATGCGGGTCATATCCTTTTGGGAAGACCATGGCAGTTTGATAGGCATGTGACTCATGATGGATACACTAATAGATACTCCTTTGTACTTCATAAAAGGCCAATCACTCTTGTACCTTTAACCCCAAGACAAGTATATGAAGATCAAGTGAGATTAAAATATGAGAGGGATGTTAAAAAGGAGAGTGAGAGTTCAAAAGAAAAAGAGGTTGATGAGAAAAAAAGAGAGACAAAACAAGTGAGCTTTTATGCAAAAGACAGTGAGATCAAAAGGGCTTTATTTTCAAATCAGCCAATGATTGTACTTTTGTACAAAGAGGCTTGTTTTAGTACTAATGAAATTAACTCTTCTTTGCCTAGTGTTGTTGTTTCACTTTTGCAGGACTTTGATGAAGTGTTTCCCGAAGAGATGCCTATTGGTTTACCACCAATAAGGGGGATTGAACACCAAATTGACTGCCAAACCCGGAGCACCAATTCCAAATAGACCTGCATACCGAAGTAATCCCGAGGGGACAAAGGAACTTCAAAGGCAGGTTGATGAGCTCATGGAGAAGAGGTATGTTCGTGAGAGTATGAGTCCTTGTGCGGTTCCCGTATTGCTTGTGCCTAAGAAGGATGGAACATGGAGGATGTGTGTTGATTATCTTGCCATCAACAATATCACTATAAAGTATCGACATCCTATTCCTAGATTAGATGATATGCTTGATGAATTGCATGGTTCTATTGTTTTCACTAAAATTGATCTTAAAAGTGGATATCATCAAATTAGGATGACAGAAGGTGATGAGTGGAAAACTGCTTTCAAAACAAAATATGGGTTATATGAGTGGTTAGTTATGCCCTTTGGGTTAACTAATGCACCAAGTACTTTCATGAGATTAATGAACCATGTTTTGCGTGATTTTATTGGAAGATTTGTGGTTGTTTACTTTGATGACATTCTGATTTATAGCAAAAACTTGGATGAGCATGTTGAACATTTAAAACTTGTTTTAGGTGTTTTAAGAACCGAAAAGTTGTTTGCTAATTTTAAAAAGTGTACCTTTTGCACGGATAGGTTGGTATTTTTGGGTTTTGTTGTTAGTGCTAAAGGAATTGGGGTTGATGAAGAAAAGGTTAAGGCAATTAAGAAGTGGCCGAAACCTACAAGTGTGGGACAAGTGAGAAGTTTTCATGGATTAGCTAGTTTCTATAGGAGGTTTGTGAAAGACTTTAGTAGTCTAGTTGCACCTTTAACTGAAGTTATAAAAAAGAATGTGGGTTTTAAGTGGGGTAATGAGCAAGAAAAGACATTTAACTTGATTAAGGAAAAATTAACTAATGCACCTTTGCTTGCTTTGCCTAACTTTGCTAAAGCTTTTGAGATTGAGTGTGATGCTTCAGGAATAGGTATGGGAGCTGTTCTAATGCAAGTAGGACGTCCCGTTGCATTTTTTAGTGAGAAAATAAGTGGAGCAGCCTTGAATTATCCTACCTATGACAAGGAGATGTATGCTTTGGTTAAGGCATTGGCAACATTACCTTTGGCCGAAAGAATTTGTGATTCACACGGATCATGAGTCCTTGAAGCATCTAAAGGGGTAGCACAAGCTAAATAAGCGGCATGCCAAGTGGGTGGAGTTCATAGAAACATTTCCATACGTGATCAAGTACAAAAAAGGTAAGAAAAACGTAGTCGCTGATGCTCTGTCCAGAAGGTACGTTTTACTTTCTACTTTGGATGCTAGATTGTTTGGTTTTGACTACATTAAAGAATTATATGTGGAAAATGCTGATTTTGGCAATGTATTCAATGCATGTGAAAAGGTTGCATTTGGCAAGTTTTATAGGCATAATGGATTTTTATTTAGAGAAACTAAATTATGCGTGCCTAAGAGTTCTTTGCGTGAATTGCTTGTGAGGGAAGCTCATGAGGGCGGTTTGATAGGGCATTTTGGTATAGCCAAGACCCTAGATGTTTTGCATGAACACTTCTTTTGGCCTCATATGAAACGTGATGTAGAAAGAATTTGTGAGAAATGCATTACGTGTAGACAAGCTAAGTTTAGGGTTAAGCCTCATGGTTTGTATACTCCTTTACCTATACCTAGTGGACCTTGGATTGATATTTCTATGGATTTTGTGCTGGGTTTGCCTAGGTCAAAGAGGGGTAGGGATTCTATATATGTGGTTGTTGATAGGTTTTCTAAAATGGCACATTTCATTCCTTGTCATAAAACTGATGATGCATCACATATTGTTGATTTATTTTTCAAAGAAATCGTTAGATTGCACGGCATGCCTAAAACCATTGTTTCGGATAGAGATGCTAAGTTCTTAAGCTACTTTTGGAAAACTTTATGGGGCAAGTTAGGAACTAAACTTTTGTTTTCTACTACTTGTCATCCACAAACTGATGGTCAAACTGAAGTAGTTAATAGGACTTTATCTGCCTTGTTGCGTGCTATAATACAAAAGAACTTGAAAACATGGGAAGATTGTTTGCCGCATGTAGAGTTTGCTTATAATAGGAGTGTGCATTTTGCAACTCATTTTTCGCCTTTTGAAATTGTGTATGGTTTTAACCCATTGACTCCTTTGGATTTACTTCCTTTACCTGTGACTGAGCATGTTAACTTGGATGGAAAGAAAAAGGTAGAGTTTGTTAAACAAATCCATGAAAAGACTAGGCAAAACATCGAGAGGAGAACTGAGCAATATGCCAACCAAGCAAATAAAGGGCACAAGAAAGTTGTGTTTGAACCCGGTGATTGGGTGTGGTTGCATATGAGGAAGGAACGGTTTCCAGTCCAGAGGCGTTCTAAACTACTTCCAAAGGGAGATGGCCAATTTCAAGTGATTGAAAGGATCAATGACAATGCCTACAAGTTAGATCTTCCAGGTGAGTATAATGTTAGTGCAAACTTCAATGTTTTTGATTTGTCTCCTTTTGATGTAGGTGACGATTTGAGGACAAATCCTTTTCAAGAGGGAGGGAATGATGAGAATAAGGGAGCTGCACCAAGGGATCCATTGCATGTTCCAGTTGGGCCAATAACAAGGGCAAGGGCTAAGAGATTCAAAGAAGCACTCAATGGCCTAATTCAAGACAGATGGGCTGATTCTGAATTATTAAAGCCCAAGATGAACCCACATGAAGACCAAGGCTTGATTAACATTATCAAGGCAATTGAGTGGGCCGAATTAGAGAAAGCTTGGCATAATTTCGGTTTGGGCTTGATTTAATAGTTGTTTGTTTTAGTTTTGGTCCATTTGTAAGGCAATTATGGCCATTCTAGTTTTTCTATTTGTAAGGCCTTAATAGCTATCTTGTTTCCTTTCCTTTGTTTTAGGGTTTCATTATATAAGGATATTGATGGATGTAAGAAGGGCACTTTTGGATTTTGAATGAAAATTGAGAGAGTTTTCTCTTTGTTCTTTGAGAACTAACTGGAACTTATCAGAATTCTCTGTGGTGTTTCTTCTTGACTTATCAATCGAGTATTTCATCCTTGATTGTGGCGTCCTCCTTTATACCAAGGTTCACACCTCGATATAGGTGTTAGGGTCGCGGTTTCTATCCGAACCAGAGGTTAGAACGAATATTGGCATCAATCTTGATACAATCGACGAGGTTCATATCAGCTATGGTATCCATGTATCACCTAACGATGAAGTTCCTGATGGAAGGAAGAGTTAGGATCATCAAAGGAGATCAACATGCAACTAGGCGGTGCTATGCAGCCTTCATAAAGGAATGTGCCAAGGTAATCACCTTAGATCCCCAAGAACCAACCAAAGGAAGGAAGGACAAACCAGGGGCTCTACCACCAGAAAAGCTCAAATATGGGTGGGAAAAGCTTCTAAAAACGTTCTCCGATACCTTCACATAGAATGTGAACCAACTGTGAAGATACTCTCATTGATCACAGACCATTTAGGGGTCCAAAGGTTCACGCCAATTATTTGAATTCCCAGAAGTACAACGAAGCACATCTGTCATTACCTGAAATTTTAGTAATTTTCTCATGCCTTTTTAGGTTTGCAAGGTCGCTCGCAATGATGTAGCCCTTGTATGGATATTTTCTGCTGGTGAAATGAAAACTTTGACTTATCCCAATGGTTTTGTTTCTATCTTTTTTTATTTCAGAGCAAAGGAAGGCCCAAGATCCATTTACCTTCAAAGCTTTGGAGCTGGGTTTATGACCATGGTACAATCAAAGGGTAAAAGTCCCTAAGTAAAACCCTATGGTAAAACAAACCTAGGAAGGCCCAAGGTCCATTTACCTTTAAGCTTTGGATCTGGGTTTATGAGCTTGGTGCAATCAAGGGGCAAAAGTCCCTAAGTAAAACCCTCCGGTAAAACAAACGCAGTGTAACATCCCTAATTTCGAATAAATATGGAAAGTATGATTGAATTAATCGTGAATATGTGAATATGATTTTTATGATTTAAGGGGTGGAAATTGTAATTAAATGTATATTTTTAGGTTTCATAATGGACCAATTTGAACGGTAGAAAACAATGCACGAAGAAAAGGGTGAAAATCTGGACATTAGGCATCGCGACCAGGGATCGCGATGAGCAGCTCGCGGTAAAAGTGGCAAATTTCCACCAGTGGCAAATTTCAATTTTTAGAAATTTTCGGAATGGTTGAATTTTATAGTTTTTGAATTATTTGAATTATATGGATTATAGATTGTACTTCAGGTTCAATGTATACGTGTTTTGGAATTTTTCCGTTTTCCAGAATATTTCGAATTGATTGAATTTGATTAAATTTGAGTTATTTGAATTATATGGATTATAGATTATAGTTCAGGTTCGATGTATACGAGTTTTCGAATTTTTCCAGTTTTCTAGAAATTTTCAGAATTATCGAATTTTATAGTTTTTGAATTTTTTGAACTATATTGAGTAGAATGGATAGTTTGAAACCGATTTCGGATTGATTTGAATACGATTTGATTCTAATAGTGTTATGGAAATATATTGTTGAAAGTGATTTAAATTATATTATATTGTGAAATGTATCGGAAAATGATTTTGGGGCGATTTGATTCGAAATGGAATTATGAAATACGTTTGAGTATATTTTGGATTGATTTGATATGATTATTGATTTATAAATATATTCGTATATTTCTGTTATATTATATTTGATAAAATTTGAATTGTAAAAATATAAATATATCGATATGTATTGAAATTGACTACGTTGAAATCTAAATTCGATGATTCGGAAAGAAATGAGATATGTTGACATTGGTTTTGAGAAAACATTTTGGCTCTGATGTGTATAAATATAGATATGGATATAGGAGGTTGACATGTCAATTGGGTTTCTGTCTGAACAGTACTGTGCCTATTTACTTTGATGCGCCACCCTTTGGATGTGCCGGTCCTAGGGTTCTACATTCTGTCATGGGACATTTACAGCGGGTGATTCCATTAGTGTTCCATTCTGATTTGATGTTCGGCGTGAGTTCGAAGCCGAACAACCCGTAATCCAGTCCGATAACTTATGTTTTGTATGTCATGAGCCCAATCTGAAAATTGATTTGTTATATGAAAGGATTTGAGAAATTAAGAAAATATGTTTGTTAATTGATGTTGGATATTTAATTTGATATGAGCCCCATATATTGTCTATATATTTGTTATTTATAGTTTTATTTGATATAAAATATTTGTATAAACAATTTTGTGTACATCCACTAAGCATTATGCTTAGCGTGTTGAGTTTTCTCACACATAGGTAACAGAGGTTCCAAGGGCGACAAAGACAAAGAAGAGTAGAGGCTGCAGAACCAGAGTCCGGAATCACATCTTTCCTGCATATATTTTGGTAGATCGTTTGTAATAAGTCTATATATAGTTTGATACCGCATGCATATACAGAAACTGTTGTAAATATTTAAGAAGCTTCCGCTATGTAAATATTTTATTATATGTTTATATTATTTGAATCTTTATAAATGATATTATGATAATTGGTTGGTAAGTCGCACTATATTTGGAAGGGTGCGCAAAATTGATTTGAGAATTTGGAAGTTGATTTTTAGGAATTTTAACTGTAAACAGATTTTGGAAAGTCAGAAAAACAGAGGAAACTCTGGCAAGATTTTCGAAAATTTATTTGGATCATTTTCAAATGTTTTTAATATAGTTTTAAATTATGTGTATTAACAGGAAAAGTTAGATTTTAGTATATAGTAGCGCTCCCTGGTTCGGTCCGGGTGGATTTGGGTCAGGGGGTGTTACACGCAGGAAGACCGAAGGTCCATTTACCTTCAAAACTTTGAAGTTGGATTTATGACATTGGTGCAATCGAAGGGCAAAATCCCTAAACGAAGCCCTTAGGCAAAACAGAGTCAGGTAAGCCCAAGATACATTTACTTGGAGCTAGGTTCATAACTTAGGCAAAGGACCCTAAGCATACCTTTAGGCCCAATGTTCAACTATATATTCTAGCATATATATATATGCAAAAGGAAATGCCAATGAAATTTAATATATCAAAATAGCATATGTTACTGCCAAATAAAAACAAAACTGGTTTGGCAAAAATCATGCATAACCAAGGAATCAAAATGATCAAACGTTCTAAAATCCAAAGAAAAAAATGATAAAGCAATAGTTCGAAAAGCTAGAAAGACTACATGGAAGAAGGAAAACACCCCTTTTATTGCAAAAAATATGAAGTTAACATTCTAAGGATCAACCGAGTGATCAACATCTTCGACCCCCTTCTTATCTAAAGGGGCTTCCTTAGTAGTTACATCTTCTTTATGAGGTTTTTGAGAAGAGGAGCCGACATCATCATCAACTGGATTTCTTCTTCGCACTGGCCAAGGGATCCACTCCTTTTTTCCTCAAGATGCGCTCGGCCTTTTCCTTATCAAAAGGGAAAGACATGAAGTCCAACTCAAGTTCTGGGTGAGCGAAGAAAACTTCGTGCTGAGCCAGCTTGTATCTTCTACTTGAAGTACTGCCAACCAAGGTCTCAAGGTGAGCACAACGAGCCTTCAGTGCTCCACTGTCATCCTCCTTAAGGTCTAGGGCCTTCTTTGTACTTGCCAATTCATTACTCAAGGTACTGTTCTCAGTATAACTACGTGACAAAGCAATAACATTCTTTGAATTCTCTTTAAGAGACTAGCGTAAAGTTGCAGCTATAAATTGCCAATATGGCACTCTGTATCAAGAAAGCAAATTTTTTGTTGTGTATATGCGTAAAAATGACCAGGAAAGTAGAAAAAATATCTACGAAAATAAAGACTAGCGCAAAGTTGTGGCTATAAATTGCCAATAAAGACTTCAAGAGACTTTAGCATAAAGTTACGGCTATAAATAGCTGATATGGCACTCCGCATCAAGAAAGCAAATTTTTTGTTGCGTATATACATAAAAATGACCAGGAAAGTAGAAAAAATATCAACGACAATAAAAGCTCACCAAACAAGCAAACTGAGGTGGCCTTATCAAAAGCACGAATAGGAGAGCTGTCTACCATTTTAGTAGCCGAATATGAGGTTACCGATTGTAGTCCTCGGAAATTGCTTGGGAAGTATTGGGCACTACAACCTGCAAAGATAAAACGCACGTTATCTGTATGACGTCTTTGACACGGGGGTGGTGCCGACCAAAGTCACTCCGACGATCAAGTCAGCAGATTATATAATCAAAGGTCAACAGAATGGAGAATATCAAGGATAAGGATACTCTCTTTACTTGTAGGGTGACAATATTCGTGATGGTCGATAGATTAATATGAACGATTGAAATCATGATGGCTGAATGATCGAAGATGACTGATGTTTACTGGTGATTCACCAGCTAAAGCTTGACTGTTTGGAGTGTTCCTGACTTTAGAGTGATATTGTATGTCAGTTTGTGTAAGTATGCGTGAGAGCCTTTTTTGAATGTTTAGCTCTCCATTTATAGGGGCTGATCCACCCATTGGGGTGGGAGGGGGGGGGGGGGTGTGGATCGTATCTCGGATTTGAAGACCCCGCATCTGGGTATAACAGCCTTCATCTTGATGGAAAGGTAACTATTGCTTCCTTGGTGGCCCGAATCACGGAAGTAACAGTTACTCAATTGACTTGGTCAATGAATGTTGAAGTTTGTCACTGGATGGGTTAGTGCATGGGTCTGGACCTGTAAGCGTGGGCTTAATCAGATAGATCCGAAATTGAGCCTACGTAGGCCCATAAGTGTTCCGTGTCGAGCGACATGGGGGTCCTCGAGGTGTGGTCGTTATACAGCCACATGGTTGTCGTTATTTAGACCACCGTGCGCCGATCAGTAGTTGGGGTGTCATGCGACCATAGATGTCGTGCGACGAAGGCTTTGTAGTGCTTGGGCCGTTGGTTGCCCAAGCTTTGGGCCATGTAGGTTGATCACCTTTGGCTCTGGGCCGAGTCACGTGATGTGATTGGGCTTTTGGGCCGGACCTTTACTTGTATTTGGGTTGATAGATTTTGGCTATAACAGTTTGCCCCCAAACTCCTTGTACACAAGTAAGAAGTTAAGGGGTTTGTTATGTCGTTCGTTAATGTCGTCCGACAAACAGGGCATATTGCTCTTCAGTCGATTCGTTCAAGGCTAATTATTTGTCGTACGACAATGGAGTCGGGTTAGGATCAATTGTCTGATCGAATTGTAAGGCTGCTTAGAAGAAGATGGTAAAGTCATCATTAAAAGTCAATCGTGTCGTACGATCGTGTCGTGGTAGAGGGCTTGAGTATCAGACCTTTTGACAGTTGTGTAGCTACAATCATTGTGTTCCTTGGGAACATACATGTTCATTAAATGATGGCGGTTATAGGGTCTTGTGCCTTGTCATTAGTTGACACGTCTGCAGGTGCTTATTATTTATTCCCGCTTCTCTCTCTTCTTTTTCTTCACTTTTGCAAGTTTTTCATTATTTTTTTCTCTCACTATTTGTTTTCTTTCTCTAAAACCAGTCACCGCCTTTCTAGATTCCGGCATTGTAACGGTCGATTCCAGGGTGTTTTCTATTCATTTCGACGAAGTTTCTCTAAATCCAGTTTGCTTTTGGTAAGTTTCTCTGGTCTTTTCGCTTTTGCAATTGTTCTTGCTTGGTTTTATTTCTTGCTTGTGTTCTTGAATGCTCTTTGTATTTCTTGAAAAGAACATGTTTTGATCCTAAAACGTTGGTTAGGAAATCTAGAGTTCTGTTTGTGAAGCTTGTGTCATGCGACATTGCTTACCATCGCTTGTCGTGCTGCAAGTTATAGGCTTGACTAGTTGTCTTGAGGTTTAGAATTAAGCTAAGTCAAGCACCTAGCTAAGATTATTACTAACTTAGTGCCTCTGTTGTCGGACAGGACGCCTTTTTGTACCCGCAAGTATACGGGGTTAGCACAAGTAATACAATGATGAGTAAATTATCGTCTCCACAGGAATATTTAGGTGTTGAGTACTAAAGTTAACTAAGTCTATTTCTATTTGGACAATCGGATGGTTTTAAAATAATATAACGAAAGATAAAACTAACAAACATAAAACGTAAAATAAACAACCAAATTGAGAGATAAGTTAGGGTATTTGAATTCACCTAATCCATCCAATTGAATTTCATGAAAGCACATTGTTGTAGTTTAATTATTCATGTTGATGATCATGTTTATCTAAATTATCCAAAGTCCCCTCTCAAGGTAAATCGAACCTATTCCACATATACTAATATCCTATTTCTCGATGGTATATCCAAGTACATGAAAATGCATCAGTCACAATAAACACCCTATATGATCACACAAGCAAATTAGTATATCTCTATCTAATTCTACTTGTGGTGGAAATTACATCGAGCACGTTGTGGGCGTCTCCTCTCGGTACATAACACACAACCAATTTATCATCTAAATGTAGGCCTTCACATTCAAAAGCATTAAGCATAATAATACCACTCAATAACACAATAATCAACCACAACAAATTAAACAATCAATTCATTCAAGTATCATAGAAAATGATCCATCAAAACCCTAACTTACAAATTTAGTTCATAATCAAATATTTACAACTAAAACAATGATATAAAGCGAGATGGATTAAATGGAAGATAATGCTAGGTGGTCACACGGTTCCAATAACGGATATGGAAAACATATTGATTATTATTAAGAACAATATATCATGACATAATCAATAATATGCAATAAATCCACAAATAATATCATGAAATAAATCAAAAAATATATTCACAAATATAAAATCTAAATTCATTCATAGTTCCGTAAATCACCTAACAAGAGTTCTAACTATTCATAATCATCAATGAACAATCAAAGGAAGAATAATGAGATGAAATACAACCCATCGATGCTCTCAAGAATCAAAATCCCGCTTTGGTCCGGCTGGAACTTCTCCGCTTTCGATCTTCATCTTCTTCGATGAACAATCGCGAAACTAGAGATGTGTTGGTGTTTTGTGGTGTTGGGTTGTGTTTTGGAGGAGCAAAATGGGTGAAGAATCACCCTTGGAGCAGCTTGGGAGCTGCTAGAACCGTACCTCCACGATCCCCCTCCAGTGGCTGCGCGTTTTGCTTTTATAATGGTGGCCTAGGGCGCGCGTGCGACCCGAAAACCGCGACTGGTGGTCACGCCACCTGGTTGCAGTGCCCACTGGGTGCTTTTGGCTCCTCGACGTGAGCATGTAGGCGAGCAAGGCTGGGTTGCGCTGGTCCTCGCATTGCTCACTGGTCAGCTGGACTCTCTTCATCGTGAGCAGCTGCTGGTCGCAAGCCTCTTCGCTATACTCCCTGGTTGAGCAGCATTTATTCACCGTGAGCAAGCTTTGGCGACCCTAGATCGCGGCCTCCTACTCGCGTTGCACACTGTGTTGGTTGATCTCTTCGTGCGCGACCGTCCAGCACGAGCACAGGTCGCGTCCTGCTGGTCGCGGTGCTCCCTGGACTTTGCTGTTCTTCTACACTTGAAATGCTACTGTACCATGCCAGCTACTTTTCATTTTCTTTTCCATGCACTGTTTTCATTTTATCTTCTTCCACGTGTGAGACCAGCCATGCACACTATTTTCTTCAATTCTCTTGCACATGTAATAGCTATTTCCTTCTTCTCATGCAAAGGTGACAACTGCCTATTTATTTCAATTCATCATGTGCATGGTTATTCTCCAATTGATCCATGGCTTTTCTCTAATTTGATCCTAGCAATGTGTTGCATTTTCATATGATTCCCCAAAGTACCTGAATTGCATGGTTTCGCTCGCATAATCGAATATTTGCATTAATTCACGAGGCTCTCCTGAAAGCTGCACAAGCTCACAAAACACATAAATGTACTGAATATACTTGAAATTACAATTAAAAGATACGGTTCAAGGATATAAAAATATAACAATTATCAACCGATCAACGACTTGTAGGTGTAACGTCGAGTAGAGGAGATGAGAGTACTCCCAGTACTTCTAGGCGAGGGTTTGATGACCCAGTTGACTTGTCGTACGACTCATGGGGTGAGTCCGTACTAAGCGTGATGAGGTATTCGTGGCCTCTCACGCTCACGGCCCAGTAACCATCTCTAGTCATGAGGTCGCGTCGAGCGCCATAGAGGAGGTACCGATAGGTATTCCTCTCGTCGCGTTGCTAAGGGAGGCTGCTGGGCCATGCCCTATGGGTCCTAGTAAGCCGTTAGGCCTGCTCCTCATCAATCCAGCTAGTGTACTGAAGGAGGACGACTTAATTCATATTCGGTATAGCTACGGCATACCCGACGGAGTCGACCTAAGGGTCCCTACCAAGAAGGAGAGACCTGATTGAAACATCCCTGGATGTACATGCTTCTACGAGCTTCCATTCTAAAGGGTAGGGTTCAGACTACCTGTGGTCGGATTAGCGAGGAAGGTCCTGGACCACTTCGAGATTGCCCGGGTCATCTTATGCCAAACAGTTGGAGGATCCTCTTGAGGTTGAAGTTGTTATGCACCAGGGAGTCGATCGTCTTTAAGCTCTCGGATATATTCTATAACTATTCTATGAGAGAGCACGACACTGAGAAGGGCCGTTACAACCTAGTGCTTAGGGTGAATAGGAAGCACTTGATAACTAAGCTGACGACGAATGACAGGTCGTGGAAAGATAGATACTTCTTCGCTAGGGGTCTCTTGGTCGAGTGGCCTGTAGGAGATACCACTATCCATACGACATGGGCCAAGGCTGGTGGGTTACTGATTTTGTCGTGTCGTTCGACATGGTTTTGTTTGCCGTGGAGACTTGACTATCTTCTTTGTTTTCTTGTTTTGTAGTTAACTTAGGAGCTCCTCAAGCCGTGGTCGGCTGACTTGTGTGACCCGTACAACAAAGATTTTGTCGTACGGCTTGAAAGAAAGAAGTTGGAGGAAGATTCTAACAGAGGAGAACCTGAGGCCCAGCAATTTGTGGAAGTTCTCAGTGATTAACAAGCCAGGTACACCTTACCCAACTTTCAAAAATTTAGTGGAGTTTGTAAGAGTCAGGCACTATGTCGAGTGACTGTACGGCACAAGGTTTCTGACACCCATCTCATACGTCGAGCGACAATTTGCAGTTGACTTGATGGCTGAAGGTTTTGCTGCTCTTGACGCCAATGAAGCCTTGAGGAGGCTCAAGGAGAAGAAAAAGGGGAAGAAGAAAGCTAAGTTGAGCGATACTGTCAAGCCGATGGCAACTCTACCACCACCACCTCCCCCGCCTAGTCGAGGAAAAGATGTCCTTAACATGAGCTCCGTCGGGAAGAAACGGAGGAGGGATGATTCGGCAATCGGCAGCGAGGCGTCAGTCGACCTTGCATTTTCTCAGGATGCCTCTGTCTATTCAGACTTCGGGTCGATCATGCCCCAAGTCGAACGACTGTTGCTCCCTGAAGACGAGAGAAGGTTGAAAGATATGGGTCTCTCACAGGCAGTTGACTGGGGCCTCAGCCATCAATTCCAGGTAATGTCATGCGACTTACAACCATTTTTGCTGATGGTAATTTTTTCTAAGTTTGAAATTTCTTTTTGTAGGCTCTTCAATCTCAGATTTATACAAAGAAGGAGCTTGGTTCGAATCTGAGGAAGGTGATGGAGCTCAAGTCGAGCAACTAAAGCCTCAGGGTTGAAACGGAGATGCTGAAGGCGTCCAACTTGGAGCCCAAGAAGAACGCCGAGGAGGCTAGCAGTCGCGCGACCGAGATGACCATTGAGATTGAACGTTTCAAGTCGGAGATCGACAAGCTCGGACCATTGAAGTGGAAGGTCGGCCAACTGGGCGCTAAGCTCAAAGTGAAGGAGTCGGAGTATAACGCTCGGTATGATCAGGTTGAGGACAGCATGCTCAATGCAATAATCAAGATGCAGGCAGACCTTATGAGGCAATATAAGGAAGGTCGTGCGACTAAATGGGAGATAGACAAGTGGATCGCCGACCATGAAGAGCTGACTCGCCCAAACGACAAGGAGGAGGAGGACGACGATGAGGATGGGGCCAAGGAGAAGAGCCAAGCTATCGACGCGAAGGCCGTTGGTGAAAAAGCTAATCAGGAAAGCCTTGTCGATTCAGCCCCTAAGGGCGTGGCTGTTATAGCTCTTTCTGCTCAGTCGAGCGGCGGTCAGCAAGCCGCAATGGTGAAGGATGCTGAGGTGGAGGGAGGACATGACGATGTTGCCCAATGTTTTTGCCATCTTACGGTAGGACCACAACATGCCTTGCAATTCGTCGGCCCATTTTCCTTTGTATTGGTCGAGCCATTTCTTGAGGGTGGAGATGATTGTCTTGTTCGTGGATTCAGCTTAGCCGTTGGATTAAGGATACCTTGGGCTTGAATAACTTAGCTTAATCCTCCATCTATCGTAAAAGTCTTAGACGTCGTATGATATGAATTGTGAACCTTTATCGGTAACTATCTCGCTAGGGACTCCGTAACGGCATATAACATTCTTCCAAATGAAGATCTTGACTTTGGAGTCTTTGATTCTCACATAGGATTCAGCCTTGACCCATTTGGTGAAGTAGTCGGTGATGGCTAGCATGTAGACTTTCCCACCCATTGCGACAAGCATTTTTCCCACTATGTCCATCCCCCACTTTATGAATGGCTATGGAGCTGAGATGGGGTAAAGCCGCTCTGGGTGTTGGTGCAAAATTTGGGTGAAGGCGTTGGCAAGTGTCACACTGTTTGACTTAGTCGTGCGACTCGGATCGCATTGTCGGCCAATAATATCCCGCTGTGAGGGCCCAGTTCGCCAAGCTTCTCCCTGCCGAGTGGTTTCCGCATTACCCCTCGTGCAAGTCTTTGAGTATTTGCCGAGCCTCAGTCGGGTCCACACACTTGAGGTAAGGACTGGAGTAGGACCTCTTGTAGAGTCGCCCTTCTATTATGGAAAATCGGGCTGCCTTTATTTTGATTCTTCGTGCTTCGACCTTGTCAAATGGTAGGATGTCGTTCACCAGGTAGTCATAGATCGAAGTTATCCAAGTCGGTTCATCCGAGATTGGTTAGACTTCGAGCTCTGCAGGTTTCCATACAGCTGGCCACTAGATGAAGATTATGGGAATGGTCCGTTCGACGGTCGTATCTAGTACGGAACCAAGGTTGGCGAGTGCGTCAGCATGTGCATTTTCGGATCTTGGTATTTGTTCGATGTCGAACGACTAGAACGAGGCTTGTAGTTGTTTCACTGAGGTCAAGTAGGCTGGCATATTCAAATCTTGAGCTTGGTAGGACCCTTATAACTGTCTTACAATTAATTAGGAATCACTATGTACCTTTATCCGTTTGATGTGCGAGTCCTTTGCCAAGGTGAGTCCAGCTATGAGGGCCTCATACTCGACTTCGTTGTTAGTGGTCTTGAACCCGTATCGGATGGATCGCTCAATAACATGACCTTCGGGTGAAGTGAGTACTACGCCTAGTCTGCTGCCCTTGACGTTGCTTAATCCATCGACGGCCAATGTCCACTCCTCATCTGATGCGTCGCACGACATGGTGCAAAGCTCTTCTTCCGCTCGTTGTAGAGTTCCAGGCATGAAGTCTGCGATGAAATCCGCTAAGGCCTGTAACTTGATCACTGTGAGAGGTTTGTAGTTGATGTCATGCTTGCTCAGCTCCACGGCCCACTTCACTAGTCGTCCGGAAAGCTCGGGCTTGTATAGGACGCTCTTCAAAGGAAAAGTAGTAAGTATGTTGACGGTATTGAAGGGAGTTTTAGAAAAGATTTTGAATATCGTATAACATGCGGAATTGAAGGGAGTTTTAGAAAAGATTTTGATTATCGTATAACATGCGGAATTAGGTTTCAAAAATTTTTATTATATTGAAAACCTTTTTCAATCAGGAACGAGTTCCTGTATATATGCAGAAAAAGAATTTAGAAACTACATACCTTTTTCTTGATTTTCTTTTTTCTGATTCCTCGATCTACCACCAGACCTTCCGAGCTATGACCCGCGGTCTGACAACGTGGTGTGGGTACGTCACGGCAAGAGATAGAGGTCACGTGAAAAGAACGCAAGCCGAATCCTGCAAAATAGGGGAGAGTCAGAAAAAACTTTTTTTTTTTCTTTTCTTCTCTCTTTGGTGGCCGAGTTCTCTTTCTTTTTCACTTGTGTGTTAGGTTAGGTTTTTTCCTAGATATATAACATTTATATAGTAGTCCTTTAGGGTTTTAGTTTGACCAAGTCAAAATAGGATTCTAAATCCTATTTATTTTTAGTCTCCCTAAAGACTAGAACCTGTGACATTTTGGATTATTAAAATAATCTAATTATTTTAATTCTTTTGTCCTAGTCATTATTTAATCACATGACCTCATATTTAATAAATAGAATTATTAATTATTAATTATTAATTTCTATTATTTTATTAAATATTTAATTAATTAAATAATCACATTATTTAATTATTCTCTTTATTTAAATCGCATTACTTTCGTAACACTATTAATTGGACCATCCAATTAATCTACCATGATCCTCGTTACCAACAATCATAAGGGCTAGCAAGGGGACCTAATGGACCCACAGTTTTAAACTCCAATAATACGTAGTAATATTAATTAAAACTCTTTAATTAATATTTTATAATTATTAACCTTGGAGTTATTCTCGAGGTTGCACTCTCAGAACTGTAGACGTGTTTATATAATCTGAAGTCTTAGCGTCCATTGATATAGCTAATTGCATATAGTGTGATCCTCCACAAATAGTTTATATCCGTTATACCCCTCTAGAAATATCTTTTCCTTTAAGTACCATTGATTATCTAATGAACAATTAAATCCTGTCTTCCTCACGGAAGAAGGAGAGTGCTCATAATCGTTCAAGCCCTGAATCAACCCATAAGGGAACTACTTATCTACTTCAATCAAGAAGAAGTGGATTCCACTATTGTGTTCAAACCTTCCCAGCCATAAGCCAAACCGCAACTTCAAGATACAGATGTATTGGTCGAGATTCACATCAACCTCACTCATGGTAAATCAAAAGCCACAATCCAACCTGAAGAAGTCGATAAGACACACAGGATTAAGATCACCTATAAATAGCCATCGTTTATCGATTATATATGAATCTCATCTACTAACGGATCTTGGTAAGAGATTCATATAAATCGTGGCACAGTCCTATATGATCTCATCATATAAGGTGCCTCCATTCTTATGTCAACTACATGAGCAGTCCAGGATAAAACCACCGTACTTTACAGAATGGACCGCAGGAGTAGATCAATCACAAGCAAAGTACCTAGCTTTGTTCGCTCTCTACGGACTCTTTAGATCGAACGTCTCAAAATGAATCCTTTCTATATATGACCATCAGATACTCATTATGAGATTACATCTTGCAATCTAGGATATTCTTGTACAATACGAATGTATTACTGAATATAAAACATTTATAAACTTGAATGATAATCTGAATAATTCTTATTATTGTCTTTAAACATTTACAATTACAAGCTTTAGGGCATAAATCCCAACAATCTTCCACTTGCACTAAAGCAGATGGGACATGTCTCGTAATCCTAGACCCTCTAGGTGACCTTCAAACACTTTAGCCATTAAGGTCTTTGTAAATGGATCAGCCAGGTTATCTTGCGATGCAATCTTCATCACGACCACGTCTCCTCGTTGCACTATCTCACTGATGAGATGATATTTCCTCTCTATATGCTTCCCTTTATTGTGGCTTCTTGGTTCATTGGAATTGGCCACAGCTCCACCATTATCATAAGAACTAATTACACTCAACCTACCTGAGGTTTGGCTAATTATACTCGGAATCAAAGTTTGCATTAATTGACACTGACCTCCCCTCCTGTTAAGTTTGACTGTTAAAATAAATGGTTGACCATCCAAAAATATTAAAATGACCAAAATATCCCTGGTTAAAAAATTAAAAATATAAAAAATAAACTTTTTAAAAAAATAATAATTATATAAATAAAAAAATAAAAATAAATTTTATCTAAAACAATTATCGAAACAAATGAATTTAGTCCATTTTTAAAAAATATCTAAAAAATTTGTAAAATAATAATTTAAGATTTGTAAAAAAAAATCCAGATTCAATCTAGACCGTCCATCAGAACCATTAGATCTGATGAACGATCCAAATGGTATCTTGACCAATTTTTTTTTTAAAAAAAATTAAAATTAAAAAGTCCAGATTTGATCTGGACCGCCTCCAACATGGACTGATCTCCATGGATGAAGCTTTCATCTCTCCATGGAGTTCCCCTCGTCGCCAAAAGGCGGAGGCGGGGAGGCTCAGCGAGGGAGGCGAGCCTCCCCCGATCGTTGTGGGGAGGCCTCGCCTCCCCCACGACAGGGACACCTTCCCGTTTGCATCTGTGGACTTTTTAATTTTTTTTTAAAAAAAATTGGTCAAAATATCATCTAGATCGTTCATCGGATGTAATGGTTCTGATGGACGATCTAGATTGGATCTGGATTTTTTTTTACAAATCTCAAATTATTATTTTACAAATTTTTTAGATATTTTTTAAAAATGGACTATATTCATTTGTTTAGATAATTGTTTTAGATAAAATTTATTTTTATTTTTTATTTATATAATTATTATTTTTTAAAAAAGTTTATTTTTTATATTTTTAATTTTTTAACCAGGGGTATTTTGGTCATTTTAATATTTTTGGATGGTCAACCATTTATTTTAACGGTCAAACTTAACGGGAGAGGAGGTCAGTGTCAATTAATGCAAACTTTGATTCCGAGTGTAATTAGCCAAACCTTAGGTTGGTTGAGTGTAATTAGTTCATTATCACAATAAAGTGTCATGAGCCTATCCATATCTAGAACAACTTCCAGATCACTCAAGAACTTTCGGAGCCAAACAGCTTCCTCAGCTGCTTCACAAGCTACTATATACTCGGCTTCCATCGTGGAAGCAACAATGCAATATTGCTTAATACTCCTCCAAATTATGGCTCCACCACCAAGGGTGAATACTGACCCAGACGTGAATTTCCTTGAATCCTTGCCTGACTGAAAGTCAGAATCTGTATATCCCAATGGAATCAAATTCGGATGGGAATATACAAGCATATAGTTTCTCGTTCTCCGAAGATACTTGAGAATATGCTTAACCGCAACCCAATGATCCAATCCTGGTTTGGACTGATATCTACTGGCTACTCCCACTGCGAAGCAGATGTTGGGTCTTGTGCAGTGCATAGCATACATAAGACTACCTACTACAGACGCATTGGGAATCCGTCTCATATCCTCAATTTCTTGAGGTGTTTTAGGACATTGTTCCTTAGACAAGTGAACTCCATGTCTTGAAGGTAAACTACCTTTCTTGGAGTTTTACATGAGAATCGCACAAGTATCTTATTGATATACAATGCTTGAGACAACACTAACAGTTTGTTCTTACGATCCCTTATCAATTGGATCCCAAGAACATAACTTGCCTCTCCCAAATCTTTCATTTGGAATTGGTTAGCAAGCCAACCTTTTACCTCTGATAATGCTCCTACGTCATTCCTAATGAGTAAGATGTCATCTATGTAAAGGACTAGGAAAACTACTTTCCTATCAATAATGCGCTTACAAACACAAGGCTCATCAACGTTCTGCTCAAAACCATAGGTCTTGATCGCAGTATCAAACCTAATGTTCCAAGATCTAGACGCCTGCTTAATTCCACAAATAGACCTTTGTAGTTTGCAAACCCTTTGTTCTTGATCTTGGAATACGAATCCCTCTGGTTGCATCATATAGATGTTCTCGTCTAGATTTCGTAATCGAAATAGGCAGCTATGGATAAGAGTATCCTAATAGACTTAAACATAGCTACTGGCGAGAAAGTTTCATCATAATCAATGCCTTTCTTCTGGGTGTAACCTTTAGCCATTAGCCTTGCCTTGAAGGTCTCTACCTTTCCGTCTATTCCTCTCTTACGCTTGTAGATCCAGTTACATCCTATAGGTTTTATCCTATCTGGTAAGTCTACAAGTTCCCAGACTAAGTTAGAGTACATGGACTCCATCTCGAGAATCATGGCTTTAAGTCATTCCTTTTTGTTAGAATCTTGCATTGCATGTCTAAATGTCAATGAATCATCCACACTATCATTAGTAACGACACCCTCTGCCTCTCCAATGCCTAAGTAGCGATCAGGTTGTCAAACAACCCTTCCACTACGCCTCGGTGGTAGTTTATCCTGACTAGGAATTATCTGACTATCAGATGTTTGTGGAATAATAACATCGTCTACAACTCTTGTTGACTGAGCACTGGTCATACCAGGTTCTAGCTCCTTTAACACAATCTTACTACGAGGTTTATGATTACTCATATAATTCTCCTCAAGAAACGTTGCATTTGTCGATACAAACACTTTGTTTTTTTGTGGATTATAAAAGAATCCACCTCGTGTTTCCTTTGGATACCCTACATATAAACATACTTGTGAACGAGGTTCCAACTTTCCACTCCTATTCTTCAGTACATGTACTGGACATCCCCATATGCGAAAATGTCATAAACTAGCTTTACGACCATTCCACAACTCTAGGGGAGTCTTAGGAATAGATTTGGATGGAACTACATTCAGTATGTAAGTCGCTGTTTGTAGTGCATATCCCCAAAAGGAATATGGTAATGATGAGAAACTAATCATAGATCTCACCATTTCCATCAAGGTCCTATTTCTCCTCTCCGCAACACCATTCTACTGTGGTGTACCTGGAGCTGTGAGTTGGGATACTATCCCATGCTCAACCATATAGTCTTCAAACTCTTGGTCGAGATACTCACCCTCACGATCCGATTGTAGTGATTTGATTGTTTTGCCTAATTGATTTTCAACTTCAGCTCGGAATTCTTTGAACCTTTCAAAAGTTTTCGACTTACGTTGCATTAGCTAAACATACGCGTATCTAGAGTAGTCGTCAATAAATGTGAACATAATACTCATAACCACCTCTAGCTCTAACATTCATTGGTCCGCAAACGTCTGAATGTATAATCTCAAGTGTTTGTAGGCTCTAATCCCTTTTCTTATAAAAGCTCTCTTGGTCATCTTATCCCTCCAGACAAGATTTATAGACAAGTAAGGTACCAATCTCTAACTAACTTAGAGATCCGCTTTTTACTAGTCTGTTTATCCTATCATGGTTTATATGTCCAAGTCTTAGATGCCACAGATACGTGTCATCAACTGGAGAATCTTTTGTCGCTTTGTTTTAGGTTTTTCAACTTTAAAGAATTTAGTATTAAGCAGTGATGTATGAATTAACGGTCTTAAAACATACAAATTATTTTCTATCATACCATAACAAATATTCATTCCATTTCTTATGAAACTATTTTATCATTAAAAGAAACCTTATGAAACTGTTTCAAGTAATTTGGATATAGAAATCAAATTCCTTATAAATCCAAGAATGAAATTTACATTGTTCAATAATAGAAAACAATTATTAAACTATAGTCTAACAACTCCCACTGCTTATACTGAAACGACATCCCCTACATAGTGAAGGACCCCTCCTCCAGCTTTTGCCAATAATCATTCCAATGTAAAAAAAAATAAAAATTAGTTAGTGGCCCCTGAATCTACTATTCAAGGTGAAGAATCATCTTTCGCTAAATAAAATTTAATGATAAGTAAATCTGGTATACTTTTCACTTTCTTCTTATTAGAAAGCTGCTCGAGGTACTGTAGACAGTTCCTCTTCCAATGACTAACCTCTTTGCAATGGAAACATTTTTCCTTTTGCTTAGTTAGTCGTGGTGCTCTTTATTTTTGGCTTAGCCTTTACTTTATCAGTAGACCTCTTCCTCTTCTTGAAACCAGAAGTGGATGGCTCAGCAACATTTACTTCGCTAGTCTTACCTTTGGTAACTCATCCTATGTTGGTTACAGGCTCTGGAGGACATTCCTCCGTAAGCACAAATTTAAGGTCTATGCAGACCATGATTGCGTTCACGTTATGTTCCACTTAATATAGTTATCCCGGTTAATGTTTTGTTTGCGAGGAAAATAATAATGCAGAAGATAACCCTGATATTTAAATATATAAATCTAAATTAATATCATTCATTTCATACATTCATATCAAATGCTATAGTTCGGCATAAAATTAAACATGATGCATGAGCATATTTTTAATGAACTAAAAAACCCTAAAATTAGTTGCTATGCCACGATAATCCAACATCACACAAGTAAGTGCCTAGGTAGGCTAGGTCAAATCCATGCATGTTAGATCGAGAGATTCTCAATTAGATAATACACCAAAATAACTCTTTATTCTTATATTATCCAACCATCGCTTTGATTTAGTTAAGACAATAAATTAACAACTTAATTAAGTTCTTTATGAGTGTAACCCATCGTTTCAGAATTCATGAACTTAACTTGTGAGTGCCTATGTAGGCTAGGTCAGTCACAAAATACATTTCGAAAACCTATCCGTTAGGAAGTCAACCTTGGTATTGACTCTTGTGGACACCCTCCGTAGGGAGGACGAAAGCAAAGCCATCACGAAGCGCCACTCAAGTCTCACGGTGTTGAACTAACAATGGAGACTGCGAGATATAATGTCATATATCCCTCTCCCACTCACTATTTGTAATTTAGGATTTTCTTTAAACTAAGAGTTTCTAAAACTCTATGTTTCTAGTCTTTACTTAGATTCTACGACTAATATAAAATCTATGTTTACTAGTTATAATAAATTATTCAATTTTAACTCTTAAAATATAATAATTTACATAAACTATTTAAATAAATCAGAAATTAAATGTGAAATTACCAAGTTTTAACTATTAAAACTAAATCACATTATTTGATCCAATTATGTCATTAATGTTTAATCAAATTAAATCTAACATTAAATGGACCTAACTAATCTAATTAAACACTTTAATATATAGATTAGTTATTAATGAGACTTACCAAGTTTTTACTCCTAAAAACTAATCTCATTATTTGGTTCTTTTTAATTAAGTAATTAATCTTATTAATCTTAATTAATGTAAGAACCAAACTAATCAATTTAATTAAACTCTTTAATTGGTTGATTAGTCATTAATGAGATTTATCAAGTTTTTACTCTTAAAAACTAATCTCATTATTCGATTCTTTTTAATCAAGTAATTAATCTAATTAATCTTAATTAATACAAAAAATCTAACTAATCACTTCAATTAAACACTTTAATATAGATTAGTTATTAATGAGATTTACTAAGTTTTTACTCCCAAAAACTAATCTCATTATTTGGTTATTTTTACTTAACTAATTAATCCAATTAATCTTAATTAATGATAAGAACCTAACTAATCTTTTTAATTAAACTCTTTAATTTGTTGATTAGTTAATTAATGGATATTACTAAGTTTTTAGTTCTAAAAACAATCCATTATATAATTGTCATTTATGAAATTGTTTCCTATTTTAATCACATTAAAATAAAACAATATAATATGACAATTATGCATGACATATTATTATGCATATGTAGGCACACCTAATCTAAATGACATTCATATTTATGACAATACTTAACATCCATATAATCATCACATGAAAATAAATAAAGTATACGTAATTGACCGAGTGACATGGGTTATCTAACTTAAACAACCCTAATTACAATTGTATTCCCAAGGCATTCCTTGGTCTTCAAGAGTTCTTTTTCAAGTTGAATTCTTTTTGTCTTTGTTTTCCTAATCAAGTCAAACTTGATTTTTGTCAAAAGTCAACATCTTTTCCAGAGGTCCACATGTTACCTTAACACGCACCCTAGGTCAAGACGAAACCCTAAACAACCTTAACACATGTGAAAGTGTTGCTGCCAGCAGCGTAGCCGCACGCACGCAAGGTGCGCGCCGCCCTCGCGCGAGCCGCGCTTTCACGCGCGTTCGTGGGTCGTTTCGCCCATGATTTTTCGCTCCGATTTTCTGCCACTTTTCTGGGCTAATATTCACCAATATTTTTCAGAAAATACACAGCAAAATCGCTTCGCAAAAAATCCACAAGAACAGCCCCAAAACCTGCCATGACAGTCCCTTGCGCACAAGTGCACTGCCCTGTTTCAGGTCTGCCGCACAGCCGGCTTGCTGCGGAATATGAGGGCGCGTCCGAGATGTGTTTTCGATGCCGTTTGCGCGGTTGTCTTCGTCCAGATATTTTCTTTCCACCAATTTTTGAATCGCCTTAATTAGACATTGTTTGCTATGGTTTCGCATCAGTTAATTACAAGAAGTACGAAATAGCCAATAACAGATTTGGCTTTAACAAAAAAAAAAAAAAAAAAAAAAAAAAACCTAGAACCCATGACACCATATAATTAACGATCAATTACGCTTTTATAATTATACAATCAAATCATATAATAATAAAACAAATCATACATTCTAGATTTGTGCCTATACAATAATATATCAAAAAATCAAGAATCAATAAGAAAAATAAAAAGATAAGAAAGATGTAGTTTTTTCTTTTTCTTTTGCGTATATACATGAACTTAGAATCAAAGACTCTGATACCAATTGAAGGGAGTTTTAGAAAAGATTTTGATTATCGTATAACATGCGGAATTGGATTTCAAAATTTTTTGTTATATTGAAAACCTTTTTCAATCATGAACGAGTTCCTGTATATACGCAGAAAAAAGAATTTACAGACTACATACATTTTTCTTGATTTTCTTTTTTCTGAACCTATGACCTTTAGGACTATTAAAATAATCCTATTATTTTAATTCTTTTGTCCTTGTCACAGTTTGATTTTGTAACCTCCTATTTAATAAATAGAATTAATAATTAATAATTATTAATTTCTATTATTTTATTAAATATTTAATTAATTAAATAATCACATTATTTAATTATTCTCTTTTATTTAAATCGCATTACTTTCGTAACACTATTAATCGGACCATCCAATTAATCTACCGTTATCCCCGTTACCAACAACCATAAGGGCTAGTAAGGGGATCTAATGGACCCACAGTTTTGAGCTCCAATAATATTTAGTAATTGTAATACACCCTCCCGATATTATGAACTGTACACATACAGGTATTGTAATATATTTTTCCAGAATTGATTGTATAGTACTATAGTGGAATTTATTGAACAGATCCGGAGATTTTCGAAAAAGGGTATCAGAGACTTGGAAAATGTTTCGAATAGTTCCAAATGATTATTAAGGTTCCATAAAGTATATAAGAATATATTCTTGGAAGTCAAAATATATTTTTACGATATGATGTTGTGATTTAATTAATTAATGGAAAAGTAAATTGAAATGGATTTTTGTGGAAAAGAGTGAATGGATTAAATTGTAAATCAAAAGATTGTGACAAAGATTATGTCAATATGTTTTTCAGTTGTGGCCATTTTATGGCTTTAAAATGAAATGCGGCAAGTTGTAAATATCAAAGTATATAATATATATATATATATATATATATATATATATTAATACAAATCAGGGAATGAAGAAAAGAAAAAAAAACAGAAACGAGGTAGAAGAACCCAAAAATTTCGAGAGAGAAGAGAGAAGAAAAGAAAAGAGAGAGAGAGAGAAGAGGAAAGGAAGAGAGGAAGCTGGCCAGCAAAAGAAGAAAAAGAGAAAGAAGAAAGAAAGGAGAGCAGCGGCAAAGGAGAAGAAGCAGCTGGTTAAGGAAGAAACAGAACATAAACCGAAGAGAAGAAGAAAGAAAAAAGAGAAGAAGAGAAGAAGGCTCGGTGGAAGGAAGAAGAGAGGAAGAAGAAAAAGAGGAAGAGAGTAGAAATTGTGCAGAAAAATGGAGAAGAAAAACAGAGTAGAATGTGTGCAGAAAATTAGAGAGAGGAGTAGCCAAGAAAAGAAAGAAAAAAGGAAAGAAAAAGAAGAAGAAAGAGAGGCAAGGGGATTTAGTCCAGCAAGAGGAAGAAGAAGAAGTGTAGGAAGAGCAAGAGGAGTTGGGTAAGTGATTTATGAAGTTGAATTGGTTTGAATTTGATGGAATTGTTTGTGTTGTAGAATTTGTTAGTTAATAATTGATGAAATTGAATGGATTTTAGAAAGTAATTGAGTTTTGATTTGTGTTTGAAATTGATTTTTGAATATAAGTGAAATTGAATGTTTGGGTGATGATTTTGGTGATGGGTTTTGTTGATTTTAGAAATTTATTGAGTTGATGATGTTTTTATTTGAATTTAGTTTAATTGGAGTTGATAAAAATGAAAATCAAGAAAATTAGTAAGTTCAATTTTGGAGATTTTATGATTTCAAGTTTAAATTAGTTAATTGAGATATTATGTGAGTAAATTGAACGTATATGAGTTAATTGATGGTATGAATTTGGAATCGTTAAGTAAGAAATCAAAATGATTCTCAAATTAGTGACTTGTATTATGAGTTTTGTTGTGATGTTGTGTTTGGTGGTTGATAAGAGTTGTAGAAATTGTTTAGAATAAAATTGAATCATTAGTTTTGAGAATTTTTGAAATTAAATTCGAATTTAAGTTATAATTAGTTTAATCGAGTTTAATGAAATTGAATTTGATGTTGTTAAGTGAAGGAAATTCACTTATGTTAAATTGATGAAGATTAGAATGAGAATTTGTGTAGAAATTACAGTTGAAAATGTAGAGATTTCAATTTATGTGTAATTAAGTATTAGAAATTGTATTGTGTGATTTGTGGTACAAATTGGCGTTTAGAAAATAAATTAAATATGTTGAGTTGTGATATATGAGATTCTAATTAAGAGAAATTGAATGATTCAATGTATATATAGTTATATGTTATAGTATAGTGACGTAAGTTTTAGTGGATTAAACGTAATCGATTCTATTAGAGTAGAAGAAATTGAAAAATAAAGTGTTACACGTATTAATAGAGTTGTGATATTGGTTATTGTATTTATATTAATAATTTATTTAGAAATATATTACTTTAGGGAGAAATATCCATAGTATGGGAAAAAAAGAAATGTTATGGAAAGACAAGAAATGTATTGAGACGAAGGAACCAGAGCATCAAGCGTAGAGAAAAGCAGAAACTAGTGAGCGTTAAATTATTTTAAGCAAAATCATATTTTTAGTTGAAATATACTTTAGTATGTTCCATGTTTAATTTAATTATTTGTGATTTTATATACACATTTATTTACTTATATGTGTTTCATAATTTAAATAGAATTTATGCTCCAATATATTTTAATTGAAGTATTTTTACATCTCAGAAATTTAGAATTTATATTCAATTAAAAAAATATGTTTTTTTTAATATATATCACGTGCTTTTTGATTAAAAGTTAGTTTTCAAAGTAAAGAAAATAGTTTTCAAACCATGGATACCCATTTATTATCATAATTTATCAGAATTAGACCCTGGCCGGTACATCCCAATTGTGTGTGGCAAGTTAAGGGGGGATAGTCCGCTAACTCCAGGGGGGTTGAGTCTGTCAGAGTCTGTCAGTCGCCCACACATTGGGGTGTTGTCTTGCTATATGTTGCGACGCAGCATACCGCACATAGACAGTGAGATGTCTTTTATTAGAATATCAGAAGTCACCAGTGCGGCGCTAGATTAGTCGCCTGGTGATACCATCCATATGGTACAGCGCCAGTTGGGTCGTCCCATGGAGTATCAGTTATCAGAGAAGGGTTCCATGGGTTTTATTAGAAAAGCATTATCAGAAAGGTTTATCAGAAAGGTTTTATCAAAATAAGTTTTCAGAAAAGTTTATTATCAGAAAAGCATTTTATCAGAAAAGTATTTTATCAGAAGAGTATTATCAGAAAACTATATTATTAGAAAAGTTTAATTAGAGAAGTTTTATCAGAAAAGTATTTTTAGTAAAGTATATTCTTTTAGCTTTTCAGTTTTCAGAAAAGTAGATTATCTCAGCATTTCAGTTTTCAGAAAAGAATATCATATTAGTTTTTCAATTTCTAGAAAAATGAGATAATATTAAATCAGTTTTCTAGTTTTTAGAAATTAGAATTCAGAATAGCTTTCTGTATAAATTTCAGAACAGTTTCCAGAAAATAGATTTCAGTTATCTTCTCAAATTAATTTATTAGAAACAGATTTATATTCTTTTCAGATTTCAGGGAGGTTAATAGAAAAAGAATTAAAGTTTATTTAGAAACTAATAACACTCACTGAGCTCCTTTAACTCGTTATAGATTTATGTTTTTAAACCAACCTCCCAAGTGCAGGTGCAGACAGTGCAAGGATGCCCAGGATCGACAGGACTAGTCAGAACATTGCTGTGACAGTTTAGAATTAAGTTTAATGTTACAGTTGTAATAATTATGTTAAGTTTGTATTTTAGTATTGTTTTAAGTACATGAGTATTCTATTGAAAGATTTGATAACTGTTTATTTTAATATTTAAACTGTTTGATAGGTGAATTGATGAGATGGACCAGAGGTCCACAGTAGTTGAGATTTGAGATTTTATTGAAGTGTTAAAGTTTTTATGCAGGTCTCCAAGATTTGGTAATCTCAGAAAAATAGAGGAGACTCTGCCAAAATTTCAATAAAATAGTTTTGTAAAAAAAAAAAAAATTTCCTACTCAGATTTTCAATTAAAAGAACGGCTTAACTTCACGGAAGTCTTTCAGCGAGGCAAGCCTCGACTGGGAAGTTACCGTGGAGTGGCGGCAGGCCGCCTAACGTGAGATAGTAGGTTTGGGGCCTGTCAGGTTGGTATCAGAGCCAAAGTTTTGAAAAGTAGGGTTGTCTATGTTAAATGTGATTTTTATAAAGTGGTTTTACATTGTTATGGTTAAGGCAACCCAGAAAATTTTCCATTGTTTTCCAAGTATATGACATAAGAAATTTGACAAGTTATATAGAATTTAGTCTTTATTAAAGTCACAGCATAATGTCCTGACGAGGTTCCAGAGGTCATCCCAAGGAAGCCAAATCAGAAGCTTCCGCTTATGATGCACTGGGGATAGGTTGATTATCCAGTTATTGAATTACAGTAGACTGTTATAATAAGAAGAAAATCAGATTTGATTCAGTTAACGAATTCCTGAATATAATTTCGAGTAATATTTCAGTCTTTCCCCCAGATAGAGAAGTATAAGTTGTAATAGATTTAATTTCGAGAATTAAGCCAATCCTTATTTTCTCTATGAGTTAGTTCCGATTGAGTTGAATAGATTAAGATATAATTAGAAAGTTGTTGACTTCATTATTTCCAGTTTATTAGTTAAGAAGGACAGGAGATTCATTGTCAGTTGATAGAGTAATCAGGTATAAGATAATAGAAATTGACGGTAAAGAGTTTTGAGAAAATCTAGCTGTGTTAGATATTCAGAGTTTTGGTGGGAGATTTATTTTAGAAAAAGCTAATGCTATTGCTCTCCTTATTTATGAAATTTAATCCATTAAGTTGCCTAGAAAAGTTTGTAACAAGTTTGAGACAATTAATAGAGAGTTCTTATGGGAACTTATTAGTAAGAAGAAGTATGTATATTTGATTAATTATGAGATTATTAGTTTATCAGAACAGAAAGGTAGCTGGGGTATCAGGCATAGGAAGATTTTGATCAGTTATTGATTGATAAATTTCATTTGGAGATCAATGTAAAATGATAGTAGTGATAGTAGATTTATTTGGGATCTTTCTAATAGTTGAGAGTTTTCAGTCAAGATAATTTATGTTAATATTAATGAGAATAGTAAAGTTGAATGATGAAAGTAGAAGTTATTAGGAACTGGAAATCGTAGACTAATGTAGCAGAAATCAGAAATTTTCCAGGTGTTTGATGATTTTGTTGAATGTACAGATTATCAGGCTATATTGGAGAATTCGATCAATTCTAGTCGAATAATATATATATATAAAATACAGAGAGAGGAGGTAAAGTCTAGATGGACTTATTGATTAAGTCGATGAGAAAGGATATAAGCATGATTATCAGATAGAAAAGTTAAGAAAAGAAACTGAGAATGAAATAGAATACAGATTTTCAGATTTAGTAAGATAGACATGATAGTGAAAAGTCAGTACATGTGAGTCCTCTCCGATTGAGGACTAGTGAGAAATTTGAAGGCATACTTAGCATGTATTGTGGAATTCAGGGAAAGCTAGGATATCATTAACTATTAATGAAGTTCATATATAGTAATAGCTATTAGAACAGCATAGATATAACTCTATGTGAAATATTATACAGTAGGAAGTGCAGAACCCCTATATGTTAGAATGAGACAGATGAAAAGGAAACCCTGGTCTTATTTAAAATAACCTCAAACCAATGAGAGATAGACAACAGAGTTAGGCAGTTAACGGCCATAGAAATATAAAGTTGGAAAGTTGGTGATAAGGTATTTCTTAAAATTTAGATGTATTGAGATTCAGAAAGTGGGGTAAGTTGAGCCAATATATCATGCCATATGAGACTATGAACAAAGTTGGACCAGTAGTGTATAAGTTGAATTATCATAAGAGTTAGTAAAGATTCATAATGTATTCCAGGTGCCCTTAATCGTGTTAGGTAGTTCGTATAAATTTCGAGGATGAAATTTATAAGGGGGGAAGAAATTGTAATACACCCTCCCGATATTATATACTGTACACATACAGGTATTGTAATATATTTTTCCAGAATTAATTGTATAGTACTATAGTGGAATTTATTGAACAGATCCGGAGATTTTCGAAAAAGAGTATTAGAGACTTGGAAAATGTTTAGAATAGTTTCAGATAATTATTAAGGTTCCATAAAGTATATAAGAATATACTCTTGGAAGTCAAAATATATTTTTACGATATGAGGTTGTGATTTAATTAATTAATGGAAAAGTAAATTGAAATGGATTTTTGTGGAAAAGAGTTAATGAATGGTTATGGATTAAATTGTAAATCAAAAGATTGTGACCAAGATTATGTGAATATGTTTTTCAGTTGTGGCCATTTTATGGCTTTAAAATGAAATGCGGCAAGTTGTAAATATCAAAGTATATAATATATATATATATATATATATATATATATATATATATATATATATTAATACAAATCAGGGAATGAAGAAAAGAAAAAAAAACAGAAACGAGGTAGAAGAACCCAGAAATTTTGAGAGAGAAGAGAGAAGAAAAGAGAAGAGAGAGAGAGAAGAGGAAAGGAAGAGAGGAAGCTGACCAGCAGAAGAAGAAAAAGAGAAAGAAGAAGGAAAGGAGAGCAGCGGCAAAGGAGAAGAAGCAGCTGGTTAAGGAAGAAACAGAACAGAAATCGAAGAGAAGAAGAAAGAAAAGAGAGAAGAAGAGAAGAAGGCTCGGTGGATGGAAGAAGAGAGGAAGAAGAAAAAGAGGAAGAGAGCAGAAATTGTGCAGAAAAATGGAGAAGAAAAACAGAGTAGAATGTGTGCAGAAAATTAGAGAGAGGAGTAGCCAAGAAAAGAAAGAAAAAAGGAAAGAAAAAGAAGAAGAAAGAGAGGCAAGGGGATTCAGTCCAGCAAGAGGAAGAAGAAGAAGTGTAGGAAGAGCAAGAGGAGTTGGGTAAGTGATTTATGAAGTTGAGTTGGTTTGAATTTGATGGAATTGTTTGTATTGTAGAATTTGTAAGTTGATAATTGATGAAATTGAATGGATTTTAGAAAGTAATTGAGTTTTGATTTGTGTTTGAAATTGATTTTTGAATACAAGTGAAATTGAATGTTTGGGTGATGATTTTGGTGATGGGTTTTGTTGATTTTAGAAATTTATTGAGTTGATGATGTTTTTATTTGAATTTAGTTTAATTGGAGTTGATAAAAATGAAAATCAAGAAAATTAGTAAGTTCAATTTTGGAGATTTTATGATTTCAAGTTTAAATTAGTTAATTGAGATATTATGTGAGTAAATTGAACGTATATGAGTTAATTGATGGTATGAATTTGGAATCGTTAAGTAAGAAATCAAAATGATTATCAAATTAGTGACTTGTATTATGAGTTTTGTCGTGATGTTGTGTTTTGTTGTTGATAAGAGTTGTAGAAATTGTTTAGAATAAAATTGAATCATTAGTTTTGAGAATTTTTGAAATTAAATTCGAATTTAAGTTATAATTAGTTTAATCGAGTTTAATGAAATTGAATTTGATGTTGTTAAGTGAAGGAAATTCACTTATGTTAAATTGATGAAGATTAGAATGAGAATTTGTGTAGAAATTGCAGTTGAAAATGTAGAGATTTCAATTTATGTGTAATTAAGTATTAGAAATTGTATTGTGTGATTTGTGGTACAAATTGGCGTTTAGAAAATAAATTAAATATGTTAAGTTGTGATATATGAGATTCGAATTAAAAGAAATTGAATGATTCAATGTAGATATAGTTATATGTTATAGTATAGTGACGTAAGTTTTAGTGGATTAAACGTAATCGATTCTATTAGAGTAGAAGAAATTGAAAAATAAAGTGTTACACGTATTAATAGAGTTGTGATATTAGTTATTGTATTTATATTAATAATTTATTTAGAAATATATTACTTTAGGGAGAAATATCCATAGTATGGGAAAAAAAAGAAATGTTATGGAAAGACAAGAAATGTATTGAGACGAAGGAACTAGAGCACCAAACCTAGAGAAAAGCAGAAACTAGTGAGCGTTAAATTATTTTAAGCAAAATCATATTTTTAGTTGAAATATACTTTAGTATGTTCCAAGTTTAATTTAATTATTTGTGATTTTATATACACATTTATTTACTTATATGTGGTTCATAATTTAAATAGAATTTATGCTCCAATATATTTTAATTGAAGTATTTTTACATCTCAGAAATTTAGAATTTATATTCAATTAAAGAAATATGTTTTTTTTTATATATATCACGTCCTTTTTGATTAAAAGTTAGTTTTCAAAGTAAAGAAAATAGTTTTCAAACCATGGATACCCATTTATTATAAGAATTATCAGAATTTATCAGAATTATCAGAATTTATCAGAATTAGACCCGGCCGGTACATCTCAATTATGTGTGTCAAGTTAAGGGGAGATAGTCCGCTAACTCCTAGGGGGGTTGAGTATGTTAAAGTCTTTCAGTCGCCCACACATTGGGGTGTTGTCTCGTTATATGTTGCGACGTAGCATACCGCACATAGACAGTGAGATGTCTTTTATCAGAATATCAGAAGTCACCAGTGCAGCGCCAGATTAGTTACCTGGTGACACCATTCATATGGTATGGCGCCAGTTGGGTCGTCCTATGGAGTATCAGTTATCAGAGAAGGGTTCCATGGGTTTTATCAGAAAGGTTTATCAGAAATGTTTTATCAGAATAAGTTTTCAGAAAAGTTTATTAGCAGAAAAGCATTTTATCAGAAAAGTATTTTATCAGAAGAGTATTATCATAAAACTATATTATTAGAAAAGTTTAATCAGAGAAGTTTTATCAGAAAAGTATTTTTAGTAAAGTATATTCTTTTAGCTTTTCAGTTTTCAGAAAAGTAGATTATCTTAGCATTTCAGTTTTCAGGAAAATATATTATCTCAGTATTTCAGTTTTCAGAAAAGAATATCATATTAGCTTTTCAGTTTCCAGAAAAATGAGAGAATATTAAATCAGTTTTCCAGTTTTCAGAAATTAGATTTCAGAATAGTTTTCTGTATAAATTTCAGAACAGTTTCCAGAAAATAGATTTCAGTTATCTTCTCAAATTAATTTATTAGAAACAGATTTATATTCTTTTCAGATTTCAGGGAGGTTAATAGAAAAAGAATTAAAGTTTTTTTATAAACTAATAACACTCACTGAGCTCCTTTAGCTTATTATAGTTTTATGTTTTTAAACTAACCTCCTAGGTGCAGGTGTAAACAGTGCAGGGACGCCCAGGATCGATAGGACCAGTCAGAACATTGCTGTGACAGTTTAGAATTAAGTTTAATGTTACAGTTGTAATAATTATGTTAAGTTTGTATTTTGGTATTGTTTTAAGTACATGAGTATTTTATTGAAAGATTTGATAACTGTTTATTTTAATATTTAAACTGTTTGAGAGGTGAATTGATGAGATGGACCAGAGGTCCACAGTAGTTGAGATTTTGGATTTTATAGAAGTGTTAAAGTTTTTATGCAGGTCTCCAAGATTTGGTAATCTTAGAAAAATAGAGGAGACTCTGCCAAAATTTCAATAAAATAGTTCTGTAAAAAAAAAAAAAAAAAAATTTCCTACTCAGATTTTCAGTTAAAAGAAACGGCTTATCTTCACGGAAGTTTTTCAGCGGGGCAAGCCTCGACTGGGAAGTTACCGTGGAGTGCCGGCAGGCCGCCTAATGTGAGATAGTAGGTGTGGGGCCTGTCATTAAAATTAATTAAAACTCTTTAATTAATATTTCATGATTATTAACCTCAGAGTTATTCCACTAAAAACCTGAGGTTGCACTCTCAGAACTGTAAACGTGTTTATACAATCTGAAGTCTTAGCGTCCATTGATATAGCTAATTGCATATAGTGTGATCCTACACAAAAAGTTCATAACTAGAGCTGGGTCATAAAATTCGTTATACTTCTCTAGAAATATCTTTTCCTTTCAGTACCATTGATTCTCTAATGAACAATAAATCCTGTCTTCCTCACGGAAGAAGGAGAGCGCTCATAATCGTTCAAGCCCCGAATCAACCCTTAAGGGAACTACTTATCTACTTCAATCAAGAAGGAGTGAATTTCATTATTGTGTTCAAACCTTCCTAGCCACAGGTCAAACCGCAACTCCAAGATACGGAGGTATTGGTCGAGATTCACATCAACCTTACTTATGGTAAATCAAAAGCGATGATCCAACCTGAAGGAGTCGATAAGACACTCAGGATTAAGATCACTTATAAATAGCCATCGTCTATCGATTATATATGAATCTCATCTACTAACGGATCTTGGTGAGAGATTCATATAAATTGTGGCCCAGTCCTATATGATCTCATCATATAAGGTGCCTCCATTCTCATGTCAACTACACGAGCGGTCTAGGATAAGACCACCGTACTTTACAAAATGGACCACAACAGTAGATCAATCACAAACAAAGTACCCAGCTTTGTTCGCTCTCTACGGACTCTTTAGATCGAACGTCTCAAAATGAATTCTTTCTGTATATGACCATCAGATACTCATTATGAGATTACAACTTGCAATTTAGGATATTCTTGCACAATACGAATGTATTACTGAATATAAAACATTTATAAACTTGAATGATAATCTGAATAATTCTTATTATTGTCTTTAACCATTTACAATTACAAGCTTTAGGGCATAAATCCCAACAAGTATGGCATTGGAAGTACGGCCTCAACTTCCTTGCAGCTGTGACTAGTGTTAGGGCCAACTTCTCCAATTGATCGTATTGAGTCTCTGCGTCGAGCAAGGTTTTGCTGACGTAGTAGACGGGGAGTTGCTTGCCTCCTTCCTTTCTTACTAGTACTGCGCTTACAGCCGTTTCAGATACGGCGAGGTAGAGTAGAAGTGTCTCCCCTTCCTTAGGTTTGGATAGGAGTGGAGGGTCTGCCAGGTATCACTTAATGTTCTTGAAGGCTTCTTCACATGTTTGATTCCAATCAAATGACTTGTTCTTCCTTAGGCTGTCGAAGAAGGGTTTGCATCTTTCGGATGACGTTGAGATGAAGCGGATGATGGCCACGAGTCGTCCAGTCAGTTTCTATATATCTTTGATGCTCTTGGGGGATTGTAAATCCATGATTGATCGTATATGATCCGGGTTGGCTTCGATGCGCCTCTTAGTTATCAGGTAACTAAGGAATTTCCCTGACGATACTCCGAATGAGCACTTGGTAGGGTTAAGCTTTATTCCATACTTGTCAATGATGTCGAATGACTATCGTAGGTGGTCGAGGTGTTGGTCTGCTACTAAGGATTTCACCAACATGACGTCAATGTAGACTTCCATGGTCTGTCCGAGCATACTTACGAACATCTTGTTGACCAGTCTCTGGTAAGTTGCCCTAGTATTTTTGAGGCCAAAGGGCATCACTTTGTAGCAGAAAATGCCGCACTCTGTGATGAATGAGGTTTTCTCTTGGTCATCCGGATGCATGAGGATTTGATTATAGCTGGAGAATGCATCCATGAAGCTTAGTAGCTCGTGGCCCGCGGTCGCATCAACCATCATATCGATGTACGGCAGGGGGAAGGAATCATTGGGGCAAGCCCTGTTGAGGCCTGTAAAGTCGATGCAGACCCGCCACTTCCCGTTCTTCTTCTTCACGACCACTACGTTGGTGAGCCAGTCCGGATAGTTTACTTCTCTCACCGAGCCAATGTCGATTAGCTTTTGGATTTCTTCGTTGATAACCTTGTTGCGTTTGGGTGCGAATTTCCTTCGTTTTTGCTTCACAGGTGGGTAGTCCGGATCGACCTGCAGCCTGTGCATCAGGACCTCTAGGTCAATACCGATTATATCTGTGTGGGACCATGCGAAGCTGTCGTGTCGAGCCGTCAAGAAACTGATTAACTTGGCTCTGATGACCTGTGGGAGATAAGAGTCGATACTAACTTTGTGGTCTGGGAAGTCCGGATGTATGGGCACTTCATCGAGCTCCTCCATTTTTGGTTTGTCTTTGTTGGTAGTGGAGCTCGGGCTCTGTAATTGCTATAAATCGGACGGCCTGGTCTTCAAAGTGTTCTGATAGCAGTCTCGCTAGGTCTTCTACTACCCTCGGATCTTATGGAGCCCCCATTTGGTGGGAAAACGGATGACCTGGTGGTATGTCGAGGGGACTACCCTCATCTTATGAATCCACGGGCGACCCATGATTATGTTATAGGATGACAGGCAGTCGAGGATGAGGAAGCGAGTGTTCAGCCTGACTCCTTCCGCGTAGACGGGCAGGACAATTTCCCTTATTGTGTTCTTATGTTATCCGCTGAATCCTACCAGTACGGTTAAGCGGCGTACGATGTTACTCTCGTCAATTTGCATCTCCCTTAGCGCATCGAGGAAGAGCACATTTATTGAGCTCCCATTGTCAACCAGGATCCTTTTGATCAAGCAGTTCACCACTGTTAATCAGATGACCAGCGTATCGTGGTGGGGGTTGAGCAGGTCCGTGTGCTTGTCGCTGCTGAAACTGACTGGATAGTTGTAGGCCTGGTCTGCTAGACGGGTCTGTCGGACTTTCGAGCGTCTAGCTTGTTGCGCGTGCCATTTACCTTCTAAATAGGTGACTCCGCTTACTTTCGATCCACCTGAGATGACGTTCACAGTCCTTTCGTGCCGGGAAGGTTCTGGTGGTGAAGTAGAACCACTGTAGCGTGACCTGTCGTCGCACATATTTAAAGTCTTCTTGCCTTTGTCAGTTAGGAATTCTTTGAGATAGCCCCTCTTGAGCAACTCGGCCACTTCCAATCATAGGGCGATGTAGTCTTCAGTCTGATGTCCGCGGTGGCCATGGAACTCGCACCACTTGGAGTTGTCCCTCTGATCCAGCGGGCTCTTGATCTTGGCTGGCCACCTAACTAATCCACCCATTCCTTTGAGGACGGCGATTATTTCTTCTGGCTTGATATTCAGATTGTACTCTAGCAGCCTGTTCTTTGGTCGGTCGACTGACCTAGGTGGTCTCTCGTCACGTCAACGGTTGTCTCTCATTCGGCTATCCCTTTTAGAAGACGTCGGATATGGCTCGGCTCGTCTGTCATCTGTCCGTCGTTCGACCCTCCTACTCAACCTGTTATCTCTTCCGCTTGTCTTGTTGGGCTGATAGTTCGCCTCATCTTCTTTCCACTTTATCTATGCACACGCCTTGGCTAGGACGTCCTCCATCGTCTTGTATAGGTACTTGGTGAGTTCCTTGTATAGATCAGAATCATGAAACAGGCTTTTACGGAAGGCTGATATGGCCATCGCCTAGTTGCAGTGGGGAATGGAAACTTTTTCCTTATTGAAATGACTCACAAAGTCATGCAGGCATGCATCCCTCTTTTGGCTGACTGTGTAAAGGTCGTCATACTGCTTTTATAGTTTCCGACTGCTGGCGAACTGTTCTACGAAGGTGACCGTGAGTTAAGCGAACGGGCTGATGGAGACGTTGGGAAGGTTGGTGTACCACTGCAGGGCTAGCCCTACGAGGCTTGATCCGAAGCCCTTGCACATGCATGCCTCCTTCCCTCGGGTCTTGTGGGATTGCGGCAGTGAACATCCTTTACCGATATTGTGCGATGTGATTTTCAGGATCGGTCATCCCGTCGTACTGCTTCATACTTGGGAAGTTGAACTTCCTCGGCATTTCTACGAGTGCTATCGCGTCGACGAAGAGGGAGTCGGCAAAACTATTGGTTGCACTTTTCTTTATAGGAGTCGGCATTCCGAAAATGTGTTGGATGAGAGCCTTCATCTCTGTAAACCTGCGTGCTAAGTCAGGGTTAGCTAAAGCTAGTGCAGAATTTGCCATTGGGGGTGGAGATAAGTAGCGCTTCCTGCGCCGTCCTTGCCGTGCCCTACGATTGGCTAACACATGTCCAGTTCGACGGGTTACCTGTCGGATGTAGTATGACATTGGGCGCTCCGTCTACTGCTTCGGTGCTCGACTCTGTACCTATAGGAACTGGGTTGAGGTCGCTCATCGTTATACCTTGCTCGTCCGGGCAAATTGGTGAGAAGAAGGTAGCATGGGCGACTTGGTCAAATGGCACGGGTTGGGACATCGAGGCATCTCCAAATGGGTGGACGACAATGAGGGAGTTGACCCTGTTCTACAGCTCTTGGTTCTCCGCTAACACTCATTGGTTCTCTTGTTCGAGCGCTTGGAGTATTTGGGTATTCTCCTGCATCAGGGATATCAGGAGTTGGAACCTAGCCTCCATTGCGTCGTGATGTAAGTTGTCCGACGACATTGTCTGATGTTACGCGCTCTACCTTTGCTGGTTCAAGGATCATCGTGCCCCATGGTGAGCGCCAAATTATAGTCCTCGAAAATTGCTTGGGAAGTATTGGGCACTACAACCTGTAAAGACTAGAACGCACGTGATTTGTATGACATCTGGGACACCGGAGAGGTGCCGGCCAAAGTCACTCCAATGATCAAGTCAGCAGATTATGTAATCAAAGGTCAAAAGAATGGAGAATATCAAGGATAAGGATACTCCCTTTACTCGTAGGGTGACGATCTTCGTGATGGTCGATAGATTAATATGAACGATCGGAATCGTGATGGCTAAATGATCGAAGATGACTGATGTTCACCGATGATTCACCGGCTGAAGCTTGATTGTTTGGAGTGTTCCTGACTTTAAAGTGATATTGTATGTCCATCTATGTAAGTATGCGTGAGAGCCTTTTTTGAATGTTTAGCTCTCCATTTATAGGGGCTGATTCACTCGTTGGGTGGGGGGGGGAGGTGAATCGTTTCCCTGATTTGAAGGCCCTGCATCTGGGTGTAACGGCCTTCATCTTGATGGAAAGGTAAATGTTGCTTCCTTGGTGGCACAAATCGCAGAAGTAACAGTTACCTAATTGACTTGGTCAATGAATGTTGAAGTTTGCCGCTGGATGGGTTAGTCCATGGGTTTGGGCCGTAAGCTTGGTCTTAATCAGATAGATCTGAAATTGAGCCTACGTAGGCCCATGAGTGTTCCATGACGAGTGATATGGGTGTCGTGCGACATGGGGGTCCCCGAGGTGTGGCCGTTATGCAGCGATCGTTATTTGGACCACCGTGCGGCGATCGTAGCTGGGATTTCGTGAGACCATCGATGTCGTGCGACTAAGGCTTTGTAATGCCTGGGCCGTTGGTTTCCCAAGCTTTCGGCCATGTAGGTTGATCACCTTTGGCTCTGGGCCGAGTCACGTGATGTGATTGGGCTTTTGGGCCGAACCTTTACTTATATTTGGGCTTGACAGATTTTGGCTATAACACCGATTTGGCAGCGAATTCCGCAAGTGTACGAACGGGCTCTATCATATCATCCGAGGTGAGGATTGATGTTTTCCCCTTGCCAGACCTGGTCTGCCTAGACCTAGCTGCAGAGCTAAGTCCTTTGCTACTTGGAGAGGCCTCCGCTGATTTCATTCCCGAGGGAGCAGCATCTATTCGTTGTCCGGAATGGAGGGCCATGGCACTCATTGTCTCATCCACACACTCTTCATTATCATCGAGGTCATCAAGCTTTCTCTTTAAGCTCAAAGAAGCTTGTTTAACAGCGTTCCCTGTAAAAGAAAGAGGAATAAAATAAACAAACAGCCTCAGGAGGTTAAAACAATCTAAAAAATGCATTCATAAAAACTACGAGGAAAAGATGAATAAAAGGAACTCGAATCTAACCCGAAAGAGCAAGGAAGTCCGCGAGGCCAGCCTTTTTCATTTTGGTAGGGGTAAGGATATTTCCCTCTCGAATATTTGCGGCAGCAAGAACTGCTATTTCTCCCTTTCTCTTCGCCGACAAATCCGGCCTCTCATTCCAAACCGAGATAGCTACCAAAGACAAGGAAAATAAAGGATTCGTTAAAAGGTCTTAATAGAGGATTCAACATGCATACATAGCAAAAAGAAAGGCAAAGGAGAATATAAACAAAAGACCTTAGTTATTCACCACCGATGGGACACGATATCTTCGGCCACCCATTTCTACCTCTGATCCCCAGTCACCTGAGGCCAAGAACCACTTAAGATGCCATTGTTCGTATTGAAAAGAAATTTTAACTTCTCAATAGAAGGGTCCCCCCAACCTTGTTTGTGCCACAAGACATAACAACCGAATATATACCTCCAAAAATTGGGGCTAAGCTAAATAGGAGCCATCCACAAATAGCCGATAAGCCTATGATAAAGTGGCATAGAGGAAGCCTAAGCCTAAACTCCAAAGACCAATATGACACAACTACCTCACCCTTTGGAGGGTGTGAGGGGCTCTGACCCATTAAGGGAACCCGCAAACTCACAGTAGAGGGGATACAAAATTTCACTCTAAAAAGATCCAAATCTGACAGCGACAGTAAAGACTCGTACCTAAAAAGAAAAACATCGACCCCAGATGCATCCGTGCTACTAGAATCAGCGGCTAGGGCAAAGGATTTAGGCTTTCTAACGCTTTAAGTCACCGGATGCCTAAGAAGTTTCTTCTCTACGAGATACTCCTCTACTACAATGGGGGAAGAACGGTCTGCAACGACACTAGTCAAGAAGCCGATGCCAGGGTTAGGAATATCATCCAACCTGGGGACAGACTCACTGTATACCTCTTCCTTCAACCTATGGTTGGAACTCTGATCTATGAACAAACCCGATTTAGCCTTGATCGTGAACTTCTCTCCTGATTCACTACTTGAACCGATTCGCTAGGTTGGGATTCATAAGAATTCGACGACATCTTGAGAGGAAAGAAGAAGCTTGCCAACCAGGTTTTCAAGTTAGCAAAGGCTAAAATAGAAGTTGAAGGAAGAGGAATGCATACCTTAGATGGTGGTCTCACGAGCTCGAGAAACAATCGTGAATGATGACCCATGCCCAAAAATTCTTACAGACGAAAGAGCTTCTTTTCATCCTTGACAATAAAAATCTACCCTAAAGAAAGGGAAACATTAATTGCCAATAAACGGTATCAGGGGAGTTGTTCAAAAGGAGGAGAGAGAAGGCAGACTAAAGTCAAGTAAGGAACAACTCTCGAGGTGCCTATTTTCCACACCAAATTCAAAATTTGAAAGTAAAAGATAAAAGAAAAGATAAGAAGGTGATATGATAAATAAAGAATGAAAATTTAAGTGCAACGGTCTATATGAACCTAGAGGGGGGGTGAATAGGTTCTTACCCAATTTTTTGATTACCAACAATTTAATTAGATCAATTCAACAATTATAAACACATAACAAATGCGGAAGAGATAAACAAAATCAACACAAGGATTTTAGCGTGGAAAACCCCTTCCAACAAGGGATCAAAAACCACGGGACCACTCTTGGCCACTTAACGGACAATCCACTAGTAATAAATGCAGTACACCCTCAAGTTGAAATTAAAAGGACTCACTCCTCTTGGACTATCCCGCTCTAGTCTACCCGCAGGCCTTTTCCCTAATGATCTCCCAAGATCCACTAGGTGACTAAACGTATATCCTCAAGCTATCCTAGAATTCACACTCCTATTGGCGTGAGCCTACACCTATCGTCTCGCAAGAGCCAACTAGTGAAATTCCACACAAATGCAACTTTTGCACAAGAAGCAAACCTTGAGCTTGTTCATAAGACTTCACCAAAGTCACACAAGCTCTTCCAATAACACAAAGGATTATAGTCTAAGTGTTCAATGATGCATGAACATACAATTAGGATACATGACTAATACAACCTATGATGCTAAGTGAACTAGTGCACACAATCTACTAAAATAACACTTAGCATAAACACATTTCAAGACCTAACAATTTTTGCAACAAATTCAACACTTTCAAGTCATGAAACAAACATATTCAATGCATGAACTCTACAAGGCAGCCAACATGTTTATATGAATGTGATTCTAACAACAAGTAAATTATTATAACAACAACTAACACTCTTGATCCAACCTAGATTAGTACCAATCCACTAAACACATGTGAGATAGATGCTTAATTCATTCAAGCAAGATAAATGCATTCTAAATCACAACATCAAGTTATCTAGGTACTAATTTAACTTCCTAAATGCCTTATCATGCATTAAACACAAATCACACAAGCTTTCATTCAATTAATATCTATAAAACTCCATTAACTCTCATTCAAGAACAACAAAGAGATTTAAATGATATGAAGCATAAAACAATTTCAACATACAAGAAAAACACTTACCACAAGTCTCTAGTTTGATTCCATGGACATACAAGAGAGATTGGGTGAGTTTTGAGAGATTGGAGTTGAGAGAGTCTGAAGAGAGGGAGCTGCACTGACCTATGTTCGGTTTCAAGCTAATATCTAGAGAAACGCCACCCAGAAAATTCTGAACAAATAACTGAAGAAAGTAGACACATATATGAACAACTTTCATGAATAACACCATTTAAAATTCGGACAGTAAGGGTGCCATATTGGACCACATACATGACACACAAAAACTGTCTCCCCTGTTTTTTTAGCACTGACCTATGTCTGGTGTTTAGCTATTATCTAGAGACGTGCCACCCAGAAAATTCCAAAACAATTAGAGAAGAAGGTAGAGACATATATGAACAACTTTCATGAATGACACAATTTACAATTCGGACAGGAAGGATGACATATTGGACCACATACATGTCAAACAAAAGCTGTCTCCCCTGTTTTTTCCAGCACTGACCTATGTCCAGTTTCTATCTAATATCTAGCGACGTGCTGCCTAGAAAATTCTGAAAAATTGAACGAAGTAAGTACACATATAGACCAACAACTTTCATGAAGAATACCCTTTGAAATTCGGATAGGAAGGTGGAGATATGGGACCATCTATAGGATGCATCTGCAGAACATAACATATGAATGCAATACAATGAACTATGCATCATAGACCATGTCAATGATGAATGAGATGCCTAGAAACATAATGAATGATATTTTGTGAGTGTGTGAGATCCTAAAAACCTTTGTGAGATTGAGAGCAACTTACCAAATGAATCGATGATCTTGATGCCTTCAACGAAAGCTCCTAAACACAATTACAACCAAAGAGTGTTTTGCACGGAATTAGCCAACCTAGAAAATACTCGACCTAACAATCTCCCCCTTTGGCTATTCCGTGACAAAACCTCAAACCTCACAAATATACAAAATGATACAAAGTTTGAACTCACAAATACAACCTCACAAAATTACAATGAATGATCTTAAAACTAAAAACTTAAAGCTTGAGATCATTTCCAGTCAAGGTGAACCTGAAACAAAAGAAAGCACACTAACACAAAACAAAAGACGTTAGTAGACACCGTGCGGTTCATATAAACGCCCGTAGATAAACATAATCATTAACAACAGACACAAAACGATGAACACAAGTGTCTCCCCCTCAAATTCTCCCCCTGAGTACTACACACAACAATACAAACTTCTCCCCCTTTTTGTCACGGGAGAGGCAAAGGAAGAACACAGTAGACAAAGATATGAGAAAATTGCACAAGAGACAAGAAAATACACGTACCAACTCCCCTTGAATGCCATACACAAGTAACATGGGAGTCATATCCTTAAGGAACCAATAGTCACAAATATGCACCACAACAAATATCAAGTCCCATCTCAACTTAAAAAACACAAACACAATCATCACTTCATTAACAGATTAACATTTGCCCACAATAAGTGACCAATATACACGCAAGCACATATATATAAATATATATCATCCTGCTTCAAGAAAGTCGCAAAATCTCAAAAATAAGCTTTTGAAGGAAATATTTTGATATCAACTACAAAACAGCTTTATATTATCATTCAACACAAGCTTGTCTTTTTTTTTTATTATTTATTGAGCTTTTCCTTCTTCTTCTTTCGCTTATTTTCTTCCTTTTCTTGTAATTCAACTTTAATTTTAATTTCCAAAGGCATTGGCGGCTTTCATTGCACCTAAGGAGGTAGCCTTCTCCTCTAACTTGGAGATAAAGATATTGTTTCAAGCATATTGTAGAGGTAGCTTTCACTCTTCCAGAGGGCATAGCCATTTCCAAGCTTTTGTTTACCAAGCCATTATTAATCCAATTATACATTTCTCAACAAGAAAACTATTTTCAAAAACATTTGAGAGCAATGAGAAATCTTTTGACATTCAGAAACTGGATGAGCTTAATAGACACACAACATTCACACAATTGCTTATACAAGTCCAAATATGGGCATTTTGTCAATTGCAACAAAGATCTGAAGGGCTAATGTCAGGAATTTAAGAGTAGATAAATGATACAGATCATTTTACACAAATATGACACTAGTCCACTCTTAGACATGAACAACACATGTTACAAATGACATGGCACAATCAATGAAGAGAGCATACACCAATGGATTTACTAAGTGACTGAAACCTAGCATGATCCAAAGGTTTGGTAAACAAATCAGCAAGTTGATTTTCTGTGGACACATGCTCTAAGGACACTACTTTGCTTTCGACTAATTCTCTAATGAAATGATGTCGAATGTCAATATGCTTAGTCCTAGAGTGTTGAACAGGATTTTTGAAAATATTTATAGCACTGGTATTGTCACAATAAATTGTCAGAGTACCTTGTTTCAAACCATAATCCTCCAACATTTGTTTCATCCATAGAAGTTGTGTACAACCACTACCTACTGCAATGTATTCTGCCTCTGCAGTTGACAAGGAGATAGAGTTTTGCTTTTTGCTATACCAGGACACAAGATTGTTTCCCAGATAAAAGCATCTTCCAGTTGTGCTTTTTCGATCATCACTTCATCCTGCCCAATCTGCATCACTAAAGCCAACCAGGTTAGGATTAGTGTCAAAAGAGTACCAAATTCCAAAGTCCGAAGTTCCATTGACATATCGAATTATTCTTTTCACAGCTGTGAGATGTGACTCTTTCGGATTTGATTGATACCTGGCACACAAACCAACACTCAAAGAAATATCAGGTCTACTAGCAGTTAAGTACAACAAACTTCCTATCATGCTTCTACACAGACTCTGATCAACACTTTTTCCATTTGAATCTTTACTCAATTTCAATGAAGTGCTCATAGGTGTGTTATAGTGTTTTGCCGATTCTAACCCAAACCTTTTCACTAGGTTTTTAGCATATTTAGCTTGGGAAATGAAAATCCCATCACTCATTTGCTTGATTTGTAAACCTAAGAAATAAGTTAGCTCACCTACCATGCTCATCTCAAACTCACGAGTCATCACATTAACAAAGTCACTCACTCGCTTTTCATTAGTGGAACCAAACACAATATCATCAACATAAATTTGAGCTATGAATAACTCACCATTTTCACATTTGATGAACAAGGTTTTATCAACACTACCTCTTATGTATTTGTTTTCAAGCAAGTAGTGGGTGAGACGTTCATACCATGCTCGTGGAGCTTGTTTCAATCCATAGAGTGCTTTCTTTAATTTGTATACGTGCTCTGGATGATGTGGATCTACAAATCCCTTTGGTTGCTCAACATATACTTCTTCTTGAAGAACTCCATTTAGAAATGCACTCTTCACATCCATTTGATGTAGTTTGAACCTGTACACACAAGAAACACGCAATAAAAGTCTAATAGATTCCAATCTAGCTACTGGAGCAAAAGTTTCATCAAAGTCTACTCCCTCAAGTTGTGTGTAGCCTTGAGCAACTAGTCTTGCTTTGTTCCTCACTACATTTCCATTTTCATCCGATTTGTTCTTGAAAATCCACTTTGTACCAATGACATTGGTACTCTTAGGTCTAGGGACGAGAAACCACACATTATTCCTTTGGAATTGATTGAGTTCTTCTTGCATGGCACCAATCCAGAACTCATCTTGAAGTGCTTCTTCAACTTTCTTAGGTTCGAACTGAGACGTGTAGCAAACATAGCTAACTTGATTAGCTAGTTGTCTTCTTGTTCGTACTCCTTCACTCACATCTCCTATGATGTCATCCTTTTTATGAGACCTCCTAACCCAAGGAGCAGGATCTATTTGATTTGGCATTTCTTCAGTCTCCTCTTCTTTCACATTTGAGTCCAAACCTGCACATTCAGAATTCTCAACAACATACTCATCATCAATATTAGACATAATTCCTGCATCATCCACAACTACATTAGATGATTCCATAATAGTATGAGTAGTTGAATTGAATACCCTATATGCTCTACTGTTAGAAGAGTATCCTAGAAAAATACCTTCATCACTTTTAGCATCAAACTTACCAAGTTGGTCACGATCATTTAAAATGTAGCACTTACTCCCAAATGTGTGAAAGTAGCTTATATTCGGCTTCTTTCCTTTCCATAACTCATATGGAGTTTGTCTAGTGCCGGGTCTCAAGAAAACACGGTTTGAAATGTAGCATGCAGTATTGACAGATTCAGCCCAGAAATTCCTTGGAAGTTTCTTGCTATTGAGCATAACTCTAGCCATCTCTTGCAGTACCCTGTTCTTTCTCTCAACAACACCATTTTGTTGAGGAGTTCTAGGAGCAGAAAACTCATGAAAAATACCAAGGTTATCACAAAAATTACCGAAGCTAGCATTTTCAAATTCCTTTCCATGATCACTCTTAATTCTTTGAATGTTCTTGATTTTAAGATCTTTTTCATTCTGAAGTTTAATGCAAAGTGATTTAAATTTTTCAAAAGCGTCTGACTTTTCTCTAAGAAAATCAATTCAAGTGAATCTAGAAAAGTCATCAACACACACAAAGATATACCGCTTACCTCCAAGGCTTTCGGTTTGCATAGGACCCATGAGATCCATATGAAGAAGCTCCAAGGGACGTTTGGACATTGTACCTTTATTTTTCTTGTGTATCCCCTTTGTTTGCTTCCCAATTTGACATGGTCCACATACACCTTCCTGTTTCTTTCCTAGCTCAGGAAGACCTCTCACAGCCTTCATCTTTCCAAGTTTCTTTAGGTCCTTGAAATTCAAGTGACCAAGTCTTTGATGCCAAAGTTCAGCCTGTTCATGGTTAGTCAAATTGCATTTAAGAGTTTTAACATCAATACAATAACAATTATCATCAGTTCTCTATCCCTGCAAAATAACATTTCCTTTAGAGTCCAAGATTGCACAAGTATCTTTAAAAAAGTTGACAGCATGTACACTTTCACACAAGTGTGTAATGCTAATCAAGTTTGCCTGCAATCCATCAACAAGAAGAGCATCATTAAGACTAGGTAAACCAGAAATTTTAATTGACCCTTTACCTATCACTTTCTTCTTAGAACCATTACCAAAAGTGACCCATCCTCCATCCTTCATCACAAGATTTTCAAAAACATTTTTATCTCCAGACATGTGCCTAGAACAACCACTATCAAGGTACCAAGAATTTGCATTAATGGCTTTCAAGGCATAATGAGCAGCATAACATATGAAATCATCTTTTCTAACCCATGCTTTTCTCATTTTCTTTTTCAAGTTCTTTTCTTGTGGTTTAGAATTAACAACATTATTAGGCATTTGTCTAGAAAATCTTTCAAAGTGACAATCCCTAGATTCCATTTCATTATGGCACAATTGAATGTAATCAAAACATCTAGGTCTAATATGCCCTTTCCTACTACAAAAATGACAAATAGGAATAAAGTTAGAAAATTTACCTTGATGATTTTGTTGCCATTCATTTCTTTGGTGTCGGAATGATGTGGTGTTAGAAACTTTACCTTGTGCTTGTGGTTGTCTAAGAGGTGCCTTCTTGGGGTTGCTTGTTATCCTTGGTTGTTCAAGTGTTTGCTTCAAATTTTCTCCCTTGAAACATGTTGTCTTGCTTGACGAAGGAGTGATTTCTTCAATTTCATAGCCTATGCCTCTCTTGTCTCCATAAGCCTTGCCAAGATTAATTACTTGATCAACCTTTAGTGCACCCAAAGTCAGCCCCTCGATTGATTTCCTTGCATCCTCCAATTCCTTGAGACATTCTTGTTCCCTATGTCTCACAATTTGCAAGGTCTTCTCTTTCTCACTCAGTTCCTTCTTCATTAGAATAATTCTTTGATCATCATCTTCTTTTTCTTTCTTGAGTTTTTGGATGGCTTCTTCAACAATCTGAGCCCTTGATAATGCCTCTTGCTTCTCTTTCTCAAGAATCTTGAGTTTGACCTTGTAAGAAACATTTTCCTTTTTTATCTTGAGGCTTTCTGCATATAACTCATTAAAAGCTTCCTCAAGGCTTTCTTCATCTGATTCCTCTCTCTCACTCATGCTCGTTTCACCTTCACTAGCTTCTTTCTCATTGCTATGATGACTTGCAACAAAGGCAGTGAAGTTACTCACTAGCTCCTCTGAACTTGTAGAGCTTGTATCATCTTCTTCATCACTATCACTCCATGATACCTTCATTGCCTTACCTTTCTTATTTTTCTTAAAATTGTTGGCACATTCGGTTGAGATATGCCCATAGCCTCCACATTCATAACATTGGACGCCTCTCTTGTTGATCTTTTCTTTTGAGGTGTCAACTTTCTTTGGAACGCTTTTCTTTGTATCTTTGGTTCTTGTGGAGTTCTCACCCTTCTTTTTGTTTGTCTTGAGGAATTTTTTGAACCTTTTGGTAAACATGGCAATCTCAACTTCATTGAGATCATTATCATCTTCTGAATTTTTAGCTTCCTTGATTGCTTTGAGGGCTATACTCTTGTGTTTCTTGATTGGTTTCAATCCCATTTCAAAAGTCTTCAAGGAACCAACAAGTTCTTCTACTCTCATGGAATCAACATCCTTGCTTTCTTCAATAGCTGTGACTTTAGCTTGAAATCTTTCGGGCAAGGATCTTAGAATCTTCCTAACAATCTTCGAGCTAGAATAGACTTCTCCCAACATATAACTCTTGTTGGTGATGTCTGTGAGCTTGGCTTCAAATTCTGCAAAGGTCTCATTTTCTTCCATTCGAAGACTCTCAAATTGAGATGTTAGCATTTGAAGCTTGGACCTCTTGACAGCTGTAGTTCCTTCATGTGTGATTTGGAGGATTTCCCATGCTTCCTTGGCACTTTCACATTTTTGAATATGCCTATATTGACTGTCATCAACGCCATAGAAAATAGCGTTCAAACCCTTTGAATTCCAAGTTGCCAAACTGTAATCTGTAGGTGTCCAAGTTGACTTGGGTTTCAATGTTCTTCTCCCATCTTCACTTGTGGTTGTGGGAGGTGTGTACCCCTCTTCGATGCTTGTCCATACATGTTAATCTATGGACTTCAAGTAAGCTCTCATGCGGACTTTCCAAAATGAGTAGTTTGTGTCATTTAGAAGTGGAGGTTTGGTATGGGATGCACCCTCTCTTACTACGGAGTCCATGGGATCAAGAATAGACAAAAATTGCACACAAATAGCAAACAAGCAAATAAACACCCAAAGATCTAGCTATGTATGTCTAGCTACCCGCTCTGATACCAATTGAAAATTTAAGTGCAACGGTCTATATGAACCTAGAGGGGGGGTGAATAGGTTCTTACCCAATTTTTTGATTACCAACAATTTAATTAGATCAATTCAACAATTATAAACACATAACAAATGCGGAAGAGATAAACAAAATCAACACAAGGATTTTAGCGTGGAAAACCCCTTCCAACAAGGGATCAAAAACCACGGGACCACTCTTGGCCACTTAACGGACAATCCACTAGTAATAAATGCAGTACACCCTCAAGTTGAAATTAAAAGGACTCACTCCTCTTGGACTATCCCGCTCTAGTCTACCCGCAGGCCTTTTCCCTAATGATCTCCCAATATCCACTAGGTGACTAAACGTATATCCTCAAGCTATCCTAGAATTCACACTCCTATTGGCGTGAGCCTACACCTATCGTCTCGCAAGAGCCAACTAGTGAAATTCCACACAAATGCAACTTTTGCACAAGAAGCAAACCTTGAGCTTGTTCATAAGACTTCACCAAAGTCACACAAGCTCTTCCAATAACACAAAGGATTATAGTCTAAGTGTTCAATGATGCATGAACATACAATTAGGATACATGACTAATACAACCTATGATGCTAAGTGAACTACTGCACACAATCTACTAAAATAACACTTAGCATAAACACATTTCAAGACCTAATAATTTTTGCAACAAATTCAACACTTTCAAGTCATGAAACAAACATATTCAATGCATGAACTCTACAAGGCAGCCAACATGTTTATATGAATGTGATTCTAACAACAAGTAAATTATTATAACAACAACTAACACTCTTGATCCAACCTAGATTAGTACCAATCCACTAAACACATGTGAGATAGATGCTTAATTCATTCAAGCAAGATAAATGCATTCTAAATCACAACATCAAGTTATCTAGGTACTAATTTAACTTCCTAAATGCCTTATCATGCATTAAACACAAATCACACAAGCTTTCATTCAATTAATATCTATAAAACTCCATTAACTCTCATTCAAGAACAACAAAGAGATTTAAATGATATGAAGCATAAAACAATTTCAACATACAAGAAAAACACTTACCACAAGTCTCTAGTTTGATTCCATGGACATACAAGAGAGATTGGGTGAGTTTTGAAAGATTGGAGTTGAGAGAGTCTGAAGAGAGGGAGCTGCTAGGGTTCTTCTTTCTGGATCCTTGATGAAAAAGACGAAGTGGCATTTATATAGGAAGAGCCACGGGTCGGGTTGCCACACAAAATGGGTCGGACGCACATGATGGGTCGGGTGCAGTTTTCTGCACTGACCTATGTTCGGTTTCAAGCTAATATCTAGAGAAACGCCACCCAGAAAATTCTGAACAAATAACTGAAGAAAGTATACACATATATGAACAACTTTCATGAAGAGTACCATTTAAAATTCGGACAGTAAGGGTGCCATATTGGACCACATACATGACACACAAAAACTGTCTCCCCTGTTTTTTTAGCACTGACCTATGTCTGGTGTTTAGCTATTATCTAGAGACGTGCCACCTAGATAATTCCGAAAACATTAGAGAAGAAGGTAGAGACATATATGAACAACTTTCATGAATGACACCATTTACAATTCGGACAGGAAGGATGACATATTGGACCACATACATGTCAAACAAAAACTGTCTCCCCTGTTTTTTCCAGCACTGACCTATGTCCAGTTTCTATCTACTATCTAGCGACGTGCTGCCCAGAAAATTCTGAAAAATTGACAGAAGTAAGTACACATATAGACCAACAACTTTCATGAAGAATACCCTTTGAAATTCGGATAGGAAGGTGGAGATATGGGACCATCTATAGGATGCATCTGCAGAACATAACATATGAATGCAATACAATGAACTATGCATCATAGACCATGTCAATGATGAATGAGATGCCTAGAAACATAATGAATGATATGTTGTGAGTGTGTGAGATCCTAAAAACCTTTGTGAGATTGAGAGCAACTTACCAAATGAATCGATGATCTTGATGCCTTCAACGAAAGCTCCTAAACACAATTACAACCAAAGAGTGTTTTGCACGGAATTAGCCAACCTAGAAAATACTCGACCTAACAAAGAAGACCAATTTCCTAGGAAGATAATTTGACTTCAATGCCCTCCGTGCAAGAAGCTAAGGGGCTACGGTTTGGGGAGAAATTGGTAAGTTCGAAATTAAGTAATTTATTAATATTTTACTAATGGTAACAAAACATGAAAATGATGAAATGGGCAACAAATGGCGAAATCGTGACCAAGGGGCATCAAACGGGCAACTGGGAAGACTTGTTCCAAAGGAAAGCCCCTTCAGGCCCCCAGATCACTTTCCAAACCCAGGTGATGACTTTGGCACGCAATAAACCAAAAGAAATTAGGATCCCGTAAATCATCCCCTTAGCTGCCAAACCACTCTCTCAGGTGAAGAGATGAAGGATCTGGAAGCTACCATGAAAGCGTAAAACAAGGTGTAGCAAGAAAAGCTTGCACTGACAGTGACTTGTCACCTTTGGCCAAAGGTTAGAGCAGACAGCAACCTATTTCCTTATAATGTAGAGCTATACAGAAAGCGACCTTATATCTTTGACCAAAGGTCTGTATTGAAAACGACCCTTCATCCCAGGTTACCAGTTGTACGGACCTAGGTGTATGAACCAATCAAAATAGTCCCTTTGGAGGGAACGTCAGGCGCAATCCCCTGAGATCGAAGGGAAACTTGACTCGTGTCATGAAGGTGATAAGATTGCAGATAAGGGGATCAATACCCCAGGTTAAACAATATGAAAAGGTCCATTGACCAAGAAGAATGACGTGGAGCCATGATAACCAAGGGCTGAAAGTCCATAAAATGGCACATTAGGCTTCATCAAAGGTAACTAAATTTTGGTCTGGAAAGCCCTAGTATGTAGAGGAAAACCTTGGTGGTATTCTTCTAAAAGTACTGGGATCAAAGCCTTCCATTGATCATCTCTACATCTATCTCATCTCATTATTGCTGTATCCTTCCTTAGATATCCCTTTCTGACTTGAGCGTTGGAAAGTTATTACTGGTTAAAACCGGTGACCCCTGACCTATTCTTCTTTGTTTCCTCTCAGGAAAAGATGCTAAATAGGTTAGCTAATGTTGATACACTCTAGTGAGCTCTCTGGCTCCAAAGGTTAATACCTTCATAAGACCTTTTCTACTAATTCTAAGGTCTCTATTTTCTAGTAAACCTACTGTCTTCGAGGTAAACACTTTCGCAAGATCTTTGTTCGCAGTCAATCCATAGGATACTTTGAGACAAATCTATATATTTGTGTAAAACCATTTTCTTGCATCAACATAATGCATGAAGAGTAGCGTCATTGATTATTTTTTAATGGAGCATGCGTTTGTGCATGGCATGCAAGATTCAATATTTCTGCCAAGAATCCAGGATTATTTATCATCAATACACAAATTTTGATTTTGACAATTTTAGTAAATTTGTGTAGCTGCATTGCTTTTATGAACTAAAAAAATTATTCTTAATATTGTATACCGTAGAATGTGTAGGATGGTGAAACGAGCACTACAACCTACAAAACTAGAGATAGGGTGATCGGTAGGAAGCTTGGAAGACCGAGGTGGTGTCGGTCAAATGCACTCCGACGATCAAGTCAGTATACCGAGTATAAATGATGCAAAAACATTAGAACGAATAAGAAAGAATACTTCATGTGAATGACAACCTAATTGTTGATGATCGAGATCATGAATGAGAGATGATCGGAGCTGACCGGATTGCACTAGCGACTGTAGATTGTGAATAGTGACAATTGTGAAAAACGTGGATTTTTTTTACTATGGCAACCTCGGGGGCTGAATAGGTTTATCAACAAATATTGTGGAATTAAAAATAATAAATCATTCAACACATAACACAAAGATTTTTAGCGTGGAAAATCTCAACAAATCAAAAACCACAGGACCAATTCGTAGGCCACTTAACACATCCATACAAATTTCACTACTTGGTATATCGTTTACAACTCACGTTGATTGACCACTCAATCACACCACTCTTGCTATAACCCAATACTACCTACCCGCATGCCTTTTACTAACAAACCATGTAGATGCTGCTCAGAGACTCCACGCGCTCCAAGTCTTAATGTTCCTTTCGTAAGGTCAAAGAAACAATAACCCCCAATTTATAAGATCAGATCTACGTGCTCAATTAAACATGAACAATCAACTAACATGCATGATCAAGGACATGTTATGAATAGACTATGCAATTACGCTCAATGCAAAGAATAATAGTCTATATAAAAGAACCTCTCTCTTCTCTCACAATAACATGAAACAACGAAGCATCAAAACAACAAAGACATGTGAGAGAAATAAGATAAATTCAAAGAAGAATTGAAGAGAGTAATAGTGAGGCTTAGTAAAAGAAACTTACTTGCCTAAGCAATTCAAAACAATAAGCTCACTATTTATAATAAACACTAGAAACCCTAATTCCAATTGTAGTAGAAAAAAAAGACCAATTAGTTTTTCTAAATCAATAAGGAATGTAATTAATACTTCTCTATTAAAAAGAGATTATCTTTTCTAAAAAGAAAATACTTATTAATTAGGAGATTCTCTTGTTTTCAAATTACATAAAAACATCCTGGATGGACAATGAAATATTAAAAACATGTTTGAAAGACTATGGGGAACTTAACAAAACACAAAACACAAAACACATAAAAACCCTTTTTGGGTTCGGACTTGGCAGTCCCCGCATGCCTAAGGCATGTACCCACGCCTAAGGCATGGGTAGGTTACTGCCCTGCAGCCACGCCAATGGCGTGCAACCATGCCTGAGGCGTAGAGCTACTGTACCAGTCCCCTATTTCAGCTGTTTCCAACTGCACTTGACTCTACTTTGAGCCAAGTGAACTCTAACTAAACGACATTGAAGTTTTTCGTTCTTTATACCGTTGGAAAGATATGGATGTCTAGCTTCATTCCCAAGAGACCAAAGACCAATTGGATGTCTAGATACAAAGTTATGCCCATTGAAGCATCCAAAGGTCAGGTTTTTGGAAATACAAAATATATGAAATTAAATCCAAAACTAAACAAAACATAAACAATAAGACTCGAACACTTATCAAACATTAAAACCAACATGTTATCACTCTAATGCAAATGCATGAACATGTTATAAGTGTGTGTGTGAATCTTAACTGATCTCAAGAATTAAAGAGTTTTGTTTTTTTAAAACTTACCTTTAAGCACGTTCTTGAGTCTTCTCAGAAGCTTTCCGTCTTCGCATGATTTCTTCGAATCTTCATTATGCCCACAAAGATAACTAAGAATTACATAAAAATGTGTTTGCTCACGGAATCACAACCAACAAAATAATGACCTTACAATCTCCCCCTTTGTCTATTTCGTGATAAAACACTATAAACTCACCAAACAATCAAATGATTGTTTTTACATTCGCCCATAAGACTCAAAATTACATAGCGAGACCTAATCTAACATTCGTCAATGTCTTTAGAAGTCTTCACTTAGTACTTGAATCAAATAAACAAAACTATGTTCTTCCTAGGAACATTGGTGAGCGAAACAATAATGATATCAATTTGAAATAACTCAATATCAACATCAATTACGACAATAATCAATTTGTCAATTCAAAAGATAATATGCACAAGCATCAATAAAGCACATCGTATCAAATATGATTATAATATATCCCCCTCAATAAGATCTCCCCCTAAGTATGGTAATGGTCACAATAGCAACTTAATCATGGGGATTAGAAAAAATAATTCGAACAAATTAATATTCAAATTACTCCCCCTTTTTGTCATGGGATAGACAAAGACCAATAAACACTTAAGTATTTTAATTATCAACACGAATTTAAAGATACTTGCACAAACAAACATGAGAGGGACCAACAAAAATGGAACAATAAAAATAAAATAGATCCATACAACCTTGAACGATAATCAATTTACTCATATTTGCAACAAACAATAGATAATTGATAATAAGAAGATCAAATACAAGGTTATATATTATATGCCAAATAGATAAGTTCACGAAAATTGAAACAAAGTTCATGAAATCAAATAAGAGTACAGAAGAATGTAAAGGCATTCTCAAAAATCAAGAATCCTGATCATTACTCATCTCCTCCAACGTTATCACCATCAACGTTGTCATCACGTCCATCAGAGAAGGAAAACACACCACCAGTACATGTATGCGAGGTAGATCCACTCATATATATTTCTATGCTACACAACCTTTCATCATGTGCATCGAGTCTTGTCAAGATGGCTTCATTCCCATTCTTGAACATGCTCATTATTTGCGTCACCCAGGGAGGTATCTCCACAACTATACTAGATCTCCTCAACCTAACACCCGCTTTTAAACATAGTTTAGTAATCAAACCTGGGAATTTCAATTTGGACTTGCTCTCATTAGCACATTTATTAATAAGTCTAAAGATGTAGTTTTCAACATTAAAGGACTTCCTTGTCCCAATAACATAAAACAATTTTCTTGTGCAAAATTGACTTCGGAAATGTTGGACACCAGATGAATATTTGAACATACAAATTTGTTCAAAAAGCGATAGAATGGAGTACACTTGGCATGAGGAATAAAATTAGTGTCTTCAGTCCATTTATACTTACCCCTAGTCAAAGTGAGGGCAACATCTTGCTTAGTAACTTAGATAGCATCTAGACAATAATCTCCATGAGATAAACCATATAATGAGTTTATTAATTCACCACTCATTAAAACTCTAGTCCCTCTAACTAGCACTCCTAGGTTTTCTCCAAATTCATCACTATCCATGTTTGCATAAAATTCTCTCACTAAGTTTTCACAAACATCATGGGGTTTCTCAACAAACTTCTTCCAACTTCTCTCTAGCATGATATTGTAAACATCATCATTGATTCTAACATTCCTAAAATCAACTCCTTTTCAAAAATCAAAGTTCTAGAGAGGTTATGTTCATACATTTCCTCACATTCTTGGTTTATGAACTTTGGTTGTTGGGTAGACTCACCTTTAGTAGCTTTTTTTCCCTTGGAAGCTACTTGTTTTCCCTTGCTAGACATCTTCAAAGCTAAATCAAACACTAATGGTTGCCTTTAGTAGATGTAGAAGTAAGACCCAATATCAATCTCACACAAACAATAAAAAAATCAAAGAGATTCAAAGATTAAAAGTGTAGAGGAAGAATGAAGTTCAAGAGAGAATGGTGGCTCTTGAAAGTGTGGCTCTCAGAAAAGTATGGGAAGTAAGAGAAAATTAGGGTTGGGTTCCCTTTAAATAATGAAAAGTGCACATGGGAGAATAAAAACAAAAGGTATAAGAGAAATACCAATTTAGCTCTTAATGAGAAGCCAAAAACCCGAGCAGCAGTAGGTGCGCATGCCTTAGGCGCCCAGCCACGCCTCAGGCATGAGCTTGCTACCCAAGGCATGCATGCCTGAGGCATACAGCCACGCCTCTGGCGTGTGCTTGCTGCCAAGTGCTTCCATTTTCTCTATTTTTCGCACTTCTTCACGTTTTCGACTCCTTGTTCATCATGATGCTTCACCAATGAGTTTTTCCACCTAAAACTTCATCAAATACTACCAATAAGCATCTCTAAACAAGATAATATGATTCAAGATGAAAATCAATCATCAAAAGACCACAATCGAAAAATTCTTTTGAAAATTCCAATTGCATTCCTTCGAAATTTGATTTGTTCAATAATGCTCTTCAAAATAGTTTCTTCAAAACTTTCAAAATAGATGTGAGCATGTTTAGAACAAAAATGTGCGCTTCTTAAAAGCATATGAATTGAAAATTTTCAATTATTCACACAATAAAGAGCTTCTCTAAAGCTTCAAAATTGATTTTGCATTAAAAACGATTTTATGAGTAACTCAATATTCATACCACATTCAAGTTAAGATATATCATCCAATTTTCACGAAAGCATATGTTGTCTTAGAATTGCACTAAATTCACTAAACCTTTGCCAAAAGTGTGTGTGTGCCACATTGTATAAACGATATATATATATATATATCTAATGTTTGCTTATCAATTAAGAACAACACTACAATGTGATTTTGCTAGAAGCTTTCTACAAGAATTCAAACCAACCATCATTCTTGATGTCGTTTAAATAAAAAATATACTCATACAAGCAATGGTGTGTGCAAGTGTACTTCTTAAAAGCATATTTTTCGATTTTCACTTCTCACCACTTCTCCATGTGTTTTAGCATTATGCATAGCATATTTTTCTTTTTATTGCTCTTTTTCTCTACACCTTATTCTCCTTTTATTGAGTACGTTTTCTGTTTTTCATGCTTTTTTTCATTATATAACTCTCAAGACGGCTTTCACTCATGTAACAAGCATGACCCTTTCCTATATTGGGTGGCTTCACAACTAGTAAGTGTAGCTCTTTTTCAAGAGAGATGCTTAAGAGATTTATGGGTGCAGAAACAACATGGATACTGACCATTGGTTATTCATTGTATACTAGCTTCAGGCATTGTCACACTTTCATGTTATTCAAGATATCAATCCAAACATTTGACATACATGTATCAAAAATACAATATAACACACAATTATTTTAGCAAATCGTTCGTGAATCACATGCAAATGAAAAACAACATATTTACTTGCTACTCTTTAACAACATATCTCAACAAGTATGGTAGAAAATTCAGCACTAGATTTGAGTTCTCATTTTTCAAAAAAAAAAAGAAACACTCATATCCAACGTCACCTATGGACTTATCCAATTTCTTGGAATCATTCACAGGTGGGGTAGACAAAACATCTTTATCAACTTGCAGTTTTTCATTGCGAGCATTATTGACCATATCAAAGTTCCTAGGAACCCATACCTTGCTCTTCTTCAATTGCTTTACATCGTCACAATGAATCTTCGTAGATGTTTTGATCGAAGATTGGTCATCTGTCACATGATTTATATGTCTACTAACAGAAGTCTTTGGGTTAGCAAAACTTTTTCCATTAATATCATGTATGACAATTTTCTTTAATTCCTCTTTCTTAACCAAAACATTTTTCAAGGGTTTTTGAAATTTGTTCTTTTGAGCAACAAAAGAGTTAGACCATTTATCAATAACATTAACATGCTTCAATTTTCTTAAAGATTTAGAATTTGACACAAGTTTACACATGCTAGTATATTGATAACACCAAGGCCTAATGTGACCTTTCACACGACAATGATGACAAGTAGGTGTGAAATTAGAAGACTAAGCATTATAAAAAACTTTAGACCGACTCTCAACATGATTAGCATGATTATTCTTTGAAAAGAACTTGGCCTTTTGCCTATTAATGCACATGCTAATGAACTGATAACATCTAGGTCTAATATGCCCTTTGACACCACAATAATGACAAGTCGGGATAAATTTAGAAAACTTACCTTGTACTTGTGATGCTTTGGTGTGGTGGTCTTCCTGAATTTTCCTTAAGCTTGTGGTTGTCTCAATGAAGCTTTGCTCACAAACATATTTGAAGGTCTACCTTGTGTATATTGTTTCTTTGAATTTTCACCTTCACAAACGTTATGTGGGTTGTTGATGGAGTAGCTTCCTTATCAACATAGCCTAAGCCCTTCTTGTTTCCAAAGAGCTTGACATGGCAAATAGCTTGATCAACCTTTTTAGCTTCGTGTGGCTTGTCATTCTGCTTGTGCACAAGATCTTGTTGTTCGATAGATGTGGCCTTAACAAAAACTGTTTTGCTCATTAAAGCCTTTGAATCATTAACGAATCCAGGACCTCGTTTGTCGTTGTACATCTTTTCAAGACTTATCATCTCATCTATCTTCTTTGCACCAAGCATCAATCGTATGATTGACTCCTTTGCCGTAGTCAACTCCTTCTAACTTCTTCTTTTTGCATCTTTATCATCTTCAAGGCTTTCTCTTTTTGCTCAACTTCTTCTTTCATCAATTGTATTCTCTCCATACAATCAATATTCTCTTTCTTTTGTTGAGAAGATGTTTCTTTGAGTTCTTCGGAGAGTTTGATTACATCATCCCTTTCACCTTTAAGAGATTTCACAATTGTTAGTAAAGAAAAATTGTATTTTTGTACCTTAAGATTTTCCTTGGAGAGCTTGTCGTAGTTAATCTAGAGTTGCTTCAATTTTATGAGAATCACCATCAGATTCATCACTTGAGGTATAACTTCCGTATTCTTAATATGATGCGATACTTGCAAAATAATTTCTTTTATCTTTTTCTCCTTCAGCACTATCGCACCAAGTTGAAGTTACCTTTGGTGTCCTCATCATGCGTGCACCTTTTCTGATCATTCCTACCATAGATGAACAAACAAAAAAAATACAACAAAATATTGAGCCTTGGATCCTAGCCTATGTACATCTAGACTTCTACTCTAATACTAATTGAATAACATGGATTTGAATACTATAATAACCTGGGGGGGGAGAGGGTAAATAGATTTATCAATAAATATTGCGAAATTAAAAACAACAAACCATTCAACACATAACGTAGAGATTTTTAGCATGAAAAACCTCAATAGATCAAAAACCACGGGACTAACTCGTAGGCCACTTAACACATCCACACAAATTTCACCCGTTGGTATATTGTTTACAATTCACGTTGATTGACCATTCAATCACACCACTCTTGCTATAACCGAATACTACCTATCCGCAGGCCTTTTACTAGTAAACCCTGTAGATGCTACTCAGAGACTCCACGCGCTCCAAGTCTTAATGTTCCTTTCGTAAGGTCAAAGAAACAATAACCCCCAATTTATGAGATTAGATCTATGTGCTCAATTAAACATGAAAAATAAAATAACATGTATGATCAAGGACATATTATGAATAGACTATGCAATTACGCTCAGTGCAAAGAATAATAGTCTATATAAAAAAACCTCTTTCTTCTCTCACTATAACATGAAACAATGAAGCATCAAAACAACAAAGACATGTGAGAGGAATAAGATAAATTCAATGAAGAATATAAGAGAGTAATAGTGAGGCTTAGTAAAAGAGACTTACTTGCCTAAGCAATTCAAAACAATAAGCTCACTATTTATAATATGACTGGAGTTTTAGAAAAGATTTGATTATCATATAACTTGCGGAATTAGGTTTCAAAAATTTTCTTTGTTTGAAAATTAATTTTTCAATTAGGAACGAGTTCCTGTATATACGCATAAAAAGATTTGTGAAACTACATATCTTTTTCTTGATTTTCTTTTTCTAAATCTTTGATCTACCACCAGATCTTCCGAGCTATGACCCGCGGTCTGACAACGTGTGTGTGGGGCACGTCACGGTAAGAGATGAAGGTCACGTGAAAAACAAACGGAGAACCCTTTCTCCCTATGGCCGGCCGCACCTGCAAGAAAAGGGAGAGTCGGAAATTTTTTTTTCTTTTCTTCTCTTTTTTGTGGCCGATTTGCCTCTGTGTTTCTCACTTGTGCTTAGGTCAATTTTTCTGCCTATATAATTCTTATATATTATCTCTTTAGGGTTTTAGTTTGACCAGGTCAAATAGGATTCTAAATCCTATTTATTTTGATCTTCTTAAAGACTTGAACCTATGACCTTTAGGACTATTAAAATAATCCTATTATTTTAATTCTTTTGTCCTTGTCACAGTTTGATTTCGTAACCTCCTATTTAATAAATAGAATTAATAATTAATAATTAATAATTTCTATTATTTTATTAAATATTTAATTAATTAAATAATCACATTATTTAATTATTCTCTTTTATTTAAATCACATTACTTTCGTAATACTATTAATTGGACCATCCAATTAATCTACCATGACTCTCGTTACCAACAACCATAAGGGCTAGAAAGGGGACTTAATGGACCCACAGTTTTGAGCTCCAATAATACTTAGTAATATTAATTAAAACTCTTTAATTAATATTTCATGATTATTAACCTCGGTGTTATTCCACTAAACATCTGAGGCTACACTGCTCAGAACTGTAGATGTGTTTATACAATCTGAAGTTTCAGCGTCCATTGATATAACTATTTACATATAGTGTGATCCTTCACAAGTAGTTATTAACTAGAGCTAGGTCATAAAGTTCGTTATACCCCTCTAGAAATATATTTTCCTTTAAGTACCATTAATTATCTAATGAACAATTAAATTCTGTCTTCCTCACGGAAGAAGGAGAGCGCTCATAATCGTTCAAGCCCCGAATCAACCTTTAAGGGAACTACTCATCTACTTCAATCAAGAAGGAGTTAATTCCACTATTGTGTTCAAACCTTCCCAGCCACAAGCCAAACCGCAACTCCAAGATACGGAGGTATTGGTCGAGATTCAGATCGACCTCACTCATGGTAAATCAAAAGCCACGATTCAACCTGAAGGAGTCGATAAGACACTCAGTATTAAGGTCACCTATAAATAGCCATCATTTATTGATTATATATGAATCTCATCTACTAACGGATCTTGGTGAGAAATTCATATAAATCGTGGCCCAATCCTATATAATCTCATCATATAAGGTGCTTCCATTCTCATGTCAACTACATTAACGGTCTAGGATAAGACTACTGTACTTTACAAAATGGACCGCAGCAGTAGATCAATCACAAACAAAGTACCCAGCATTGTTCGCTCTCTACTGACTCTTTAGATTGCATGTCTCAAAATGAATCCTCTATGTATATGACCATCATATACTCATTTTGAGATTATATCTTATAATCTAAGATGTTCTTGCACAATATGAATGTATTACTAAATATAAAAACATTTATAAACTAGAATGATAATCTGAATAATTTTTATTAAGTCTTTAACCTTTTACAATTACAAGATTTAGGACATAAATCCCAACAATCTCCCACTTGCACTAAAGCAGATGAGACATGTCTCGTAATCCTAGACCTTCTAGGTGACCTTCAAATACTTTAGCCGTCAAGGTCTTCGTAAATAGGTCAGCCAGGTTATCTTGCGACGCAATCTTCATCACGATCACGTCTCCTCGCTGCACTATCTCTTTGATGAGATGCTATTTTCTCTCTATATTTTTCCCTCTTTTATGGCTTCTTGGTTTTTTAGAATTTGCCACAGCTCCACTATTATCACAATAAAGTGTCATGGGACTATCCATATCTAGAACAACTTCAGATCACTTAAGAACGTTTGAAGCTAAACAACTTCACAAGCTGCTACATACTCGGCTTCCATGGTGGAATCAGCAATACAAGATTGCTTGATACTCCTCCAAATTATGGCTCAACTACCAAGGGTGAATACTGTCCCAGACGTGAATTTTTTAGAATCCTTATCTGACTAAAAGTCAGAATCTGTATATCCCAATGAAATCAAATCTGGATGGGAATATACAAGTATATAGTTTATCGTTCTCCGAAGATACTTGAGAATATGCTTAACAGCAACCCAATGATCCAATCCTAAGTTGGACTGATATCTGCTAGCTACTCCCACTACGAAGCAGATGTCGTGTCTCGTACATAAGACTACCTACTGCGGACGCATAGGGAATCCGTCTTATATCCTCAATTTCTTAAGGTGTCTTAGGACACTGTTCCTTAGACAAGTGAACTCCATGCCTTGAAAGTAAACTTACCTTTCTTAGAGTTCTGCATCGAGAATTGCACAAGTATCTTGTCGATGTACGATACCTAAGACAACGCCAACAGTTTGTTCTTGCGATCCCTTATTAATTGGATCCCAGAACATAACTTGCCTCTCCCAAATCTTTCATTTGCAATTGGTTAGCAAGCCAACTCTTTACCTTTGACAATGTTCCTATGTCATTCCCAATGAGTAGGATATCATATATGTAAATGACCAGGAAAACTACTTTCTTGTCAATGATGAGCTTGTATACACAAGGTTCATCAACGTTCTACTCAAAGCCATAGGTTTTGATCGCAGTATCAAACCTAATGTTCCAAGATCTAGACGCCTGCTTAAGTCCACATATGGACCTTTGCAGTTTGTAAACCTTTTGCTCTTGATCTTGGGATACGAATCCCTCTGGTTGCATCATATAGACGCTCTCGTCTAGATTGCAAAGAATGCAGACTTGATGTCCATTTGCCAGGTTTCGTAATCGAAATAGGTAGCTATGGATAAAAGTATCCTAATAGACTTAAATATAGGTACTAGCAAGAAGGTCTTTTCATAATCAACCCCCTCCTTCTGGGTGTAACCCTTAGCCACTAACCTTGTCTTGAAGGTCTCTACCTTCCCGTCTACACCTCTCTTACGCTTGTAGGTCCACTTACATCCTATGGGTTTTATCCTTTCTGGTAAGTCTGCAAGTTCCCATATTGAGTTGGAGTACATGGACTCCATCTCGAGATTTATGGCTTTAAGTCATTGCTCTTTGTCAGAATCTTCCATTGCATGTCTAAATGTCAATGGATCATCCACACTATTATCAAAAACGACACCCTGTACCTCTCCAATGCAAAAATATCGTAAACTAGCTTTACGACCGTTCCAAAACTCTAGGGAAGTCTTAGGAATAGACTTGGATGGAACTACATTTAGTATGTAAGCCGTAGTTTGTAGTGCATATCCCCAAAAGGAATATGGTAATGATGAGAAACTAATCTCACCATTTCCATCAGGGTTCTGTTTCTCCTCTCCACAACACCATTATGCTGTGGTGTTCCTGGAGCCATGAGTTGGGACACTATCCCATGCTTAACCATGTACCCATGCCTAAAGTGTAAGGTTGCTGCCTTGTAGCCACGCCAGCGGCGTGCACCTACTCGTGGAGCTGCTGTCCCAGTCCCCTGTTTTAGCTGTTTCCAACTGCACTTGACTCCACTTTGAGCCAATCGAACTCTAACCAAACGACATTGGAGTTTTTCATTCTTTATACCTTTGGAAAGATATAGATGTCTAGTTTCATTCCCAAAAACCCAAAGACCAGTTGGATGTCAAGATAAAAAGTTATTCCCATTGAAGCATCCAAAGGTCAGGTTTTCGAAAATACAAATTATATGAAATTAAATCCAAAAGTAGACAATATAAAAACAATAAGACTCAAACACTTGTCAAACATTAAAATGAACATGTTAGCACTCAAATGCAAATGTATGAACATGATATAAGTGTGTGTGTGTGAATCTTATTTGATCTCAAGAATTAAAGAGTATCATTTCTTCGAAACTTACCTTTAGGCACGTTCTTAAGTCTTCTCTGAAGCTTTCTGTCTTCGCATGATTTCTTCAAATCTTTATTATACCCAAATCATACTGTAACAAAGCTAACTAAGAATTACATACAAATGTGTTTGCTCATGAAATCACAGCCAACAAAATAATGACCTTATAGAATGTGTCAAAGTTTAGAAAAGTGAAGATTGCCCTTGAAGTTCTCTGAAGAGTTAAAAATGCTTTTTTTTTTGTTGCTTCGATGTATAAGATAAGTAGCTTGCTAAGTAGAGATATAGATAATGATGTTTCCACTCTATCACTAGTCGATTATGGCGAATGATAATGGGAGGGTTGACTATCGATGCTGATGACCTTTGAGAGGTTGACTTCAATAGTCGAATGCTCATTTACACGTTTCGATGTAGGATGTCTCGCGTCTACTTATCATATGGTCGAGTGCATGAAACACAAATGGTGGATTGTTTCTTCTTCCTTAAGAATGGTTTGGATTAGGTCAACTACTATATTGTGTAGTCGAGTGCATCGAATTTCATTGGTTAACATTTTAAGGAAGGTTTGAACCTCCAATGATGGTAGTTTGTGAGCTGATGATTTGATTACTCTACCAATAGTTGAACCGCTATAGTCGAGCATTTTTTTTATATGCCCTTGATGGGAAGTTTGCTTTGACAATAGAAGCATTGCTAATTGCACATCTGCTTAATGCATGGTTAAGTGCGTCGAACACCATTGATGGGTCGTTGCCCCTTTAATAGGGAAAGAATTAAGTAGGTCAACTACTTAGTCGAGTGCTTTAGCGTTGCCTTAGGGTTCAACTCTAATGCACTCGACTATAGTAGAATGGATTGTTGAACTTTGGAGGTAGTTGATTCATACTCCTTTGTGTCCCTTGAGTTTATCTACATTCGTAGGGTTTCCAGAAGTGGTGATGTGACTGTTCGACACATGGATGTGGCATTATTGTAGGTCATTATTTTGTTGGCTTTGATTCAGTGAATAAACGTATTTTTATGTAATTCTTAGTTAGCTTTGTTAGAGCATGTGTTTAGCGTATTGAAGATTCGATGAAATCATGCGAAGAATGAAAGCTTCTGAAAAGTCTTAAGAAAGTGCTTTAAGGTATGTTTCGAAGAAACAAATACTTTTAATTCTTCATATCATATAAGATTCACACACACACTTATAACATGTTTATGCATTTGCATTTCAGTGATAACATGTTGGTTTAATTGTTTTATAAGTGTTGAGTCATACTTGTTTTGTTTTGTCTAGTTTTGGAATTTAATTTCAAACATTCTGTGTTTTTGAAAAACTAACATTTGGATGCTGGAACTGGAATAACTTTTTATTCGTTCATCCAAATGGTGTTTTTTTTTTTTAAGGAGGGCGAGGGCAGGAGGAATGAAACTAGACATCCATATATTTCCAACGATATAAAAAACGAAAAATTTCAAGGCCGTTTGGTTAGGTTTTGCTAAACTCAAAATCTTTCAAACATGTGTTTACGGTTTCCTTGTGCATCAATGATGTTTTTTATGGTATTTGAAAGTAAGAGAATCACCTAATAAATAAATCTGTTATTTTAGGGTTGATATTCTCTTTTTAATATGAAAGTAAATATTACATATTAAATAGCTTTTAAAGTCTTACTACAATTGGGTTTTGGGTTTCTAACGTTTGCCTATATATAAAGAGCTTAAAATTCATAATTCTTTAGCTCTTTCAAGTCTCTTTTGATAGGCTCATTATACTCTTTTAATTTCTTCAAGTTCCTATTATATTTCAATCACATGTCTTTGTTGTTTTGATGCTTTGACATTTTTGTTTATGTGAGAGAAGAGAGAGTTTATTTATATAGACTAATTATGCTTTACTTTTGCGCTTATAATTTGCTTAGTCTAGTCGTAATATGTTTTGATTATACATATTATTTGATTGTTCATATTTTATTAAGCATAAATATCTGATATCATAAATTGGGGTTTATTAATTCTTTGACCATACGAAAGGAACAACAAGACTTGGAGTGCGGGGAGTCTCTGAGCACACATCGCAGATTTTGCTAGTAAAGAGCTTGCGGGTAGGTAGTATTGAGTTATAGTAAGAGTCGTGTGATTGAATGGTCAATCAACGTAAGTTGTAAATGATATACCAGCTAGTAAAATTTGTGTGGATGTATTAAGTAGCCTACTAGTTGGTCTCGTGGTTTTTTGACCTGTTGAGGTTTGCCACGCTAAAAATCTCTGTGTTATTTGTTGAGTAGGTTTATATTTTTATGCCATAGTATATACAAATTCATGTTTTTCAAATGGTATCAGAGCAGTAGTCTAGACATACTTATGCTAGGATCCAGGCTCAATATTTTTTTGGATTTGTTTTGTTTGATATTCTATGGCAAGAATGATCAGACAAGGAGCATCAAGTACTTGACCGCCACTTTTGGATGGATCGAATTATGCATTCTGGAAGGCATGCATAAGGGCTTATTTAAAGGCTAGTGACGAGCATGTCTGGATGTATGTTGAGAATGGTTATTCCCCTCATACTGTTACCAATGCCGAAGGAGTTCTTTTCCATGAAGTCGAAAATTGAATGGACTGCAATTGAGCTATGTAATGCGACATGGAACTTCAAAGGTTTGAATTGTATTCTTAATGGTGTTAATGAACATCAATAAATGCATATTCAAAATTGCAAGACTAGTAAGGAGGCATGGAATATTCTCCAAACCACGCACGAAGGAACGTCGACAGTCAAGAAATCGAAGATTCTAATTGATGAACACTTAAATTTGTATAATAATAAAGGTTAAAACCATTATTTTATACTATTAGTGTCATCAAATTACCTAACTTATTTATAACTACACTTAATTGTTAAACTTTCTATTTTGATGCAGGTTCAGTGTAATGGGCATAACTTTGCACTCAAATATCCAATTACAACGTTCTTGATAGTGTTGGAAAGATAACTCATAGCCCTATAAGTTTGGTTTGTAAACTCATATCAGATTTGGACTCCTTTGAAGACAAATATTGGATTATCTTGGACTGGTTTGCATGGCCGCGTCAATTAGGCAGTCTTCACTCCTTGGGCCATAACTTTCTCCAAAACATTCCCAATATTATGAGTCTTATCATTCTAGAAAGATAAGAAAAGTATCTACAACTTTGATGTTTATCACGAGATCAAATTGTCAAAGGAGCGGTGTCTAATTCGGTGGACAAGTCGGTGCATGTGTGGAAAACACCAAAGTTGACAACTTTACCTTACCAAATTCAATCAACTTGCATTAATTTATTCCTACCATTTTTGACTTGTTTGCCTCTCATTGTGTCTATAAATAGAGGCCTTGTATAAGCTTGAGAGCAGCTTGGGTTCCTTGCCAAGTTCACCTTACATTGTTGTATTGTTGAACTTTTGTGATAATCTAATTTCTCTCTTGCTCATTTTATTTCTTTTACTTGTTTTCTTTATTTTATCATGAGTAGCTAAATTCTCTTTTTGCTAAGGTGAAGGGTGAAGCTCTTGGTATGTGAATAAAGATTTATTTAACTCTTAACATGGTCTTAAAGTTTATATTCATTTGAGTAAATTTATCTACATGTTTTATATTACTTTTCTTATTGAATTGAATTTTCATCTCTTACTCTTATGTGAAGTGGGGATCTTGACTTATTGTAGACAATTCTTGGCACAATGAATACTTGAATCCGTCTAGAACCGCATGGTTGTACCTGCACCTCTGACCAATGATTCTTGATTGATTGTAGACAAACAACACCATAAATACTTGAATCCGTCTAGAACCGCATGGTTATACCTGCATCTGGCAAAGGAATCTTGATTTATGGTAGTTGATTGGCACAATAAGTACTTGAACCCATTTAACATAAGGAGTGTAGAGTACCCATTGTAATATAACTAAAAGAAAAGAAATATAACTTGATAGATGTGTAAAGAACTTAAATGGTCTAACTTCCGATTGGAACCTCCTTTATGTGTGGATTCCAATTGAGTGATAAAAATGAGTTAAATATAACTTAAACCATATACCAAGAGTGGAACCTCTAACCTTAGCATGTTTTAATTTAATTTGTTTCACCATTATACCTACTCTCATTTCATAATATTTTATTTCCTATTATATTTTCCTTGTAGATTTTTGTTGGTTTTTGCAGGATCTAAATATTCTTCCTCGTGGATCGACCCCGGTCTCACCGGGTTAATTTATTACTTCGACACTCCTGCACTTGGGAGTAGAAATCCATTTTCTGGACGTGTCAAGTTTTTGGCGCCGTTGCCGGGGAAGTATCATTTGGTGTCCAAAACCATCAAAATTCTTTTCATCTTTTTCATTTTCTTTTTCTTGTAAATAATTTTATTTTTGGTTTTTTTGTTTTCTTTTATTCTGTTGCATCTAAGACTTGCATGAGAGCTTGGTCACGTACACCGACTGGTAGACTTGTTAGGGGTTCCCCATCTTCATTTGAAAATATGGCAGAAAACGAAGACCTACAATCCAGGTTGGAGAAATCACCCAAACTTCAGTTGGAGGAATGATAATCATGCACAATCTTCACATCCACCACCTCCTCAAGGTCACCAAAGCTTTCAATGCAATCAAGGTTATGCACCCTATGTCCCACAATTTAGGAAAAACCTTGAGGAAACATTGCATTCATTCATTGAAAAGTAAGAGACCATTAACAATCAAACTTCACAAACCTTGTCCGATTTAAAAGACACTCTTGCTAAGATTGCATCAACACTCACCATCCATGAAAAAGGAAAATTTCCTTCTCAACCTCAACCCAATCCTAAGGGTCAATACAACCTGGAAGAGGGTAGTTCAGGAAGTCAACACATGAACCAAGTTAAATCAGTCATAACTCTTCGCAATGGTAAGGTTGTCGAAAAACCTATTCTTGATCCTTGTGAGAAAGATGATAAGTCTATCTCCAAGAGTAAGGAAGGGGTTGATAAGCCTGTACCTAGCCAAGAAAAGACCAAACTCCCACCTGTAGCCCCATTTCCTCAAGCATTGAACAATCCAAGGAAATTGAACCACAATCCTGAAATTTATGAAATTTTCAAACAAGTGAAGGTCAATATTCCTTTGTTGGATGTTATTAAACAGGTTCTTTCTCATGCAAAATTTTTGAAAGACTTGTGCACTGTGAAAAGAAAACTGAATGTGAAAAAGAGAGCCTTTTTAGCAGAACAAGTAAGTTCCATTCTTCAAAACAATAATCCTATGAAATATAAGGACCCTGGTTGTCCTACAATTTCATGCATTATTGGAGAGCATAAAATTGAACAGGCTTTACTTGATCTTGGTGCTAGTGTTAATTTACTTCCATATTCAGTTTATCAATAACTTGATCTGGGTGAGTTAAAACCAACTTCCATAACTCTTTTACTTACTGATAGATCAATTAAAGTGCCAAGAGGGATAGTGGAAGATGTGTTAGTACAAGTTGATAAATTCATATATCCTGTGGATTTTATTGTGTTGGATACACAACTTGTTGCTAATGGGTGTAAACCAATTCCTGTTATTTTAGGCCGCCCATTTTTAGCAACTTCTAATACTTTGATTAATTGCAGGAATGGCGTAATGAAGATGACATTTGGAAATATGTCACTAGAACTTAATGTTTTCAACATGTGCAAACAACCACAAGATGAAGGTGATGAAAATGAAGAAGCAAACATGATTGAAGCTATTGTTGAAGATCATCTTCAAGCATGGAGTTCTTCTGATCCTTTGGAAACTTGTTTAGTTAATTCATTTGAGTCAAGCATGCAACTAGATCCTACTGTTTCTAATATATGTTCGTTGCTTGATTGTACCCAGGTGATGGAGAACAAAGGTTGGAAGCCAAAATTTGAAGAATTGGGACCTGTCAATAAAAGTAAACAAGAAGAAGTACCCAAACTAGAATTGAAGCCATTACCTGAAGGACTAAAATATGCATTCCTTGGTGAAAAACAAACTTACCCGGTGGTAATTTCTTCAACTCTTACCAACGAACAGGAAGGTAAATTGATAGAGGTACTTAAAAGGCATAAAAATGCAATTGGGTGGACTTTAAAAGACATAAAAGGCCTTAATCCTTTGATATGTACACATAGAATACATCTAGAAGATAATGCTAGAACATGTCAACAGCCCCAAAGAAGATTAAATCCACACATGAAAGAGGTAGTAAGAGGTGAAGTTCTCAAGTTACTTGATGTAGGAATTATCTACCCTATTTCTGATAGTAAGTGGGTAAGTCCAACACAAGTAGTCCCTAAGAAATCTGGAGTCACAGTGGTAAAAAATGAAAAAGGAGAGTTAATACCAACACGAGTCTTATCTAGTTGGCGAATGTGTATTGACTATAGAAAATTAAATGCTGCCACTAGAAAAGACCATTTTCCCTTACCATTTCTTGACCAAATTCTAGAAAGAGTGGCAGGACATCCCTACTACTGTTTTCTTGATGGATATTCAGGTTATTATCAAATCCCCATAGCACTAGAGGACCAAGAAAAGACAACATTCACATGTCCCTTTGGCACCTTTGCATTTAGAAGGATGACTTTTGGCCTTTGTAATGCTCCTGCAATATTTCAAAGATGTATGTTGAGCATTTTCAGTGACATGGTTGAACATTTTTTAGAGGTCTTTATGGATGATCTAACAGTGTTTGGAAATTCATTTGATAATTACCTTGAAAATTTAGAAAATGTCTTAAAAAGATGTGAAGAAAAAGGTTTGGTGTTAAATTGGGAAAAATGTCATTACATGGTCACCTCTGGAATTGTCCTAGGACATGTGGTTTCTTCTAAGGGAATTGAAGTTGACAAAGCAAAAGTTGAATTAATTGCCCATTTGCCTCCACCAAAAACGGTTAGGGATGTTCGATCTTTCCTAGGCCATGCAGGATTTTATAGGAGATTCATTAAAGACTTTAGTGCAATATCTAGACCTCTTTGTAATCTCCTAATAAAAGATGCACCATTTGAATGGACTCAAGATTGTCAAAAATCTTTTGATAAGTTGATTAGCCTTTTGACAACTGCTCCTATCATGCAATCCCCTGATTGGTCTCTGCTTTTTGAGTTGATGTGTGATGCTAGCGATTTTGCTGTCGGTGCCGTGCTAGGGCAAAGGAAGGAAGGTAAGCCTTATGTCATTTATTACGCAAGTAGAACTTTGAATAGTGCACAAATGAATTATACTACTACAGAAAAAGAACTACTTGCTGTAATATTTGCATTAGACAAATTCCGATCTTATTTAATTGGCTCTTCAACTATTGTTTTCACTGATCATGCTGCTGTGAAGTACTTAATGTCTAAACAGGATGCCAAACCTAGATTGATACGGTGGATTTTGTTGCTCCAAGAATTCAACATCACAATCAAAGATAAAAAAGGAGCTGAAAATGTTGTTGCAGATCATTTGTCAAGACTTACAACAAACTCATCCTTGGACATAACATCTATCAATGACTCTTTTCCAGATGAGTTTTTGTTTTCTATTAGTAAAATGCCATGATATGCTAACATTGTCAATTTTCTTGTAACAGGAGAGATGCCATCTCAATGGACAACATAAGATAAGAAAAAGTTTCTGACAGAGGTTAGAAATTTTTATTGGAATGACCCATACCTGTTCAAGTATTGCCCTGATCAAATTTTTCGTAGATGCATACCCGACAATGAGGTAAGTAGTGTCATTAAATTTTGTCATACAGAAGCATGTGGGGGTCATTTTTCATCAAGGAAAACGGCTGCAAAAATCTTACAATGTGGATTTTATTGGCCAACTCTGTTCAAAGACACCTACACATTCTGCAAAACTTGTGAAAATTGTCAAAAACTGTGAGCTATTTCTAAACGGCACATGATGCCTCTAAACCCTATACTTGTCATTGAAATATTTGATTGTTGGGGGATAGATTTCATGGGCCCGTTTCCATCATCATTCGGTTTTGTTTACATTTTAGTCGCAGTTGACTATGTCTCCAAATGGATCGAGGCAATTCCATGTTGAAATAATGATCACAAAATAGTTGTCAGATTTTTGAAAGAAAATATTTTAAGTCGTTTTGGAATTCCTCGAGTCATTATAAGTGATGGGGGAACACATTTTTGCAACAAAGTCTTTGAGTCTCTAATGAAGAAATATGGGATTACACATAAAGTTGCTACCCCTTATCACCCTCAGACATGTGGACAAGTTGAATTAGCTAATCGAGAGATAAAACAAATTTTAGAAAAAACGGTTAATCCAAATCGCAAAGATTGGTCACTTAAACTAAACGATGCACTTTGGGCTTACCGTACTGCTTTCAAAACATCTTTGGGTATGTCACCCTATCGATTAGTTTATGGAAAACCTTGTCACTTGCCTGTGGAGCTGGAGCATAAAGCTTACTGGGCTATCAAAACTTTTAATTCAAACATTGATGATGCTTGCAAATTACGTAAGCTACAACTGAATGAACTTGAGGAATTAAGGAATGATGCATATGAGAATTCGAGAATTTATAAAGATAGAACCAAAGCCTTTCATGACAAATTAATTTTAAGAAAAACATTTGATGTTGGGCAAAAAGTCTTACTTTATATTCCCTGGAAAATTGAGATCTAGGTGGAGCGGTCCATTTGTTGTGAAACATGTATATCCTTATGGGGCTGTTGACATTGAAAACCCTAGGAATGGTAACGTGTTTAAAGTGAACGGTCAAAGACTTAAACCATTTCTAGAAAATCAAGTTTTCGAAGAAGGGACTCTTCATCTTTCAAACCCATGTTATGAAAACCATTAATATGATTTGAATTGGGTTTGCATATTTCTCTCTAACTTTAATTTTTTTTGTGATTGCAGGCTAATTTTGTATTTTTCTTTTTCTTTTTCCTTCTTTTATTTTCCCGGTTAAATGGCGGATAACGGTACTCCGTGACTTTTCAAGTCGGTGTTTTCAGTCTCCCATAATAGCTGATACAAAAAAAAAAAAACAAAAATTTCTTGCTTTTCTCTCCCTTTTCTTTTTCACAAAAATGGAAAAAATTCTCGAGAAATTGAAAAATCGTTTTCCCTTACTTCCTCAAAAAGCGTTGATGAAAATTTACAAAGCACGGTCCGAAAGATTAAGAATGCTAATGTGCAAGGGCATCCCTGTTGAGGTACGTTGGCTGATTGAAGCCAAGGTAAGATTGGCAGGTGAGTTCTCTGATTCATTTATTACTTACATGCCTGGTCTGGGTAAAAGCAGTTATGCAAAGAAAAGAAGAGCAAAGAAATTGGGTGTATGTTATAAGTGTGCTCGCACAACTTGTAACACACGCTGTCGTTCTCTTGGAATGGTGTCTGTAAATCGAGAAGATAAAATACAATTCATTAAGGATGGCCTGAGTAAGGAGTCATTAGACAATATTTTGTTGACTCTTGAGACGCATCCTAGTGGATATGTGCATATTACAATTCTCGCTTTATGGAACCAATTTCAAAGAGAACAGGAGCGATACAGTCTTGGGAATCTGACTTTAAAAGACCCTGTTTGCCAATTTATAAGAAAATTGGATGGGAAGCCTATCCTCGACCCATAGAGGGCGTTCAAGCCGTTTCTGGACGTAAAACCAGAGGAAGATGTGAGCCACAATCACAACTACTTGTACAGATACAGGTCAGCCACTCTTTTTGACATTTTATACTTTAGACTGACACCCATCTGCCAATGCAGACCTAGTCATATAGCTTCCATGATTTCATCTTCTTCTTGAGCCCTATAAATGACACTTCTCCCTCTTATCTAGTTCTCACAACCTTACCAAAAAAGCGTGCATAATAATGGCAAACACCATTTCACGCCAGCTTTACTAATATTTGTGTCTTTTGTGGGTCTAGTTCTGGTAAGAATAGAGAATTTGAGGAAGCTGCTGACCAGCTTGGTAAGGTATTAGCAGAGAAAAAGATTCATTTAGTTTATGGTGGAGGTAACCTTGGGTTGATGGGTCGTGTCTCAAAAGCTGCTTATAATGGCGGCAGTCAAGTTTTGGGAGTCATCCCAAAAGTTTTGAGTGTGAGTGGTGTTACAGGAAACACAATTGGGGAAGTGCAGATTGTTTCAGACATGCATGAATGCAAAGCTGAAATGTTTAGTCATGCTGATGCATTCATAGCCTTACCAGGGGGGTTTGGAACCTTAGAGGAACTCTTTGAAGTCACCTCATGGGCCCAACTCAAAATCCATCAAAAACCAATAGGCTTGTTGAATATTTGTGGTTTTTATGATGGTCTATTGTCTTTCCTAGATCATGCTGTGGAAAACCAATTTATCTCACCTCTAGCTCGACGTATCATTGTCACTGCTTCTAATGTTCATCAATTGATTGAACAATTAGAAGTTTTTGTTCCCGAATATGACATTGCCACATCTAAGTTAGATTGGTCAGTTGCTGAGGGTAGCAAAAAGCGTAGATTGGCTTGACCTATGTATTTTGTTTTTCCTTTCTTTCTTTCCCATTTTTGTTTTCAATAAATATGTTATTTTTAGCTTGTTCTAGTATGTTGCAGGTTTTTCTTTTCATTAATCTTTGGTTCAGGTAATTTCTTCTACACTCTCTCTTTATCCTTAGAAATTGGGGACAATGTCTTTATTTGGTTGAGGGGAGGGATAGTTAATAATATTTGTGATAACTTTTATGATTATTTATTTTTATGCTCAAAAAAAAAAAAGATAATAAATAATAAGTGTCATCATTTCATCTCGATTTTTTTTAAATTTATTAAGAGACTTCACTATTCATCTTAGTTTGACTATTCAAATCTATGAACTCTCAAATATAAATTGACTTTCATGCTCATATACCCAAAGCAAGTGTTCATAAACTACTCTTCTCACACACACACTTTGACATTTGATCGTAGGTTGCAAATTGAAGATTATTAAGAGTCTATTCTTGTGGGTTAACAAAATCAACAACCAAAGGTAGTGAATCCTCTTCTTCCTCTCTTGCTCAAAAAAAAAAAAAGAAAAAAAAAGAAAAAAAAGGGTAATAATAAATTATGGATACGTTTGGTTTCGAAGCCTTCTTAACTCGAGTAATTAAGTCTGTAGGGGTGTCTCAACACCTAATGCCCTAAGGTCAACTGATCTGGGAGCCATTGACCTAAAGCTCGCTAAATGGGTTAAGAAGAAAGCTTAAGGGAACTAGACATTGCATTATCCACTATTATATATAAATCTGGTTATATTTCAACCCGAGTGATTAAGTCCGTAGGGGTGTCTCAACACCTAATGCCCTAAGGTCAACTGATCTTGGGAGTCATTGGCCTAAAGCTTGCTACATGGGTTAGGAATGTACTATATATCTTGTTTAAAAAAAAAAAAAAAAAAACAAAGAGAGAGAGAGAGAGAGAGGAAGAAATACATTGCTCTGCCTAAGGAAGTTATTTTGGAAGAAACAACATTAGAATAGAACTTTGATATTTTTGGTGAAGCCCCATGAACTTATGTCAACTTATAATGAGCACAAAGAAGGTTTGTCAATATCTTGTCTAAGGGTACATGTTGCACACAAAAATGAAGAAGACAAATTAAATATTTTTGTCGAGAGTTCATCTATTTGGATAGAACAAACGGAGAATGGGTAAATGAAGACTTAGATATAAATTTGAAAAATCATTATGAAATGATAACGCTTTAATTGCTAGGGACTAGCAATAAGCTGGTTGGGGGGTGTGATGAACGCTTAAATTTGTATAATAATAAAGGTTAAAACCATTATTTTATACTATTAGTGTCATCAAATTACCTAACTTATTTATAACTACACTTAATTGTTAAACTTTCTATTTTGATCCAGGTTCAGTATAATAGGCATAACTTTGCACTCAAATATCCAATCACAACGTTCTTGATAGTGTTGGAAAGATAACTCATAGCCCTATAAGTGTGGTTTGTAAACTCTTATCAGATTTGGACTTCTTTGAAGACAAATATTGGATTATCTTGGGCTGGTTTGCATGGCCGCGTCAATTAGGCAGTCTTCACTCCTTGGGCCATAACTTTCTCCAGAAAATTTCCAATATTATGAGTCTTATCATTCTAGAAAGATAAGAGACGTATCTACAACTTTGATGTTTATCACGAGATCAAATTGTCAAAGGAACGGTGTCTAATTCGGTGGACAAGTCGGTGCATGTGTGGAAAACACCAAAGTTGACAACTTTACCTTACCAAATTCAATCAACTTGCATTAATTTATTCCTACCATTTTTGACTTATTTGCCTCTCATTGTGTCTATAAATAGAGGCCTTGTATAAGCTTGAGAGCAGTTTGGGTTCCTTGCCAAGTTCACCTTACATTGTTGTATTGTTGAACTTTTGTGATAATCTAATTTCTATCTTGCTCATTTTATTTCTTTTACTTGTTTTCTTTATTTTATCATGAGTAGCTAAATTCTCTTTTTACTAAGGTGAAGGGTGAAGCTCTTGGTATGTGAATAAAGATTTATTTAACTCTTAACATGGTCTTAAAGTTTATATTCATTTGTGTAAATTTATCTACATGTTTTATATTACTTTTCTTATTGAATTGAATTTTCATCTCTTACTCTTATGTGAAGTGGGGATCTTGACTTATTGTAGACAATTCTTGGCACAATGAATACTTGAATCCGTCTAGAACCGCATGGTTGTACCTGCACCTCTGACCAAGGATTCTTGATTCATTGTAGACAAACAACACCATAAATACTTGAATCCGTCTAGAACCGCATGGTTATACCTGCATCTGGCAAAGGAATCTTGATTTATGGTAGTTGATTGGCACAATAAGTACTTGAACCCATTTAACATAAGGAGTGTAGAGTACCCATTGTAATATAACTAAAAGAAAAGAAATATAACTTGATAGATGTGTAAAGAACTTAAATGGTCTAACTTCCGATTGGAACCTCCTTTATGTGTGGATTCCAATTGAGTGATAAAAATGAGTTAAATATAACTTAAACCATATACCAAGAGTGGAACCTCTAACCTTAGCATGTTTTAATTTAATTTGTTTCACCATTATATCCTACCCTCATTTCATAATATTTTATTTCCTATTATATTTTCCTTGAAGATTTTTGTTGGTTTTTGCAGGATCTAAATATTCTTCCTCGTGGATCGACCCCGGTCTCACCGGGTTAATTTATTACTTCGACACTCCTGCACTTGGGAGTAGAAATCCATTTTCTGGACGTGTCAAGTTTTTGGCGCCGTTGCCGGGGAAGTATCATTTGGTGTCCAAAACCATCAAAATTCTTTTCATCTTTTTCATTTCTTTTTCTTGTAAATAATTTTATTTTTGGTTTTTTTGTTTTCTTTTATTCTGTTGCATCTAAGACTTGCATGAGAGCTTGGTCACGTACACCGACTGGTAGACTTGTTAGGGGTTCCCCATCTTCATTTGAAAATATGGCAGAAAACGAAGTTGAAAGAGTTACTGATCTTGGGGACAATCGTTCCCAACACAATGATCATGCACAACCTAGAACACTTAGAGACTACATGAACCCCACAAGAACTAGTGCTCCATCATGTCTAGTTTTTCCTCCAGATGCATCTCATTTTGACTTTAAGCCGGGTATTATTCAACTTTTACCCAAATTTCATGGATTAGATGCCGAAAACCCATACCTGCATTTGAGAGAGTTTGAGGAAGTGTGCAACACTTACAATGACACAAATTGTAGCATGAACACCATCCGACTAAAGCTTTTCCCTTTCTCTTTGAAAGATAAAGCTAAAACATGGCTGCAAAATCTTAGGTCTAGATCTATTGGTAATTGGGATGAAATGCAGGAACAGTTCTTGAAAAAGTTCTTTCCTCATCATAGAACAAATTCCTTCAAAAGACAAATTAGCACTTTCAGCCAGAAACCAGGAGAGACCCTTTACCAATCTTGGGAGAGGTACAAAGAATTGCTTAATTCTTGTCCTCACCACGGCTTTGAAACATGGAGACTAGTCACACACTTTTACGAGGGTTTAACACCCCAAGGTAGACAAATGGTCGAAATGATGTGTAATGGAGAGTTTCGAGATAAAAACCCTGAAGAGGCACTAGACTACCTAGACCTATTAGCAGAGAATACTCAAAATTGGGACACTGCAGGTACCCAAGAGGCACCGAGCAAAGCTCAAGCCTCTACATCTAGTGGAGGTATTTACAACCTTAGGGAAGAACATGACATTCAAGCCAAATTTGCATCTCTAGCTAGAAAGATGAGATTCGAATCCTTGTATATGGAGGAAGAAGATGTAGGAAAAGCGCTTTGAAAATATGCAGCGGAACGAAAAATATTTTGGTATAGGTTTCAAAATTTTTCATTTTTATAAATCTTGACCCTTGATTAAATAATGTAAAAAATAAAACATATCGTACCTTTTTTTTTGTGATGATCAAGATTCCGCAAGATCTTCCTATCTAATCAAGAACGTGAATCACCTTAGAGTGTGGGCTCCCTTTTCTTTGAATTGTATGTTACCTGTGGATAGAGAAAATAATATCTCTTTTGTTAGTTACAACAAAAACCAAGAAAGATCCTAAAGAACGTTTGGTCACTTTTGAGTTCTTAACTATTTCAGTCAAGTAATCGCGTGAACCAAAATCGATGTTGTACACAAAGCCTTTTGATGTAAAAGCTTCTTGTATACTGTCGATACAAAACGTTCTTTTCTTCTTTCTTTCTTGCTTAGCCAAATTCACTCTCACACACTTTCTAAGAGATGGCTGAACATTCTTGCTTGTGTAAAAGCACTATGGCCGAATTCTTTTGATCAAGTTTTTATTGCTTGGTTAAAACCTCTTTTGATGAGAATTAGTGTCGGCTGAAATCACTTATCAAGAGAGTTTAGTCGTAGCCAAATTCTTTTAAGTGTGTAGTCAATTAATTATTTTTGCTTTCTATTAGAACTCCGTAATTGTATTAGATTAAACTTCATAGTTTTAATACAATTAATATTCTAATGTTGTGACTTATCATGACTACCTATTTAATTAGATAAATATAAATAACATATTTATCTGCCAATTAAATGAAATCATTAAATCCAATCATACTTCCAACAAAAGTATGATATTAAGAGTCATCTCCTAGTTGAAAGAGATATTAACTAATTAACAATTAATTAATTAATTACCATTTCCTAGGCCTTTAATAAGTCCTAGCCGCCCATATCATCATGGGCTCATATTTTATTTTTCCATTTATTAACTCCATTGGACTTTTAATTAAAAAGTCCACATGTGAATTAGACCCATTTTTTTACATAAAAAAAATAAGTCTACATGCTTAATTAATACATCAACATAATTATTCAGCCCATTCAATTAAAATTTGCAATTATGTACTTAATGTATTAATGGAATGCTAATTGCGCTCCACAGGGCCACCCAAGACTTCCCACACTCTTGGCTGCCCATTCCATGTATAAGAAGAGTTATCACGAACCTTGTTTACATATGACCGGCACCTCTTTAAGTCTTTTGGATTCTAGAACCCAAAAATAATTCTGAATGGACTCTGCATTTGGTCCGATAAAATATGTTAAGTCACTCATGCAAGTTCATGTAGATTGGGGATCTTGGCGGGCCATCTAAATTTAATCTTCAATAGATTAACCTAATCACAATCATCCCATGATTCATTTAGGTTCAATCTATTAGTTTTAGTTCATTCCACTAAAAAACCTAAAACTGAACTCTTAAATAAAGATAGAACAAGATAGTGTTTCTCATTCATACCCTAGACAAGCTTATTAGGAGATGGTGTACCCTCGTGAAGAATACCATTAATCGCCAAGTGCTCGTAGACCGTCTATAACTCTCCAAGTTACCAGTTTTAATTATACGACCAGTACTTATGAACTTGGATATTTTGAATAGCACCAAACTATCGAGGATAGACTATTACATAATCGTACTCATTAACAACTCAAATGATATTAGTTGCAACCGTAAGTCTATCATTTATTTGAGGATTCAGATAGACTCTCTGATTGTCCTTACGTGAAAACTTTGATCCATTGACGGTTCTGGATAAAGTGTTCCACTGTGATTGTAACATCCCGGATTTCGGATAATTAATTTTATATATGTGTTGTGATTGGAAGGGGTGTAAATGTAATTAAAAGTATGTTTATTTTTATGATTTTCAGGTGGACCAGATGGAACGGTCCAAAAATGATGCAAGAAAAAGGAAAACTGAAGCAGAGAGCATTGCGACCTGGTCACCGCGACCACAGGTCGCGATGGCTTGCTCGCGGTGGAAAATGAGATTTTTGACAGTGAGCATCGCGACCAGTCACCGCAACCACAGGTCGCGATGAAAATGTCAAATTCTGGCAGTGAGCAACGCGACCACCAGCGCGACCATGGTATCGCAAGGTGTGCTCGCGATGAAGGCGGTGCAAACGCTCCAGTGAGTACCGTGACCTGGTGGCGCGACCAAAGGTCACGACGACGGTCGCGATAGGCAAAAAATATAAAAAGAAAAGTAGCTTCTCGCAGAAGCCAGAAAACACACAGAGAAGAAAAGAGAGAGGAGAGACCGAGGAAAAAAGAAAAGAAAGAAAAAGAAAGAAAGAAAAGAAAGAGAAAGGAGAGAAAGAAGAAGAAGAAGAAGAAGAAAGAAAGAAGAAGAAAGAGAAAGAAGAAGAAGAGGAAGAAGAAGAAGAAGAGAAGAGGAAGGAAAGTGTAGGTGAAAGAGAAAAGGGAAAGGAAAAGGAAAAAGAAAATCGTGGAACCGCGATTTGACGAACGAAAAACGGTATCCAGGTTGGTGTACATCCGTTTTCGAACTCTTTACAAAACGTATTTTGTATTTTTAGCCTGAATCCTCATTTTCTTTAAATAACCTAGTGCTTTGATATATCTATTGTTGATTTTGGAATGATTTTATGATAGATCGCATTTTGATCGTGTTTCGAATATTTCGATTTCGTTAAAAATATTTGATTTAGACTTTTGTATGACTATTGTTTATTTTCTTGAAGAATATTGTGCAAATTGTATATTTATTGAGTAATTATTGATTTGTAACTGATTGTGAATATAGTTTATCGGAAACGGCCCTAGGATACTTAGACATAGAAATGGATATAGGAGGTTGGTATACCAGCTGGGTTCACTGAGCAGTACTGCACCGATATTGATTGCTATTGATGATTATTATGTACCTCCTCATGGATTCATCCAGGGGCAGGGAGACACGTACCTCCTCACGGATTCGTCCTGAGGGTTGGGAGCCACGTACCTTCCTAAGGATTCGTTCCTGGGATAGGGAGTTATGTACCTCTCTAGGTTCCGTACCCACGGTCCTAGAGTAGGGAGATACGTACCACTCTTAAGATTCGTCCTAGGGTGGGAGTTTGACCCATATTCCAGTCCTAGTATGTTGAGTATTCTAGCGGGCCAGATTTAAAGTGAATTGAGAAGTGAATTGAATGATTTTCTTAACTGATTTTATATGTTGATCCTATTGTTGAAATTAAAGTGATTAAAACTGTTTTATGGTTTGCTTTTGTAAATAAATTGATTCGTAAATGATTAGAATTGAAATATATATATATATATATATATATATATATTGTGATTTGTTTCTTGTTAAAGGTTATTTATGATTATTTTTCATAATTGAGTTTATTGTACACCCACTAAGCTATATGCTTAGCGCGTTAGTTTTGTTTCTAACGCGTAGGTACCAGGGATCCCGAAGAAGCCAAAGACTAAAGAGAGAGAGATTTTGCTGACAGAGTCCCAGAGTTATCACAGTTGGGTAGCTATATTGTTATTATATGTATATATTCTGAAAGCATGCATATACAGAGGATTTGTAAATATGTTTCGTAATATGTTTTGTAATTAAATATTTTATGATTTCTGTTTTTTTTTTTTTAGAATGTTTGTAAATATCGACTCTTGAATGATTTTATTTTATAAACTGTTGTTGGAAAGTCGCACTAAACGGCAGGGTGCGCAATTGTTTGAAAACAATATTGAAGTGTTGTTATTGAAATTGTATTTGATTGAGTTGTGAAAAACAGGTTTTGGGAAAATCCGAAAAACAAACGAAACTCTGCCGAAATTTTTATAAAAAGTTTATTTAATGGGCTCACTCGAAAATTTGTTTTAAAATTTTAAATTATGTGATTTTTAAAATGATTTGCAAAATTGATTCGATGGGCTCACAGTGATTTTAGAAATTATAAAATGAATTGAGAAAGTTTTGAAAAACCCGAGTAGCGCTGCCTGGGTCGGTCCAGCCGGGTCAGGTCGGGGGGTGTTATAGTGATCCTATTCAGTACACCCGGTGCACTAGATCATTTTGCCCAAAGACACTGCACTTTGATGATTCTAGACTCATCATAACACATTTGATCCCACTCAAATGCTAGAAAAAGAATCTATAACTTTATACAAGATAATGACGCTAAACTTTTATCTTAAGTTATGAATGTTATTTAAGACTAACTAAAGAATTGTGTCTATCTCATACATATACAGATGCATAAACAATTCTTCATTTCTCATAGTTTTTGACCTCATGATTATTCACATTTAACAATTATAATATTACACTATAAAAGCTATAAGATTTGTTTAATCAAAATCCTTACAGAATAGACCTTCCTCGATTTCCAAACAAAAGTCATGGACATCACAAACTCCAGTTTTGTACTTGGTAAGCATTATTCTGACTATGATATTATCAGAAAAATCTTATGTTCTTTTCCTGACAGTTTTCAAGCCAAGGTCATTGCGATTGAAGAAAACAAAGACATAGATAACATGAGAGTAGATGAGTTAATTGGATACCTACAAACGTTTGCGTCAAATCTTAACCGATCAAAAAGCAAAAAGGGATTGTTTTGAAGTCTACATCTCATGAGTCAGAAGACGCTGAATATGATGGAGAAGAGATGACATTTATTGTAAGAAAACTTAAGAAGTTTTTTAAAGGTGAAAGAACTGATGGTGGTTTCAAAGGTGCCAACGCCAAGAGAGATTACTTGCCCATAAAGTTTGATAATGACAAGGGCAAAAGTAAGGGTGTTCAATGCTATGAATGTCAAGGCTTTGGACATATAGTACCCAAGTATGCAAACGTTCAAAACAACCCAAGAAAGGGGAAGGCGTTGAACATCACTTGGAGTGATAGCGATGATGAAGACGATGATCAGTCTTCAGATGCTGGTAAGCACACATACAACATAGTTGCCTTCATGTCTTCTTTATCTGCAGGTGATAAAACTCAAACGAAAGATTATGTGATTATGTGCTTAGTGAGACAGGCCTTAGAGAGGCTTATGAGCAATTCCTCGAAGAGAATCACATGGTAATGAAACTGAACTTCTCTTTACTGTCTAAAAATAAATTGTTCAATCTTAAGAGACAAGAAGCTTTGGATTGATCCTTCAATTTACAAAAGGAGGTGGATAACTGCAATTAGAGGATTAAAGCTTTAAAAGAAGAAGTGGATTGCAAAGAAAAAAACCTTGTTGATTATACGATCACGTGAGGAAGAAGTTGCTAAAAAGTTGGCTTTCGGCAGAAGAGTCTATCTAGGGACTGACTCTAGGTGCAAAGATGATCGATGACATGATCAAATTTGGGAAGATGTTCAACGACAAGTAAGGTATTAGGTTCACTGGTGAATCAAAGGCCTCCATAAGCAAGAAAATTTTTGTCGAGGCTAAATCTCTCAAACAAGATGATCAAATACACAAGCTATCCGAAAAGCCACAAGGAGCTCAAGGTAAGTCTCCTAATTTTATTCCTGTTTTCCACTACTATAATGTTATTGGAAATACTAGACCTAAATGTGATAAATTCATTAGCTTAATTAAAAGAAGCAATAGGTCTCTTGGTAGTGAAAATAGGAGAGGCGGTCATAAATCTTCTAGCAGTTTTTCAAAACCAAAGTCTTCAAAACAATTTTTAGAGAATGCTTGGGTTGAGAAAAACAACGTTAGTTGTAATATGATGCACTTCACGACTTGTTCCATTAGTCCCCTTGCATGATGTCTAGATAGTGGATGTTCTAGGACCATGACTAGTAACAAAGATTTCTTTATTTAGATTACACTAAAGGATGAAGGTTATACCGTTATTGCCACTAGGAGAGAAATTGAAAATTATTGGCAAAGGTAAGATTAACGTACCTAACTTAGGTGCAATTGATGACGCTATCCTTGTTGAAGGAGTGAGAGGAAATCTTTTGAGTGTGATCTATCTTTGTGAACAAGTAGGTTCTGTTGTGTTTAGAGGTAATAAATGTCAAATTTTTTATAAACATGATGAACTGTTTGTTGAAGGGTCAAAGGCGTCAAATAACTGCTTTTATCTTGACCTTGATATGCCTGATATGTATTTGAATGCTCTCAAGAAATATTTCTTGAAAGTCCATAAAGCAGATATTGAAGAGGCTGAGCAACTAGCATGCTCAAAGGTTAAGTGGATAACCAAGACTAGGTTATATGATGTCGATGAAAGGAAATTAAAAAGGACCAAGGTAAGTGTTCCTATGAAACTTGATTTGGTCAATAATCCTGAAAAAGAAAATCTGCATGATAGTGATGCATTGTTTGATCCATCTATGTACGATTCTGAGAAATTAGAGGAGTTCATAGATGAGACCGAACTTGAATAATTTCCTTTCATAAATGAGAATTCAAATTAGGTATTGAAATTGTTTACCACGATTGTTGAGATGTATTGTTAAAACGTAGCAAGTAAAAATGTTGATTTTTGATTGCATATGATTCATGAACGATTTGTTGAAATAATTGTGTGTTATATTGTATTTTTGATATATGTATGTCAAATGATTGGATTGATTTCTTGAATGACATGAATGTGTGATAATGCCGAAAGTTAGTTTACAATAAATGACTAATGGTTAGTATCCATATTGTTTCTGCACCCATAGATCTTTTGAGCATATCTGGTGAAGAAGGGCTACAATTGCAAGTTATGAAGCCGCCTAATGTAGGAAAGGGCTACGCTTATAAATTTGAGTGAAAGCCGTTATAAAAGTTATATAATGAAAAATAGCATGAAGAAACAGAAAACATGCACAATGAAGAGGAGAATAAGGTGTTGAGAAAAAGAGCAATAAAAGAAAACATACATACGCATGGTGCTAAAAACACATGGAGAAGTGGTGAGAAGTGAAAATAAAAATACACGCACACACCATTGCTTGTTTGAATCTTATTTAAACGACATCAAGGATGATGGTCAGTTTGAATTCTTGTAGAAAGCTTCTAGAAAAATTGCATTGTATTGTTGTTCTTGATTGAGAAGCAATCATTATATATATATATATATATATATATATAGTTTATGCAATGTGACACACACACTTTTGGCAAAGGCTTAATGAATTTAGTGCAATCTCAAGACAACATATGAGCTCGTGAAAATTTTATGATATATCTTGATTTGAATGTGGTATGAATTTGAAGAAAAGATTTAAGTTACTCATAAATTTGTTTTTATTGAAAATCATGTTATGAAGCTTTAGAGAAGCTCGTTTTTGTGCGAATAATTGAATTACTCAGTTCATATGCTTTTGAGAAGCACACTTTTTGATTCAAACATGCTCACATCTATTTTGAAAGTTTTGAAGAAACTATTTTGAAGAGCATTATTGTTTTAGGATTATGCTCGATAGCAAGAGTGTAATAGTGTAATTGACAATCTTTTTCGTATTAATAAAGTGATTTCTATTTTAACAAATCTTATAGCATTTATAGTAATTGTCATAAGTAAATAATTATAAGGTCAAGAGACTATGAGAAATAAAATAATTGTTCATACATCTGGATATGTATGAGGTAGACACAATTCTTTAGTTAATCTCGAACAACATTCACAACTTAAGATAAAGGTTGAGCGCCTTTACCTTGTTAAAGTTGTAGATTCTTTTGTTAGCATTTGAGCGGGATCAAATGTGATATGATGAGTCTAAAATCATCGAAGTGCAGTGTCTTTGAATAAAAGAATCTAGTGCACTAGGTGCAATGATAAGTAGGGGCGGACCGTAGTGGAGGCGGAGGGGGGGGGGGGGGGGGGCGGACCACGGCTCCCCCAAAAATTTTTGAAAAAAAGAATTTAATATATAAAAAATTTATATATTTAATTTAAATATAAAAAAATAAATTAAAGATTTTGGACCCCGGCCCCCCCAAATTCCCTCTTTTCGGTCCGCCCCTAGTGATAAGAATCAATAAAGAAAACTTTATCCACAACCGTCAGTGGACAAAAGTATTCAAATGAGACAATTAGAGAGTCTATCTTAATCCTGAGATAAATGATGGACTTGTGGTTGCAAGTGTAACATCCCTAATTTCGAATAATTAATTTTGAATATATAAATATAAAAATATATGATTTGAGGGGTGTCAAACGTAATTAAATGTATGTTTATTTATCAGTAGAAGGGTATAAAGGCAGATCCTAAAAAGATTGAAGCGATTGTGGAATGGACGCCTTCCAGAAATGTTACAGAGGTCAAAAGTTTTCTAGGCTTAGGCAGGTTATTATCGATGGTTTGTGAAGGGGTTTTCTTCCATAGCAAGTCCGTTGACCAAACGACTGCATAAAAATGTCAAATTTGACTAGGACTGACAGATGCCAGACAGCTTTTGACCGATTGAAGGCGATGTTAGTTGAGGCTCCAGTTCTGATTCAGCCTATTTCAGGTAAAGACTTTGTGATCTATAGTGATGCCTCACATCAGGGTTTAGGTTGGGTATTGATGCATGAAGGCAAGCTGGTTGCATATGTGGCCAGACAACTGAAAGCTCATGAACAGAACGATTTGATTCATTATCTGGAACTTGCAGCTATCGTATTTGCTTTGAAAATCTGGAGGGGACTCTGCCGAAATTTTTGACAAATAAAGTTTGATGGGTGATGCGACCTTTTGTACCCACAAGTATACGGGGTCGGCACAAGTAATAAAATGATGAGTAAATTATCGTCTCCACAGGGATATTTAGGCGTTGAGTACTAAAATTAACCAAGCCTATTTCTATTTGGATAATCGAAAGATTTTAATAGATCGAATTGAAAGATAAAAATATAAAAACGTAAAAGTAAAGCAAACAACCAATATGAGAGATTAGTTAGGGTATTTGAATTCACCTATTCCATCCAATTGAATTTCATGAGAGCACATTGTTGTAGTTTAATTATTCATGTTGATGACCGTGTTTATCTAAATTATCCAAAGTCCCCTCTCGAGGTAAATCGAACCTATTCCACATACACTAATATCCTATCTCTCGATGGTATATCCAAGTGCATGAGAATGCATTAGTCACAATAAACACCGTACGTGATCACACAAGCAAATTAGTATATCTCTATCTAATTCTACTTGAGGTGGACATTATATCGAGCACGTGGTGGGCGTCTCCTCTCGGTACATAACACACAACCAATTTATCATCTAAATGTAGGCCTTCACATTCAAAAGCATTAAGCACAATAATACCACTCAACAACATAATAATCAACCACAACAAATTAAACAATCAATTCATTCAATCATCATAGAATAAGATTCATCAAAACCCTAACTTACAAATTTAGTTCATAATCAAAGATTTACAACTAAACATGTTTTCCAATTAATAAAGAGAGTTACAAGCATGAAAATAAAGAAGGAAAGGGATAGAAAAACTCTAGGTGTGATGAACTTTCGTCCTCCTCCTCATTGGGAATTTGTCTAGCTTCCACTTTCTCCAAATCCAAGCTTGATAGTGAGATTTTGGCTCAAGGATTGAATCCAATCCCTCTTGGTTTCAAGATGATCTTCTTCTCCCCTCTTTGGCTCTTCTCTTCTCTCTTGGTCTCCTCTTGGTTCTCTCCTTAGAGCCCTAGTCGAATCCCCTCTCTTTAGAGCCCCTTTTCTACTTATAGGCATTGAAAAATAGGTTTCTCGCGTCGCCATCGCGACCATGGGTCGCTACCGCTGGTCGCGGCACTGTGCTCGCGGTGCTCACTGCCAAAAAATTGATGTTTCATCGCGACCTACGGTCGCGGTACTAGGTCGCGGTGCTCACTGGTCCAAATTTCAAGACTGCGCACTGTTACGAAAATGACCATAACTTCCTCTAGAAAACTCCAAATCACGAACCGTAAAATGTATTGGAAAGTAGACATCTATATCTTTCCATACATATAAAGCTCGAAACCCAGTTCATCCTATGGAATTTATGACGGCCTCCGAAACATGACTCGTGACTTAACTCTTGATATGAAAGTCGTGAGTCTGCGCACTGTTGTGAAAATGAACATAATTTTCTCTAGACAACTCGAAATCATGAACCGTAAAATTTTCCGGAAAGTAGATATTGTGACCTTTCCAGAAATATAAGGTTCTCAACCCAGTTCATCTTGTAGAATTTATGGCAACCTCCAAACGATGACAGCTGTGCACTCCCAAATCTTCAATTTAATCCACCAAAACTCTTCAATAACGCACAAAACCTTATTATCTGTACACTAGAGGAAAACACGTTAAAAGCACCAAAAATACTCAAGAATACAATTAAAAGATACGGTTTAAGGGTCGTAAATATATAAAAATAAATGACCGATCAAATACCCCCAAACTTATCTTTTGCTTGTCCTCAAGCAAATCGAAACACACCACGATTAAAAACAAAGACAAAAATAACTAAAACTAAAATAAAAAACGAACTAAGCTATATCCATTTTCGTAGGATGCAACGATGGCACTTAGCACGTGCCACAAGCCTTTAAACCCCTAGGTGGCCCTAGTGGACGAGTTATAGTCTCGTGAGGGTTTACCAGCTACGATACCCACAAACGTCCTAAGCTAACCACATACATAGCTCAACATCAAATTAAATATATACACAAATGCAAAGGTATAAGAATAGCACAAAATCAGAAATCCAAAATGCTGTCAATAAGTCTAATACACCATATATCATACAGGACACTGACATGCAACGCATTTATAATCGTGACACCTTCCATGCTAATAAACCACTGATGTAATTCGCCTCAACTCTAGTCTCACCAGTTTTCACTCAATAGCACTCAGAACCTAGGCAATCACACTTTCCACTGCATACGACTGGAATTTATGAGCAAATAATTTCGAAATGTGTCGTATGCATCAATAATTAGAAAGAACGCACAGATTTAACAAAGGATCTCATGAAAGATATCAAATGCTAAAAATAGAAAAATTCGTGTATATACATGTCAAATATTACAATTGAGTTTCCTAAAGAGATCAACAGGTCTTTATTTGGTTGTAGTGGGGCTTAGGGTGATTGGCTCAAAAAGAAAGGAAATCGGGTTCAACTCACTTGGAAACCTATTGAGAGACTTCATAAAATTTTCAATTCGTGCAATTTCTCTCACGATTACCAAATTTGCTCAACTTTTCTTCCCTTCCTCTTCTACACCTTTCTCCTTCAATCTCTTTTTCAACCTTTTTCAATTTTTACTTTGTGCATTTCACTCCTTTTTCTCATTTTAGCCAACTATTTTTATTTTATTCATTATTTTTAATGTTGGCTATTATCTTTTTCTGCACATTTCCCACCTCATTTTCATATTTTTAACTCTACTCCTCTTTCTCACTCAACACTTACACATTTTTCTTTTAATTGTCTCTAGTTTCCAAGCGTCAAAGGTAACGTCTTACAATTTCGGCTAGGATTTTTGGATATGTAGGTCATACAATAAAAGGCTAATATGCGAGTGTTTGGCCGCGAATGGGATAAGGAGCACACAATTTAAGGATAGGAAATCAAGCTATTTAGGAATTCACACACAACGCCTGGATCATATCTCCAAAATCTACTCAATTGAACATTCAGCACAAACATACAAGATTCTTATTATGCAGTTCATTAACATCCAATGCAAACCTATAGAGATCAATCTAATGACAATAAAGCTCAAGAAAGTGTTTAAGAGTAGAAACAAGAATTCCCTCAGAATAAATACGCAATAATCTCAAAATCTCACTAAGGGAAGTCTCCACTATTAATCAGAGCTATTAATTGAAAGTTGTCACATATTACAATGCAAAGACGTCAGACCTATATGTTTAGATGCAAAGACACTACTGGCATTATTCCAAATAACAACTTTGTACACTCAAATAACCTAAGTATTTACATATTATTACTCAATTATCTGTAAAGCATGCATATGGTTTTGCTATCCTAACACAAACACAACAAAATATGAAAATACAATAAAAGACTCGAAAACTGATGTACGTGGCATTGTTATACCTAAGTCTTCCAAACGCATTGCGTATGAGGAAAGTCTAGGTTTCCAGCCTATATACACCAACAAGACACAAAAACACCAAACAATACCCCCAAACTTAAAATAAACATTGTCAAACAAAAAAAACTAGAAATAAAAACTAAAAACAATCAAACTAGACACAACAACAAAAACGCACAAAACAAATGAACACAGAACAACAGCCCTAGTATCCACAACTAACAATCCTAAATATCCACAACTAACAATCTAAATAGACACACAAAAACAAACAAAAACAAAATCAAAGAAATCAAACACTACAATAATATGTACATCCAACCAAACTTCCCCCGAACTTCAAAATTTTCAACTCAAGGCACAACACTTCAAAATGTTCATGGGAAATAGTTACGAAACACTAGAAAATTTAAACTAAAAAAAATCAAAATAAAATAAAAGAAAATAATATACAGATTTTACCTCATCGCTTGAGCTTTCGCCCACCTTCCCCATGATTGGTATCTCCTCATCAGCTTACCGCACCATCCTAACCAAATGACTGGAAGAGAAGATGACTCTCCCAGCACTGCATACCTCGAATGCGAAGGTATCTCTTTATGGCCCCAGTGCGGTGGCTTCTCAAAAGGCGGAGGCGGTTTGGGCTTCCCTTCTCCGAGGTCTACAGAAACGAATGTATCTTGGTGGCTTTCTTCTTTCGCAGTAACACTGTGGACTAGACATAACTCAAGTGGTTCTGGAAGGGTAGATGCCTCATCTCCATAAAACAAGTTCTTGCTCCCTTCCGTCTCTACTTGATCAACCCAAATCTGTTGCTTAATTTGCTCTTCGATTTCCACGGCCGTTTCATTGCATTGCACCATAGGATATGGTTCGTGCTCTTGCCATTAGATCTCTGTAGCTAATTTGCTGATTTGAATCTCCAAGCGTTGGGTAGCTGCTTGAGTATGTTGAGCAACTTGATCAAGTTTAGCTTCCAGCTTCTTCAAGGCCTCATCTTGGGAATCCATTCTTTCATCCACCTTAGACATGAATTTTAAAATCATGTCTTCCAATGCTGGATCAATTTCCTGATATTCCTGCTGGTCACTCCAATGAGATTCGGAATGATTGCTCAAATTTTAATCATTTGAAATCGATGTTGAAATTAGATACAACATCATTTGAAATCGATGTTGATTGATTTCCAGAAATTCCCTCCAACATCGATTTCCAATGATGCTGATTGATTATTTCAACATCGATTTCAAATGATTAACATATATAAATATAATTTCAAAGGAAAAATAAAAATAAAATATTGTATTCATACCTTCGTGGTCTCCCATACACTGTTTTTCACTACATCTGGTGCTTCTGGCCAACTTGAGTACATTATTGGAATCATTTGAGTAGTAATTATTCCAATACACATACTTAATGCTATAGAAGAGTCTCCAAGTGGTTGTCCTAACTCATTAAAAGTGACACCAACTTCTTTGGCTTTTCCAATTTCTTTTATTACTTGAAGATGAGGTATCACTATGACCTTCAGTTGACATATGAAATATGATAATAATATAATAAGGTTATAAATAATAAGGCAACATATCTGTAACACCCCCTAACCCGACTCGCTCGGACTGAATTAGGGAGCACTACAGTTTACTGTAATTTCTTGACTTTAACTAAAATTTTAAACTTTAAAACTGTATTTTATATTTGGAAAACGTTTAATTCAAATGCTACAAAAATTTTGCTAGAGTTTTCTCTGTTTTTCTGATTTTCCAAACCTATTTCAATAAATTCACAAAATTCCACAAAAGTATACACTTCAAAATCATTCCCAATCATTTTGCGCATCCTTCCATTCGATGCGACTTTCCAAATCAGTTTATCAAAATCAATAAGTAAATAACAATTCGATCCATAATAAAATTTCATATTTTTAAACAACATAAACTTTTAGAAAATCATTCATATAATTTAACTATTACAAACATTTACAAACCTTTGTATATGCATGCTTACATAAATACATAGATTTGAAATCAAGTACAACTACCCAAAAATATCGGATGGATGTGACTATATCGATATTCTAAAATAGAATAACAAAAACAACAAAGATTATTAATTACAATAATATAATAACCTGTAACACTAGATTTGTACAACCATGTCCTCACAATTAATTCGAGCATAATCCTCATTGTCATCCATACTAAAATCAAGTTGAGATACATCTTTTTGGTAACTTGTGAACCGTCTCTTCTAGTAATAGTGCAAACAGTTTCTGCTTCAATGGAAACACCACAATCTTGAGCAGACTTCTCACTATCTTTTGTGCGATATCGTTTCCCATTCACAACATAGCTTGTATATAGCATTGCTTGCATCGTTGGTCCAAATGAAAACCATTTCAAGTTGACTGATGTAGTCAATCGACTTGCTTCAGCAATGACCTATTTTGAAGATATTGTAAGTAAGATCATCAATAATAAAAAATGTCAAGTAAGAATACGATTGATGTATTGATCGGTCATTTATTTTCATATATTTACGACCCTTAAACTGTATCTTTTAATTGTATTCTTGAGTATTTTTGGTGCTTTTGACGTGTTTTCCTTGAGTGTGTAGGTTTAGGGACCTAAGTGATGATTTTATATATTTTTGAGGAAAATGTGTAATTTCAGTACCTTTGTGGAAGGGCATCAATGAAAGCAAGTTAAAGTTCTGGGGCAAAATGCAATTTTAGAAAGTTCCACCTAATTTAAGTGAAACGGTGCGTTTTGCACCTAAGGAATCTGAGTTTTAGTTGCAACGGCGCCGTTTTGGCACCAATGTGCTGGTCCAAAACGACGCCGTTTTGGTTAAAGAAGAAAACAAAAAATAAAAAAACCAGCAACGCCATGCAGACCAGTGACCAGCCCTCCCTCGCGCGACCAGCTCCCTCGCGATAAAGATGATCCAGCAGCAGCATGGAGCGCGAGCACGACCGGCAACCAGTCCCTCCTCGCGGTATAGAAGAAGAAGCATCCAGTGAGCAGCGCGAGGAACCGAAGCGCGACCTGTGCTTGCGTAGGGAACTTGCGGTGTAGAAACCACATGCAATCCAGTGAGCGTGGCGAGCTCAAGTGCAACCTTCCCTCCTCGCGGTGCAGCTCACGGCGCGGCATCTCCAAGCAGTCCAGTGAAGACCGCGACCATAGGTCGAGGTAGGTGGTCGCGGTGAAGGAAAAACGCGCCCTAATGTGCTGACTATAAGAAGAAAATGATGCAGCAGCTGAGGGGGGAGAGAGAGCTCATGGCAGACCAGTTCCAGCAGCTCCCAAGCTGCTCCAAGGGTGATTTTCCACCCTCCTTGCTCCTCCCAAACACATTCCAACATCATAAATCACTAAGACATCTCTAGATCGTGAGTGCTCATCGAAGAAGACGAAGATCGAAAGCGGAGAAGTTCAAGCCGGACCAAAGCGGGACTTCGAGTCTTGAGAGCTTTGATGGGTTGTATTTCATCTCATTAATCTTCCTTTGATTGTTCATTTATGATTATGAGTTGTTAGAACTATTGTTAGGTGATTTTCAGAACTATGAACAGATTTGGATTTTATTGTTTATGAATATATTATGTGATTTATTTCATGATATTATGTGCTTAATAATAATCAATATGTTTTCCATTTCCGTGATTGGAACCGTGTGACCACCTCGCATTATCCTCCATTGAATTCGTCTCGCTTTATTTTAATTGTTTTAGTTAATTTAATTTAGTTTAATTAATTGTAAACCATGATTATGAGCTAAACTTGTAAGTTGGGGTTTTGATGAATCTTATTCTATGATGATTGAATAAATTAATTGTTTAATTTATTGCGGTTGATTATTGTGTTGTTGAGCGGTATTATTGTGCTTAATGCTTTTGGATGTGAAGGCCTACGTTTAGATGATAAATTGGTTGTGTGTTATGTACCGAGAGGAGACGCCCACAACAGTGCTTCGATATAATGTCCACCACAAGTAGAATTGGATAGAGATATACTAATTTGCTTGTGTGATCACGTAGGGTGTTTATTGTGACTAATGCATTTCCATGCACTTGGATATACCATCGAGAGATAGGATATTAGTGTGTGCGGAATAGGTCCGATTTACCTCGAGAGGGGACTTTGGATAATTTAGATGAACACGGTCATCTTCATGAATAATTAAACCTCAACAATGTGCTTTCATGGAACTCAATTGGATGGAATAAGTGAATTCAAATACCATAACTAATCTCTCATATTGGTTGTTTGCTTTACTTTTATGTTTTTATATTGTTATCTTTTAATTCGTTCTTTTAAACCTTTCGATTATCCAAATAGAAATAGACTTGGTTAATTTTAGTACTCAACGCTTAAATATCCCTGTAGAGACGATAATTTACTCATCATTTTATTACTTGTACCGACCCTGTATACTTGCGAGTAACAAAAAGGCATGTCATGTATCATTAGAGTATATCCACCCACCTTAGCTTTAAACCATATTGCAAAACCAGTTGTATGCTTCTTTTGCAGTAAAGTGGGTCGACTTCCAAGGCTTGCATCTAAATGTAGAAGTTCTTGAAGGTGCAAGCTAATAGGATAGTTATTCACAATATAATCACTAATAAGTGCATATTTAAAATTTTTATGTAAGTTATAAATTATGTATAAATTTATTAATACTACTTACTTTACGTACGGTTCCACCTCTACACTGTTAAACAATATATATCGATGTGCAATGCATAGCGTATCAGAAGTCATCGTCATAACCGTCCCTACAGAAATAGGATGCCCTTCCACTACATTTCCATACACCAAATCCTCATTTCTATTATGTTTATCGCCTATATCTGCCGCTTGTGGTATATACGTACTACAAAATTGCATGCATTCGTCTGCTAGATAGCATTCAGCTATGCATCCCTCGGGTCGTGCACGATTTCTTACATATCCTTTTAGTACCTTCATATACCTATAAAATGAATACATAAAATAAAGTTTAAAAAACTTTACTATAATTAATTTTGAATATCATAAATCATGTGTGAAAATACCTTTCAAAAGGGTACATCCAACGATATTGCACTGGTCCACACATTCGAGATTCCCTTGTTCAATGAATTGTGATATGTACCATAATGTCAAAGAAAGAAGGAGGGAAATACCGTTCAAGTGTACACATGGTAATTGCCATTTCATCCTCTAATGAGTCTAACTTACTTTTATCAAGCACCCTTTGACAGATGTCATTAAAAAATGAGCATAACCGAAATATGGCAATTCTTGGACTTTAGGCAAGAGACCATGTATCGCCACTGATAACAATTGTTGCATCATAACATGACAGTCATGAGACTTCAGTCCAACAATCTTTGTATCATTCAATGAGATACAGTTTGAAATGTTTGAGCAATAACCATCAAGGCATCTTCAAATTTAACAACCGATGACAAAAGAGTAGTTTTTCTGCCCTTGATAAAGTGGGTGGTGCCGCAGGTAAGTAAAGTTTATCTCCACACTCTTTGATGTGCAGCTCATGCCTAATCCCAAGATCTTGTAAATCTTTACGAGAGTTAACACCATCTTGTTTTTCCATTAATGTTCAGTAGTGTTCCAAGAAGACTTTCACAGATATTCTTTTCAATATGCATCATATCTAAGTTATGATGCAATGAAAGATCCTGCATATTAAATATAGAAATTAATTTTAATATATATATATGTGTGTGTGTGTGTGTGTGTGTATATATATATATATATGAATAGAAATTAGAATAAAGTTGAAATTAAAAAGTTACCTCCCAGTATGGTAGTGCAAAGAATATTGAACTTTTCTTCCAAATAGGATGACACTTTCTCTTCCTCTTTTTGTTTGTTGTTTTTCCCCAATCATTTTCAGCTTCCGCACATACAACTCGAACTTGTTTGCCATCAAGAATAGCAGGCGGCTCATCCATTTCCTCTTTTCCATTGAATCATATTTTATTTTTTCGAAATGTATGATTCATTGGAAGAAATCGACGAGGACCCATGTACACATTCTTATTACTGAATTTCAACCTTTCAGAAGATATGTTCAACCCACATACGGGGCAAGCATACTGACCTTTCACACAACATCCTGCCAGGTTTCCATATGCAGGAAATTCATTTAAGGTCCACATCAAAATAGCCTTTAAGTTGAATAAGGAATTAATAGACGAATCATGAACTTCTACTCCTGCATACCATAATAATTTCAAATCTTCTATAAGTGTCTACAAGTACACATCAATATCATTCCCAAGCTGCTTCTTTCTTGGAATCAATAATGTTAGCATCAAATTTTCTTTAGCCATACATTTTCATGGGGGTAGATTGTATGTAACTAGCACCACTGGCCAACAACTATATGTAGAGCTTAGGTTTTTGTAGGGATTAAATTCATCCGCATCTAAACCAAGCCTCAAGTTGCGTGAATCTGATGCAAAAGATGGCCATGTGTCATCTATAGTCTTTTATGCTTCCGAATCAACAGGGTGGCGCATCTTTCCATCTTGATTTGTATGAGTAGAATGCCATGTCAAGTCATTAACCATTTCAGGTGATCTAAACATTCTCCTAAACCTTGGTATAATTGGAAAGTATCTAAGTACTTTTGCGGGCACTCCTTTGTAGATGTTTTTAGTACTTTTGTTTACTTTCCATCGAGAAGTGCCACATTTTGGACATTCTTCATGATGCTCCAACTCCTTTCTAAACAAACAACAATCATTTATGCATGCGTGAATTTTGTCATACCCCAAATCAAATACTTTAAGCAACTTTTTTGTGGAGTATAATGAATCCGGTAGTACATTATCTTGAGGTAACATGTCTCGAAGGATACCAAGAAGTTCATCAAAACCCTTATTGGATAGACCATGTGTAGCTTTATGTTTATATAAAACAACAATAGCAGATAACTTTGTGTATTTTGAGCAACCTCCATACAACGGAATATCAACATCTTCTACAATATGAGTGAGGTCTTCATCTCCTATCCCCACATCCGGTTCAATATTATCATGATATCCTATGTCTGCATCCTTATACATTGTAAATGCAGTTGATCTATTTTCAATGGGGGTGGAACTAATTGGATTTCCCCCATGAAAGACCCAATTAGTGTATGTAGGATTCATCCCATAAATGACCAAATGCTCATAAACTATCTTAGTCGGATGTCATCTGTGGTTTATGCACTTTATGCAAGGGCAAGGAATCATGTTAGGATTTCTTGAATGTCTTTGTGCAGCCTCAACAAAGTTTCTAGCAGCATCTATATATTCTTGGCTTACCCTAAATTTGATAATGAAATAAAAAATTAAAAAACCAAACTATGTCATTACTTGAATTCAAGAGTCCTAAATCTGTATATTCAATGAGTTGAAGGTAATAACCTCGAAAATCGTAACCATTTCTTATCCATTTGAATGCAGAACTCACTGCAATAATTAATAAAAATTTAAGAAATGACAAACACAACCATCATATAGTTTGAGAAAAATGATAATAGAGATTGACAATACAAACTATATATATATATAGTAGAACATTTATTTATTTTTTAATACTCTCTAACACACACACACACACACAACCATCATATGTGTGCGTGTGTGTATATATATATATTACCTATATAATGATCATTAAAAGCATATATAGGAGAGATCAATGTACATATACACACACACATCAGGCATGGATATTGTGTAATAGGTAATTGAAGTCTCATGGTAGCATCTCAATATATGATAACAAAGTAATAAATGTTTTTTTTTTGCATGGAGTTTCTAATTAATATCAAATAAGTGTAATCTTAGGAAGATATATGAATGTGTACTGTTGCTGCTTGATATGTATATATATATATATATATATAATATGACATCTTATGCAATTAGAAATATATATTGTGAACTACCTTTTTGGTTTCAGTGGGCAGAATAATTAATATTAAGTGGACATGCAGCATATAAGAATTTGCAAGAAATACTAAAGAAAAACAATAGTTGAATTGGGATATATATATATGTGTTTTTAGTACAACTAGCAAGTAAATGAATCGTATAGGGAAATAGTTTAAGACAACAAAAGCGTATAGAGATATAGTAATATATTGCTTCATGTGCATGTCATCTATCTATATATGCAACTTTCAATTATTATTATATTTTTGTTTATGGTTTTCTAGGCAGTGCAGTGGGGTGGTTATTTATTGTTTCTATTCTCAAGAGAGATTCCATGAAGAGTTTATATTCATATTCTTCGATGATGATGATGAAGTGATGATGCTACAATATCTTTTGGGTTGATTAAAAATGTTATAAAATTAAAAGTCCCCACATAACATAAAATTGCTTTCCTGGAAGGCCTGGCACCTAAATTTCTCCACAACATGTATATTTCCGTGTTTCACAGCTCATAAGCACATGAATTTCACATCTTTCTACATCTTCATTTACAGCTTTTCTCAGCACTGTGTGGACTTGAGGCTGCTGATGTGAAATCTTTTTTGGAATAAAATCCATATAAAACGTTGCAGTACTGCTCTTCAATGTCTCCAGTTGTTATTAATGAATTACTATACCAATTAAATCTACATCAATAAAACACCTTGAAAGGGTTCTGATTGAAATCTATTTTCTCTATTTCACACAAACACAAACGTAATAGCAGAGAATCAGATGGTGGGTTTTATCTATTTAAATTGATGTAAACAAACTCAACCTAACTAATACACTGTATAACAAATCAATCCAGAAAAGAAACTTACCGTACTAGGCTGCAGACGAACAACAAATGATTGGGAGATCGGCAACAACCACGAATGGAGATAAGCGATCGGGGCTGGGACAGTGGGCAATGAGGGGGGCTGCTCACGGTAGGGGGGGGGGGGGCGCCGCCGGGGGGCGGGGGGCTTCTGCTGGCCGCTGTCTCGCTAGGCACGCGACCTGGGCCTGCTCGGGCTGGACGCGCGCTGCTGTGACGCGGTAGGAGGTGCTGGTGTTGGCGGGCGCTCGGTGGGAGGTGCTAGTGCAAGGGGCGGCGCTGTAGAGTGAAGAGGAGGAGGGGAGTGGCTGCTGCGGCGGGTGGGAGAGAGGAAAAAAAAATTGCAAAAACTGATCTATGGTTCTAAAATGGATGGTACCCGGTGGAGAAAAATATGGGCATTCACTACGGGCATTTCTAGGCCCGTAGTGGAAGCCTTTAACGACTACGGGTTCAAGATGCCCGTAGTCGTTAATTGATTTTCTACTACGGGCCTTTAAAAGCCCGTAGTAGATATGTTTGTTAAAAACGAACCTCCCTTGCTTGTAGTAGATAGCCCTTAGTGAAAAACCTTTTTTTTTTTTAATGAATCATAAAGTCAAGAGACTATGAGAAATAAAAGAATTGTTCGTACATCTGGATATGTATAAGTAGACACAATTCTTTAGTTAGTCTCGAACAACATTCACAACTCAAGATAAAGGTTAAGCACCTTTACCTTGTTAAAATTGTAGATTCTTTTGTTAGCATTTGAGCGAGATCAAATGTGATATGATGAGTCTAAAATCATCGAAGTGCAGTGTCTTTGGACAAAAGAATCTAGTGCACTAGATGCATTGAATAGGATCAATAAAGAAAACTTTATCCACAACCATCAGTGGACAAAAAAGTATTCAAATGAGACAATCAAAGAGTCTATCTTAATCTTAAGATAAATGATGGACTTATTATTGTAAGTGTTATCATTTGAACTGTTAATGAGTACGATTATATCGCATAGTCTATCCTCGTGGTATTCACTTGTATATCGATAGGGGACTTTATTTATAAATAAGGACATTGTAACTACATTTATCAAATGTTAGTAGAATACCATCATATGGATATTTTGAGGTATCAGATATTAAATCTTAACGTTAAGTTTTCAATTGTGACTATTGAACCATGGCTTCTGGACAAGTCAAAATATCCAAGTTCAAAATGTGGTCATATGAGTAAATATGGTAACTTAGAGAGCTATAGGCAGTCTATGAGCTCTTGGCGATTACTGGTATTTCTCACAAGGATACACTTTCTCCTATTAGATTGTCTAGGGTACGAATGAGTACACTAAACTTATTCTATCTTTATTTAAGAGTTCAATTTTAGTTCTTCAATGGAATGAACTAAAATTAATATATCGGACCTAATTGAATCATTTGTTGATTGTGATTAGGTTATGTCTATTGGAGCTTAAATTTAGATACCCCGCCAAGATCCACAATCCACACGAATTTGAATGGATCATTTGTTATATTCTACCGGATCATTTAATTGGTCCATCTTAAGAATTGTTTTTTGGAATTTTTCCAAAAGGATTGAGAGGTGCAGCCTTGTGTTCAATCAAGACACCCGGTAACTCGTCAAAGTACCTAGGATGGGCGGCCAAGGGTGTGTGATCCCTTGGGCGGCCCTATTGGAATGTGTTTAACATTCCATTAATATATTAAGAATATAATTTGCACATTTAATATAAATGGGCTGTTGAAATTATATTAATAAATTAAATAAAGGCATGTGGACTTGTTTCTTTTAGTAAGAATGGGTCTAGTTCACATGTGGACTTATTGTGGAAGTCCAATGGGATTAATAAAATGGAAAAACAAAGATTGGTCCATGTGGAATTGCTTGGGCGGCATTAGCGAATTACTTTGATTTATTTTATTATTTAATTTAATAGAAAGTAGTTAATTATTTAATTAAAAGTCAAAATATTTTTCTACTAGGAATTGGATTTCTCGTTTCATACTATTGGTGGTAGTATGATAAGTATCAAAGACCTTATTTGATAAGGTGATAAATAATAGGAATTATTTATCAAATCAAGTTAGGAAGGTATCTGATAATGATAAAAAATCTAAAGTTGTCTTTTATGTCATATTTAGGAAGTTTTGATAAAGTCACAATTACTTATTATCCATTAATTAATTATTGGATAATGCACTTTAGTGTTGGGATAAGGTTGAACTCTTGAATTGATAGGTTTTTGGTGAAACACGAATGCTCCCACCGGATGGAGAATTCGGCCACCATAAGAAAACCAAGCAAGAGAGTTCGGCCACTTGATGATTGTGTGAGTTTTTGTGAGCTTTTGGAAGCCAAGAAAAAACCATCCAACTCTAGCAAAAAGTATGAGAATTCGCCCAAGAGTAAAGAGAGCAAGAACATCTAGATTCGATAGTGTACTACTAGCTTTTACACCAAAAGGCTTTGAGCACATCATCGAATTAGGATTACGCGAGTTTCAATCAAGAGATTGTGAATTCAAAAGTGATTTAATGTTCTTCGTTTTCTCATGAGGGTTTTGTACCTACCAGAAAAAGGAAAGTTTTTTGTTTCTCATTCTTAAGTATACAATTCAAAGAAAGGGAGCCCACACTCCAAGGTGATCCACGTTCGTGATTGGATTGGAAGATCTTACAATTCCATCTTGACGCAACATCAATCTTCATGGTTCAAAAAGGTACGATACCTTTTTATGTATATTAATTAATCAAGGGTTAAGGTCCGCTCTCATTTTTAAAAGGAAAATGTTTTATTACCAACCCCACCGTTTTCAACGCTTCTGCTGCGTGTTTTTCCTACATATTGAACAAGTCAAATTTTGAAGGAATACAATTGAAATTTTTGAAAGAGTTATCCGATTATGGTCTTTTGATGATTGATTTTCATCGTGACTCATTTAATCTTATTTAGAGATGTTTCTTAGTTGTATTTGATGAAGTTTTAGGTGGAAAAACTCATTGGAGAAGCATCAAGGACGAACGAGGGGTCGAAGACGTAAAGAAGTGTGAAAAACGGAGAGGCTTGGCAGCAGGCACACGCCTCAGGGGTGTGGATGTGCCTCAGGCACGTAACCTGGGCAGCAAGCTCACGCCAGAGGTGTGGCTGTGCGCCTCGGGCATTCGTGCCCAATGGCAATGCCAAACAAGCCCTTTCATTAAGGGCAAAAATGGTATTTTCTCTCTTATCTTTTGTTTTATTCTCCCATGTGCACTTCTCCTTGTATTTAAAGGGAACCCAACCCTCGTTCCTCTTGATTCCTATACTTTTCTAAGAGCCACACTTTCAAAATCCATCATTCTCTCTTGAAATTACTTTCTCTCTACACATTTAATATCTTAATCTCTTTGATTTCTTGATTGTTTGTGTGAGATTGATATTGGGTCTTGTTTCCACATCAACAAAAGGAAACTATAAGTGTAACATCCCAAATTTCGGATAATTAATTTTGAATATGTAGATAAAATCTTTGTGAGTTGAGGGGTGTAAATGTAATTAAATGTATGTTTATTTGTATGGTTTCCAGGTGGATTAGATGGAACGGTCCAGAAATGATGCATGAAGAGTGAAAAACTAGGACATTGAGTACCGCGACCTGGTCACCGCGACCACAGGTCGCGATGAGTTGCTCGCGATGAAAAAAAAATGAAATTTGGGCAATGAGCATGGCGACCACCAGCGCGACCAGAGCACCGCGATGCATGATCGCGATGAAGGCGGTGGAGTTGCTCCAGTGAGCAACGCGACCTGGTGGCACGACCACAGGTCGCGACGACTGGTTGCGATAACTGAAATGATATATATAAAAAAAAAGTTAGCTTCTGTGAGAAGCCATCGAAACAGAACAAAAAAAAAAGGGCAGAGAACGGGAGAAGAAGAAAAAGAAAAGAAAAGAAGAAGAAGAAGAGGAAGGAAAAGAAGAAGAAGAAGAGGAAGAAGAAGAAGAAAAGAAGAAGAAGAGAAGGGGAAAGAAGAAGAAAGGAAAGAGGAAGAGAAAGGAAAAAGGAAAACTCAGAAGGAAAAAGGCGTAGAATCGGTAAAACAGTATCCAGGTTGGTGTACACATGTTTCTGAACTTATTTTTGATAAATGTTTTGACTCAGTAAGTCTGGAAATATAGTTATGGATTTTATATATTCGTATTGATTTGTTTATATACTCGTATTTCATTTTTGCATATTGTTGGATTATTTGTGCAATATTCTGCTATTATGGAAATTCAAATAAAAGTGTATGTTTTCAAACCTTGGTTTACAATTATTGCTTGGTTTTCTTATTTATGGATTTTGATTGAAATTGATATTCGTTGATTCCTGGAACCAAAGAATTAAATTGTTATGATATTTGAACGGCCCTGATATATGTATAGGGAGATATGGATATAGGAGATTGACATGTCAATTGGGTGAATTTATGGCAGTACTGCACCGTGATTTATGATGCCTCTGATTGTTGCTGATACGGATACCATTTCTTTGTGAAATGGGAAACCGACTGTTTAACACAGATACCATTTCCTCGTGAAATGGGAAACCGACTGTGAGAATATCCGGATACCATTTCCTCGTGAAATGGGAAACCGACTGTTTATATAGGGATACCATTTCATATGAAATGGGAAACCCGACTGAAAAACCCGTAATCCAGTCCTATAAACCCTGTTATGTGTATCAAGGGCCCAATTGAGATTCGTTTTATATATGTATATATATATATATATATATATATATATATATTTCTTTCTGAAATGCTGTATTGAAGTTTTATGGTTTATTTATATATGTATCTGAATTCCTGAATTGAACAATTTGTGTTTTCAATTATATTGCAATTTGTTTCATATATTTATATTCCTTAAATTTTGACTTATAGCTTTATTATTTATTTATATATATATATATATATATATATGAATTTCTGAATTTATAATTTAGTATTGTATATTATATTGCAATTCATTTTAGTGTACACCCACTAAGCATTATTGCTTAGCACGTCGATTTTTATCGCGCGTAGGTAACAAGGATACTGAGGAGGCTAAAGATTGAAGAGAGAGTTGCTGACAGAGATTCAGAGTCACTACATTTGGGTAGTTATATATGTATTCCGGTATATTGTAGTTAGATATGCATGCATATACAGAGAATTTGTAATTATGTTTTGTAATTATGTGCTATAATTAATGGTTTTATGCTTTCTGTTTTTCATTTACACGAAGGACTGTAATTAATGAATTGTTTTATAAACTGTTTGAAAGTCGCAAAATTGTACTCACCGTTGGAAACTCCTTCGTTTTTTTTTTTTTTTTTTTTGCTGCTCCTTGTTTGTACACTACGTCTTCCTTGCTATATCCCGACACCGGTAACTTGCGTGTGGGCACGTCATGTTGTCAGGAACAATGAAGAGATTGAATAAAAAAAAAAAAGAATTGGAGAGATATTGTATCTCTCCGGTCACTTTTTATTTTCTCTTTTTCTTGTTTTACGTACAAACTCATTTTAATATATATTTAAGTTACCAAACTAATAAAAACTCTTTTTACTAATTTATCAGTGATTTTTTAATTTAAACTTTTTAAATTCAAATAATATTTATTTATTTATTTTATTTTATAAATGAGATAATCATATTATTTCTCTATGTAAAATAAAATATCAATATTATCAGTAACTTTTGCATTTAAATTTTTTAAATTCAAATTTATTTTATTTTATTTAATAAATGAGATAATCCTATTGTCTCACTATTCAAAATAAAATATCAACTATCATCCTTCTCTTATAACTAATTACATAATTAAATAATCTTATTATTTAATTATTATAATTGTCATTATTTAATTAATTGAATAATCACATTACTCAATTAACTCCTGACATGTGTCGCTTTCGCAACACTGTTAATTTGACCATCCAATTAATTATACGTGACCTTTATTACTTAAATAGACCGGGCTAGTAAGGGGACCTAATGGACTCACAGTATTTTGAGCTCCGATAATCCTCGGAATCATTAATTAAACTCTTTAATTAATATTCCTTGATTATCAACTTCGGTGTTATTCTACTAAAAACCTGAAGCTGCATTCTCTCAACTGAGGACTCTTTTACACAGACCGATATCACTCGATATCCATTCGATATAGCTATTACATATGGTGTGACCCTTCACAATAGTCCATAATTAGAGCTGGGTCATAATGTCCGTTACACCCCTCTAATTACATATATCCTTTAAGCACCGTTGATTCTCTAATAAACAATAAATCATGTTTCCTTACGGAATCTGGAGAGCGCTCATATTGTTCAAGCCCCGAATCAACCCTTAAGGGAACTACTCTCTACTTCTCACAAGAAGGAGTGGATTCCACTATTGTGTACAAACCTTCCCAGTCACAAGCCAAACTGCAATCCCAACATACGAAGAATATTGATCGGGAATAATCATCCGACCTCACCCATAGTATATCAAATATCACGATCTAACCTGAAGGAGTCTATAAGACACTCAGGATTGAGATCACCCACATATAGCCATCATAAGTTAATGTATATGAATCTCATCGGTAAACGAATCTTGGTAAGAGATTCATATAGATCATGGCCCAGTCCTATATGATCACATCATACAAGGTGCCTCCATTCCCATATTTTCATATGAATGATTTAGGATAGAATCATCGTACAATACAGAATAGACCGCAGCTATAGATTAACTACAAATACAGTGCCCAGCTTTATTTGCAATCTATGGACTCTTTAGATTGCACATCTCTTACTGTATCCATCTGTATATGACAATCATATACACAGTACGAGATTACATTCGACAATCTAGGATGTTATAATGCACAAGTTTATATAATATAAATGACACAATAAGAATGAATTAAACTCTTCTTTTATTTATTTATAAAAACAATTTACAAATTACATATTTAGGGCAAAAAACCCCAACAATCTCCCACTTGCACTAAAGCATGTAAGGTATAAAACGTAATCCAAGACCTTCTAGATGACCCGTGAATACATTAGCCAGTAAGGTCTTCATAAATGGATCAACATAATAATCTTGACAACAACCCAGTGATCTAATCCTGGGTTGGAGTAGTATCTGCTGACTACTCCCACTGCATAGCAGATGTCCGGTCTCGTGCATAACATAGCATACATGAGACTTTCTACTGCAGATGCATAAGACACGTCTCATATCCTAACTATCTTGAGGTGTCTTAGGACACTGTTCCTTAGACAAGTGAACTCCATGCCTATAAGGTAAATTACCTTTCTTGGAGTTCTGCATCGAAAATTGCACAAGAATCTTAACGATATACGATACCTGAGACAGTGCTATGAGTTTGTTCTTACGATCCCCTATAAGTTGGATTCCCTATAATATAACTCGCCTCTCCCTAAATCTTTCATTTGGAATTGGCTAGCCAGCCAGCCTTTAACATTAGACAACACTCCCACATCATTCCTAACGAGTAGTATGTCGTCTACGTATAGGACTAAGAAAACTATATTTTTGTCAATGATGCGCTTGTATACACAAGGCTCATCAACGTTTTGCTCGAAGCCATAGGTTTTTATCACATCACCAGACCTCATGTTCCAAGATCTAGATGCTTGCTTAAGTATATTCTTGGGTACCTTTCTTCACCTACTTGTATTCCATTCTCGCGTAATTATCGGTTGTTTTTAATGTTTTTATTCTAGTGTGCAGGTAATAAGAGTTTATGCATAATTGAAGAGCCTTAGTGGATTAAATTGAAGATGTGGGCGCCGCCTGTGAACAGTACCGTACACATGAATAGTACACATATAATAGTGTTGGACAGTGAACATTATTATCGAAGTGAACAGTACATGAATAGTACACAGTCAATAGGGCTCTAAACATTCAACCAAGAGGAGACAAAGGGAGACAAGAAGAGGCAAAGGGGGAGAAGAAGATCACCTTGGAGACAAGAGGGTTTGGATTCGATCCTTGAGTCACTATTCTCGCCATCATGCTTGGATTTGGAGAAAGTGAAAGCTAGACGAATTCGCAACAGGATGAGGACGAGAGTTCATCGCACCTAGAGTTTTTCTATCCATTTTTCTTCTTTATTTTCTTACTTGTAACTCTCTTTTATTATTGTAAAAACATATTTGGTTGTAAAATCTTTGATTATGAACTAAACTTGTAAGTTAGGGTTTTGATGGATTCCTTTTCTATGAACCTTGAATGAATTGATTGTTTAATTTGTTGTGGTTGATTATTATGTTGTTGAGTGGTATTATTGATCTTAATGCTTCTGAATGTAATGGCCTGCATTTAGTTGATCTTATGGTTGTGTGTTATAAACTTAGAGGTGACGCCTACAACGTGCTCGATGTAATGTCCACCACAGGTAGAATTAGATAGAGATATGCTAATTTACTTGTGTGATCATTATATGTGTTTATGATGCTTAATAAATTATTATGCATGCGATAATCATCGAGATATAAATATTGATGTGTAATAATAACTCTGACATAATTCGAGAGAATATGTTGGTTAAATTAGATAAACACGATCATCAACATTGATAATTAAATTGTAATAATGTGCTTTCATGAAACTCAATTGGATGGATTAGATGAATTCAAATACCCTAGCTAATCTCTCAATTTGGTTGTTTGACTTATTTTTATGTTTTATATTTTTATTTTTTATTTTCTCCTTTTAAACCATCTGATTGTCCAAATAGAAATAGACTTAGTTAACTTCAGTGCTCAACGCCTAAATATCCCTATAGAGACGATAATTTATTCATCATTGTATTACTTGTGCCGACCCTGTATACTTGCGAGTACAAAAAGGCGTAACAAGTTTTTGAGTATTCCCGCCTGTCACTCCAAAAACTTGTTATGTCTTTTTGTACCCGTAAGTATACGAGGTCGGCACAAGTAATACAATGATGAGTAAATTATCGTCTCCATAGGGATATTTAGGCATTGTGTACTAAAGTTAACTAAGTCTATATCTATTTGGAAAATCAGAAGGTTTAAAAGAAGAGAATTAAAGATGTAAATAACATAAACATAAAAACAATGCAAACGACCAATTTGATAGATTAGCTAGGGTATTTGAATTCACCTAATTCATCCAATTGAGTTTCATGAAAGCACATTATTGCAATTTAATTATCAATGTTGATGATCGTGTTTATCTAATTTAACCAACATATTCTCTCGAATTATGCCAGAGTTATTATTACAGATCAATATTTATCTCTCAATGATTATCGCATGCATAACAATTTATTAAGCATCATAAATACATATAATGATCACACAAGTAAATTAGCATATCTCTATCTAATTCTACTTATGGTGGACATTACATCGAGCATGTTGTGGGCGTCACCTCTCAGTTCATAATACACAACCATAAGATCAACTAAATACAGGCCATTACATTCAGAAGCATTAAGATCAATAATACCACTCAACAACATAATAATCAACCACAACAAATTAAACAATCAATTCATTTAAGGTTCATAGAAAAGGATCCATCAAAACCCTAACTTATAAGTTTAGTTCATAATCAAAGATTTACAACCAAACATGTTTTTCAATAATAAAAGAGAGTTACAAGCAAGAAAATTAATAAGGAAAGGGATAGAAAAACTCTAGGTGCGATGAACTCTCGTCCTCCTTCTGTTGCTGAATTAGTCTAGCTTTCACTTTCTCTAAATCCAAGCTTGATGGCAAGAATATGACTCAAGGATCGAATCCGAACCCTCTTGTCTCCAAGGTGATCTTCTTGTCCCCCTTTGCCTCTTCTTATCTCCCTTTGTCTCCTCTTGGTTGAATTTTTAGAGCCCTAGTCGAACTCTTTCTGTTAGATCATCCCTAAAATATCACAAATGATGTACTGTTCACTCCACCATTGCACTGTTCACATGCGGATACCCACAGTTCGGTACTAGTCACTGTTTAACACTAGTTGACTGTGTGCTATTCATGTGCACGGTACTGTTCATCATACAATATTCATGTGTACGGTACTGTTCACAGGCAGCGCCCACATCTTCAATTTAATCCACCAAGGCTCTTCAATTACGTACAAACTCTTATTACCTGCACATTAAAATAAAAATATTAAAAACAACCGATAATTACTTGAGAATGAAACACAAGTAGGTGAAGAAAGGTACTAGTGAATGTCCATTTTTGATTAAGAAATAGAGTCAACAGTGAATGACATCTTCCAAGCTAAGGGAGATAATATGATTGCATATCTAAGAAAGGTCAAGGAGCTTATCATTGCTTTGAAGTTTTCTCGATCAAGCAGAATCCCAAAACTCAGAACATACGTGTAGATGCCTAGGCTAAAATAGCTTTTGGAGGTGGGAAAGCGTTACCAAAAGCGATTCCTATTGGGATTTATGCCCTAAAACTTGTAATATTAAATGTTATTAGACATAAATAAGAGTTAAACATTTATCATTCGAATAAAAGTGTTTTTATTTTGTTCATACATTTATATATTATTGCATATAACATTTAAGATTGCAAGATATAATCTCAAAATGGGTATATGAATGTCATATGCAGAAGGATTCATTTTGAAACATACAATATAAAGAGTCCGTAGAAAGCAAACAAAGTTAGGTATTTTGTTTGTGGTTGATCTACTGATGCGGTCCATTCTGTAATATACAGTGGTCTTATCCTAAACTACTCATGTAATTGACATGAGAATGAAAGCACTTTATATGATGAGATCATATAGGACTTAGCCACAATTTATATGAATCTCTTACCAAGATCCGTTAGTAGATGAGTTTCATATATATCGACAAATGATGGCTGTATATAGGTTATCTTAATCCTGAGTGTCTTATTGACTCCTTCAGGTTGGATCGTGGCTTTTGACATACCATGAGTGAGGTCGATATTTTATTCTCAATCAATACCTCTGTATCTTAGAGTTGCGGTTTGGCTTGTGGTTGGGAATGTTTAAACACAATAGTGGAATCCACTTCTTCTTGATTGAAGTAGATGAGTAGTTTCCTTAAGGGTTTATTTGGGCTTGAACGATTATAAGCACTCTCCTTCTCCCATAAAAGAAGAAAGAATTTAATTGTTCATTAGAGAATCAATGGTACTTAAACAAAAAGATATAACTAGAGGGGTATAACAAATATTATGACCTAGCTCTAGCTATGAACTACTTGTAGAGGATCATACTATATGTAATAGCTATACCAATGGACACTGAGATTTCAGATTATATAAAACGTCTACAGTTTTGAGAGTTCAGCCTCGAGTTTTTAGTTGAATAACTCCGAGGTTAATAATCATGAAATATTAATTAAAGAGTTTAATTAATATTACTAAGTATTATCGGAGCTTAAACTTATGGGTCCATTAGGTCTCTTTGCTAGCCCTTATGGTTATTAATAACGAGGGCCACGGTAAATTAATTGGATGATCCAATTAATAGTGTTATGAAAGTAACACAATTTAATTAAAAAGAATTAATTAAATAATATAACTATTTAATTAATGATTTAATAATTAAATATAAATTATTAATTTTAAATTATTAATTGTTTTAATTATTAAATAGGAGGTTGCAGGTTCAAATCATGACAAGGACAAAAGGAATTAAATAATAAGATTACTTAATAATCCTAGATGTCAAAGGTTCAAAGTCTAGGGAGACCAAAAATAAAATAAGATTTAGAATCCTACTTTAACTTGGTCAAATAAAACTCGAGAAACTTAGTATATATATATATATATATATATGTTACTAGGAAAATAAACTAATGCAATTAACCTAGCAAAAAGAGAGGTGCGGCAATCCGAAGAGAAAAGAAGAAAAAGGAAAAAAAATTTTGACTCTTTTCTGTGTAGGTTCAACCGACCTAAGGAGAGAGACAAGGCGTTGTCTTCTCCTCTTTTCTGCAATCTCCATTTCTTCATCCGTAACGTACCCACACATATTGTTGCCAGACTGCGGGTCAGAGCTCGAAAGGCTTAGTGGTGATTTGAGAAGTCAAAGATTCAAGAACCGCATCAAAGGTAATTGTAGTCTAAAGTTTCAATTCATGTATGTACTTAAACTCGATCTTTGTGAAAATAGTTTTTAAGAAAAGAAAAATTTTTGAAATCCAATTCCGCTTCCTTTATTTCATAAAATAAATTTTTCTCCCTTCAGTCCCAATACAAGTGGTAGCAGCGTCAAGTATCTTAGTGTTAGGGGAGGCTATGCACATCGACAGATCAGTTTCCTGGATGAATCATATACTTGATTATATTCTCCTAGAAAAGCTACTAGAAGATAAAAAAGAAGCCTGAAGAATCAAGTATAGAGCAGCACGCTTTTGTGTCATAGAAGGAGTTTTGTACCGAAGAGGTTTCTCGCTACCATTACTGAGGTGCTTGCATCCAGAAGAAGCATAATGGATCCTCAACGATTTACACAGTGGACATTGCAGAAATCATTCAGGAGGATTTTCATTAGCCCACAGAATCTTGAGGATAGGGTATTTTTGGCCCACCATGCATGAAGATGCGAAGAAGCTGGTTCAGGAATGCAAGGCTTGTCAGAAGATGACAGATTTAATTCACAAACCTTCAGAAGCTCTAACCTCCATTAGTGCACCATGGTCCTTTGCACAATGAGGTGTAGACCTCATTGGATCCCCTCCCTATTTCCAGAGGACAAGTAAGATATGCAATCATCACAATTGATTACTTCACACGATGGGTACAAGTAAAGTCCTTGGTTTCAATCACAAAGGCACAAACCACCAGTTTTCTGCTCCAGTCAATTGTATGCAGGTATAGAGTGATGCGTGATTTTATGCAACTCGCAAGTGTACGAGATCAACACAAGTAATAAATAGTGAGTAGAGTATCGTTCCCACGAGGACAATGAATATCAATTACCAAAATTAACTCAACCTAATTCTATTTGGAATAACAATGTTTTAGAAATTGCAAATTAATTAAAAACAATGATTCGAATTCAAGGGAATTGAGGCGTTAGGATATCCGATTTCACTTGGTTATTATTATCAAACACTTATGAGTTACTATCTAGATTTTATTACCGATGGTTGAATGCGTGCATAAACTAGATTAACCAATAATTCTCTCGAGTATTACTAGAATTATTCTATCGCACACTAATACCCTGTCTCTCGATGACTACTGAGTGCGCGAGAACACATTAAGAATAAATAAACACAAAACAAGCAACACAAACCAATTACTATATTTCTATGTAATTTAGTATGTGATAGACATTAATACGAGCACGTGGTGGGCGTCTCCTCTCGGTTCATAACCCAACCACCTATGATGATTCTAAGTGATGATCAGACACAATAGAAAGCAATTAACACAATAATATCTATTCAACACATCAATAACAAATCTAAATATAAAAACTCAATTGTATTTATAATTAATAAACCAAGTTCCATCATCAATCCTAACTATGGAAAAATTAGTTCATGCTTGAGCAATAGAACAAAGCAATAATATTCTTAAATTCTAGCATGACTAATTACAACGGAAAAGTAAAGGAGAAGAAATCTTAGAAAACTTCGTTAATTCCTAATTGATTGCCTCCCGATGTGATGCGAAATTGATGACGAATGCAATGCGGAACGAAGATGTTGCTTCCAAACCCTAGAATTTTTGACCTCCTTTTCTTATTGATTGAGTCTCTATTTATAGCTTTCCCAATGAAGAATTTGAGAAGGATATAGCTTTCCCTATAAGAGTTTGAGAAGGAAAAGATGTCCTGAATTCGTGCATCAAAAAGTGCTACCTAAAAAGTGCTACCTGAGGTAGCGCTTTTTGATGGAAAAAGCTACGTAGAAAAGTGCTAGCTGAGGGTAGCACCTCTTGGTAGCGCCACCTGATGGGCTAATTTTCCACCAAAAGGTGCTACCTAAGAGCGCTACCTGAGGTTGCGCCTTTTAGACTTGCTCTTCAATTTGATTTTATGGTCTATTGATCCGAACTCATCCAAAACATCATCAATCATCGAATATCACCTGCACACTAAATAAACACATCAAAACGTCCAATTTTCATTAAGAATCGAGCAAAAACGACAAATAATGGGGTCGCAAAATCATGCAAAATATGACATTATCAATACCCCCAAACTTACCTTTTGCTCGTCCTCGAGCAAAATCGAAAGAAATAGGAACAAAAATAAAAATTAACAAATAAAGGAAAATATCCTAATCCACTTTCGTAGGTAAACACGATGACACTTAGCATGTGCCACAAGCCTTTAAACCCCTAGGTGTCCCTAGTAGGAGGAGTTGTGTCTCCTGAGGGTTTACAGCTACGACACCCACAAACGTAATCCCTGCGCGTTAAACTCGTTGAAACACTTACTTAAAACATACTATCAAAGACTTATTCATGCATGACATACCAATAATCAAGAACTACAGCTCGGTCTATGGAATCAAGCATCAAACAATATCTAACTAACCAATGCTCAAGTTATCATAATCTCAAAACAAACACATTCGAATGCCATTGATATAATTCGCCTCGACTCTACATCTCGCATGGAATCTCTCATTATAGCTCTTAGAACTTAGGCTTATACACTCATTCAAATATATGCGAGTTAGAGTTTATGCACAATAAAAATCAAATTTTTCTTCGCATATGAATATGCAAACAGAAAGACGCTCAGATTATGCAAAAGATCTCATGAACAGATTCAAACACTAAGAACGAAATAAATCACAATGCACACACAGACTCTTAAATTGGAATCATCAAAAGATCAGTAGGTCTTTTTCTCGGTTGTAATGGGGCCAAGGGTGGAGGTTAAGAAATAGAACGGAAATCGGATTTCAAAAAGAACTTGGGATCACAAACACAGAGATTTATTCGAACTTCGACAAACCTCTACATTGCTTTTCAAGCACATTTTTTTTTTTTTAGAATTCAAGCCTTCAAGCCATCAAGCTCAACACTTTCCTTTTCCAATTTTTTTATTTTTTATTTATTTTTTTTATTTTTTATTTATTTATTTATTTATTTTTTTCGTAGAAACCCGACTTGAATTGACTTGAACACTTTTGATTTCCTTATTTTCTTTTCTTTCCTTCATAACTTTTCTTGAAAATTCTCTTCTATTTTCTATGATTCATCTCTAAATGAACCCAAGCTCAAAAGGTAAGGCTAACAGTACAAGGGTTTGGATACAGATTTTGTGGGAGATGCAAGAAAATGGTTTATGTGTTTGGCTTCAAAGGGGGTAATGGAGCACACACAAAGGCTGAGAATTATGGCCTTTAACTCGGTTTAAAAACACACATAGCCTACATCACTTCTCAAGATTCAACCAACTCAAAAGTATAGCACACATGTGAATTTATTTAAAATAAAGTTCATTAGCATCCAAAGAAAAATCTATAGAGATCAATCTATTTTAAAATTATAACGGAGAGTGTATAAGAGTAGAAACAATAAAACCCTCTCAAAATAAAACGATAACAGCTCAAAAACTCACAAGGGTAGTCTCCACTATTAATCATGGTCATCCAAATATGTTGTTTCTCCATTATAATATTAAAAACATGGCTAATTAAATACCAATCGATATAAAATTCACTAAGACCTTACTTTCATAAAAGATTATTGACACTGCCTGCAGAATGGTCTTACAATCCTATGTCACATCCCTAGTCGGACCCTTAGGCCGACGACCATAAGTTTGGAGCCGTACTACTTGGTCAACTTCCTTCAATTTACCTTCAACGTGATGTAATCGTCCGTCAATCTGATCTAGACGCCTTCCAATCCTACTAAACTGATCATTCATCTGGATTGTATAATCATCGAATCGGACTCCGAGGCCCTAAACAGCCTCCATGATGTCTGCCAATCCAACCTGCGCGAGGCTGCCCTTTTGGATCTCGAGGTCTACAGCAGGTGCTTCATCTTCCTCAATGGGTCTACCATGGGTACGACGACGAGCGGATGGAATACGAGGTATGCCGCGAATAGATGCTTGGTCATTATATGTTCGGATCCCAATATTCCCTATGGGACTCTGGTGTTCACCATAGGCTTAACCCCTGCTTTCTCACACATTGCAGTAATTAAACATGGAAAAGTGAGAACTCCGATTCTACTACTCCCTGCACGAAGAATCTCCAAATGAATAATTTGCCCAATGTCTAAAGGGAGAACATGCTGCAGGCTGTAGAGTATTTCAGCGGCCTCAGAAGGGATAGTGTTGCGGTGTCGCGTGGGCAAAATGGAGTGGTTGTAAAAGATAAACCATAAGGCAAAGTCAAGATGGATCTCTGAGCACTTCAGGTCTGTCCGATGGTAGTCCCAAGTGGAATCGCCATTCATCCTAAGACTAGCTGCCATATTGGTGTAAAACTAGTGAAGTACTCATGTTCGGATAGCCCTTTTTGTAGTTCTGGCCGATCAACTAAGCCAAAATACTCATTTATATCGGATGGCTGAATAGACACCTCAACTCCCCCTACCATCACTATGCCCCTTTCCTCATATATATCCGGTATCATGGAAGCGTAAAATTCTCATACAAGACCCTCACTGACGTCATTTGGACGCTGCACATATTGCTCCCATCCTCTTTCTCATATGGTATGTGGGAGCGAAGTATGCTCAAGTTCGGCCACATTAATTCCCCTTTCCAACCAAAGTGGCCGTCGTTCAATGGAGGCCATTCTTTTCGAAAATTCTAGGTTGGGTTGGACTACTCTCTGCTTCTTCCCTTTTTTTCCTCCTCGAATTGGTATCTTTGAGGTAGAAGCCATGGAAGAAAAATTTGCATTTTTTAGTCTTGACCATTTTTACGAACACTTGGTGTGCACCCGTTTAAATTTGCCCAAACAAATGCAATCCTTGTAAAATCAACTCTGAATACACAACTTTACTACACCCACTAGCACAAACACTTCAATATAGCCAATCAAGTTCACCACATTCTCACATTACTTGCCTTTAAGCACAAAATCACACTCCAAAATTCACAAACTCTTACATATAAAATAGGAAGATTGGAAATTACCTTGTTGGAGTTTCCATTAGCATGATCATGAGTAAAATTTGATGAGAAATGGTGCGAGAGGGGAGCTCGCGTGTGAAGGTCGCGGTTGGTGTTGGTGTGGGTGTGACCGAGTGTGTGCGGTTGGTGTTGGTGTGGTGAGTTCGCACTGTCTCTTTTTTTTTTCTGTTGTTTTAACACACCAGAAGTAGGCGCGAGCAAGACACGGGACCTGGGGTCGCGCTTTTCTGCTCGCGTTACCTGCTGGGAGTGTAAAATTTTTTTTTTTCGGGTGTGAGCAAGGGGCGCGACCTGGGGTCGTACTTTTTGGCTCGCGCTACCTGCTGGTTTACTTCTCGGTTGGGAGTGTTTTTTCGTCGGTTGGGCGCGAGCAAGGAGTGCGACCTGGGGTCGCGCGAGCCTGCTCGTGCCACCTGATGCTCCTGCTTGCTCTCGTGGGCGTGTTTTTTTGTCTGTTGGGTGAGAGCAAGGAGCGCGACCTAGGGTCGTGTGGTCCTGCTCGTGCTACCTGCTGGTCCTTTTTCACGCACTTACGTCGAACTACATGCTAGCTCAAGCGCGATCTGAGGTCGCACATCCTCTGCTCACGCCACCTGATGCATAAAATAGAAACAACAATAAATCAAAAACCACTATCACATTCTAAGTTAAGTAAAAATTAATCACAAATTAAATAAAATCATAACAACAAATAAAACTAAAACTAAAACATTAATGAATTAGAACATGGGTTGCCTCCCAACAAGCGCTTTAGTTATAGTTGTGGCTCGACTATGCCCGGTTTTTAAGTCGTGTTACTCATATCACTGGATGGTTTGGATTGAATTGGTTTCTCCTTCCAAATATGCTTTGAGCTGGTGACCATTAACTTTGAATGGTTCACTATTATTATTCTTGATCACCACGGTCCCATATGGTAAAGCTTCGACCACTGTGAATGGCCCTGACCAGCGACTTTTGAGCTTTCCAGGAAATAATCGGAGCCTTGAATTGTATAACAAAACTTTCTCCCCTTTTCGAAACTCTCGGTTCCTGATATTCTTGTGATGCCATTTTTTCGTTCTTTCTTTGTAAATCTTTGCATTCTCGTAAGCTTGATGTCGGAATTCCTCAAGTTCGTTAAGTTGTAGAAGCCGTTTCTCCCCCGCAGCCTCCATGTCAAGGTTAAGACTTTTTATAGCCCAATATGCTTTATGCTTCAATTCCACCGGCAGGTGACAGGCCTTTCTATAGAGAAGCCGGTACGGAGACATTCCTATCGGAGTTTTGAATGCTGTTCGATAAGCCCACAGTGCATTGTCAAGTTTCCTTGACCAGTCTTTCCTTGAACTCCCCACAGTCCGCTCGAGAATATGCTTGATTTCTCAATTAGAAACCTCCACTTGACCGCTGGTTTCAGGATGATATGGTGTCGTCACCCTATGCGATACTCCATATTTCTTTAGTAAGGTCTCAAATTGCCGGTTACAAAAATGCGACCCTCCATCACTGATAATAGCTCTTGGTGTACCAAAACGTGTGAAAATCTATTTTTGCAAGAATTTGACCACTACCTTTGCGTCATTAGTAGATGTTGCAGTGGCTTCCACCCATTTGGACACGTAATCCACTGCTACGAGAATGTATTGATGGTTATCGGAAACATGAAATGGTCCCATAAAGTCAATACCCCATGAAATGGTCCGCTGACATCTGTCACACGTAAATATAAAATTTCGGGCATCACGGAACAAAGTTGGCCAATAAAATCCTGATTGTAACACCTTTGCCGTCGTTCGAGAGGCACTAAAATGACCTCCACATTCTAATGCATGACAGTGATAGAGAATATCACGCATCTCCTTTTCCGGAACACATCGCCTAATCATTCCATCTGAACAATATTTGAAGATCAGGGGCTCGTCCCAAAAATAATGCTTAACAACCGCGAAAAATTTCTTCTTTTGGTGGAATGAAAAATCTGGTGGAAGAATAATACTCGCTAAAAAATTAACAAAGTCAGCAAACTGGGGGGGTGTGATCTCACTGATTAAAAATAGTTGTTCATCTGGGAAGTAGTCGTTAATGAGAGTGCCCACTTTGCTTTCTTGATCTTCTTGCTCAAGGAGGGACAAATGATCTACCACTAAGTTCTCCGACCCTTTTTTATCCCGGATTTCTAAATCAAATTCTTGCAAGAGGAGTATCCATCTAATCAGCCTCGGCTTAGCATCCTTCTTAGACATCAGATATTTGATTGCTGCATGGTCTGTGTGAACTATAACCTTTGCTCCCACAAGATATGATCGAAATTTATCAAAAGCAAACACAATAGCAAGGAGCTCCTTCTCTGTGGTAGCATAATTCATTTGGGTGTCATTTAAGGTCCGACTGGCATAGTAAATCACATGCAGCCTCTTGTCTATTCGCTGCCCAAGAACTGCTCCTACTACAAAATCACTTGCATCACACGTGATCTCGAATGGGAGTCCCCAATCCGATGCGGTCATAATTGGAGCAGATATGAGTTCTTTCTTCAGCTTGTTGAAAGCAAACATGCACTTATCAGTAAATTTAAAAGGCTGGTCCTTTGCTAGGAGAGCACATAGAGGGATAGTGATTTTGGAGAAATCTTTGATGAATCGGCGATAGAAACCGGCATGTCCTAAAAAACTTCTGATTCGTCTCACGGATATTGGTGGCAGTAATTTCTCAATAACCTCAATTTTAGCCCTATCCACCTCAATTCCTTGAGCGGATATTTTATGTCCCAAAACAATTCACTCTTTCAAAACCAAATTAGTGTCTTCACATCGTTTGAGAACCAGAGCTAAATTGGAAAGACAAGCATCGAAAGAGGACCCGAATACTGAAAAATCATCCGTAAAGACTTCTATGAATTGCTCTACCATGTCGAAAAATATGGCCATCATACACTGTTGAAAAGTAGTTGGTGCGTTACATAAACCAAAAGGCATTCTTCGATAAGCGAACGTACCATAAGGGTATGTAAAAGTCGTCTTTTCTTGATCTTCGGGTGCTATTGCTATTTGATTATACCCAGAATACCCGTCAAGGAATCAATAATATGCATGTCCGGCAAGCTTTTCCAACATTTGATCTATGAAGGGTAATGGAAAGTGATCTTTTCGAGTAGCATTGTTGAGCTTTCGGTAGTCAATACATACTCTCCAACCGGTAACCGTCCTCGTAGGTATGAGTTCATTGTTTTCATTCTTGATGACAGTCATCTCTCATTTTTGCGGCACCACATGTACTGGACTAATCCAAGGACTATCGGATATGGGATAAATAATTCCAGAATCAAGTAACTTCATCACTTCTTTTCTAACAACCTCCTTCTTGTTCGGGTTTAGCCTCCTTTGATGTTCAACCGAAGGTTTGAAATCGTATTCCATCAAAATCTTGTGCATACAAATTGAAGGGTTGATTCCTTGAATATCAGATATAGACCACCCTAATGCAGTCTTATATTGCCTTAAAACCCGGAGTAATTTTTCTTCTTCGATTTTGCTCAAAGATGCAGATATAATTACCGGAAGAGTAGCTGAGTCCCCTAAGTAAGCATATCTCAAATGACACGGCAACTGCTTCAATTCCAGTATTGGTGGCTGCTCTATGGAAGGACGAGGTTTAGGCTTACCTTCCCCAAGTTGTTCTAACTTTCTTCTATAATTGTGAAATAAAGCTGCGTCCAACCTAAGAGCATAATCGGCAATCTCACGACTAGAATCCTCTGTGGTAGATCCATTTACTAAACAAGCTTCTAATGGTTCACCTGGATACTTGCTTCGGAAAATTTCAGTCACCATTGAATCAATATTATCTACCCGAAAGCAAGTGTCAGAAGAAGAAGGAAACTTGGTGGCCTTAAAAACATTAAAAACTGCTTCTTCCCCTCCTACTCTCAATGTAAGCTTTCCTTGTTGTACATCAATTAAAGTACCTCCGGTAGCCAAGAAGGGTCGACCTAGAATGAGAGGAGCTTCTTCATCTTCTTCCATCTCAAGAATGATGAAATCAACCAGAAAATAAAATTTATCCACCTTGACCAATACATCTTCAATAATTCCATGTGGATACTTCACCGACCGGTCGGCCAATTGAAGAGTAACATTAGTCGCTTTTACCTCCCCCAAACCTAATTTTCGAAACACAGAATGCGGCATCAAATTTATACTTGCTCCCAGATCACATAATGCCTTCCCAAAGTCAGATTTTCCAATGGTACATAAAATAGTAAAGCTGCCCGAATCTTTCAATTTAGGAGGAAGTTTGTTTTGAATAATGGTGCTACATTCTTCAGTAAGAGCAATTGTCTCGAAATCTGCCAACCTACGTTTATTTGAAATAATTTCCTTAAGAAATTTTACGTAAGTTGGCATTTGTGCTAAGGCTTCTGCGAAAGGAATGTTCATATGTAGTTTTTTTTACTACTTCAAGAAACTTTGTAAAACTCTTCTCATCCTTATGCTTCTTGAGACGCTGAGGGTATGGTATGGGAGGAATATAAGCTTTCACTTCTGGTGGAAGAGGTAAGTCAAAAGAGGTCTCGGGGAGATCATCCTTTTCTTTCTCCTATTCTTCATCTTTAGTTGAAAAAGACTCATCTCCATGTGACTGGATATTACTAGCTACTTTCTGTTTTTCTTGTACTCCCACAGGTTGATCTACTTGCTTGACACTTCTCAGCGTTATCGCCTTACAATGCTCCTTTGAATTTGTTTCAGTGTTGCTCGGAAGAGCTCCTTGTGCCCTTAAATGGCTGCCCCTTGCTAATTGGCCAACCTGAACCTCCAGGTTCTGGATTGCAACTTGAGATTATTGTATTGCTTGGCTAATTTGCGTTATAGAACTTTCTTGCACATCTATCCGCGTATCCATCTTCGTTATTATGGGATCTTGCTTCGACATGAATGCAGAGATCAAGTCTTCGACTGAAGACTTCTTTTTTTGTTGGCCTGAGAATGGAGTTCCTGTGGCACCTTGATAGCTTGGCTGCCTATTCTGAAATCCTGGTGGTGATGGTCGCACATTACCTTGCTGCTGATTGCTCCATGAAAAATTTGGATGATTTTTCCACCCTAAATTATAAGTGGCGGAATATGGGTTGTTCTGTTGCTTATTGAAGTTCTGTACATAATTTACTTGATCGGAAGGTCCCGAGGCAAAAGGATTCCCCACTTGGCAGTCCGTGCTAGCATGTGGTCCCAGACATAAATCGCAGCTTATTACTGGTTGCACAGAATTTACAGTCAATTTATTAATTTGACTCGCCATGGCTGCCACTTGAGCTTTCAGTGAAGCGACTTCATCAATTTCATAGACTCCAGCCACTCTTTGGTTTGTAGCCCACTCATTTGACCATTGATAATTGTTGGATGCCATAGATTCAATGAGATCATACGCGGCATCGATATCCTTGCCCATTAACGCTCCTCCTGCGGCAGCATCAATAGTACTACGGATTGAGGGACCCAACCCGTTGTAGAAAGTTTGCACTATTAACCACTTTGGCAATCCGCTATGTGGACACTTCCTTTGTAACTGCTTAAACCTCTCCTAGGCTTCACAGAGTGACTCACCATCGAACTGCGCGAATTGGGTTATTTCGTTCCTTAACTTAGCAGTTCTGCTTGGTGGAAAATATTTGGCAAGAAAAGCTTGAACCATCTCATCCCATGTATTTATCGATCCAGGTTGTAAAGATGTTAACCAGCTTCTCGCTTTATCCCGTAAAGAGAATGGAAATAAACGCAATCTAACAGCATTGTCTGATACCCCATTATGTTTAAAGGTGTCGCAAATTTGGAGGAAAATTTCAAGATGGGTATTAGGATCATCATGTGGCATACCTCCAAATTGGACTGTTGTTGTGATCATCTGGATTATGGCAGGCTTAATCTCGAAATTATTTGCTGCCACTGCTGGTTTCCTTATACTAGAAAGAGTTCCATCAACCGTAGGGACAGCATAGTCCCTGAGAAGACGCGGAATATTAGGTGCTCCAAGATTAGCTTCAGGATTTTCCGGGTTGTCCATTGCAGCTGGTGCTTTGACTTCCCTTAAATGTCGATGGAGAGTTCTTTCGATTTCAGGATCAAAAGGTTCGAGCTCAGAAGGTCTTACGCTTCTCGTACGTCTCATGCAACGCGAAACTTACCTGAAAAAGTCAAAAGAAAAGCAATCAAATAAAAATAAAATAACATAAAATAAATTTTCCAAAGTAGTAAAAGGCTAAATCGGTATTGATATTGACACTCAATTGTCCCCGGCAACGGCACCAAAAACTTGATGCGTGATTTGATGCAACTCGCAAGTGTACGAGATCAACACAAGTAATAAAGAGTGAGTAGAGTATCGTTCCCACGAGGACAATGAATATCAATTACCAAAATTAGCTCAACCTAATTCTATTTGGAATAACAATGTTTTAGAAATTGCAAATTAATTAAAAACAATGATTCGAATTCAAGGGAACTGAGACGTTAGGATATCCGATTTCACTTGGTTATTATTATCAAACACTTATGAGTTACTATCTAGATTTTATTACTGATGGTTGAATGCGTGCATAAACTAGATTAACCAATAATCTCTCTCGAGTATTACTAGAATTATTCCATCGCACACCAATACCCTATCTCTCGATGACTACTGAGTGCGCGAGAACACATTAAGAATAAATAAACACAAAACAAGCAACACAAACCAATTACTATATTTCTATATAATTTAGTATGTGATAGACATTAATACGAGCACGTGGTGGGCGTCTACTCTCGGTTCATAACCCAACCACCTATGATGATTCTAAGTGATGATCCAGACACAATAGAAAGCAATTAACACAATAATATCTATTCAACACATCAATAACAAATCTAAATAGAAAAACTCAATTGTATTTAATAATTAATAAACCCAGATCCATCATCAATCCTAACTATAGAAAATTAGTTCATGCTTGAGCAATAGAACAAAGCAATAATATTCTTAAATTCTAGCATGACTAATTACAATGGAAAAGTAAAGGAGAAGAAATCTTAGAAAACTTCATTGATTCCCAATCGATTGCCTCCCGAGGTGATGCGAAATTGATGACGAATGCGATACGGAACGAGGATGTTGCTTTCAAACCCTAGAATTTTCGACCTCCTTTTCTTATTGATTGAGTCTCTATTTATAGCTTTCTCAATGAAGAATTTGAGAAGGATATAGCTTTCCCTATAAGAGTTTGAGAAGGAAAAGATGTCCTGAATTCGTGCATCAAAAAGTGCTACCTTGAGGTAACGCTTCTTGGTAGCGCTTTTTGATGGAAAAAGCTACGTAGAAAAGTGCTAGCTGAGGGCACTACCTCAGGTAGCACCTCTTGGTAGCGCCACCTGATGGGCTAATTTTCCACCAAAAGGTGCTACCTAAGAGCGCTACCTCACTTAGACTTGCTCTTCAACTTGATTTTATGGTCTATTGATCCGAACTCATCCAAAACATCATCGATCGTCGAATATCTCCTGTACACTAAATAAACACATCAAAACATCCAATTTTCCTTAAGAATTGAGCAAAAACGATAAATAATGGGGTCACAAAATCATGCAAAATATGACATTATCATAGAGCTCCAAGAGTAATCATTATAAACCTAGGAACACAGTTTGACAATAAGAAGTTCAGGAAGTTTTGTAACACCTACAAAATTGAATATCGCTTTGCCTCAACAGCACACCCTCAGTCCAACGGTTTAATAGAATCTACCAACAAGACTGTAAACAAGCTGATTAAGAAGAAATTGGAGGATGCTAAAAGGAATTGGGCAGATGAGCTCCCACATATCCTATAGGCTTAAATAAGGACAACAGAGAGAACAGCTACAGCTTTCCCATATTTCAGAGTGAGCCATTTTTCTCATAAAAATAATGATGACCTGCTAAGGAACACTCTGGACCTCCTTGAAGAAAGGCAAAGCAAAGCAACAGGAAGGGTAGTTGCGTATCAACAGTGCATAGCTCGATATTACAACAAAAATGTGAAAATGCAAACATTTAAAGAAAGTGATTTAGTGCTAAGGAGACTGACTCGGAACATGAGGCGACCAGGAGAATGAGCACTAGAAGCAAACTGGGAAGGACCTTATCTAATTAAAGGAGTTGTCAGACTCGGAGTATACAAGCTGGAAGACATGAAAGGACAGCCCAGTCAAGCACACTTGGAATGCTAACCACTTGAAGAAATTCTACCCATAAATCATTTAGAGCACCATGTTCAGAATTTGACAAAATACATATACGCCTATGTTATTTTCCTTTTCCAAGAAGTCTGTACTGACAAGCAACATTTTTCCTTTTGTACATACGTTTGAAATGCAATGAAAACATAAGTTCAGCTGCCAAATTTTATCTCCAAGTTGAACGATGTCTTATGATTCATCCATAATGCCATCGTGTTAAATTTTTTTAATTTCCCTGAAATACTTGTTCAGGAAGAGTCTTTTTAAAGGTTAAGCCTTCTAATTCCTTCGGAGATGAAATTTCATAGAGATGAGCTTACATGCTGACGAGCATCCTAAGTAGGAAAATTAATTCCTGTATGCCCAGGACAGTCCTATATGCCTAGGGCTAAACTTAATTCCTGTATGTCCAGGAAAGTCCAGTATGTCCAGGATAGTCCTATATGTCTAGGACTAAAACCAGTTCCTGTATGTATAGGATAAAGGTTCAACCGCAGGCCATCAACTTGACGAGCTTGTCTACGATCTACATAAAGACACTCCAGCAATCCTGTGTGTCCAGGATGAAGATTTACTCCAGCAAAGAGTGTGACATACTTATCCAGATAAATGAAGAATTTTCAACTAAATCCTATATATGGTTACGACGAAAATCATGAGACCAAATTTTCTATCAGACCCTAAAGAAGCAGCTGAAGGAAATTTTAGAAAAGATTTTGATTATCGTATAACATGCATAATTGAGTTTCAAAACTTTTTCTTATATTGAAAACCTTTTTCAATCAGGAACGAGTTCCTGTATATACGCAGAAAAAGACTTTAGAAACTACATACCTTTTTCTTGATATACGCAACAGTAGATCAATTACAAACAAAGTACCCACCTTTGTTCGCTCTCTACGGACTCTTTATATTGCACGTCTCAAAATGAATCCTCTCTGTATATGACCATCATATACTCATTATGAGATTACATCTTGCAATCTAGGATGTTCTTGCACAATACGAATGTATTACTTAACATAAAACATTTTATGAACTTGAATGATAATCTGAATAATTCTTATTATTGTCTTTAACCATTACAATTACAAGCTTTAGGGCATAAATCCCAACATATATAACACTTATATAGTAGTCTGTTAGGGTTTTAGTTTGACCAAGGCAAAATAGGATTCTAAATCCTATTTATTTTTAGTCTCCCTAAAGACTTGAACCTGTGACGTTTTGGATTATTAAAATAATCTAATTATTTTAATTCTTTTGTCCTAGTCATTATTTAATCACATGACCTCATATTTAATAAATCGAATTAGTAATTCATAATTATTAATTTCTATTATTTTATTAAATATTTAATTAATTAAATAATCACATTATTTAATTATTCTCTTTTATTTAAATCGCATTAATTTCATAACACTATTAATTGGACAATCCAAATAATCTACTGTGACCCTCGTTACCAACAACCATAAGGGCTAGCAAGGGGACCTAATGGACCCACAGTTTTGAGCTCCAATAATACTTAGTAATATTAATTAAAACTCTTTAATTAATATTTCAGGATTATTAACCTCGGAGTTATTCCACTAAAAACCCGAGGCTGCACTCTCAGAACTGTAGACGTGTTTATACAATCTGAAGTCTCAGCATTCATTGATATGGCTAATTACATATAGTGTGATCCTCCACAAATAGTTCATACCTAGAGCTGGGTCATAAAGTCCGTTATACATCTCTAGAAATATTTTTTCCTTTAAGTACCATTGATTCTCCAATGAACAATTAAATCCTGTCTTCCTCATGGAAGAAGGAGAGCGCTCATAATCGTTCAAGCCCCGAATCAACTCTTAAGGGAACTACTTATCTACTTCAATCAAGAAGGAGTGGATTCCACTATTATGTTCAAACCTTCCTAGCCACAAGCCAAACCGCAACTTCAGGATACAGAGGTATTGGTCGAGATTTACATCAACCTTACTCATGGTAAATCAAAAGCCATGATCCAACTTGAAGGAGTCGATAAGACACTCAGGATTAAGATCACCTATAAATAGCCATCGTTTATCGATTATATATGAATTTCATGTACTAACGGATCTTGGTGTGAGATTCATATAAATCGTGACCCAGTCCTATATGATCTCATCATATAAGGTGCCTCCATTCTCATGTCAACTACATGAGCGGTCTAGGATAAGACCACCGTACTTTACAGAATGGACCGCAGCAGTAGATCAATCACAAACATAGTACCCTGCTTTGTTCGCTCTCTACGGACGCTTTAGATTGCACGTCTCAAAATGAATCCTCTTTGTTTATGACCATCATATACTCATTATGAGATTACATCTTACAATCTAGGATGTTCTTGCACAATACGAATGTATTACTGGATATAAAACATTTATAAACTTGAATGATAATCTGAATAATTCTTATTATTGTCTTTAACTATTTAAAATTACAAGCTTTAGGGCATAAATCCCAACAATCTCCCACTTGTACTAAAGCAGTTGGGACATGTCTCGTAATCCTAGACCCTCTAGGTGACCTTCAAACACTTTAGCCGTCAAGGTCTTTGTAAATGGATCAGCCAGGTTATCTTGCGACGCAATCTTCGTCATGACCACGTCTCCTCGCTGTACTATCTTTCTGATGAGATGATATTTCCTCTCTATATGCTTCCCTCTTTTATGGCTTCTTGGTTCTTTGGAATTGGCCACAGCTTCACTATTATCACACTAAAGTGTCATGGGCCTATCCATATCTGGAACAACTTCCAAATCACTCAAGAACTTTCGGAGCCAAACAGCCTCCTTAGTTGCTTCACTAGCTGCTACATACTCGGCTTCCATGGTGGAATCAGCAATGCAAGATTGCTTGATACTCCTCCAAATTATGGCTCCACCACCAAGGGTGAATACTGACCCAGACATGGATTTTCTTAAATCCTTATTTGACTGAAAGTCAGAATCTGTACATCCCAATGGAATCAAATTCGAATGGGAATATACAAGCATATAGTTTCTCGTTCTCTGAAGATACTTAACAGCAACCCAATGATCAAATCATGGGTTGGACTGATATCTTCTGGCTACTCCCACTGCGAAGCAGATGTCGGGTCTTGTGCATAGCATAGCATACATAAGACTGCCTACTGCAGACGCGTAGGGAATTCGTCTCATATCCTCAATTTCTTGAGGTGTCTTAGGACATTGTTCCTTAGACAAGTGAACTCCATGTCTTGAAGGTAAACTACCTTTCTTGGAGTTTTGCATGGAGAATCGCACAAGTATCTTGTTGATATACGATGCTTGAGACAACGCTAACAGTTTGTTCTTACGATCCCTTATCAATTGGATCCCAAGAACATAACTTGCCTCTCCTAAATCTTTCATTTGGAATTGGTTAGCAAGCCAACCCTTTACCTCTGACAATGTTCCTACGTCATTCCCAATGAGTAAGATGTCATCTACGTAAATGACTAGGAAAACTACTTTTTTGTCAATGATGCACTTGTATACACAAGGCTCATCAATGTTCTGCTAAAAAACATAGGTCTTGATCGCAGTATCAATCCTAATGTTACAAGATCTAGACGCCTGATTAAGTCCATAAATAGACCTTTGCAGTTTGTAAACCTTTTGCTCTTGATCTTGGAATACGAATCCCTCTGGTTGCATCATATAGATGCTCTCATCTAGATTGCCATTCAAGAATATAGTCTTGACGTCCATTTGCCAGATTTCGTAATCGAAATAAGCAGCTATGGATAAGAGTATCCTAATAGACTTAAACATAGCTACTGGCGAGAAGGTTTCATCATAATCAATGCCTTCCTTCTGGATGTAACCCTTAGCCACTAGCCTTGTCTTGAAGGTCTCTACCTTCCCGTCTACTCATCTCTTACGCTTGTAGATCCACTTGCATTCTATAGGTTTTATCTAATCTGGTAAGTCTACAAGTTCCCAGACTAAGTTGGAGTACGTGGACTCCATTTCGAGATTCATGGCTTTAAGCCATTCCTCTTTGTCAGAATCTTCCATTGCATGTCTAAATGTCAATAGATCATCCACACTATCATTAGAAACGACACCATGTGCCTCTCCAATGCCTAAGTAGCGATCAGGTTGTCGAACAACCCTTCCACTACACCTCGGCGGTAGTGTATCCTGACTAGGAATTATCTGACTATCAGATGTTTGTGGAATTATAACATCGTCTACAACTCTTATTGACTGAGCACTGGTCGTACCAAGTTCTAGCTCTTTTAACACAATCTTATTACGAGGTTTATGATTACTCATATAATCCTCCTCAAGAAACGTTGCATTTGTCGATACAAACACTTTGTTTTCTTGTGGATTATAAAAGAATCCACCTCGTGTTTCCTTTGGGTACCCTACAAATAAACATACTTGTGAATGAGGTTCCAGCTTTCCAGGCCTATTCTTCAGTACATGTACTGAACATCCCCATATGCGAAAATGTCGTAAACTAGCTTTACGACCATTCTACAACTCTATGAGAGTTTTAGGAATAGATTTGGATGGAACTACATTCAGTATGTAAGTCGTTGTTTATAGTGCATATCCCCAAAAAAATATAGTAATGATGAGAAACTAATCATAGATCTTACCATTTCCATCAAGGTCCTATTTCTCCTCTCTGCAACACCATTCTATTGTGGTATACCTGAAGCTGTGAGTTGGGATACTATCCCATGCTCAACCATGTAGTCTTCAAACTCTCGGTCGAGATACTCACCCTCACAATTCGATCGTAGTGATTTGATTGTTTTGCCTAATTGGTTTTCAACTTCAGTTCGAAATTCTTTGAACCTTTCAAAAGTTTCCAACTTACATTGCATTATGTAAATATACACGTATCTAGAGTAGTCGTCAATAAATGTGACATAATACTCATAACCACCTCTAGCTATAACATTCATTCGTCCGCAGACGTCTGAATGTATAAGCTCAAGTGGTTGTGTGGCTCTAATCCCTTTTCTTATAAAAGGTCTCTTAGTCATCTTACCCTCCAAACAAGATTTACACACAGGTAAGGAACCGATCTCTAACTGACTTAAAGATCCATTTTTTTACTAGTCTGTTTATCCTATCAAGGTTTATATATCCAAGTCTTAGATGCCACAGATACATGTCATCAACTGGAGAAATCTTTTGTAGCTTTGTTTTAGGTTTTTCAACTTTAAACAATTCAATATTAAGCAGTGTTGTATGCATTAACGGTCTTAAAACATACAAGTCATTTTCATTTATTTCAGAACATTCATTCATTCCATTTCTTAAAATGATAACTGATTTATCATTTAAAAAACTTTATAAAACCTTTTCATGTAATTTGGATACAGAAATCAAATTCCATGTAAATCCAGGAATGAAATATACATTGTTCAATAAAAGAAAATGCATAATTATTTGTAGTCTAACTACTTCCACTGCTCGTGCTGGAATGACATCCCCTGTTCCAACGTGCATAGTGAAGGACCCCTCCTCCAGCTTTTGCTAATAATCATTCCAATGTAAAGAAGAACAAAATTAGTTAGTGCCCCTGAATCTACTATTCAAGGTAAAGAATCATCTTCCACTAAATAAAATTTAATTATAAGTAAATCTGATTTACTTTTCACTTTCTTCTTATTGAATAGCTGCTCGAGGTACTATAGACAGTTCCTCTTCCAATGACTAACCTCTTTGCAATGGAAACATTTTTCCTTTTGCTTAGTCAGTTGTGGTACTCTTTATTTTTGGCTTAGCCTTTACTTTACTAGTAGACCTCTTCGTCTTCTTGAAACCAGAAGAAGATGGCTTCGAAACATTTGCTTTGCCGATCTTACCCTTGGTAACTCGTCATGCGTTGGTTACAGGCTCTGGAGAACATTCCTCCATAAGCACATATTTAAAGTCTTTACAGATCATGATTGCGTTTATGTTGGTTCCACTTAATAAAGTTATCCCGGTTAATGTTTCGTTTGCGAGGAAATAATAATGCAGAAGATAACGCTGATATTTAAAGACATAAATCTAAATTAATATCATTCATTTCATACATTCATATCAAATGCTATAGTTCGACATAAAATTAAACATGATGCATGAGCATATTTTAATTAACTAAAAAATCTATAAAATTAGTTTCTATGCCACGATAATCCAACATCCCAGAAGTAAGTACCTAGGTAGGCTAGGTCAAATCCCTGCATGTTAGATCAAGACATTCTCAATCGGATAATACACCAGAATAACTATTTATTCTTATATTATCCAACCATCGCTTTGATTTAGTCAAGACAATAAATTAACAACTTAATTAAGTCCCTTATGAGTGTGACCTATCGTTTCAGATTCATGAACTTAACTTGAGAGTGCCTAGGTAGGCTAGGTCAGTCCCAAAATATATTCCGAAAACCTATCCGTTAGGAAGTCAACCTTGGTATTGACTCTTGTGGACACCCTCCGTAGGGAGGACGAAAGTAAAGCCATCACGAGGCGCCACTCAAGCCTCACGGTGTTAAACTAACAATGAAGACTACGGGATATAATGTCATATATCCCTCTCCCACTCACTATTTATAATTTAGGATTTTCTTTAAACTAAAAGTTTCTAAAACTCTATGTTTCTAGTCTTTACTTAGATTCTACGGCTAATATAAAATATAAGTTTACTAGTTATAATAAATTATTCAATTTTAACTCTTAAAATATAATTTATTATTTCAATTTCTAATTTACATAAACTATTTAAATAAACTAGAAATTAAATGTGAAATTACCAAGTTTTAACTATTAAAACTAAATCACATTATTTGGTACAATTATGTTATTAATGTTTAATCAAATTAAATATAACATTAAATGGACATAACTAATCTAATTAAACACTTTAATATATAGATTAGTTATTAATGAGACTTACCAAGTTTTTACTCCTAAAAACTAATCTCATTATTTGATTCTTTTTAATCAAGTAATTAATCTAATTAATCTTAATTAATACAAATAATCTAACTAATCACTTTAATTAAACACTTTAATATAGATTAGTTATTAATGAGATTTACTAAGTTTTTACTCCTAAAAACTAATCTCATTATTTGGTTCTTTTTAATTAAGTAATTAGTCTTATTAATCTTAATTAATGTAAGAACCAAACTAATCAATTTAATTAAACTCTTTAATTGGTTGATTAGTCATTAATGAGATTTACCAAGTTTTTACTCCTAAAAACTAATCTCATTATTTGGTTCTTTTTAATTAACTAATTAATCCAATTAATCTTAATTAATGATAAGAACCAAACTAATCTTTTTAATTAAACTCTTTAATTTGTTAAATAGTTAATTAATGGATATTACCAAGTTTTTACTACTAAAAACTAAATCCATTATTTAATTGCCATTTATGAAATTGTTTCCTATTTTAATCACATTAAAATAAAAACAATATAATATAACAATTATGCATGACATATTATTATGCATGTGTAGGCACACCTAATCTAGATGACATTCATATGTATGACAATACTTTAATATCTATATAATCATCACATGAAAATAAATAAAGCATACGTAATTGACCAAGTGACAGGGGTTATCTAACTTAAACAACTCTAATTACAATTGTATTCCCAAGGCATTCCTTGGTCTTCAAGAGTTCTGCTTCGAGTTGAATTCTTCTTGTCTTCATTTTCCTAATCAAGACAAACTTGATTTTTGTCAAAAGTCAACATCTTTTCCACGTGTTACCTTAACATGCACCCTAGGTCAAGACGAAACCCTAAACAACCCTAACGCATGTGAAAGTGCGGCTACAAGGTGGGCGCGGCCTTCGCGCAAGCCGCGCTTTCGCACGCGTTCTTGAGTCGTTTCGCCCACGATTTTCCGCTCCAATTTTCTGCACTTTTTTCAGAAAATATTCAACAATATTTTTCCAGAAAAATCAGCAAAAAATCGTTCGCAAAAAACACGAAAAAAACGGCCTCAGCGCAAACGTGACAGTAGCCGCCCGCGCTGGGCTGCTCGCGGCCGCTGGGGCTCGCGGGGACTCTAGTGCTCGAGCGCGAGCGCGCGCGGCCGCTGCCCTTGGGGCTGTGCAATCGTTTTTTTCTTTTTTCGTTTCTTCTTCGCATCATCCACTTCTTCGATTCTTCGTAGGGCAGATCGTTTACAAGAATAACAATAAAAAAAATATACAAAAAAAAATTTTGCCATAAAAAATTGGCCAAAAAATAAAAATTCATCCTATAATCCATTCACCATATAATTAATGACCAATTACGCTTTTAAAATTATACAATCAAATTATATAACAATAAAAACAAATCATACATTCTAGATTTGTGCCTATACAATAATATATTACAGATCAAGAATCAAAAAGAAAAATAAAAAAAACAAGAAAGATGTAGTTTTTTTCTTTTTCTTTTGCGTATATACATGAATTTAGAACTAAAGTCTCTGATACCACTTGAAGGAAGTTTTAGAAAAGATTTTGATTATCGTATAACATGCAAAATTGGGTTTCAAAATTTTTTCTTATATTGAAAACCTTTTTCAATCAGGAATGAGTTCCTGTATATACGCAGAAAAAAACTTTAGAAACTACATATCTTTTTCTTGATTTTCTTTTTCTAATTTTTTGATCTACCACCAGATCTTCCGAGCTATGACCCGCGGTCTGACAACGTGTGTGTGGGCACGTCACAGCAAGAGATGGAGGTCACGTGAAAAGAACGCTGGCCGAATCCTGCAAAAGAGGGGAGAGTCAGAAAAAACTTTTTTTTCTTTTCTTTCTTTGGTGGCCGAACTCTCTTTCTTTTTCACTTGTGTGCTAGGTTAGGTTTTTTCCTAGCTATATAACACTTATATAGTAATTCTTTAGGGTTTTAGTTTGACCAAGTCAAAATAGGATTCTAAATCCTATTTATTTTTAGTCTCCCTAAAGACTTGAACCTGTGACCTTTTGGACTATTAAAATAATCTAATTATTTTAATTCTTTTGTCCTAGTCATTATTTAATCACATGACCTCATATTTAATAAATAGAATTAATAATTCATAATTATCAATTTCTATTATTATATTAAATATTTAATTAATTAAATAATCACAGTATTTAATTATTCTCTTTTATTTAAATCGCATTACTTTCGTAACACTATTAATTGGACTATCCAATTAATCTACCGTGACCCTCGTTACTAACAACCATAAGGGCTAGCAACGGGACCTAATGGACCCACAGTTTTGAGCTCCAATAATACTTAGTAATATTAATTAAAACTCTTTAATTAATATTTCAGGATTATTAACCTCGGAGTTATTTCACTAAAAACCCGAGGCTGCACTCTCAGAACTGTAGACGTGTTTATACAATCTGAAGTCTCAGGATCCATTGATATGGCTAATTACATATAGTGTGATCCTCCACAAATAGTTCATACCTAGAGCTGGGTCATAAAGTCCGTTATACATCTCTAGAAATATCTTTTCCTTTAAGTACCATTGATTCTCCAATGAACAATTAAATCCTGTCTTCCTCATGGAAGAAGGAGAGCGCTCATAATCGTTCAAGCCCCGAATCAACCCTTAAGGGAACTACTCATCTACTTCAATCAAGAAGCAGTGGATTCCACTATGGTGTTCAAACTTTCCCAGCCACAAACCAAACCGTAGCTCCAAGATACGGAGGTATTGGTCGAGATTCTCATCAACCTCACTCATGGTAAATCAAAAGCCACGATCTAACTTGAAGGAGTTGATAAGACACTCAGGATTAAGATCACCTATAAATAGCCATCGTTTATCGATTATATTTGAATCTCATCTACTAACGGATCTTGGTGAGAGATTCATATAAATCGTGGCTCAGTCCTATATGATCTCATCATATAAGGTGCCTTCATTCTCATGTCAACTACATGAGCGGTCTAGGATAAGACCACTGTACTTTACAGAATGGACCGCAGCAGTAGATCAATCACAAACAAAGTACCCAGCTTTGTTCGCTCTCTACGAACTCTTTAGATTGCACGTCTCAAAATGAATCATCTCTATATATGACCACCATATACTCATTATGAGATTACATCTTACAATCTAGGATGTTCTTGCACAATACGAATGTATTACTGAATATAAAACATTTATAAACTTGAATGATAATCCGAATAATTCTTATTATTGTCTATTAACTATTTACAATTACAAACTTTAAGGTATAAATCCCAACAGCAGCAAGGGAAAATTCCTGCTTGCAAGGTGCAGGAAAATTCTTCCAGAAGAATTAAGTAGACTATGAGCAAAAGGGAAAGTAGCAATATATATATATATATATATATATATATATATATATATATCAAGCAGGGTTTAAAGCAAGCAACAACATCCACAGTCCATAAAGTTAAATGAAAGTAAAAGCCAAGCTCCATGTTCAGCAATAGAAAAAGTAATTGAACAATCATCCACCAAAGAAAAAGCAAAAAGTTCAGAATGATAAAACAACAACTTTAAATAGGAGCCAAGCTCTATGTTTTTACTTTTATCATCTAGGACTGCGTCCTCAACAGCTTCAGCAACAATCTCTTTATCCTTTCCAAGAGCCACGTCAACCTCATCAACACCTCCAGCACCACTTGGACCCGCAACTTCAATAGGAGTGTCACTTTTCGCATTTCCCAACATAACATCACGGTCCCAATCATTAATCAAACACAAATCTCACTCTGTAGGAGCCTGTTCAACCACATGACCTTATGCTAAGAGATACCCGGTTTGAATAGCAGCATCATAATTCCTATCCAGGTCTTCACTGGTAGTAGTAAACTCATCAACAGACTTCTTGAGGTCTTTTATTACTTTTTCCATCTCTGCATGTGTCTTCTTCAAAGACTTCACAAGGGCGGTCTTCTCTTTGTTCTCTTGAGCAACTTTCTTTAGTTCATTTTCCAAAGAAAGAGCTTTTTGACGTTCCTCTTCCCATGAGTTCAATGAAGAACAAAGAGATTCGCCCATCAAATGAGAGTACATAAATGCCTATAATATATATACAACCTATATAAGTAAAAAAGAGAGAGAAAGACAAATGGAAAATTCCAAGCAGTATTATCAACAAAGTTACCAAGGCATTAGAAATCAAAAGTTTGTTTGACAAGCTCTTGGGGTCTAAGGTCAGAGCATTCTCAAAGCGATCAACATGAAAAATCTCATCTAAAATCTCGCTCAAAGGAGAAGCTCGATTACATTTTCCCCCCTGTTTCCTCAATTTCTTCATTCAAACTTCTTGGAGAAAGTTTTCTCTTTTTTTCCAGCAGCTTTGGTCTGGGCTTCAGGAGTTTCTTCTCCATGATTCTTAACACCAGGAGAACTCACGAGCAACAACACTTTTCCAGAAGTCGCCTTGGAACTTGACCCCCTAGATATTTTCATCCACCTCCTCTGGGTATCTTCAAGAATGGCTGCTGGACTATCCCCATCCACCTCATCCACTAGGACATCCTATCCCCATTCGCCCTCTACTATAATCCACTTACATCTCCAATCAACATCCTTTTTCAAGGGAGTTGGAATAGGGTTCCCTACCTCATTAGTGGATTTCAAGTATAACTGACCCTCATAGTTGGTTAATTTATTGCCCTGGAAAGTATATTTAAACTCCTCTATAGTGGGAATGGGTCCCCCATCTTCCACCCACATCACGTAACAACCAACAAGGGATCTCCAAAAGCCTGGAGAGAGTTGGAAGGGGGCCAAGTTTAAAAGCACAAGCATTTCCCAGAAAAAAGGTTGGAAGGGGAGACGAAGACCCGTCTGGAAAGCGTAAAAAGGAATTGGAACTTCACCTTCAGGAGGAGTGTACACAGGGTACCCTTTTGGAGGTATCCAAATGTCCATATCAGCAAGAATTTTAAACTCATTCCTCAAATCCTGAATAACCTCAGGGGAGCAACTGGAATGGGGAATGGGAAAGAACATTTGTGAAGGTTTTACATCTAAAGGCATTTTCTGTCGAGCACTCCTAGTTCTAGAACCGACTGGTTCGAACTTTCCATTGGAATTTAATAAAAGTCAACATGTGACCTAAACCCATTCTTACTAAAAAAGAAATAAGTCCACATGTCTTAATTAATGCATTAATATAATTATGTATCCCATTTAATTAAAATGTGCAATTATATTCTTAATGTATTAATAGAATGCTAATTACACCCTGATGGCTTCATTTCTTGACGAAAAATGGGCCTCCATTTATATCTATCTTTACCTACTTTTGTTCCGTCCCGAGTAATTATCGGTTATTTTTAATGTTTTTATCTAGTGTACAGGTAATAAGGTTTTGTGTGTAATTGAAGAGCCTTGGTGGATTAAATTGAAGATTTGGGAGTGCACAATTGTCATCTTTTGGAGGCTTCCATAAATTCTACAACATGAACTGGGTTGAGAGCCTTATATTTTTGGAAAGATCACGATGTCTACTTTCCGAAAAATTTTACGGTTTGTGATTCCGAGTTTTCTGCAGGAAGTTATGCTCATTTTCACAACAGTTCGCAGACTCACGACTTTCATGTCGAGAGTTAAGTCACGAGTCATGTTTTGGAGGCCGTCATAAATTCTAGAGGATAAACTGGGTTTCTAGCTTTATATGTATGGAAATATATAGATGTCTACTTTCCAATGTATTTTATGGTTTGTGATTTGGAGTTTTCTAGAAGACGTTATGGTCATTTTCGTAACAGTGCGTAATCTTGAAATTTGGACCAGTGAGCACCGCGACCGAGTACCGCGACCGCAGGTCGCGACATGCCAATCGTGATGAAACTTCAATTTTTTGGCAGTGAGCACAGCGTCGCGACTAGCGGTAGCGACCCACGGTCGCGATGGCGACGCGAGAAACCTTATTTCCAATGCCTATAAGTAGAAAAGGGGCTCTAAAGAGAAGGGATTCGGCTAGGGTGATCGGTCATTTATTTTCATATATTTATGACCCTTAAACCGTATCTTTTAATTGTATTCTTGAGTATTTTTGGTGTTTTGACGTGTTTTCCTCTAGTGTACAGGTAATAAGGTTTTGTGCGTAATTGAAGAGTTTTGGTGGATTAAATTGAAGATTTGGGAGTGCACAGCTGTCATCGTTTGGAGGCTTCCATAAATTCTACAAGATGAACTGGGTTGAGTTCCTTCTATTTCTGGAAAGGTCACGATGTCTTCTTTTCGGCAAATTTTACGGTTCATGATTTCGAGTTGTCTAGAGAAAGTTATGCTCATTTTCACAACAGTGCGCAGACTCACGACTTTCATGTCGAGAGTTAAGTCACGAGTCATGTTTCAGAGGCTGTCATAAATTCTAGAGGATGAACTGGGTTTCTAGCTTTATATGTATGGAAAGATATAGATGTCTACTTTCCAATACATTTTACGGTTTGCGATTTGAAGTTTTCTAGAGGAAGTTATGGTCATTTTCGTAACAGTGCGCAATCCTGAAATTTGGACCAGTGAGCACCGCGACCATAGGTACCGCGATACGCATAGGTCGCGATGAAACATCAATTTTTTAGCAGTGAGCACTGCAAGCACAGTGCTGCGACCAGCAGTAGCAACCCACAGTCGCGATGGCGACGCGAGAAACCTTATTTCCAATGTCTATAAGTAGAAAAAGGGCTCTAAAGAGAGGGGATTCAGCTAGGGCTCTAAGGAGAGGACCAAGAGGAGACCAAGAGAGAAGAGAAGAGGCAAAGAGGGGAGAAGAAGATCACCTTGAAACCAAGAGGGATTGGATTCAATCCTTGAGCCAATATCTCACCATCAAGCTTGGATTTGGAGAAAGTGGAAGCTAGACAAATTCCCAATGAGGAGGAGGACGAAAGTTCATCACACCTAGAGTTTTTCTATCCCTTTCCTTCTTTATTTTCATGCTTGTAACTCTCTTTATTAATTGGAAAACATGTTTAGTTGTAAATCTTTCATTATGAACTAAATTTGTAAGTTAGGGTTTTGATGGATCTTATTCTATGATGATTGAATGAATTGATTGTTTAATTTGTTGTGGTTGATTATTATGTTGTTGAGTGGTATTATTGTGCTTAATGCTTTTGAATGTAAAGGCCTACATTTAGATGATAAATTGGTTGTGTGTTATGTACCGTGAGGAGACGCCCACCACGTGCTCGATATAATGTCCACCACAAGTAGAATTAGATAGAGATATACTAATTTGCTTGTGTGATCACATAGGGTGTTTATTGTGACTAATGCATTCTCATGCACTTGGATATACCATCGAGAGATAGGATATTAGTGTGTGTGGAATAGGTCCGATTTATTTCGAGAGGGGACTTTGGATAATTTAGATAAACACGGTCATCAACATGAATAATTAAACTACAACAATGTGCTCTCATGAAATTCAATTGGATGGAATATGTGAATTCAAATACCCTAACTAATCTCTCATATTGGTTGTTTGCTTTACTTTTATGTTTTTATATTGTTATCTTTTAATTCATTCTTTTAAACCTTTCGATTATCCAAATAGAAATAGGCTTGGTTAATTTTAGTACTCAACGCCTAAATATCCCTGTGGAGACGATAATTTACTCATCATTTTATTACTTGTGCCGACCCCGTATACTTGCGGGTAACAAAAAGGCGTGTCATAGGGCTCTAAGGAGAGGACCAAGAGGAGACCATGAGAGAAGAGAAAAGGTAAAGAGGGGAGAAGAAGATCATCTTGAAACCAAGAGGGATTGGATTCAATCCTTGAGCCAAAATCTCACCATCAAGCTTGGATTTGGAGAAAGTAGAAGCTAGACAAATTCACAATGAGGAGGAGGATGAAAGTTCATCACACCTAGAGTTTTTCTATCCCTTTCCTTCTTTATTTTCATGCTTGTAACTCTCTTTATTAATTGGAAAACATGTTTAGTTGTAAATCTTTGATTATGAACTAAATTTGTAAGCTAGGGTTTTGATGGATCTTATTCTATGATGATTGAATGAATTGATTGTTTAATTTGTTGTGGTTGATTATTATGTTGTTGAGTGGTATTATTGTGCTTAATACTTTTGAATGTAAAAGCCTACATTTAGATGATAAATTGGTTGTGTGTTATGTACCGAGAGGAGATGCCCACAACGTGCTTGATGTAATATCCACAACAAGTAGAATTAGATAGAGATATACTAATTTGCTTGTGTGATCACATAGGGTGTTTATTGTGACTAATGTATTTACATGCACTTGGATATACCATCGAGAGATAGGATATTAGTGTGTGTGAAATAGGTCCAATTTACCTCGAGAGGGGACTTTGGATAATTTAGATAAACACGATCATCAACATGAATAATTAAACTACAACAATTTGCTTTCATGAAATTCAATTGGATGGATTAGGTGAATTCAAATACCCTAGCTCATCTCTCAATTTAGTTGTTACTTTTACATTTTATGTTTGTTAGTTTTATCTTTCGTTTTCTCATTTTAAACCTTTCGATTATCCAAATAGAAGTAGACTTAGTTATTTTTAGTACTCAATGCCTAAATATCCCTGTGGAGACGATAATATACTCATCATTTGATTACTTGTGTCGATCCCGTATACTTGCAGGTACAAAAAGGCGTATCAAGTTTTTGGCGCTGTTGCCGGGGATATTTTCGTTGTGTTGATATTAATACCGATTAGGTCTATAGCTGCTTTGGATTTGTATATATTTTATTTTTATTAATTTTGTTTTTCTTTTTCTGTACATGACATGTATTCTTGGTATAAGGCGCAGGAGCTTACCGAGGAAGTGGTGACTAGAGACTATGAAGCACCTTTAGGCTGTTTCTTGTGTGGGGGCCACATGTAAGTACTAATTGTCAGGTAGGCAATCCGTTTGCTGAGAACCGTTCTGATCAAATGCAGTACGAGGGCTATGTACATTATCAACAGAACAACCCCTACCTGAGTTCGTACAATCCTAGGTGGAGCACTCATGCTGACTATTCATGGAGCAACCAGCAAGAAAATGGGTCAAGACTGGAAGACATGCTTGTCGACTACGTGACAAAGATGGAAATCTGGGAACAGCAGGAAAAAGATGCAGCTTTGGAAGACATGATTATTAAATTCATGACAAAGCTGGATGAAAAAATGGATTCCCAAGATGAGGCCCTGAAGAAGCTGGAAGCTAAACTTGATCAAGTTGCTCAATATACTCAAGTTGCTACCCAAAGCTTGGAGATTCAAATCAGCCAATTAGCTACAGAGATCCAATGGCAAGAGCACGAACCATATCCTATGGTGCAATGCAATGAAACGGCCGTGGAAATCGAAGAGCAAAGTGAGCATCAGATTTGGGTTGATCAAATAGAAATGGAAGGGAGTAAGAGTTTGTTGCATGAAGATGATACATCTACCCTTCCAGAGCCGCTTGAGATTTGTCTAGTCCAGAGTACCACTACAAAAGAAGAAAGCCACCAAGATACATATGTTTCTGCAGACCTCGGAGAAGGGAAGCCCAAACCGCCTCCGCCTTTTGAGCAGAACCCGCACTTGGGCCGTAACAAGATACCTTCGCATTCGGGGTATGCAAGGCTGGGAGAGTTTCATTCTCTTCCAGTCATTTAGTTAGGATGGTGCGTGATCGATCAATATTTGTTACATATTTACGACCCTTAGACCATATCTTTTGATTGTATTTTGAGTGAATTGGGCGCTTTTGATGTGTTTGTTGAGCATGTGCAGGCCATTGGGAAATATTAGAGAAGACATAACAAAGTTGGAAGAATTGAAGAATTCTCACTGCAAACTGATCATGTTTCGGAGGTTGGCATATATTCTATAGGATGAACTGGGTTTCAAAATTTATATGTATGGAAATATATAGGTGTATACTTTCCCATGCATTTTACGGTTCGTGATTTGGAGTTTTCTAGAAGAAGTTATGCTCGTTTTCGTAACAGTGCGTAATGCTGAAATTTGGAGCAGGGAGTATCGCGACCAAACGTCGCGACCGTTGGTCGCGATACGCTGGTCGCGACGATACATCAATTTTCTGGCAGTGTGTACCGCGACCAAAGTGTCGCGACCGTTGGTCGCGACACACGGTCGCGATGGCAGCGCGAAATCCCTAATTTCCAGCGCCTATAAGAAGAAAAATGCAAAAGAAAAGAGAGAGCTCGCCTATGACAGAAAGGAGCAGCTCTTGGCTGCCTCCAATGGTGGATTTCCACCATTCTTTCACCTCCTCATCACCACACATCATCTCCAAACATCATTCAGAGGCTAAATACTCAGATTTGATCGATTGTTCATCGAAGAAGATGAAGATCGAAAGCGGAGAAGTTCCAGCCGGACCAAAGCGGGATTTCGACTCTTGAGAGCTTCGATGGGTTGTATTTCATATCATTATTCTTCCTTTGATTGTTCATTGATGATTATGAGTAGTTAGAACTCTTGTTAGGTAGTTTTCGGAACTATGAACGGATTCGGATTTATTGACTATGAATATATTTTGTATATTATTTCATGATATTGTTTTTGAGATTATTTGAACATTATCTTATTGCGTTTGATTTATGGTGTTTTGCGATTGCGAAAGTAGATTGCATGCCCCGTGATGAGAACCGATTTGATATTTACTGTAAGAGATTATATTGATTTTGAGCATATTTTATATTATTACTTTGTGTTCGATTATGGTGTTTTGCGATTGCGCAAGTATATTGCATGCCCTGTGATTAGAACCGATTTAATATTTATTGTAATATTATATGAGAAATCATTGAAATTACAATCGAGCTTAATTGACTCTAAAATCAATACTAGGTTAGTTTCGATAAGAAATTACTTAATTAACCTAGGCATTAGATTAACTATGGTTTTCGATTAATTGCACTCTACGACCAATAGGTGTGGTTGACCGAATTCACATACCATACCATTGCGGGAGCAATACAATGTGGTGTGACCTTAGTTAAATTATTCTTATCATGTTAATAACGTGCTTCATAATAGTCAATATATTTCCTTATTCGGAATTGGAACCGTGAGACCGCCTAGCATTATCTTCCATTTAATCCGTCTCGCTTTATTTATCGTTTTAGTTAGTTTAATTTAGTTTATAAAACAAAAACCCAAAACAACTTGATTTATTTTACCGCACTAGTATAATCTCCAGTTTTAGAATTAGCATCATCACTTCCTTGTGGATTCGACTCCGTACTCACGGAAATATTATTACTTCGACACATCCTGCACTTGGGATTTATTCCCACGCGTTTGAGCGTGTCAAGTTTTTGGCGCCGTTGCCGGGGAAGTGGTTTCGGTTGCTAGTTCTAAAATTAGAGATTTCTGTTTCTTAGATTTTTATGTTATTTTTATTTTTGGTTTTTGTTTAGTTCTTTGTTATTTTAAATTTTTCTTTGTTGTTATTTATCTTTCTAGGTACTTGAGAGTTGAGCATGCATGAGCGGATTGCAGACCATGCTGCAGATGATGTCTGGGATGTGTTCTGATACTTAGCTCGAGTACGACGTCTTGCCTAGACGTTAAATAAAGCACTAGGAGGGAGGTAACCCTTTATTTTTGTTTCTTTTTGTTTTTGTTTTTATTGTGTTTTTATCATTTCCATTCAATTTCGCTTTGCCAATAGAAGTGCTATGCCTTGTGTTGAGAAAACGAAGTACGGGGGAGTGAGGTTGGATGAAATGATAATTGTGGATATTTAGGATTGTTAGTTGTGGATACTAGGACTGTTGTTCTGTGTTCATGTTTTATGCGTTTTTATTGTTTCCTTTGAATCCAGGATTTTAAACATTGAGGACAATGTTTATCTTAGGTTTGGGGGTATTTTCTATTTTTGTCTTTTGTGTGTTTTTATGTATTGTTGGTGTATATAGGCTGGAAACCTAGACTTTCCTCATATGCACTGTGTTTGGAAGACTTAGGCATAACAATGCCACGTACACCAGTTTTGAGTCTTTTATTGTATCTTTCGTGTTTTGTTTTATTTGTTTTAGGATCGCAAATCATATGCATGCTTTACAGATAATTGGGTAATAATATGTAAATGCTTAGGTCATTTGAGTGTACAAAGTTGTTAACTAGAATAATGTCGGTAGTGTCTTTGCATCTAAACATATAAGTCTGACATCTTGGCATTGTAGTATGTGAAAACTTCCAATTAGTAGTCCTGATTAATAGTGGAGACTACCCTTTGTGAGATTTTGAGCTTATCGCGTATTCATTCTGAGGGAATTTTTGTTTCTACTCTTAAACACTTTCTTGAGCTTTATTGTCAGTAGATTGATCTCTATAGGTTTGCATTGGATGTTAATGAACTACATTATAAAAATCTTGTATGTATGTTTTGAATGTTCAGTTTAGTAGATTTTGGAGATATGATCCAGGCATTGTGTGTGAACTCCTAAATAGCTTGATTTTCTGTCCTTAAATTGTATGCTCCCTATCCCATTCGCGGCCAAACACTCGCATATTAGCCTTTTATTGTATGAACTACATATCCAAAAATCCTAGCCGAAATTGTAAGACGTTACCTTTGACGCTTGGAAACTAGAGACAATTAAAGAGGGAATGTATAAGTGTTGAGTGAGAAAAAGGAGTGGAGTAGAAAAAATGAAATGGATGTGGAAATGTGCAGAAAAATAAAATAGCCAACAGAAAATAAAAAATACATATATGAAAAGAGTTAGCTAAATGAGAAAAGAAGTATGATGCACAAAGTAAAAATTGAAAAAGAGTTTGAAAAGAGGTTGAAGGAGAAAGACGAGAAAAAGATTTGGAAGAAAAGTTGAATGAATTTGGTAGTCGTGAGAGAAATTGCACGAATTGAAAATCTTATGAAGTCTCTCAATAGGTTTCCAAGTGAGTTGAACCCGATTTCCGTTCTTTTTGAGCCAATCAACCCAAAGCCTCATTACAACCTGAAAAACGTTCTGTTGATCTCCTTAGGAAACTTAATTGTAATATTTGACATGTATATATATTGATTTTTCTGTTCTTAGCATTTGATATCTTTCATGAGGTCCTTTGCTTAATATGTGCGTTCTTTCTAATTATTGATGCATACGACACACTTTGAAATTCTTTGTTCATAAATTCCAGTCGCATGCAGTTGAAAGTGTGATTGCCTAGGTTCTGAGTGTCATTGAGTGAAAACTGGTGAGACTAGAGTCGAGGCGAATTACATCAGTGGTTTATTGGTATGGAAGGATTCACTATTATAAATGCGTTGCATGTCAGTGTCCTATATGATATATGGTGTATTAAACTTATTGACAGCATTTTGGATTTCTGATTTTGCGCTATTCTTATACATTTGCATTTGTGTATATACTTAATTTGATGTTTAGCTTTGTATGTGGTTAGCTTAGGACGTTTATGGGTATCGTAGCTGGTAAACCCTCACGAGACTATAACTCGTCCACTAGGGCCACCTAGGAGTTTAAAGGCTTGTGGCACATGCTAAGTGCCATCGTTTCATCCTACGAAAATGGATATATCTTAGTTTGCTTTTGTTTGTTAAGTTTTAGTTTTGTTTTTGTTTTTGCTTTTTGTTGTGGTGTGTGCCAATTTGCTTGAGGACAAGCAAAAGATAGGTTTGGGGGTATTTGATCGATCAATATTTGTTACATATTTACGACCCTTAGACCTTATCTTTTGATTGTATTTTGAGTGAATTGGGCGCTTTTGATGTGTTTGTTGAGCATGTGTAGGCCATTGGGAAATATTAGGGAAGACATAACAAAGTTGGAAGAATTGAAGAATTCTCACTGCAAACTGATCATGTTTCGGAGGTTGGCATATATTCTATAGGATGAATTGGGTTTCGAACTTTATATGTATGGAAAGATATAGGTGTATACTTTCCCATGCATTTTACGGTTCGTAACAGTGCGCAATGCTGAAATTTGGAGCAGGGAGTATCGCGACCAAACGTCGCGACAGTTGGTCGCGATACGCCGGTCGCGACGATACATCAATTTTCTGGCAGTGTGTACCGCGACCAAAGTGTCGCGACCGTTGGTCACGACCCACTGGTCGCGATGGCAGCGCGAAATCCCTAATTTCCAGCGCCTATAAGAAGAAAAATGCAAAAGAAAAGAGAGAGCTCGCCTAGGACAGAAAGGAGCAGCTCTTGGCTGCCTCCAATGGTGGATTTCCACCATTCTTTCACCTCCTCATCACCACACATCATCTCCAAACATCATTCAGAGGCTAAATACTCGGATTTGATCGATTGTTCATCGAAGAAGACGAAGATCGAAAGCGGAGAAGTTCCAGCCGGACCAAAGCGGGATTTCGACTCTTGAGAGCTTCGATGAGTTGTATTTCATATCATTATTCTTCCTTTCATTGTTCATTGATGATTATGAGTAGTTAGAACTCTTGTTAGGTAGTTTTCGGAACTATGAACTGGATTCGGATTTATTGACTATGAATATATTTTGTATATTATTTCATGATATTGTTTTTGAGATTATTTGAACATTATCTTATTGCGTTTGATTTATGGTGTTTTGCGATTGCGAAAGTAGATTGCATGCCCCGTGATGAGAACCGATTTGATATTTACTGTAAGAGATTATATTGATTTTGAGCATATTTTATATTATTACTTTGTGTTCGATTATGGTGTTTTGCGATTGCGCAAGTATATTGCATGCCCTGTCATTAGAACCGATTTAATATTTATTGTAATATTATATGAGAAATCATTGAAATTACAATCGAGCTTAATTGACTCTAAAATCAATACTAGGTTAGTTTCGATAAGAAATTACTTAATTAACCTAGGCATTAGATTAACTATGGTTTTCGATTAATTGCACTCTACGACCAATAGGTGTGGTTGACCGAATTCACATACCATACCATTGCGGGAGCAATACAATGTGGTGTGGCCTTAGTTAAATTATTCTTATCATGTTAATAACGTGCTTCATAATAGTCAATATATTTCCTTATTCGGAATTGGAACCGTGAGACCGCCTAGCATTATCTTCCATTTAATCCGTCTCGCTTTATTTATCGTTTTAGTTAGTTTAATTTAGTTTATAAAACAAAAACCCAAAACAACTTGATTTATTTTACCGCACTAGTATAATCTCCAGTTTTAGAATTAGCACCATCACTTCCTTGTGGATTCGACTTCGTACTCACGGAAATATTATTACTTCGACACATCCTGCACTTGGGATTTATTCCCACGCGATTTCGCACGGTTCTTTGGTTTCAACTGACTAGACTACGCACTCGTATGGAAACGGGCATAACATTCTCTAGAAAACTCCAAATCCCGAACCGTAGAATTTTTTGAAAAGAAGACTTCTAGATCTTTTTATAAACATAAGGCTCCCCATCTAATTCATTCTGTGAAATTTATAGCGACTTCAGCAACATGACAGGTCTGCACTAGAAATCTTAAGAACCACCATTTTGAACTTGATTTCTTATTAAGCACTAATCTCTGCAAGAACTCAACAAACACATTAAAAAGACAATTTTTTACAAGAAAACGTAGTAATAAATATTGGAATTAAGGGTCTCAAATATGTATATCTATCGACCTAACAGTCATACCCGCGTACGACAATGCAAAGCTATCATGTCGATTTGAGAGGAACTCTATGAATGTCGCTCGGATATCTGGAATCAATCTTGACCCTCTGTTGACCTTGCGAACTTGGTAGTCTGGTTGTATGGACACCTCGTCGAGCTATTTCATCTTGGGCTTTTCCTTGTCAACCGTTGTGGTTGTACCCTGTAGTTGCTACAAATCAGCTAGTTAGCCTTCAAGATGTTTCAGTAGCAGTCGTGTGATGCTTTATGTTGCCCTCGGATCTCGCGGACCCCTCAATTAGTTGGAAAATGGATCACTTGATGTAGGTCGAGAGGACTGCCCTCATTTCGTGCATCCATGGTCGACCCATGATGATGTTGTAGGATGAAAAGCAGTCAAGTACCATGAACCGGGTGTTTAGGTTGACTCCCTCTATAAATACTAGTAGGACGATCTCTCCTATGGTATTCTTATGTTCGCCACTGAATCCTACCAGGACGGTAAATCGCCAAGTTATATTGGATTCAGTCAACCTACATCTCTCTCAAAGCATCTAGAAATAGCACGTTAATTGAGCTACCATTATCTATTAATATTCTTTTTATCAAACAGTTTGCAATTAATAAAGAATAACTAAGGAGTCACGGTGCGGGTTGACTAGATCTGTGTATTCGTCATTGCTGAAGCTGATAGCTTAGTTGAATGAGGAATCGGACGATCGACAAATGCGAATCTCTGGATTTCCTGCTTGTCGAGCACATCACTTGGCTTCTGAAAATGCGACTCTGCTAACCTTAGACCCATCGGGAGATCACATTGACCGTTCTCTCGTGTCGAAGGGGCTCTAATGGAGGTGTAGTTTGGCTATCTCATTGCCCATCGTCGTGTAGTGCTAGAGTGGTTTTACCCTTGTCTGTCAAGAAATCTTTGAGGTGCTACCTCTTTAAGAGTTCGGCCACTTCGAGTCGAAGAGTGATACAGTCTTCGTTTCTATGGCCATGGTCGCCATGGAACTCGTACTACTTCGAGCTGTCTCTCTAATCAGAAGGGCTTTTGATTTTTGTGGGCCATCTTACTAAACCTCCCATTCTCTTGACCACAGTGATAACTTCTTTTGGTTTAATCGTCAGGTTGTATTCTGACAGCCTACTTCTGGGTTGGTCGACTAGTCGAGGTAGTAGGTCAGCAGGTCTTTGACTATCTCTATTTCTACTATCCCTATGATTCATGTTAGGGTAAGGCTTGGCCTTCGTTCACCAGATTGTCGCTCGACCCTATTGTTAGATTTGTTTTCACTTCAACTTGGCCTTGAGGGTTGGTAGTTTACTTCATCCTCTTTCCACTTGATCTGGGCCGACGCCTTCGCATAACGTCTTCCATGGTTTTACATAGGTACTTGGACAACTCCTTGTACAGTTTGAAGTCGTGAAGTAAGCCTTTCCTGAAGGCAAATATTGTTGTTGCTAGGTTGCAGTGAGAAATGGACAGATTCTCTTTGTTAAAGCGTCTGATGCGGTCTCGTAGGCGCTCACCTCGCCTCTAGCTAATAATGTAAGGGTAGTCCGACCTCTTCTCTAGTTTTTTCCTGCTGGTGAACTACTCTACAAAGGTGTCCGTTAGTTAAGCAATGGAGCTGATGGAGTTGTTGGGTTTTATGCCCTAAAGCTTGTATTTATGAACGGTTTTAGACATAATTTAGAATTAAGAGTTTTATCATGCAAGTTAAAAGTGTTTTAAATTTATTCATACATTTATGTTGTGCAATAACATTTGAGATTGCAATATGTAATTTCAAAAAGAGTACATGAAAGTCATATATAGTAGGATTCATTTTAAGACATGCAATCTAAAGAGTCCGTAGATAGCAAACAAAGCTGGGTACTTTGTTTGTGGTTTATCTACTGCTGCGGTCCATTTTGTAATGTACAGTGGTCTTATCCTAGACTTCTCATGTAGTTGACATGAGAATAGAGGCACCTTATATGATGAGATCATATAGGACTGGGCCACCATTTATATGAATCTCTCACCAAGATCCGTTAGTAGATGAGATTCATATATATATCAATAAACAATGACTATTTATAGGTGATCTTAATCCTGAGTGTCTTATTGACTCTTTCAAGTTGGATCGTAGCTTTTGATTTACAATAAGTGAGGTCGATGTAGTATTCTCGACCAATACCTCTGTATCTTGAAGTTGCGGTTTGGCTTGTGGCTGGGAAGGATATGAACACGATAGTGGAATCCACTCCTTCTTGATTGAAGTAGATGAGTAGTTCCCTTAAGGGTTGATTTAAGGCTTGGATAATTATGATATCTCTCCTTCTTCTGTAAGGAAGACATGATTTAATTGTTCATTATAGAATCAACGGTGCTTAAAGAAAAAGATATAACTAGAGGGGTATAACGGACATTATGACCCAGCTCTAGTTATGAACTACTTGCGGAGGATCACACTATATGCAAATAGCTATATCAATGGACACTGAGACTTCAGATTATATAAACACGTCTACAGTTCTGAGAGTGCAGCCTCGGGTTTTTAGTGGAATAACTCCGAGGTTAATAATCATGAAATATTAATTAAAGAGTTTAATTAATATTACTAAGTATTATTGGAGCTCAAAACTGTGGGCTCATTAGATCCCCTTACTAGCCCTTATGGTTGTTGGTAATGAGGGTCACGGTAAATTAATTAGATTGTCCAATTAATATTGTTACGAAAGTAACACAATTTAATTAAAGAGAATAATTAAATAATATGATTATTTAATTAGCTATTTAATAAATTAAAAGAAAATTAATAATTGTGAGTTATTAATTATTCTATTTATTAAATAAGACGTTACAAAATCAAATCGTGACAGGGACAAAAGAATTAAAAAAAATTTGATTATTTTAATTGTCCCACAGGTCACAGGTTCAAATCTGTAAGGAGACCAAAATAAAAAAAAGATTTAAAATCCTATTTTGACTTGGTCAAACCAAAACCCTAGAGCCTAGTATATAAGTGTTACATAGCTAGAAAAAGTTTAACCGAACCTAAGAGAAATAAAATAGGCATTTTCGGCCAAGTCAGAGAGAAAAGAGAGCAAAAGAAAAAAAAGTTTTTCTGACTCTACCTTTTCTTGCAAAATGCGGTCGGCCAAGGAGAAGAAGTCTTCTCCGTTTTTTTTCTTTACCCTCCATCTCTATTCGTGACGTGCCCACACACGCGTTAGCAGACCGCGGGTTATAACTTGAAAAATCTGGTGGTGAATCAAGGAGTCAAAGAATCGAAAGCAACGGAAAAAGTATTGTAGTTAAACAAATTCTTTTTTGCATATATACAGAAACTCTTTCCTTATTGAAAACCGTTTTCAAATAATAAGAAAATTTTGAAACCTATTCCGCAACATTTATATGATAAATCAATTATTTTCTACCCATCAGTTGTTGGATAGATTCGTGTACCACTAGAGTGCTAGTCCTTACGAGGCTCGACCCAAAGCCTTTTTGCGCATGCATGTTTCCCTGAGGTCGCGTGGTATAGCTACCATGAGCATCCGTTGGCGATACTAGGCTATAGTCGTCTGAGTTAGTCCTTCCGTCATAATGTTTTATGTTAGGGAAGCTAAATTTTCTGGGCATCTCTACCAAAGCTGTCGCATCCACAAATGGCGAATCGACGAAGCTATTTGTCGCACTCTTTTTTATCGGGATCGGCATTCCAAGAATGCGTTGAATGAGGGCCTCTATTTCTAGGAACCTAAGAGCCAAGTTAGAGTTAGCAAAAATAAAATTGGAGCTTACCATCTCTTGGGCCGACGGGGTCAACATTGATAGGGCCGATGTTGTTCCTTGTTATAGAGTGGCCTGCTGGATCAGACCGGTATTGGTCGTTAGAGGAGTCGACACGGGTGGCAACTTTTGAGCAGCTTGTGGTAGATCGTTCCCTTGGCTCATCATTGCCACCATTCGAGGGTTCAACTGTGATGGTGTGGCCAGGTTGACTGCTCCTGTAACACCCCCTGACCCGAATCCGTTTGGACCAAATCGGGGAGCACTACCGGATATGGAAAACAAATTTCAGAACATAAATTTTAAGTAATGATCCAAATAAATATTTAAAATTATGGTCCCAAAAAGATTTTCTGAAAATTTTGCCAGAGTTTCCTCTGTTTTTCTGACTTTCCAAAACCTGTTTTCACAATTCATAAAATCCACACTTCTATAATCTCAAATCAAATTGCGCACCCTTCCATATCCGATGCGACTTACCAAAACAAATTATATCAAAATACTTATAAATATTCAACTTCAAAAGCATTAAATTCCATGGGCCCAAATATTACAAAACTTTACAAAACGTACATAAAAACTAAATACCGTTTTAAATATTTACAAAAACATTCTTGTCCATGCATGCCGATATAATACATATAAAACATCAAAATATAATGGGCTACCAAAAATGTAGGAGCGATGTGACTCAAGACTCGATCACTGCAGACTCAACTCTTTCCAGCCTTATCTTCTTCCTGAACTCTCTTACCTGCGTGTGAGAAACTCAACACGCTAAGCATAACGCTTAATGGGTGTACCCAAAATCCAATTGTATAAACATAATATAAGATCTCAATAACGCAAATAACATATAAAACCAACATATGGAGCACAATTAAATCAAATATTTCAAATATATATATATATATATATATATATATATTTATATATCCCTTGGAAAAACGATAACAAATATCATATCAAAGCAATTATCAACAACATCTTCCAAAATCGAATAAAATATCGTATCAAACTTATTAATACCAAATCAAATCATATAACAAATTATATTTTATTTATATTTCCATTTTAGGCTCCTGATATACTAAACATACTTTTTGGACTGGATTACGGGCTATACAGAATAGAGATGGATACCAACGGAGGACCCACTGCGTATCCCAGATATATCAGAACAGAGTTAGATACCAACGGAGGACCCGCTGCGTATCCCAGATCAGATTTTCCAACCCGTAAAAGGGTGGTACCTCAATCATAACATATAGGCGTAGTACTACTCAGAGAACCCAATTGACATGTCAATCTCCTATATCCATATATATAATTACATATATCAGAGCCAAATCACTTTTCGAAAACAATACAAATTATTCCGTTCAGAATTATCGAATTAAATCCAAATCATATCCATATCTATAAACATAATTCCATAATCCAAATCGCATCAATATACATATACAAGCAAATTACAAAATCGTTTCCGAAAATATTTCTGAATCCAGAAACCGCTTCAAATCACATTTAAAATCACATGCAATTATATATCATAAATTCATAGTAAATCCAATGCCCCGAATCACTTTTCAAAACAAATCGCAAAACAATATATACGAAATTGCTTTTAATAATATTCTCCGTAATATTACTATAATCAAAACATATCGGAAATCAATTCAGAATATTTTTCGTAAACAATATTACGGATCCAAATTATATTTCAAATAAACATAATCCAAATCCCTAACAATATATATATATATATATATATATATTCAAAATCAATTTATTGCAACACAATATATATATATATATATATATATCTATCTATTCAAAATCATCACAAACAATATATATTCAAAATCAATTTATTACAAACAATATATACTAAATCATCCCAAAATCAATTTCAAACAACATATCATAATCAATATAGTTCAAATAAACTAAAAACAATATAATATAACAATTCCGAAATATTCTGGAAAATCTAAAAAATACGAAAACGGTATCACCAAACCTGAAATGCTATTCTCCACCTAGACTTCTTCTTCTCCAACTTCTCTATCACTCTCCTTCTTCTTCTTCTATTACCTTCTCTCTCTAAACTCTCCCTCTTTCTCTCTCTATAACTCACTCTCTAACTCTCACGTCGACACACTCAAATTCACCTAGTCAACTAATTTGCATGTAATGTTTTGGTATCATGCTAGGTGTAATGCTTTGGTATCATGCTTTTTAGGTGTCAAATGCCCCTTTTCTTTTTTTTTCTAATTTTTGTGCTTCCAAGGTTTGTCATGCAATAATATTGTTCTCCACCACCATCCACTAACATTATATTATATATAAATATCTCACAATTACAATTTGCTCCCTTGACTTCCACAAATCACCAAATGGCAAGCAATTTACAATTAATCACATTCCATCTTGATAATTATTCCAAAAATATTCCACGCCTATCCAATTACCAAATTGACTTCACCAATATTCAATTGGACCTATTATTATCCAAATACACCATGAAAATAATATCTTTAATGGGATTTAATTCGGTTAAAATCACTATTCATTTTTCAACCATATACTGAATATATATACTTTCCACCAAGTTAAATCACATACTTGACTGTTGCATACTTAATAATAATTAATAATAATACTTTTCATACTTACGGAAAATTAGGGGCGTTACAATTCTTCCCCCCTTAAGAAATTTCGTCCACGAATTTATCTCATTCAAATAGTTGTGGATATTGCTGTCGCATCACTTCTTCGCTCTCCCATGTAGCTTATTCCACATTATGGTTCCTCCAGAGTATCTTCACTAGCGGTATTTTCTTATTCCGGATTTCTTTTATCTCTCTGTCCAGAATCTCCACTGGTTCTTCCTCATATGTCAGATCAGGTTGGATCTCAATGGCTTCAGTCTGAACTCTGTGCGACGGGTCAGATCTGTATCGTCTCAACATGGATACATGAAATACATCATGGATCTTTTCTAGTTCCAAAGGTAAAGCCCAGTCGATAAGCTACCGGTCCCACACGTTCAATGATCTCGTATGGACCAATAAACCTCGGACTCAACTTCCCTTTCTTTCCGAATCTCAATATCTTCTTCCATAGCGATACTTTCAAAAATACCCTGTCTCTGACTACATACTCAATGTCTCTTCGTTTCAGATCCGCATACGATTTCTGACGATCGGAAGCAGCTTTCAATCTATCTTTTATAATCTTAACTTTCTCTTCCGTCTGTCTAATCAAAGCAGGTCCAACCAACTTGTCTTCACCCAACTCTGTCCAGCATAAGGGTGTCCTACATTTCCTGCCATACAATGCCTCGTATGGTGCCATAGCTATACTCGTCTGAAAACTGTTGTTGTATGCAAATTCAATCAATGGAAGATGATCAACCCAACTCCCTTCAAAATCGATGATACAACTCTTGAGCATATCTTCTAGCACCTGAATGACTCTGTAACACCCCCCGACCTGACCCGGCTGGACCGACCCGGGGAGCGCTACCGGTTTTCAGAACTTTCAAAATCAATTTTATACGTTTCAAAAATCACTGTGAGCCCATCGAATAATTTTCAAACCATTGGAAAACCACATAATTCAAAGTTTTAAAACTATTTTCAAGTGAGCCCAATCAATAAACTTTTTACAAAAATTCGGCAGAGTACCATTTGTTTTTCGGACTTTCCAAAACCTGTTTTTACACAAATCAATTCAAATACAATTCTCAATAACACTTCTATAACATTTTCAAACAGTTGCGCACTCTGCCGTTTAGTGCGACTTACCATCACAATTTATAAAATATAACAAATCAAACTTTAATATTTACAAACATAATAACAATCTAAGACAGAAATCATAAATAATTGATTACAAAACATATTTACAGACTCACTGTATATGCATACTTACAAACTATATATATATAACAATAGAACTACCCAACTGTAGTAATTCTGTGACTCGGTCTGCAACTCTTTCTTCCTTCAGTCTTTAACTTCGTCCGGATCCCTGGTACCTACGCGTTAGAAATAAAACTAACGCGCTAAGCATATAGCTTAGTGGGTGTACAATAAACTCAAATATGAAAATCAATGATAACTTGTAATGAGAAACAAATCACAATATATATATATATTTTCAATTCGAATCAGTTACAAAATCAATTTAACTTCCAAATCAAACCATAAACAGTCTTAATCATTTTCATTTCAACAATAAGATCAATGTATAATATCAGTCGATAAAGCTATTCAATTCATTTCTCAATTCACTTCAAATCTGGCCCACTAGAATACTCAACATACTCGGACTGGAATATGGGTCAAACTCCCAACCCCCAGGACGAATCCTGAGGAGGTACGTGTCTCCCTACTCTAGAACCGTGGGTACGGAACCTAGAGAGGTACATAACTCCCTATCCCAGGAACGAATCCTTGGGAAGGTACATGGCTCCCAATCCCCAGGACGAATCCTGAAGAGGTACGTGTCTCCCAGCCTCTGGACGAATCCAAGAGGAGGTACATAATAATCATCAGTATCAATCAGTAGCGGCGCAGTACTGCTCAGTAAAACCCAGCTGGTATACCAACCTCCTATATCCATTTCTATGTCTAAGTATCCTAAGGCCGTTTCCGATAAACTAAATTCACAATCAATTTCATAATAGTTAATCAATAACCGATAATTACTCAATAAACATATAAGTCACGTAGTATTCTTCAAGAATCATACTCAATAATTTTATGAAAATCTAAATCAATTATTTTTAACGAAATCGAAATATTCGAAAACGAAATCGAAATACGATCTATCACAAAATCAGTCCAAAATCAACAATAAAGACATCAAACATCGATTTTTCATATACAATAAACAATTTTCATACTAATAATCGAAATCGAAATCTTCCAACGAAATCAAAAACAAAAACGGAAACGAAAACGAAAACGAAAACAAAACAATAACGAAAGACTTTTCGTAACGATTTCGAAAACAAACGTACACCAACCTGGGAACCGTTTTTTCGTTCGAGAAGTCGCGGTTCTACGATTTCGTTTTACTTCCCTTTCCCTTTTCTCTTTCACCCACACTTTCTTTCTCTCTCTTTCCTTCCTCTTCTTCTTCCTCTTCTTCTTTTTCTTTCTCTCTTCTTCTTTTTCTTCTTTTTCTTTTCTTTTCTCGGTCTCTTCTCTCTCTTCTTCTTGCTGTTCTGTTTTCTGGCTTCTGCGAGAAGCTTCTCTTTTTTTTTTATATTTTTTTTGCTACCGCGGCCGCCGTCGCGACCTGTGGTCGCGCCACCAGGTCGCGGTGCTCACTGGAGCATTCGCACCGCCTTCATCGCGAGCGCACCTTGGTCGCGCTGGAGATCGCGTTGCTCGCTGCCCGAATTCGACGTTTTCATCGCGAGCAGTTCATCGCGACCTGTGGTCGCGGTGACTGGTCGCGATGCTCACTGCCAGAAATCGCGTTTTCCACCGCGAGCGAGCCATCGCGACCTGTGGTCGCGGTGACCAGGTCGCGATGCTCTCTGGTTTAGTTTTCAATTTTTCATACATTAATTTTCAACCATTCAATCTGGTCCGCTGGAAATCATAAAAATAAACATACATTTAATTATATTTTCACCCCCTCAAATAGTAAAATTTATTTTCACATATATAACATTAATTACCCGAAATCCGGGATGTTACAGACTCATTCTGATTGCCCATCTGTCTGTGGATGGAAAGCTGTACTGAAGTTCAATCATGTACCCAAAGCTTCCTGAAATTTCTTCCAGAATCTGGATGTAAACCTCGGATCTCTGTTAGAAATTATCGAAGCTGGTACACCATGTAGTCGAACGATCTCTTTGATATACAGCTCTGCTAACCTGTCTAAAGAATAATCTGTCCTGACAGCTAAGAAGTGCGCTGATTTCGTTAGTCGATCCACGATTACCCAAATCGAATCCTGTTTGCTTCGCGTAAGGGGTAATCCGGTAACGAAATCCATGGTACTGCGGTCCCATTTCCATTCAGGTATGGATATTGGCTGTAGCAAACCTGATAGGAACCTGGTGTTCCACTTTTACCCTGCTGACATGTCATACATCTATTCACAAATTCAATCACATCTCTTTTCAAACCTGACCACCAATACTGAGTCCTCAGATCTCGATACATTTTTGTACTACCAGGGTGCATCGAATACGGACTACTGTGTGCCTCTGTCAGAATGGTCTTTCTCAACTCATCATCATTCAGAACACAAACTCTGTCCTTGAAGTACAGAATACCATCATCCTTAATTACAAAGTCAGTCTGCTTCCCTTCTTGGACTTGACCACGGATGGCTAAAAGTTTCTCATCCTATTGTTACTGATCCTGTATCTGCTGAATCAAATTTGGCTTGAGTTTCAACTCAGCCAGGATAGCATCATCTGATGTCAGTCTCAATTGAGCATTCATAGCTCTCAGTGCATACAAAGATTTCCTGCTCAGAGCATCAGCGACAACATTCGCTTTCCCTGGATGGTAGTCAATCACACAATCATAATCTTTAATCAACTTCATCCATCGCCTCTGCCTCAAATTAAGTTATTTCTGGGTAGGTAGATACTTAAGACTCTTGTGATCAGTGTAAATATAGCATTTCTCTCCATACAGATAATGCCGCCATATTTTCAGAGCAAACACTATGGCTGCAAGTTTCAGATCATGCGTCAGATAATTCTGTTCATGCGTTTTCAGCTGTCTGAAGCATATGCAACTACCTTCCCATCCTGCATCAATACACATCCCAGGCCATTGTATGAACAATCGCTGTAAACCACAAAGTCTTTTCCTGATATTGGCTGTACAAGAATTGGTGCTTCAACCAACATCGCTTTCAATTTCTCAAAAGCTGCCTGACATTCTTGTGTAGCAGTTTAGTCAGAGGAGTAGCTATGGATGAAAACCCCTTTACAAACCGTTTGTAGTATCCGGCCAAACCTAGAAAACTCTGGATCTTAGAAACATTTCTAGGAGGCTTCCACTCTATAACTGCTTCAATTTTCTTAGGATTTGCTTTAATACTATCTGACGATATTACATGTCCCAGAAAAGCAATTTCATTCAGCCAGAATTCACATTTGCTGAGCTTGGCATACAACTTCTTTTCTCTCAGAATCTGTAACATTATTCGAAGATGCCGATCATGTTATGCTGCAGTCTAAGAGTATATCAGAATATCATCGATGAATACTACAACATACAGATCCAGATACGGACTGGAAGATACGGTTCATCAGATCCATAAAGGTTGCTGGTGCATTAGTCAACCCAAATGGCATCACCACAAATTCATAGTGTCCGTACCGTGTCCGGAAAGCTATTTTTTGAATATCAGAATCTTTCACCCTCAACTGGTGATATCCTGATCTGAGATCAATCTTCGAGAAGACAGTGGCTCATCTCAACTGATCAAACAAGTCATCGATCCTAGGCAACGGATATTTATTCTTGATTGTGAGCTTATTCAATTGCCTGTAATCGATACACAATCTCATCGACCCATCTTTCTTCTTCACAAACAGTACCGGTGCTCCCCATGGGGAAACACTAGGTCGAATGAATCCCTCATCTAACAACTCTTGCAACTGCAACTTCAGCTCTTTTAATTCTGCAGGTGCCAATCTGTACGGACCAATTGATACTGGTGCAGTTCCCGATATCACATCAATTACAAATTCCACCTCTCTCACCGGTGGTAGATCAGGAAGTTCTTCTAAAAATACATCTGAAAAATCACATATAGTAGGTATATTCTGTAGACTGGAATCAACCTTCCGTGAATTGACCACATGTGCTAAATAGGCTTCACACCCCTTTCTGATCAATTTAAGAGCAGTAATGGTCGAAATAACATTAGCGAGATAATCCCTTCTATCGCCCACATTAGTACCTCTACACCATTTGCTGTCCTAAGCGTCACTCGCTTTAGACTACAGTCAATTATAACCCGGTGTCTGGATAACCAATCCATGCCCAAAATTACAACGAAGTTATGGAATGGCAACTCCATCAAATCACTTGGAAATTCATACTCCTGTATTCTGATAGGACAATCTCTAGAAACCCTATTCACGATCACACTGTGACCTAAGGGGCTACTCACTATCACATCAAACTCAGTAGACTCAGCTTTTAGATATCTATCTCTAATCATGGCATCACAAATATACGAATGTGTAGATCCAGGGTCTATCAATGCAGTTACAGTAAGGTCAAAAATAGAAACCATACTAGTAATTACATCTGGTGCATCCCTGTCCTCCTAAGCCCTAATAACATAGACTCGAGCTGGTGACCGACTCTCCTGGCGCCCTGAAGACTCTGTTGCTCCTCCGGACCTACTGACCTCAGTCCCCGTCAGACTAGGTCTCCTCCCTCTGGAAACAGTGGGAGCTGGTCTCACCGATGGCATATCAGAAGTATCCTGACTCCTCGGACAATCTCTCAGAAAATGACCGCGGGACCCACATCTGAAGCAGGCTCCGGTCACTCTCCTGCACTCACCCGGATGACTCTTTCCACAATGATCATAGAGAGCCAAGGCTGGTCCCCTAGCTGTACTACCAGGAGCACTAGCCACAGATGCTGTAGACTGACCTGGTCTGGCGGATGTTGGAGGTCTCTGGAATTACCTCGGGCCACTACTCTGTGGTCCCCTGTACCTTTTGCTGGGCGGCTGAGACGAACTGGACTATCCCTGACCTCTCCGCTGCTGACTCCAGCCCTTTCTGGCCTGTTCATCTGTTTGTACCCTTTCAACACTAAGGGCTACAGATACAAGCCTAGTAAAATCAACTATCTCCAATGCAGTAACCTGAAGACGGATATAATTATTCAGACCGTCCTCAAATCTCCTGCACCTGCTCTCCTCTGTCAACACCATGTCACTGGCGTACTTACTCAATCGGTTAAACTCCCGTTCGTACTCAGTAATGGACATCTGTCTCTGTTTCAGATTCACAAAATCTCTCTTCATGTTCTCTATGTAAATGCGACCCACATACTTTTTTCGGAACTCCCTCTGGAAAAACTCCCAAGTTCGTTCGGCTGGTCGCACTGTCCGGGTAAGGGCTGTCCACCAATGGTAAGCATCCTCCTGCAATAAGGAAACGGCACACTCCAGACTCTCCTCTGGAGTACAGTGCATCTGCTGTAATATGCGCTCTGTCCGCTCAAACTAGTATTCAGCGGCTGTAGCATCATTATCACTCTTACCCCGGAAATCTGTAAGTCGGTGTTTAGCCAACCTCTCAACTGCTGATCTCTGAGGTAGGGCTCTAGTTACTGTCCACAGAATCTCAGTCATCTGTCGCACATTAACTGACTGATCCTGGATCTCCAGTCCAACCATTCTCAGACTCACTGATTATTCCGCTGCTTCCCCAGCCACACTGGCGGGGCTCCCAGGTCTATCTCTATCTCCTCCACTTTCCATTTTCCTATATAAGACAGAAGAGGAATACTGCAGATTAGAGTCACATTCTCCTATTTTCTTTTCTAAAATGCATGCATGTGCAAAACAATTTACATTTACAAAACATTTCGCTCTGGATTAGGAATGCCTAAACCATGGCTCTGATACCAAAAACTGTAACACCCCCCGACCCGAATCCGCTCGAACCGAATCGGGGAGCACTACCGGATACGAAAAATAAATTTCAGAACATAAATTTTAAGTAATGATCCGAATAAATATTTAAAATTATGGTCCCAAAAAGATTTTCTGAAAATTTCGCCAGAGTTTCCTCTGTTTTTCTGACTTTCCAAAACCTATTTTCACAATTCATAAAATCCACACTTCTATAATCTCAAATCAAATTGCGCACCTTTCCATATCCGGTGCGACTTACCAAAACAAATTATATCAAAATACTTATAAATATTCAACTTCAAAAGCATTAAATTCCATGGGCCCAAATATTACAAAACTTTACAAAACGTACATAAAAACTAAATACCGTTTTAAATATTTACAAAAACATTCTTGTCCATGCATGCCGATATAATACATATAAAACATCAAAGATATAATGGCTACCAAAAATGTAGGAGCGATGTGACTCAGGACTCGATCACTGCATACTCAACTCTTTCCAGCCTTATCTTCTTCCTGAACTCTCTTACCTGCTTGTGAAAAACTCAACACGCTAAGCATAACGCTTAGTGGGTGTACCTAAAATCCAATTGTATAAACATAATATAAGATCTCAATAACGCAAATAATATATAAAACCAACATATGGGGCACAATTAAATCAAATATTTCAAATATATATATATTTATATATCCCTTGGAAAAACGATAACAAATATCATATCAAAGCAATTATCAACAATATCTTCCAAAATCGGAATAAAATGTCGTATCAAACTTATTAATACCAAATCAAATCATATAACAAATTATATTTTATTTCTATTTCCATTTTAGGCTCCTGATATACTAAACATACTTTTCGGACTGGATTATTGGCTATACAGAACAGAGATGGATACTAACGGAGGACCCGCTGCGTATCCCAGATATATCAGAACAGAGTTGGATACCAACGGAGGACCCGCTGCGTATCCCAGATATATCAGAACAGAGTTGGATACCAACGGAGGACCCGCTGCGTATCCTAGATCAGATTTCCCAACCCGTAAAAGGGTGGTACCTCAATCATAACATATAGGCGTAGTACTACTCAGAGAACCCAATTGACATGTCAATCTCCTATATCCATATATATAATTACATATATCAGAGCCAAATCACTTTTCGAAAACAATACAATTTATTCCGTTCAGAATTATCGAATTAAATCCAAATCATATCCATATCTATAAACATAATTCCAGAATCCGAATCGCATCAATATACATATACAAGCAAATTACAAAATCGTTTCCGAAAATATTTCTGAATCCAGAAACCGCTTCAAATCACATTTAAAATCACGTGCAGTTATATATCATAAATCCATAGTAAATCCAATGCCCCGAATCACTTTTCGAAATAAATCGCAAAACAATGTATACGAAATTACTTTTAATAATATTCTCCGTAATATTACTATAATCAAAACATATCGGAAATCAATTCAGAATATTTTTCGTAAACAATATTACGGATCCAAATTATATTTCAAATAAACGTAATTCAAATCACTAACAAAATATATATATATATATATTCAAAATCAATTTATTACAACAATATATATATATATATTCAAAATCATCACAAACAATATATATCAAATCATCCCAAAATTAATTTCAAACAACATATCATAATCAATATAGCTCAAATAAACTAAAAACAATATAATATAACGATTCCGAAATATTCTGGAAAATCTAAAAAATACAAAAACGGTATCACCAAACCTGAAATGCTATTCTCCACCTAGACTTCTTCTTCTCCAACTTCTCTATCACTCTCCTTCTTCTTCTTCTTCTTCTATCACCTTCTCTCTCTAAACTCTCCCTCTTTCTCTCTCTATAACTCACTCTCTAACTCTCACGTTGACACACTCAAATTCACCTAGTCAATTAATTTTGCATGTAATGCTTTGGTATCATGCTAGGTGTAATGCTTTGGTATCATGCTTTTTAGGTGTCAAATGCCCCTTTTTTCTTTTTTTTTCTAATTTTTGTGCTTCCAAGGTTTGTCATGCAATAATATTGTTCTCCTCCACCATCCACTAACATTATATTATATATAAATGTCTCACAATTACAATTTGCTCTCTTGACTTCCACAAATCACCAAATGGTAAGCAATTTACAATTAATCACATCTCATCTCGATAATTATTCCAAAAATATTTCACTGCCTATCCAATTACCAAATTGACTTCACCAATATTCAATTTGACCCATTATCATCCAAATACACCATGAAAATAATATCTTTAATGGGATTTAACTCGGTTAAAATCACTATTCATTTTTCAACCATATACTGAATATATATACTTTCCACCAAGTTAAATCACATACTTAACTGTTGCATGCTTAATAATAATTAATAATAATACTTTTCATACTTACGGAAAATTAGGGGCGTTACAGCTCCACTCCTTCCTTGCAAGCCTTGCTCTCTACCCACTATGACTGGATCAAGATCACTAGCTGTTATACCTTGGTCTTCCGATCGAATTCCCAGGAACGATTGAGTGGGAGCGACTTGGTCGAGTGGAGGTGCATAAGGGGTCGTTGGGTTCCTATACTGTCGAACAGTCACGAGCGACTAAACCTAGTTCTGAAGCTTTTGGTTCTCTGCTCGAACCATCTGGTTCTCTTCCTCTAGCATTTGGAGCCTCTGAGTTTTCTCATTCATCTAGGAGATGCGAATTTGGAACTGAGCCTCCAAAGCACCATGAGCTGAGTCGTCAGCCATTGTAGTAGGATCGGTACCCCACTTTGCTCATTCAACAATTGTTGTACCCCACAGTGGGCGCTAAATTGTAGATCGTAGAATGCATAGGATTGTGAAACGGGCACTACAACCTACAAAACTAAAGAAAGGGTGATTGGTAGGAAGCTTAAGACACCGAGCTGATGCCGGCCAAACATACTTCAGCGATCAACTCAGTATAATAGGTATAAATGATGCAAAAAACAGCAGTGCGAATAAGAAAAAATACTTCATGTGAATGATAACCTGACTGTTGATGATCGGGATCGTGAATAAGAGATGATTAGTGCTGGCCGGATTGCACCAGTGACTGTAGATAGTGAATAGTGATGATTGTATCAAAGTTTAGAAAAGTGAATATTGTACTTGAAGTTCTTTGTAGAGTTAAAAATGTGTGAACCGTTTCTCTGAGCCTAGTCTCCTTCTTTTATACTATTTATATGCGTCTTTCATGTTGGAGAGAGGATCACGCTTTCCTGATTTTTAGGCGACTGTTCGTGGGGCTTCTACTGATCACTTTGACTTGGTTTGAGTTCAAAAGTTTGATGACCTCTTACACCTTGGTAGGTGATGCTTGGGCTTGGATCAGAGGGAGACCTTAGCCGGGCCTTAGCATTTTATAAAGGGTTCTGATAAGCAATTGGGCCTTGGGCTTGTAGCTTGAGCCAATCACTTGTGCGCCTTTCACGTGTATTTCGTTTGTATTGGACTGGTGGTTTTTTGGACCTTTCTGTCATTATCTTTATAGTATTGTGCCTCACATATATTGGGCCTAAGGTTTGGGCTTAGTGCCGCTACAATGTCCACAAAGAAAATTACTTATAGACATGAACTGAATTAATTAATAAAACAGAATCACTTTGCAAATACCTATATATTAATTTAAATCTGGAATTAATATTTTTAATCTAGTCTTTAATTAAATAATTAAGTTGAATAGTGGTTGTACCAATCGTTTTATAAACTTATTAAATATATAATCGAACGAATAATTATTATATTATTATAGTTGATATAAAATAGCTAGCTGATCAGTATAAACATATTTTAAACTAGAATTATGCTATGATATGAGATTTGTAATTGTATAAGGTGATTGTGAAATTAGATCGATCAAAGATTCAAAAATTAAAAATTTAAAAAAAGTTGGAAATTTATATAATGACATCCATTGCAGAACCTTGAATCTTTAAATTTTATGTATTTTTGTATCCTTACAATGAATGCCTTGGATTCTCTCTATGCATGGCTGTGGCTTTTTTTTGTAATATATATCCTTAAAGAAAGCACCAACATGAATGTGATCAGATGACAAATTTCAATGTAAATGTGGTGATTGATTTTAGACTTTATATAATTAAAAGTTAATCTTAATCTATGTAATTTAATGTTGAATTTGTTTAAACAAGGCTAATTAATGCCCTCAAAATGTGTCATTAGACAATAGCAAACCTTAATGATATAGCTAGCTGTTATCAATAAAAAAAACAAAGAAAATGTTGACGAAACTTATTAATAATTAGCATCTGATCTCCTCATAATTTTATATGTATATATAAGATTGCAAACTGTATCCTATAAAGATTTCTCTCAATTTTTAATATATCATGCATGGTTTGCTTCTCAAGAAACCTTCATTAAATTGTTAACTCATAGATCTATAGTTAATTATGAGCAAGTCCATAGATCTTCATCCAAATTCATTATCTGGGTGATAACAATATATAACAATTTGTAGGAAGCATCATCTGCTAATCTAATAAAGAAAACATGAACGTGGAGCACGCCTTCATTAAATATTATTGTTAGACTGGGTATAATTATATATATACAAGTTCCTCAAATTGATCTTCCTTCAAATTCATCAGTAGAAAGAATATCAATCCAAAATGATCATGGGTGATGATATGATCAACAATTTGCAAGAGGAAGCTGCAGGCAAAGCCAGCAATGGGTGTCACCTAGTGGTGATGCCATATCCTGCTAAAGGACACAGTAATCCAATGATGAATCTCAGCAAGCGTTTAGCTTCTAAAAGGCCTGACATTCTCATTACATTTGTCACTGAAGACAGGCTCGGCTACAACAGTAGTAACTCCGGTGGTAATTATCCAGCCAACATGAGGTTTGCTAATATACCAAATGACATTTTACCATCAGAGGAATCTCATAACGCTGATACTCTTTCTTTTGGTAAAGCTGTTATGACCAAGTTGGGAGCCCCATTTGAGCTAATTCTTGATACCCTTCACCCTCCTGTCACTACCATCCTAACTGATATTTCCCTATCTTGGGCCGTCGAAGCCGGAAATTGCAGGAATATTCCGGTTGCTGCTCTCTGGATTCCGTCCATATCAGAATTTTCCATGCAGTGTCATTTGAATATCTTCAAAGAAAAACAGTTTTCGACTGATTTGGAAGGTTAGTTCTAATTTAATTTATTAGATTTATACATGCAATATATACTATTCATGTGCCCTTATTTTTATTTCTTATCAGTAGTATATCCACTTTTAGTGATTCTGCGTTTTCTCTGTCACGTATATGTTAAGGTTCAAGTTTTACCTTCACTTATTAAATTGTTAAGGTTCAAGTTTTACCTTATAATAGGATATAGTCAGATTTCTGTATAAAAAAAAAACATATGTGTTTTGTATTATGAATATCTAACATGTTTATTTGTTGTTATATATCTAAAAGTTGTCTCCTACTATAAATATGCAGAGCATGCGGATTATATTGTGGACTTCATACCTGGAATTTCTCCAATACGTGTAGCTGATCTTCCGCGTTTCTTCCTAAGAACTGGCCAATCTGTGGCCATAGATGGCTGGACTTTGAATTTGCCCATCTCCAAAATACAATATCTTGTGTCACCTTCCATCTATGAGCTAGAATCACGAGTCTTTGACTTTTTAAGAGCAAAATTGAATTTCCCTATCTACCCTTTCGGTCCTCTTATACCTTTCTTTGAACTCAACAATAATAAAACCACGGCAAGTACTCCAGACTATATACAATGGCTAGACTCCCAACCTGCAAGCTCTGTCCTATACATCGCAATGGGAAGTATAGTTTCGATTTCGAGTGCCCAAATGGACGAAATGGTTGCTGGGTTTAAAAGTAGCGGTGCTCGATTCTTGTGGGTGGGGCGTGGGAATACTTCTCGGCTTAAAGATGGGTGTGGTGATCAGGGCATGGTGGTGCCTTGGTGTGACCAATTGAGAGTGTTGGGCCATCCTTCAGTGGGAGGATATCTGACGCATGGTGGGTTGAGTTCCATTCTTGAAGCTAGCATTTCAGGTGTTCCAATGCTTACATTTCCTATAGCTGGGGATCAATTCCCAAACTGTAAGCTAGTTGTGGAAGATTGGAAAGTTGGATGGAGGTTGAGGACGGTGGTCGGAGCAGATAAATTGATTACAAGAGAAGCCATTGCAAAGACGGTGAAAAAGTTTATGGACATGAATGACAGTGAGCGTAAAGAGTTGACTAAAACAGCAAAACAATTACAAGAAACTATAAAAGGTGCAGCTGCAAAAGGTGGATCATCTGATGCTAATCTTGATGCTTTCCTTAAAGATATTACACAAGACCACGCCCATTGACCATGCATGCATGGCTTTCCCTGCTTTCCTTTTGAAATTTGGAACTTGCGAAATAAATTTTTGAATAAACAGATTGAAATATAATTGTTCGATCTCACAGTGATGTCACTAATTTGGATTTGCTTCTGAATTTTGTATTTGTAGACGTTAGACTTAAAGAGAGTTTGTTAGACTTTTATTTACGATAATGTTTTAAATTTATAGTTATGTTTAGGCTGCGGTTCCTTCACATTCATTAAGCTATATATAACGTATCGAGTTTTTTTATTTATCTTCCCTACTTTATTTGATACTCACAACAGATTTTTTAAAAAATTTACGTAAATTAATTAATGTATTGTAAGAATAAACATAAGTTAATTACAAGTTAAAAGAACCCTAATAAATTTACTACAAGTTGTAAATTTAGCGATTACCTATGCACCTTCCAAATCAACATGAGCCTATTTTTTTTTTTTTTTTGAAAAGAGGTCAAAATGATACCTAGCTGATGGAAAAAAACCGATACACCGACGAAGTCCCCCCCCCATGCAGTAGTTGGAATACTCCTGCAATTTGCGTCTCAGACAATCCACGATATAGGACTGCATGCGACCTCACGCACATGACACATTATTGGCTTTGTTTGGTTTCACACAATGAAGTGGTTTGTAAAGCAAAAGTTGGATGTAATATTTATAGTTATAGATATAGGGAGTGAGTAAAGTTACGAGAAGCTCTAAATTCATCATTTTATTATTTTATATGATAACTTGTGCATTACAACAAAATTCATAGCTAGATACGTTTCATCCTAGGAGTCTCATAATTAAATTCATCCACCATCGAGAGAAACAAAGCTAATTACTATATTGTAATTGTAAGAAATTTTTATATCTTACATGGACTTTTTATTTTCTTTCTTTTCTGTGTAATGTTTCAAAGTCTTGTTGATAGTGAATGGAATAAATAAATTATTTAATTCTCTAAATTGATATTCTTTCTAACAACGTAGATGTTTTTATATATATAGTGTTCTTAATTTCAAGGGGTAATTGTAGTAACTCCCCATGTATATAAGTATAATTGTATAAAAATCTGAGAATAATTGATAATAACAATAATTTCCCTTTGACCGGTTGACTAACTGTTGACCACAGTTAGTCACTACTAACGGTCAAATGGGCAAAATCGTCTTTTAAAAAAAAAAAAAAATTTAAAAATGGACCAGATGAGATCTGGTCCATTGCCAAAAAAAAAAAATTAATTTTTTTTTTAAACTTTTTTGTTCATCCAGATCTTCATCTTCTTCCATTTTTTTTTTTCTTTTTTCAATTTTTTTCTTCATCATTTTTTGTTCCTTTTCCTCCATCTTCTTCTTCTTCTTCTTCTTCTTCTTTTTTCCGAATTTTTTTTTATTTTTCTTCTTCTCTTCTTCATCTTCATCTTAATCTTCTTCTTCTTTTCTTATTTTTTCCAGATTTTTTTATAAAATTTTTCTTCTTTCTTCTTCTTCTTCTTCTTCTTCTTCTTCTTCTTCTTCTTCTTAATTAATTTTTTTTTTTTTTGGCAATGGACCAGATCTGGTCCATTAGATGAAGATATTTTTATCTCATCTAATGGACCAGATCTCATCTGGTCTATTTTTAAAATTTTCTTTTTTTTTTAATTTTTTTTAAAAGACAATTTTGCCCCTTTGACCGTTAGTAGTGACTAACTGTGGTCAACGGTTAGTCAACCGGTCAAAGGGGAGTTATTGTTATTATCAATTATTCTAAAATTTTTGTATAATTATACCTATATACACGGGGAGTTATTGCAATTACCCCTAATTTCAATTATATATTATAGAAAACCGTAATCGTGTTAATAGATAACAAAGACACGCAAAGCACTTGAAATTTTCTTTTTAAGTATATATAACAATAATAGGAAATAATGAATTCACTTGACCTCCACAATCAAGGAAACTTAAAAAGAGTATATAACAAGACGGTGAATAGAAAGTGAAATATAGGAAATTTGTAGCCACTTTCAAATCATAAGCGTGCATGTTATGTAAAATTCTACTAGTAGTAACAAATACGTGGAGCACACCAATTATTTATAAATTGTTCAATGAAAAATTACGTATCCATTGGTCAAAAAAGTCTTAGGATGCATCCTCGTTGAAATTACGCCAGACTATTTTTAGTAAGTGATCACTCTAATTAAGTAACCTTTGTAGAATATTAATAGACATAACTAAGGATGGCCACTTGAACCGAATGCAGTTCCGGTTTTAAAATTGCCAGTTCTGATTCATTTTTTTGATCAATCGGAACCAGGACCGTGGAGGTCCCGGTCTCGGTTCCAGTTGGAACCGGGGAGGAACCTCCGGTTCCGGTTCCTCCCTGGTTTTTTGGAACCCGCGGTTGAACCGCCGGTTCCAAATCGGTGCGGAACCGGAAAAATTAAAAAAAATTTAAAAAATTAAAATTTATAAATAAATTAATAAAAAAATTTTAATATATAAATAAAAGGGTTCATTTGTTCAACTTCAACAAGAAATTTATAACGATAATAATAATATTATAAAACTATAAAATTAAAAAAATAAATAAATAAGAAATTAGGGCTTGCACTTAATTTTACCTCAATTAAGCCCCCTACGTATCCTCTAGGAGGAATCAAAGCCCACGTAGTTCTTTTACTTGTTATGTTCCGGAGGTGATCAATCGCCACTCGTTCCTTCGGTAGCCGTTGTATCGTCGTTGGTGTCGAAAAAGTCATTGTTGTCGAACACGAGATCCAATTCTAGCTGCCGGTGTGAGGCCTTGGTCCAGTCGTCAACACAGACCAGAATCTGTATTGAGTCAGGACTGAGCAATGCCCGTCTCTCGTCGAGAACATTGCCACCTGCACTAAATTCATGTTCGACTGCCACGGTCGAGACAGGGGTTCCAAAAATTTGCTTGGCAATGAGGGCTAAAATTGGAAAGTTAGTTTCGTGTTCCCTCCACCAATGTAGGATGTTAAAGTATTCGCTGTCCAAAAACTCAAAAGAGGTGTTTACGTAAATATCAATCTCTGAAACATAGGTTGATGAAGACGAAGAACTCCCCTATGCCCTTGATTTTTTGGACAACACACTTGACCCTAACTTCCTTAATGAAGGAAAGCAAGAATGAGAATGACTACTTCCGCTGGCATTCGGTTGCTGAACATTAATGTTCAGCGAGGGACCATATACAGAACGGTATTCGTCATACATTGAATAAAATAATTGCCTAACATTATTATATAAAGCACTAATATCTACGTTGTGTAGCCCTAAAGATTCATAATAAAGTGTTAAATATTCATATAAACTATCAAATTTACACCTAGGGTCAAAAACTGAAGCAACAGTATAAATGGAAGGAATGTCCCTATAATAATTTAACCATCTCTCTCTCATTGCAGAAACACATGCAGAAAGTTCCAATACTTGTGCACATTCATTAAGTGCATCTACAATATTAATGGCTTCACATAAAAATAAATGTGAAGTTGGATAATATATACTGAATAAAGCGTTATTTGCATCATGAAATTTTTTTAAAAGCATGCAAATTTTAGTATAAACATCCCAATGATGAGCATACAAATTAACGCTACTAACATTATGCTGCATAAATCTAACTAATAATTCTCTATAGTCATAGCTTTCACAAAGCAATTTATATGTAGAGTTCCAACAAGTTGGAATATCACGGGAAAACCTAATTGGATGTTTCCCGTTAAATTTACAATACCTAGCCCATTGTTTCATAGTGCTATGATGTTTTCACAAATAATTTAGGGCATTCCTAATTGGTGTAATCCATTCTTGAAGTGTTTGCAAACCATGTTGTACACATATATTTAAAACATGGCAAACACATCTTTAATGAAAAAATCTGCCATTAGTGTAACATCCCGGATTTTGGATAATTAATTTTGAATATGTGAAAATAAATTTTGTGATTGGAGGGGGTGTAAATGTAATTAAAAGATGGACCAGATGGACCAGATGGAACGGTCCATAAATGATGCATGAAGATTGAAAACTGAGGCAGTGAGCATCGCGACCTGGTCACCGCGACCACAGATCGCGATGACCTGCTCGCGATGAAAATGGTGATTCTTGGCAGTGAGCATCGCGACCATTCACCGCGACCACAGATCGCGATGAACTGCTCGCGATGAAAATGTCAAATTCTGGCAGTGAGCAACGCGACCACCAGCGCAACCATGGTACCGCGAGGTGTGCTCGCGATGAAGGCGATGAAATGCTCCAGTGAGTACCGCGGCCTGGTGGCGCGACCACAGGTCGCGACGGGCGAAAAATATAAAAAAAAAAAATTTGGCTTCTCGCAGAAGCCACAGAAAACAGAAAAAGAAAAGAGAGACCGAGAGAGAGAGGGAAAAAGAAAAGAAAAGAAGAAGAAGAAGAGGAAGAAGAGAAGGAGAAGAGGAAGAAAAGAAGAAGAAAAAGAAAAGAAGAAGAAGAGAAGGGAAAGAAAAAGAAAAGAAAGAAAGAAAAGAGAAAGAGGAAAGAAAGAGGAGGGAAAAAGAAAAATCCAGAAGGAAAAAGGAGTAGAAGCGGAAAAACGGTATCCAGGTTGGTGTACACACGTTTCTGAAACTTAGTTTTGATAAATGTTTTGATTGTTATGGATTTCAGATATATTCGTATGGATTTGTTTATATTATACTTTATATATATATATTCGTATGAATTTGTTTATGTTTTTGCATATTGTTGGATAATATTTTGATCTTATGGATATTCATTTCAAAACCTGGTTTATAATTTTTGTTTTATGGATTTTGACTGAAATTGATATTCGTTGATTTCGATATTTTGAACGGCCCTGATATATGTATAGGGATATTTGGATATAGGAGATTGACATGTCAATTGGGTGAATATATGGCAGTACTGCACCGTGATGTATAATGTCTTTGATTATTGATTACGGATACCATTTCCTCGTGAAATGGGAAACCGACTGTGAGAATACCCGGATACCATTTCCTCGTGAAATGGGAAACCGACTGTTTATATAGGGATACCATTTCATATGAGAGATGGGAAATCCGACTGTAAAACCCGTAATCCAGTCCTGTACACCCTGCTATGTGTATCATGGGCCAAATTGAGAATTTATGATTAGAAAATGTTATGGAAAACAAAGAAATGATATGGAACTGAATTCCAGAAAGTTTTGAAATACTGTCTGTTTACTTAGTTTCAACAATTGTAAAACGTTTGTTATAGATATTTCGATTTCTGAAAGTACTGGTTTTAAACTTTATTGTTTATATACACTTTTGAATTTCTGAGTTTACATATACTGTTTTATATTATATTACTATTTATTTTAAGTGTACACCCACTAGGCAGCTTTGCTTAGCGCGTTAGTTTTGTTTCTACCGCGTAGGTAATAAAGATACCGAGGACAAAAAGGACTGAAGAGGCACCAGCTGCAGAGAAGAGCTCAGAGTCACAGTATCTTTGGGGTAGTTTGTTATATAAGTATTTCTGTATATTATAATTAGATATGCGTGCATATACAGAGGATTTTGTAATTATGATTTGTAATTATGTGTTGTAATTAATTATTTTATACTTTCTGTTTTGTATTTTTTTTCAAAAGGATTGTAGTTACTGAATTGTTTTATAAACTGTTTGAAAGTCGCACTAAACGGCAGAAGTGCGCATTTCAATGGATTGAGATTTGAAGTGTTTTTGTGAATTGTTTGTGATTTGAGTTTTATTTGAAAACAGGTTTTGGAAAATCAGAAAAACAAAGGAAACTCTGCCGAAATTTTTGAAAATAATTTTTGATGGGCTCACTCGAAAAGATTTTAAAATTACAAACTATATGGTTTTCAGTTTATAAACAGAAATAAGAAAGTTTTGAAAACCCGGTAGCACTTCCTGGGTCGATCCAGCAGGGTCGGGTTAGGGGGTGTTACAGCTAGAGTAGGGTTGACACATTGAATTAATTGTGGAACGGCGTCAGTATTGTTTGTAGCATTATCAAAACCAATTGCAAAAATTTTACTTTCAATACAATATTTTTCAAAAATAATTTTCATTAATTTGTAAATATTATCGGCAGTATGGGTATCGTCAAAAACTCTAAATGCAAGAATTCATTTTTACAACTCCCATGATTGGTCAACATAATGGCAAGTAAGTCTTAAGTATGAATGTTTTTGCTAATGATCGCTATAGATATTGGCACAAACAGACACACGACCCATATAATTTTGAAAATATCTAACTAATGCTTTTTTTTTTCTTTTTTATAAATGTCACAAATGGTATGTTTTAATGTAGTCCTAGGTACTCTACATGCAGCGGGATTTAAAGCATTATGACAATATTTTAAAAAATCAGTTTTTTCGCCAAAACTAAAAGGAAGATGTTCGGTCACTACCATTCTTGCTAATTGTTTCCTATTGTTTACATCACTATATTTAAATAAAGGATGATTAGGCACGGCGACTCTGCACTTCTTCAGCATTTAAATCTGGTAGCTGCTCAATGTATCTGCCGGAAACGGACCTTTAGAAAAGGATTGTCGACCTCCGGAAATAGACGGTCTTGATTGTGATGCCATTATAAATTTATAATGGTAAAATATACAATTTAAATAAATAACGAAAATAATTACAGTATTGAAAAACAAGAACAAGATTGAGAGAATAACTGAATGAGACTTTGAGAGAATTAGAGAAAAATTGAAAGAATGGGAGAATGAGAGAAATATTAAGAGAATGAGAGAATGAGATTGAGAGAAAATGGTGTGAATTAAATTAAAGAGGAATGGGGTTTATATAGTTTTTTGGGTTGGGGAGAAAAATAATATTTTTCAAAATTTAGGGGGTCTATCTGTAATTTTTTAGGGGTTTTACTATAATTTTACACCAAGGTCGGCCAACGGCTCCTTGGGTGACAGTGTCAGGCTGCTCCCACTGGTAGCAGCCTGACATGTGGCCGTTGGCCTAAAAAGGCCAACGCCCACATTTGAATTTTTTTTTTTTTGAAAAATTTAATTTTCAAAAATTTAAAAAATAAATAAATTAAAAAACCGCCCAAATACTGGAATCCGCTGGAACCGGGAGGTTCCTTGGACTGCCGGTTGCTAACCGGTAGTTCCACTTCTTTTCTTGAAGCTAACCGGAACCTGGACCTTGGGTTCCGGTTCCGGAACCTGGTTTTTAACCGAAACCGTCTATTCCGATTAAAAACCGCCTGTTCGGTTCGAACCGCGAACCGGGGCCATGACTAGACATAACATGTATTAGGCACTGTCTTTTTTTTATTTTTTGGTAAAGATGAGGGTTATGCATTGGGGCGTTATAAGGAATTTTTGTTAGGGTGGGCGAAAACAAAACAAATATTTTTTTTTTGAGCGAACATCAACGAAAAGTAAATATAAAACTATATGGAGAACATAATGAATTTTACCTCTCAAAATACATATGTTAAACAAAATACATTAACTTTCAATAAGATAACAATAAAAAAGAAAAATAAACGTACAATACAAATACAAAAAAAGTCTTATTTAAATTAGTCTTGTGAGATTTTACACAATCATTATATATTCTGCGTCAATGATTTAAACCCTAACATTTTAATTAGAATATATAAATTAAAACTTAAGAAGCTTATTTAAAGATAAGAAGAGAGGATGATTGATTCTTTTAATTCTTTGATACTTGAGAGAAAGAGAGCATGTAGGCGGCCAAGAGCTTAAACATTGGACTGGTGAGAAAGAGGAGAAATAGAGGAGAGAGGGAGAGAGTTGATTGTGTAACTATGTAAGTGACAGGTGAGAAAAAATTTATTTTTTTAAATTTAATTGATAATAGGTAGATTTGTAATATTATTAAACTTGAAGGATAAATATGTAATTATATATGAATTTTTTAAAAGAAACTTGCCCGGCCCAGCCCTCACACAAGATCCGCCTCTGGTTATGCACTAATAATGCCAATTCTTAGTGTCATTAACCATTAGGCCTAAAAGTACACGGCCCCTCACGAGTAATGTGGATATGATGGCAAATACCCCGGACACACATTATATGTGCCAAAACAAGATGGTAAATGTCCCGCAAACACATTAGACGCCTCCTACTGTATAATGTGTGTATGAACAAGAAATCAAGAGAAAATGGGAGCAGAGATGGTTTGAACCTGAGACCCCCTGGCTCTGAAACCATGTCATTAACCATTAGGCCTAAAAGATTAAACTGATAGGAAATGACACAACTGTAGTATTGAATTCATAGGTTGATGGGTTTTATAATACGTTAACACTTGGTATGAAATCGGCCTCCTTCTCTACCTAATTTTGTCCCGTTCCCGAGTAAATATCGGTTGTTTTTATATATTTTTTATCTAGTATGCATGTAATAAGGTTTTGAGCTTAATTGAAGAGTTTTGGTAGATTAAATTGAAGATTTGAAGATTTATTAGTGCAGATCTGTCATGTTTCGGAGGCTGCCATAAATTTCACAGGATGAACGAGGTTGTGAGCCTTATATTTCTAGAAAGATCTAGATGTCTAGTTTTCAAAAAAATTTACAGTTTGGGATTCTGAGTTTCCTAGAAGAAGTTATTACCGTTTTCGCTTTAGTGCGCAGTCCAACGCGAAAATTCCATAAAGGCGCGGGTCGCTCCAAGTCACGACAAGATGCTGATGCCTTGTTTTGAACCAATATAAAAGGAAAATGAAAGGAAAAACAAGGGGAGGCGGAACAGACCAAGAGAGCTTGACCAAGAGGAGAAAAAGAGAGAAAATAAGAGTCCAAGGGGGAGAAGAAAATCATCTTGTAGATAAGAGAGTTTGGATTCAATCCTTTAGTCATTTTCTCAACAGCAAGCTTGGATTTGGGAGAAAGTGAAAGCTAGAAGAAGCTGCAATTGGAAGAGGACAAGAGTTCATATGTTCCAGGAGTTCTTTTATCCCTTTCCTTCATTCATTTTCATGTTTGTATCTCTCGTTTATCATGGTTAAACATGTTTAGTTGTAATTATTTAATTATGACTTAAATTTGTAAGTTAGGGTTTTGATGAATCTTGTTCTTGACATTTGAATGGATTGATAATTTACTTTATTGTGATTAATTGTTATTTATTGAGTGATATTACTGATTTTAATGCTTCTAAATGTAATGGTCTGCATTTAGTTGATTTTATGGTTGCGTGTTATGAAGTGAGAGGTGACACCCATAACGTGCTCGATGTAATGTCCACCATAAATAAAATTAGATAGAGATATACTAATTTACTTGTGTAATCATATAATGTGTTTATTGTGATTAATACATTCTCATACACTTGGATATTCAGAATGGAGCTAATTTAGCTAATCATATAATATAGGTCTAATTTAGCTCGAGAGAGAATTTTGGATAAATTAGATAAACATGATCATCAACATTGATAATTAAATTACAATAATGTGTTTTCATGAAATTCAATTGGATGAATTAGGTAAATTCAAATACCCTAGGTAATCTTTCATATTGGTACGTGTTATCCTGCATTTGCAAGTTTTTATGTTTCTGTTATTTTCATCTTTAATTCTCTTCATATAAACATTTTGATTTTCCAAATAGATATAGGCTTAGTTAATTTTAATGCTCAATACCTAAAATATCTCTGTGGAGATAATAAACTTACTCTCAGTATATTACTTGTGACGACCCCGTACACTTGCGAATACAAAAAGTCGCAATAAGTTTTTAACGCCGTTGCTGAGGATATTTTAGTTTGTGTTGATACTAATATCGATTAGGTTTATAGCTAATTTGGATTTGTATATATTTTATTTTTATTAATTTTTTTTCTTTTTCTGTACAGGTAATGTATTATGGGTATGAGGTGCACAAGTTTACTAAAAAAGTGGCTACTAATGATTATCAATGGTCATTTGAGAGGGCACCACCTGGACGTTCGGATGGCGCACTTTTGGGTTGTTACTTTTGTAGGGGGCGCCCCACATTAGAGTACTGATTGTCAGCTGGGCAATCCATTTGCTGCAGGTAGTTCTGACCAAATGCAGTATGACGAATATTTTAACTATGATCAGAACAAATCCTACCCAAGCACATACAATTCAGAATGGAGCAATCATCTCGACTCTCATTAGAGCAACCTAGTAGGAAAATGATTCAGCATTGAAAGACAAGATTTTTAAATTCATGTCTAAGGTGGATAAAAGAATGGATTTCCAAGATAATGCCCTGAAGAAGCTGGAAGCCAAGATTGATCAAGTTGCTCAACATATTCAAATAGCCTTCCAAAACTTAGACATTCAAATCAACCAATTAGCAATAGAGATCCATTAGCAAGAACAAGAGCCATATTTGATAGAGCAATGCAATGAAACTGCCTTGGAAATCTAAAAGCTAATTAAGCATCCGATTTGGGTTGATCAAGTAGAGATGGAAATGAGCGAGAGTGTGTCGCTTGTAGTTGAAGCATCTACCTTTACAGAGCCACTTGAGCTATGTCTAGTCTACGGTACCATTGTAGAAGAATATAGCCACCAGAGTACATATATTTTTGTAGATATTGGAAAAGGGAAGCCCAAACCGCCTCCACCCTTAGAGTAACCATCGTGCATGGGCTGTAAGAAGCTACCTTCTCATTTGAGGTATGCAGGGCTGGGAGAGTTATCTTCTCTTCCAGTCATTTGGTTAGGATGATATGGTAAGTTGATGAGAAGATATCAATTATGGGGCAGATGAGCGAAAGTAAGAGCAACCAGGTAAATTGTATATTATTTTCATTTCTTTTATTTTTTGTAATTTTTATTTATTTGTTTAAATTTTGAATTTTAATATTTGGTACCCCTTGTCCATGAGCTTATTTGAAGTGTTTTATCCTGAGTTGAAAAATTTCGAAGTTCGGGGGAAGTTTGGTTGGATATGAATAATTTTAAAGTATTTGGACATTATTTGATTTTTGAATTTGATTGTTGATTTTATTTTGTTTTTGTCTATGTGTTTGATTATTAGTTTTTAGTTGGATTGTTTTTAGTTTTCATTTCTTTGTTAGCACCCTTTTTTTTCTCAAGTATATGGTTTTAAAACATTGAGGACAATGTTTTTTTTTTTTTTTTATCGTTGTTTAGTTGATGTATATCGACTGGAAACCTAAACTTTCCTTACACGCATTAAGCGTTTGAAAAACTTAGGTATAACAATGCCACGTACATTTAGTCCGTGTTTAGTATGTTTAATCTAGACTCTGAACATTTTTTAACCTTTATTTTTGTCATGTGTGCGCTTTCTGTTAAAACATAATTGTTAATATTTTCAAAGAGTTTTAATTTGTTTGGGACTACTCAAATTTGTTTTGTGTCATATTTTACAATGCATTGTGTTACACTCTATTTATCTTTTTGTGAAAACATGGCATGTTCGATCGACTAGGATAAATAGTGGAGACTTACCCAATGAATATTTGAGCTTATACTTTGTTGTTTGAGAGGGTATTTTCGTTTCTACTCTTTACATACTTATCTTCAATTTTGATTAATTAGTTTCATCTCATTTAGGTTTTGCATTGAATATTTTTTAACATCATCTAAGATATCATATGTTTACCCAATGTTGAGTTGGTTTTTCCCTTTAGAATTGATATAGGCTATGCATGTTGAGCTACTATAATTCAAAAATTCATCATATCCTTGTGTGCACTCTAATAACCATTTTGAAATCAAACACTTAGAAGCCCTCTCTTTCATCACCTACATAAATCAAAAACCAAGCTCTGTGTATGAAATAAACTTACCTTTTTAGTTTGGATCATTTTATGATGATAAGAAAAGAAAATAACTACATGGGTGAATTTCACAAGTCTATGCCAAGGTTGTATGTTGCTATTGAAAAAACAAATCAGAAAAATAAAAGAAGGGAATTGTGTAAAGCCGTGTGTGCATAGGCCCAGCGCTGGCCCAGGGCCTAACAATTTTGGGTATATATTATTAATCTTGAGGGCCCAACAGTTTATATATATATATATATATATATATATATATATAATAAGAATGTTCAATTTTGAGGGCCTAACATTTTTTTTTTACCCAACAATCTTAAAGGCTTAATATTTTTTTTTTCCCTCAACAATCTTGAGAGCCCAATATTTTCTTTTTTAAGGGCCGAATATTTATTTTTGCCCAAGACCTCAAAAAGCTATGAGCCGGGCCTATGTGTGCATAAGAGAAGAAAAATAAAAGAGATTTTTCCATGTATTGAAAAATGCTAAGTAATCTCTTAACTTGATCAAAATCTTTTTGCATTCACTTTTTCTATTTCTTTCTTAACTCATATTCCATTACAACCTTTATTAAGAGCTGCTGATCTTTTGGAGAGTCTAGCTTTAATGTAAAGGTTTTTATGTTGATATATTGTTCATAATGTTTGATTCCTTCAATGAGATGTATTTGCGACAAAATAACGTTTTTTAAATTGATTTTCACATGCGATGTCTATTCGTATTTCTTTGAGTATAAATTCCTTCCGCATGTGTTTGATGAGTGTGTTGCCTAGGTTCTTAGTGATTTTTGAGAAAATTATTTGAGATGTTTAAAATCGAGGCGAATTCTATTCCGGATATTTGAACACAATTGATTTTTTTTAAGATTCTTAGAGTGTTGGCATATGCTTGGCAAATGGTACAAAAACCTGTGAGTGGATGCTTTCGAATTTTACTTATTATTTTTGCTAATTTTTATCTTAATGGATTGTGTTTAATTTGGCAAATTAATTGTTCTTTAATGTTCAAATATGCGTTTTTTTCTATAAAATGAAACTACGGGGGGAATTTTAACTATAAATGAAATTATATGGAGATTTTGACTAATACATCAAATTAGAGGGAGATTTTAATAATATTCCTAGCTGAAAAGTTAACGGTTAATGGTATTTTGGTAATTAAAACTGACGGTAGGGGTGATTTTAACCATAAATGAAACTAGAGGGGTGATTTTGATAAATACACTAAACTAGGGGAATTTTAATAATATCTCTATTATTTAAGACCTTTGACCTTTAAGACTTAAAATAATCAGTATTATTTTATTCCTTTTATCTTAGTCATAGTTCAAACTTACAACCTCCTTTTAAATAATTAATAATAATTATTAATATTTATTTACTGATAAATTCATTAATTAAATAATCAAATTATTTAATTAATTTTCTTAATTAAATTGTATCACTTTCATAACACAATTAATTGGACTATCCAATTAATTTACCGTGACCCTTGTTACCATTAACCATAAGGGCTAGCAAAGGACTCTAATGGACCTACAATTTTGAGCTCCAATAATACTTAGTAATATTAATTAAAACTCTTTAATTAATATTCCATGATTATTAATCTCGGAGTTATTCCACTAAAAATCTGATGTTGAACTCTCAGAACTGTAGACGTTTTATACAATCTGAAGTCTCAGTGTCCATTGATATAGCTATTTCATAAAGTATGATCCGCCATGAGTAGTTCATAGCTAGAGTTGGGTCATAATATCCGTTATACCCCTCTAGTTATATCTTTTCCTTTAAGTGCCGTTAATTCTCTAATGAACAATTAAATTCTACCTTCTTTTATGGAAGAAGGAGATCGCTCATAATTGTTTAAGCCCCGAATCAACCCTTAAGGGAACTACTCATCTACTTCAATCATGAATGAGTGAATTCAACTATTGTGTTCAAACTTTCCCAACCACAAGTCAAACCGCAACTCTAAAATACGAAGGTATTGATCGAGAATATAACATCGACCTCACTCATGGTATGTCAAATGCCACGATTTAACTTGAAGAAGTCGATAAGACACTCAGGATTAATATCACCTATATACAACCATCGTTTGTTAATATATACAAATCTCATCTACTAACGAATATTGGTGAGAGATTCATATAAATCGTGGCCCAGTCCTATATGATCTCATCATATAAGGTGCCTTCATTCTCATGTCAACTACATGAGCAGTTTGGGATAAGACCGCTGTACATTACAGAATGGATCGCAGCAGAAGAGTAACCACAAATAAAGTACCCAACTTTGTTTGCTCTCTACGACTCTTTAGATTGCATTTTTCAAAATGAATCCTTCCGTATATGATATTCATATACTCATTTTGAGATTACATCGTGTAATTTTGGATGTTACACGCACAATATATAAATGTATGAACAAATAAATGAAGCAACCGTTTTTCCGTTCTACTGGTCACGCAGTGGAAATAAGATTTTAAAATTTTTTTACATATCGCAAAAGCAATCTGTGACCAGTAAAACTTTGGAACTATATTTTCATAATAATAAAAATAATATATATCACATATATATTTATTTTATATACAGAAAATTGTAACCAATGAAAGAAAAAAAAAATTAAGGAACATACCACCGTTGGAGGCTCCTTCGTATTTTTTTTTTCTCTACAACTCCTTGTCTATACCACTACGTCTTCCTTGCTATATCCCGACACCGGTAACTTGTGTGTAGGCGCGTCAAGTTGTCAGTAACAATAAAAAGGTAGAAAAAATAAGAGTTGAAGAGATACTGTATCTCTCCGGTCACTTTTTCTCTTTTCTGTATATCTTACGTAAAAAAAACTTTGAACGTAAAATTGATTTGGTTTTAGTTGTCTGTTAAATTAAAAACTCTTTTTAATATATCTATTTAAGTTACCAAATTAATAAAAACTCTTTTTATTAATTTATCAGTAACTTTTGAATTTAAACTTTTTAAATTTTATTTTATTTTATTTTATTTAATAAATGAGATAATCCTATTATCTCTTTATTCAAAATAAAAATAAAAATAAACTATTATCAGACTTTTGAATTTAAACTTTTTAAATTTAAATTTATTTTTATTTTATTTAATAAATGAGATAATCATATTATCTCTATATTCAAAAAATAAAAATAAACTATTATCAGACTTTTGAATTTAAACTTTTTAAATTCAAATTTATTTTATTTTATTTAATAAATGAGTTAATTCTATTATCTCACTATTCAAAATAAAATATCAACTATCAGCCTCCTCTTATGACTAATTACATAATTAAATAATTATTATTTAATTATTATAATTGCTATTATTTAATTAATTGAATAATCACATCACTCAATTAACTCCTGACATGTGTCACTTTCGCAACACTATTAATTGAATCATCCAATTAATTATACGTGACACTAGCTACCTAAATGGATCAGGCTAGCAAGGGGACCTAATGGACCCACAATATTTTGAGCTCCGGTGACACGTCCAGAAAATGGATTTCTACTCCCAAGTGTAGGAGTGTCGAAGTAATAAATTAACCCGGTGAGACCGGGGTCGATCCATGAGGAAGAAGATTTAGATCTTGCAAAAACCAACAAAACTCTATAAGGAAAATATAATAGGAAAGAAAATATTATGAAATAAAGATAGATATAATGGTGAAACAAATTAAATTAAAATATGCTAAGGTTAGAGGTTCCACTCTTCGTATATGGTTTAAGTTATATTTAACTCCTTTTTATCACTCAATTGGAATCCACACACAAAGGAGGTTCCAATCGGAAGTTAGACCATTTAAGTTCTTTATACATCTATCAAGTTATATTTCTTTTCTTTTAGTTATATTACAATGGATACTCTAAAATGTAAACAAAACCAAATGATGATGGAAATGGGCCCATGAAATCTATCCCCCAACAATCAAATATTTCAATGACAAGTATAGGGTTTAGAGGCATCATGTGCCGCTTAGAAATGGCCCCCAGTTTTTGACAATTTTCACAAGTCTTGCAGAATGTGTAGGTTTCTTTGAATAAAGTTGGCCAATAAAATCCACATTGTAAGATTTTTGCAGCCGTTTTCCTTAACGAAAAATGACCCCCACATGCTTCTGTATGACAAAATTTAATGACACTACTTACCTCATTGTCGGGTATGCATCTATGAAAAATTTGATCAGGACAATACTTGAATAGGTATGGGTCATTCCAATAAAAATTTCTAACCTCTGTCAAAAACTTTTTCTTATCTTGTGTTGTCCATTGAGATGGCATCTCTCCTGTTACAAGAAAATTGACAATATTAGCATACCATGGAATTTTACTAATAGAAAATAAAAACTCATCTGGAAAAGAGTCATTGATAGGTGTTATGTCCAAGGAGGAGTTTGTTGTGAGTCTTGACAAATGATCTGCAACAACATTTTCGGCTCCTTTTTTATCTTTGATTGTGATGTTGAATTCTTGGAGCAACAAAATCCACCATATCAACCTAGGTTTGGCATCCTGTTTAGACATTAAGTACCTCACAGCAGCATGGTCAGTGAAAATAATAGTTAAAGAGCCAATTAAATAAGATCGAAATTTATCTAATGCAAATACTACAGCAAGTAGTTCTTTTTCTATAGTGGTATAATTAATTTGTGCACTATTAAAAGTTCTACTTGCGTAATAAATGACATAAGGCTTACCTTCCTTCCTTTACCCTAGCACGGCACCGACAGCAAAATCGCTAGCATCACACATCAACTCAAAAGGCAGAGACCAATCAGGGGATTGCATGATAGGGGCAGTTGTCAAAAGGCTAATCAATTTATCAAAAGATTTTTGACAATCTTGAGTCCATTCAAATGGTCCATCTTTTATTAGGAGATTACAAAGAGATCTAGATATTGCACTAAAGTCTTTAATGAATCTCGTATAAAATCCTGCATAGCCTAGGAAAGATGGAACATCCCTAACCGTTTTTGGTGGAGGCAAATGGACAATTAATTCAACTTTTGCTTTGTCAACTTCAATTCCCTTAGAAGAAACCACATGTCCTAGGACAATTCCAGAGGTGACCATGTAATGACATTTTTCCCAATTTAACACCAAACCTTTTTCTTCACATCTTTTTAAGACATTTTCTAAATTTTCAAGGCAATTATCAAATGAATTTCCAAACATTGTTAGATAATCCACAAAGACCTCTAAAAAATGTTCAACCATGTCACTAAAAATGCTCAACATACATCTTTGAAATGTTGCAGGAGCATTACAAAGGCCAAAAGGCATCCTTCTAAATGCAAAGGTGCCAAAGGGACATGTGAATGTTGTCTTTTCTTGGTCCTCTAATGCTGTGGGGATTTGATAATAACCTGAGTACCCATCAAGAAAACAGTAGTAGGGATGTCTTGCCACTCTTTCTAGAATTTGGTCAAGAAATGGTAAGGGAAAATGATTTTTTCTAGTGGCCGCATTTAATTTTCTATAATCAATACACATCCGCCAACTAGATGAGACTCGTGTTGGTATTAACTCTCCTTTTTCATTTTTTACCACTGTAACTCCAGATTTCTTAGGGACTACTTGTGTTGGACTTACCCACTTACTATCATAAATAGGGCAGATAATTCCTACATCAAGTAGCTTAAGAACTTCACCTCTTACTACCTCTTTCATGTGTGGATTTAATCTTCTTTGGGGCTGTTGACATGTTCTAGCATTATCTTATAGATGTATTCTATGTGTACATATTAACGGATTAATGCCTTTTATGTCTTTTAAAGTCCACCCAATTGCATTTTTATGCCTTTTAAGTACCTCTATCAATTTACCTTCCCGTTCGTTGGTAAGAGTTGAAGAAATTACCACCGGATAAGTTTGTTCTTCACCAAGGAATGCATATTTCAGTCCTTGAGGTAATGGCTTCAATTCTAGTTTGGGTACTTCTTTTTGTTTATTTTCATTGACAGGTCCCAACTCTTCAAATTTCGGCTTCCAACCTTTGTTCTCCATCACCTGGGTACAATCAAGCAACGAACATATATTAGAAACAATAGGATCTAGTTGCATGCTTGACTCAAATGAATTAACTAAACAAGTTTCCAGAGGATCAGAAGAACTCCCTGCTTGAAGATGATCTTCAACAATAGCTTCAATCATGTTTGCTTCTTCATTTTCATCACCTTCATCTTGTGGTTGTTTGCACATGTTGAAAACATTAAGCTCTAGTGACATATTTCCAAATGTCATCTTCATTACGCCATTCCTGCAATTAATCAAAGCATTAGAGGTTGCAAAAAATGGGCGACCTAAAATAACAGGAATTGGTTTACACCCATTAGCAACAGGTTGTGTATCCAAGACAATAAAATCCATAGGATATATGAATTTATCGACTTGTACTAACACATCTTCCACTATCCCTCTTGGCACTTTAATTGATCTATTAGCAAGTAAAAGAGTTATGGAAGTTGGTTTTAGCTCACCTAGATCAAGTTCTTGATAAACTGATTATGGAAGTAAATTAACACTAGCACCAAGATCAAGTAAAGCCTGTTCAATTTTATGCTTTCCAATAATGCATGAAATTGTGGGACAACCAGAGTCTTTATATTTCATAGAATTATTGTTTTTAAGAATGAAACTTACTTGTTCTATTAAAAAGGCTCTCTTTTTCACATTCAGTTTTCTTTTCACAGTGCACAAGTCTTTCAAAAATTTTGCATAAGAAGGAACCTGTTTAATAGCATCCAACAAAGGAATATTGACCTTCACTTGTTTGAAAATTTTATAAATTTCAGGATTGTGGTTCAATTTCCTTGGATTGTTCAATGCTTGAGGAAATGGGACTACAGGTGGGAGTTTGGTATTTTATTGGCTAGGTATAAGCTCATCAACCCCTTCCTTACTCTTGGAGATAGACTTATCATCTTTCTCACAAGGATCAAGAATAGGTTTTTCGACAATCTCACCATTGCGAAGAGTTATGACTGATTTAACTGGGTCCATGTGTTGACTTCCTGAACTACCCTCTTCCAGGTTGTATTGACCCTTAGGATTTGGTTGAGGTTGAGAAGGAAATTTTCCTTTTTCATGGATGGTGAGTGTTGAGGCAATCTTAGCAAGAGTGTCTTTTAAATCGGACAAGGTTTGTGAAGTTTGATTGTTAATGGTCTCTTGCTTTTCAATGAATGAGTGCAATGTTTCCTCAAGGTTTTGCCTAAATGATAGGACATAAGGTGCATAACTTTGAGTGCTTTGAAAGTTTTGGTGACCTTGAGGAGGTGGTGGTTGTGAAGATTGTGCATGATTATCATTCCTCCAACTGAAGTTTGGGTGATTTCTCCAGCCTGGATTGTAGGTCTATGAATATGGGTTAGGATTTGGCCTTTTGAAAGTGTTTAGGACATTGGCTTGTTCATGGAGACATTCTTTGAATATAGGCAGAGTTGGGCACTCCTTAGTTGAATGATCATTGGTATCACATATGTGACACACAATTTCTTGAGCGGATTTTAGGTGACCGCTTTTTTTCAATTCTAAGGCCTCGACCTTTCTAGCTAGTGATGCAAATTTGGCTTGAATGTCATGTTCTTCCCTAAGGTTGTAAATACCTCCACTAGATGTAGAGGCTTGAGCTTTGCTCGGTACCTCTTGGGTACCTGCAGTGTCCCAATTTTGAGCATTCTCTGCTAATAGGTCTAGGTAGTCTAGTGCCTCTTCGGGGTCTTTATCTCCAAACTCTCCATTACACATCATTTCGACCATTTGTCTACTTTGGGGTGTTAAACCCTCATAAAAGTGTGTGACTAGTCTCCATGTTTCAAAACCATGGTGAGGACAAGAATTAAGCAATTCTTTGTACCTCTCCCAATATCGGTAAATGGTCTCTCCTGGTTTTTGGCTGAAAGTGGTAATTTGTCTTTTGAAGGAATTTGTTCTATAATGAGGAAATAACTTTTTCAAGAACTGTTCCTACATTTCATCCCAATTACCAATAGATCTAGACCTAAGATTTTGCAGCCATGTTTTATCTTTATCTTTCAAAGAGAAAGGGAAAAGCTTTAGTCTGATGGTGTTCATGCTACAATTTATGTCATTGTAAGTGTTGCACACTTCCTCAAACTCTCTCAAATGTAGGTATAGGTTTTCGGCATCTAATCCATGAAATTTGGGTAGAAGTTGAATAATACTAGGCTTAAAGTTGAAATGAGATGCATCTGGAGGAAAAACTAGACATGATGGAGCACTAGGTCTTGTGGGGTTCATGTAGTCTCTAAGTGTTCTAGGTTATGCATGATTATTGTGTTGGGAACGATTGTCCTCGAGATCAGTGACTCTTTCAACTTCATTTTCTACCATATTTTCAAATGAAGATGGGGAGCCCCTAACAAGTCTACCAGTCGGTGTACGTGACCAAGCTTTCATGCAAGTCTTAAATGAAACAGAATAAAAGAAAACAAAAACACCAAAAATAATATTATTTACAAGAAAAAGAAAATGAAAAAGATGAAAAGAATTTTGATGGTTTTGGACATCAAATGATACTTCCCCGGCAACGGCGCCAAAAACTTGACACGTCCAAAAAATGGATTTCTACTCCCAAGTGCAGGAGTTTCGAAGTAATAAATTAACCCGGTGAGACCGGGGTCAATCCACGAGGAAGAAGATTTAGATCCTGTAAAAACCAACAAAACTCTACAAGGAAAATATAATAGGAAATAAGATATTATGAAATGAAGATAGATATAATGGTGAAAGAAATTAAATTAAAATATGCTAAGGTTAGAGGTTCCACTTTTGGTATATGGTTTAAGTTATATTTAACTCCTTTTTATCACTCAATTGGAATCCACACACAAAGGAGGTTCCAATCGGAAGTTAGACCATTTAAGTTCTTTACACATCTATCAAGTTATATTTCTTTTCTTTTAGTGATATTACAATGGATACTCTACACTTCTTATGTTAAATGGATTCAAGTACTTATTGTGCCAATCAACTACCATAAATTAAGATTCCTTTGCCAGATGCAGGTATAACAATGCGGTTCTAGACGGATTCAAGTATTTATTGTAACACCTCCTGACCCGACCCGACTGGATCGACCCAGGAAGCGCTACCGGTTTTCAAAACTTTACTTACTTCATTTTATAAATTGCAAAAACCAATGAAAATCATATCAATTGTAGTCTAAAAATATGTTTCTAGTGAGCCCATTAAATTTTATTTTTCAAAAATTTCGGCAGAGTTTCCTCTATTTTTCTAATTTTCCAAAACCTGTTTCAAATAAAATTCAGTTTACACAAAATCCACAACACTTCTAAATATCATTTTCAATCAATTGCACACTCTGCCGTTTAGTGCGACTTTCCAACAGTTTTTCAAATAAAACATATATAAATAGTATTTACAAACATTTGAACAAAAGATAAATCATAAAACACGTATTACAAAACATATCTATACATATCAAATTACAGATTTCTGTATATGCATGCTTAACTAAATACGATATACAATTTCAAATTCAATTATACTACTCAAAAGAAACTGTGACTCTGGACCTTCACTCTGCTGTTACTTTTTCTCTATTCTTTGTTTCCCCCTATGTCTCTGATACCTGCGTGTGATAAAATAGACGCGCTAAGCAATAATGCCTAGTAGATGTACTCTCAACTCAAGTATCAAAATCAATAATCATTTCATAATAAAAATATTCCAATATGATCGTATAAAAAAAACGTTTTAATAAAAGCATCTAAATTCAATCAATAAGCATACAACATTTAGTTTTCAGTTCTTTTATAATCATTTTATTTATTCTGTAACCTTTTATTTATATAAACATTTTATTCACTTTCATTCTCTATTCTGGCCGTCCACTCATCATACATTTCGATATCTGTACCATCAGTGTAACGTTCACCTCCGGGATTCGCCTAAACTAGACTAAACCAGGTTTGCCCCGCGAGATGTAACCGTCAGGAATACCAGTACAATATCTATCTCCGGGATTCGCCTAAATTGGACTATACCAGGTTTGCCCCGCGAGATGTAATTGTCATGAATATCAGTGCACTGGCTATCTCCGGGATTCGCCTAAACTGGACTCAACTAGGTTTGCCCCTCGAGATGCAGCAGTCATCACTATCAGTATAATGGCTATCTCCGGGATTCGCCTAAACTGGACTCAACCAGGTTTGCCCCTCGATATGCAGCAATCATCACTATCAGTATAATGGCTATCTCCGGGATTCGCCTAAACTGGACCTTGCCAAGTTTGCCCCGCGAGATGCAACAGTCATCAATATCATCAGTGCAATATCTATCTCCGGGATTCGCCTAAACTGGACCATACCAGGTTTGCCCCGCGAGATGTAATTGTCATGAATATCAGTGCACTGGTTATCTCCGAGATTCGCCTAAACTGGACTCAACCAGGTTTGCCCCTCGAGATGCAGCAGTCATCACTATCAGTATAATGGCTATCTCCGGGATTCGCCTAAACTGGACCTTGCCAAGTTTGCCCCGCGAGATGCAACAGTCATCAATATCATCAGTGCAATATCTATCTCCGGGATTCGCCTAAACTGGACCATGCCAGGTTTGCCCCGCGAGATGCAGCAATCATCACTATCGGTACGGGTTATCTCCGGGATTCGCCTAAACTGGACCATGCCAGGTTTGCCCCGCGAGATACAACAATCCGGGCTCGTTCTATTCTTTTTCAAATTAATCAACACTAATTCACGAATCAAAATGAATTCAAGCATCAAAATTTGCAAATAACATTCGTCATACATAATTCAAAAATTTCCTATCAAATGCTTCTGTTTCTTTCGAAATAAACAATTCTTACTCTCAAATCTTAATTTAATACAACAAATACAATTTCAGACAATATTCACAAAACATATATATTTGATTATACGATTTGTTTCATCCAATATCTCATTTCAATGAAATCAAAATACGTTTGAATCAAAATATTCGACTCAATAAACGTATCAACATATATTTATCAAATACTCAAAACAAATCTCAGATTCAACTCAAAACACAAAATAAAATCACAAAAGTTTCGAAAAGGAGTGTACACCTACCTGGTTTTCATTTTTCGCATAGTTCTCTTCTGGATTTCCTTTTTCCTTTCTCTTTCCTTTTTCTCTTTTCTTTTCCTTTCTTCTTTTCTTCTTCTTTCACTTTTCTTTTTCTCTTCCTCTTCTTCCTCTTCTTCTTCTTCTTTTCTTTCTTTCTCGGTTTCTCCCGATCTCTCTTCTCTCTATTTTCTTCTTTTCTGTTTTCTTAGGGTTTTCTGCGACGAATTCTTTTTTTTTTTATAATTTTTTCGGTCGTCGCGAGCTGTGGTCGCGGTGACCAGGTCGCGGTACTCACTGGAGCAATTTCCACCGCCTTTATCGCGATCACCCATCGCGGTACCCTGGTTGCGATGGTGGTCGCGATGCTCACTGTCAGGATTTCACTTCTTCATCGCGAGCCAGTCATCGCGAACTGTGGTCGCGATGACCAGGTCGCGTTGCTCACTGTCCAAAATGTCATGTTTCGTCGCAAGCATCTCATCGCGACCTGTGGTCGCGATGAGGGGTCGCGATACACTTTGCCCCAGTTTTTCACTCATTTTTCTTCTTACATCATTTCTGGACCGTTCCATCTGGTCCACCTGGAAACCATAAAAATAAACATACTTTTAATTACATTTTACACCCCTCAACTCATACATATTTTATCCACATAGTCAAAATTAATTTCTCGAAATTTGGGATGTTACATTTATGGTGTTGTTTGTCTACAATGAATCAAGAATCCTTGGTCAGAGGTGCAGGTATAACCATGCGGTTCTAGACGGATTCAAGTATTCATTATGCCAAGAATTGTCTACAATAAGTCAAGATCCCCACTTCACATAAGAGTAAGAGATGAAAATTCAATTCAATTCAATAAGAAAAGTAATATTAAAGCCTGTAGATAAATTTACACAAATGAATATAAACTTTAAGACCATGTTAAGAGTTAAATAAATCTTTATTCACGTACCAAGAGCTTCACCCTTCACCTTAGCAAAAAGAGAATTTAGCTACTCATGATAGAAGAAAGAAAACAAGTAGAAGAAATAAAATGAGCAAGAGAGAAATTAAATTATCATAAAAATTCAACAATACAACAATATAAGGTGAACTTGGCAAGGAACCCAAGCTGCCCTCAAGCTTTTAATAGGCCTCTATTTATAGGCACATTGAGAGGCAAACAAGTAAAAAATGGTAGGAATAAATTAATGCAAGTTGATTGAATTTGGTAAGGTAAAGTTGTCAACTTTGGTGTCTTCAACACATGCACCGAATTGTCCACCGAATTAGGCGCTGCTCCTTTGAAAATTGGATCTTGTGATAAACATCAAAGTTGTAGACAAGTTTCTTATGTTTCTGGAATGATAAGACGCATAATATTTGAAATTTTCTGGAGAAAGTTATGGCCCAAAGAGTGAAAACTGCCCAATTTACGCGGCCATGCAAACCAGACCAAGCTAATCCAATTTTTGACTTCAAAGGAGTCCAAATCTGACAAGAGTTTACAAACCAAACTTATAGGGCTATGAGTTATCTTTCGAGCACTATCAAGAACGTTGTGATTGGATATTTGAGTGCAAAGTTATGCCCATTATTCTGAACCTGCATCAAAATGAAAAGTTTAACAATTAAGTGTAGTTATAAACAAGTTAGGTAATTTGATGACGCTAATAGTATAAAATAATGGTTTTAACCTTTATTACTATACAAATTTAAGTGTTCATCATCCGGTAATCCTCAGAATCATTAATTGAACTCTTTAATTAATATTCCTTGATTATCAACTCCGACATTATTCCACTAAAAATCCTGAAACTGCATTCTCTCAACTGCGGAAGCTTTTACACAAACCGATATCACTCGGTGTCCATCGATATAGCTATTACATATGGTGTGACCCTCCACAATAGTTCATAATTAGAGCTAGGGTCATAATGTCTGTTATACCCCTCTAATTATATATATCCTTTAAGCACCGTTGATTATCTAATGAACAATAAATTATGTTTCCTCACGGAATCAGGAGAGCGCTCATATTGTTCAAGCCCCGAATAAACTCTTAAGGGAACTACTCTCTACTTCTCACAAGAAGGAGTGGATTTCACTATTGCTGTGCAAACCTTCCCAGCCACATGTCAAATCGCAATCCTAACATACGGAGAATATTGATCGGGACTAATCATCCGACCTTACCCATGGTATATCAAAGATCACGATCTAACCTGAAGGAGTCGATAAGACCCTCAGGATTGAGATCACCCACATATAGCCATCATAAGTTGATGTACATGAATCTCATCGGTAAACGGATCTTGGTGAGAGATTCATATAGATCATGGCCCAGTCCTATATGATCACATCATACAAGGTGCCTCTATTCCCATATCTCCATATGAATGACTCAGGATAGAATCATCGTACAATACAGAATGGACCGCAGCTATAGATTAACTACAAATAAAGTACCCAGCTTTATTTGCTATCTATAGACTCTTTAGATTGCACATCTCTTACTGTATCCATCTATATATGACAATCATATACACAGTATGAGATTACATTCCGGCAATCTAGGATGTTATAATGCACAAGTTTATATAATATAAATGACACGATAAGAATGAATTGAACTCTTCTTTTATATATTTATAAAAAACCATTTACAAATTACATCTTTAGGGCAAAAACCCCAACAATCTCTCACTTGCACTAAAGCATGTGAGGTATATGATGTAACCTTAGACCTTCTAGGTGACCCGTGAATATATTAGCCGGTAAGGTCTTCGTAAATGGATCAGCATGATTGTCTTGTGAGGCTATCTTGGTGAGGATCACATCTCCTCGCTGCACTATCTCTCTAATGAAATGATACTTCCTCTCTATATGCTTCCCTCTTTTATGGCTTCTTGGTTCCTTGGAATTAGGCACAGCACCACTGTTATCACAATAAAGTGTGATGGGCCTATCCATATCTGGAACAACTTCCAGATCACTCAAGAACTTGTAGAGCCAAACAGCCTCTTTAGCAGCTTTACAAGCGGCTACATATTCGGCTTCCATGGTAGAGTCAGTAATGCAAGATTGCTTAATATTTCTCCACACAATGGCTCCACCACCCAGGGTGAAAACAGATCCAGACGTGGATTTCCTAGAATCCATGTCTGACTGAAAATCAGAATCTGTGTATCCTAACGGGATCAAATCCTGTCCGAAATACACGAGCATATAGTTTCTCGTTCTTCAAAGATACTTGAGAATAGGTCTTGACTGCAACCCAATGATCTAATCCCGGGTTGGACTGGTATCTGCTGACTACTCCCATTGCATAGCAGATGTCCGATCTCATGTATAACATAGCATACATGAGACTTCCTACTGCAAATGCATAGGGCACACGTCTCATATCCTCAATGTCTTGAGGTGTCTTAGGAAATTGTTCATTAGACAAGTGAACTCCATGCCTAGAAGGTAAATTACCTTTCTTGGAGTTCTGCATCGAAAATCGAACAAGAATCTTATCGATATATGATGCCTGAGACAGTGCTATGAGATTGTTCTTACGATTCTTATAAGTTGAATCCCTAGAACATAACTCGCCTCTCCCAAATCTTGCATTTGGAATTGGCTTGCCAGCCAGCCCTTGACGTCAGACAACACTCCAACATTATTCCCAATTAGTAGGATGTCATCTACGTATAGGACTAAGAAAACTATCTTTTTGTCAATGATGCGCTTGTATACACAAGGCTCATCAACGTTTTGCTCGAAGCCATAGGTTTTTATCACATCATCAAACCTTATGTTCCAGGATCTAGATGCTTGCTTAAGTCCATAAATGGACCTTTACAGCTTGCAAACTTATTGCTCTTGATCTGGGGACATGAATCCCTTTGGTTGCATCATATAGATGTTTTCGTCAAGATTGCCATTTAAAAATGTAGTCTTCATAATCGAAATAGACTGCAATGGATAAGAGAATCCGAATAGACTTAAACATGGCAACGAGAAGGTCTCTTCATAATCGACCCCCTCTTTTTGGGTATAACCCTTAGCCACTAGTCTTGCCTTGAAGGTCTTTACCTTCCCCTCTACTCCTCTCTTTCTCTTGTAGATCCACTTACACCCAATGGGTTTTACCCTACCCGGTAAGTCTACAAGATCCCAGACTGAGTTGGAGTACATAGACTCCATCTCGAGATTCATGGCTTTGAGCCATTCCTCTTTATCAGGATCTTCCATTACATTCTTAAATGACAATGGGTCATCCACACTATCAGTAGAGACAACATCTTATCCCTCACCTATACCTAAATAGCGTTCAAGTTATATCACAACCCTCCTACTACGTCTAGGTGGTAGTGTATCTTGATTAGGAATCATCTGACTCTTAGATGTTTGTGGATCAACAACTCTTGTTGATGGAGTGCTGGTCTAACCAGGCTCCAGTTCATTTAACACAATCTTGGATCGAGACTTATGGTCACTAATATAGTTGTCCTCAAGAAATGTTGCATTTGTCGATACAAACACTTTGTTATCTTCAGGACTATGGAAGTATCCGCCTTTGGTCTCTTTGGAGTATCCTACAAACAGGCAGACTACAGATTTGGAGTCTAGCTTCCCACTTCTGTTCTTCAGCACGTGTGCTGGATATCCCCATATGCGGAAATGTCGTAAACTAACTTTATGACCATTCCACAACTCTAGGGGAGTCTTAGGAACAGATTTGGATGGCACTACATTCAAAATGTATGCCGCTGTTTGTAACGTATATCCCAGAAGGAATTTGGTAATGACGAGAAACTAATCATAGATCTCACCATTTCCATTAGGGTTCTATTTCTCCTCTCCGCTACACCATTTTGCTGAGGTGTACCCGGAGCTGTGAGTTGGGATACTATCCCATGCTCGACCATAAAGTCTTTAAACTCTTGGTCAAGGTACTCACCCCCACGATCCGATCGTAGAGACTTGATAGTCTTACCTAACTGATTCTCAACTTCAGCTCGAAATTCTTTGAACTTTTCAAAAGTTTCCGACTTACGTTGCATCAGGTAGACATATCCGTATCTAGAGTAGTCATCTATAAAGGTGATATAATACTCACAACCACCCCTGGCTTTAACATTCATCGGTCTGCAAACATTAGTATGTATAAGCTCCAGTGGCTCTTTAGCTCTAAGGTCTTTTCCAGTAAAAGGTCTCTTAGTCATCTTACCTTCTAAACATGATTCACAGACAGGTAAGGTGCCAACCTTTAACTCGCTTAAAGGTCCACTTTTTACTACTTTGTCTATCAGGTCAAGGTTAATATGACCAAGCCTTAAATGTCAGAGATACGTGTCATCATTTAGAGAAATCTTATGTCGTTTGGTTTTAGGTTTTTCAACCTTAAACAATTCGGTGTTGAGCAATGTTGTATGTATTAACGGCCTTAACACATACAAATTGTTTTCATTAATTCCTGAACAAATATTCAGACCATTCTTTGAAATAATAACAGATTTATTATTAAAAGAAACATAATATAATTGTTCTAACAATTTAGAAACGGAAATTAAATTCCGTGTAAATCCAGGAATATAATAAACATGTTTAAAAGTAAAAAATCTAGTATTATTACAAAAATTCAATTTTAATGAACCCACTGCTCGAGCCGACACGACATCCCCCGACCCTACACGCATCGAGAAAGGTCCCTCCTCTAGCTGTGTCTAAGAATCAGTCCACTGTAAAGAAGAACAAACATGGTTAGTGGCCCTCGAATCAACTATCTAGGGTGAAGAATCATCTTCCACTAAACAAGATTCAAGAACTAGTAAATCATATTTACCTTTTTGCTTTTTCTTCTTGGCTACCTCCTCTAGGTATTGAGAACAGTTCCTCTTCCAATGCCCGACCTTGTTACATTGGAAACATTTTCCCTTGTCTTTGTCGATGGAGGTGCCCTTCTTTTTTCCTTAGGCTTTCTTGGGCTTGGGCTTACTTTTAGCCTTCCCAGCAGACCTCTTCCTCTTCTTATTTTTAGAGGAGGAAGATGGTTTAGCAACATTCGCCTCACCAGTCTTCACCTTATTTTCCTTAGTCAAGGCCTCGAAGGTGGCGAGCTCATTGAGCAACTGAGTGAGACTAAACTGCAACTTGTTCATCCCGTAGTTGCTCTTAAACTGATCGAAACTCTTCGGAAAAGTTATCAGTATAATGCTCACTTGGCTAGGTTCATCAATGGCCCCACCATTGATTTCTGCCGTGTTATTCCCGAACAGAGATTTACCTTCCTTCATGCGAGCGAGCATAGCGGCACGAACAGCTTTATGGCGTTTTTGCTCTGAGGGTTGCCCAAACATAGCTTGCAATGACTTCATGATTTCGAATGCTGTAGTCATTGCTTCGTGCTTTGTGACAAGCACTTCTGTCATAGAAGCTAACATATATGTACGAGCTTTCTCATCAGATGAGACCCATTGCTGGTATGCCTCACGAACTCTTTGTAGGGCATTGGCAGTAGGCTGCGGAGGACATTCTTCCATAAGCACAAACTTAAGGTCTTTGGTGACCAAAATCGCGTTTATATTAAGTTTCCACTTTGTATAGTTATCACCAGTTAATTTGTCGTGTACAAGTATTTGTAATAACTGCAGAAGACATTATTGCTGAAAAATAAATAAACATTCATTCAGTCATTTATTAAAAACAAGTGCTAATACTTTGACATAAATTTAAACATGATGCATGAATATGTTAAACGAACTAGAACTACCCCAATAAAAACAGTTACTACGCCATGATAATCCAACATACCACAAAGAAGTGCCACCTTAGGGTCAGTCAAGTCCTTGCATGTTGGACCGAGACATTCTCAATCAAATAATATTCTAGAATAACTCTTATTCAATATTATTCAACCATCGTTTATTTAGTCAGGTTTTCGATTAACCACATTTAATCTAAACCTTGTGAGTTGTAGTAGCCAAAATATGTCAGGCCCAAAAAGGAACCCAAGGTATGTCTTAAAGACCTGGCCCAGAGTCCAAAAGTGGTATAATATCCATGTAGTACAACATTCGTTCAATGTAAGACATCCATGTAGTACGACATACGCTCAATGTAGGACATCTATGTAGTACGACATACACTTGGTGTGAGACATACATGTAGTACCACATACACTCGATGCCCCACACGATCGAGTAGCAACAAGGGGATAACTCAGTGTCCATGCTTGGAAGAGCTCATACGTCGCACGACATACTCATCTCATGTCGACCTTCAATCAGCATATTATTCGACATACAATCATGATTATCCTAAATTGACAAACCTACACATCGTACGACATAGAATCTCCTTGGTTCTATGGGAAACCAAATCATGATATACTTTAAAGACGGTCCTACAAAACCATAATGATACTCTGTAACGGCCAGATCAAAAGAAGCATCCACCAACTTCCTTGGTGGAAGACAGCAAGGAGAAGTAATGATGAAATCCTCAAACGGGCAGAAGCATCATCCCTCTATAAATGAAGGATAATTCTCCAAAGAGAAAGGGACCGAAAAACTGAGATCCCAAAGCTATCAATATTAAAACAACATCTTCCGGCCATTGTTCATCTTCTCCGATAACCTTCCTACTGTACCTCGATCAGCCGATCTTAAATCTCCTTCGACCAAGGATACCTCAATCGCCAGAATAACATGAAATATTACTCACTCATCTCCATTTAAGAGCATTACATACTTATTAGCATATCCTAACTTGACCGTCGGAGTGACTTTGGCTGGCACCACCTCGGTGTCCCAGTCATCCTGCGGGTCACGTGTGTTCTATCTTTGCAGGTTGTAGTGCCCCGTGTTCCCGAGCGACTTTTGAGGACTACAATTTGGCGCCCACCGTGGGGCACGACAATCTCTAAACGAGCGAAGATAGAACATAGCAGCTTCGACTATGTCGTCAGACGATTTTCATCACGATGCAATGGAGGTTAGGGTACAACTCCTCATATCCCAGAGGCAAGAGAATACCCAAAGGCTCCAAGCGCTCGAACAAGAGAACCAACGAGTGTTGGTGGAAAACCAAGAGTTGCAAAATAGGATCAATTCCCTTACCATCGTCCGACCATTCGGAAACTTTTCAACTTCCCAACCCGTGCCATTCGATTAAGCCACCCATGCTACCTACTATGCGCAGGTACGACCGGACGAGCATAGAACCACGATAGGCGACATCGATCCAATCCTCACAGGCACGGAGCCTAACATTCAAGCCACGGGCGGAGCGCACTCTGTCGCACGACATGCGGCGGACAACCCGTCGAACAGGACAGAAAGGCATCGATCAGATGATACGATAAGAGCTACACGAGAGGTGTCACCTATCTCCACCCATAATGGCAACGTCGGTTCAACCCTACCAACTATCCTGCTATAGAGAACGCCATCTGGTTCCTTTGCATTCGGCGCCGTCGAACCCGAACATGGTAAATATAGGACCAATGTTGGCTAACTGTGACTTAGCACGAAGGTTCACAGAGATGGAAGCACTCATCCAACGCATTCCGGGAATGCCCGCTCTCATAAAGAAAAGCACGGCAAATAGCTTTGTCGACTCTCCCTTCGTCGATGCAATAGCTTTGGTGGAGATGCCAAGAAAGTTCAACTTCCCCGGTATGAAGCAGTACGACAGGAACGACAGCCCCGACGACCACATTATGAAGTATCGGCAACGAATGTTCACTGCTGCCATCCCACGAGATCTAAGAGAAGCATGCATGTGCAAAGGATTTGGATCGAGCCTCGTAGGGCCAGCTCTACAATGGTACACCAACCTTCCCAATGTATCCATCAACTCTTTCGCCCAACTCACAGACATCTTCGTGGAGCAGTTCGCTAGCAGCCGGAAGTTAGAAAAATAATCTGACGACCTCTACACAATCAGCCAAAGGAGAGGCGAACGCCTACAGTGACTTTGTAGGCCGCTTTAATAATGAAAAGGTTTCCATCCCTCATTGTAACTAGGCAACAACCATATCAAGCCTTCCGCAAGAGTCTACTCTATGATTCCGACCTATACAAGGAGCTCACCAAGTACCATTGCAAAACAATGGAAGATGTACTAGCTAAGGCATGGGCACAAATAAAGTGGGAAGAAGACGAAGTGAACTATAAACCTAATAGAGCAAACACCAGGGAGGACAAGACAAGTAGAAGGGTCGAGCAGCGAAATAATGACAGGCGTGTCGAGCCATACCCAATGGTACCCCGAAGGGACGGCCGAATAAGATACGAGCGTCGACGTGACGACAGACCGCCAAGACCGTTCGTCCAGCCAAAGAACATATTGCCATAATACAATTTGAGCATCTGACCAGCAGAGGTAATCGCCATCCTCAAAGGGATGGGTAGATCAGTTAGGTGGCCAGACAAGATGATGAGCCTGCCGGATCAAAGAGACAACTCCAAGTGGTGCGAATTTCATGGCGACCACGGCCATCGAACAGAGCATTGCATCGCACTACGGCTAGAGGTGGCAGAACTACTTAAGAAGAGCCACCTCAAGGAGTTCCTAACTGACAAAAGTAAGCAGACCTTTTTGAATAAGGACCGATCTCGCGACATCGCTTTAATTGCACCACCAGAACCTCCCAAACATGAGAGAACTATGAACGTCTTCTTTGGCAAATCCGAAGTAAACGGAGTCACTTACTCAGAAGCAAAGCGCCACTTATGGCAAGCCGGTCATACAGAAGTCCGACCAACCCATATGGCGGACCCGACTTACAATTACCCAATCAGTTTTAGCAGCAATGAGCACACAGATCTACTCAACCCCCACTACGACACGCTGGTCATCTCATTAACAGTGGCCAATTGTTTGATTAAGCGGATCCTAGTAGACAATGGGAGCTCAACAAACGTACTCTTCCTTAGCGCGCTAAGAGAAATGCACATTGACGAGTGCAACATCGTACGCCGCTCAACCATCTTGGTAGGATTTAGCGGAGAACATAAGAACACCATAGGGGAAATCGCCCTTCCCATCTACGCTGAGGGAGTCAACCTAAACACACCTTCCTCATCCTCGACTGCCCGTCGTCATACAACATAATCATGGGTCGTCCATGGATTCATGAGATGAAGGCTGTCCCCTCGACCTATCATCAGGTCATCTGTTTTCCTACCAAGTGGGGAGTCTATGAAATCCGAGGGCAGCAAAAGACGTCGCGTGACTACTACCAGAACACTCTGAAAACCAGGCCGTCCGACTTATAGCAATTACAGAATGCAAGCACCGCCATCAACAAGGACAGGCTAAACATGGAGGAACTCGACAAAGTATCCATACATCCGAGCTTCCCAAACCACAAAGTAAGTATCGGATCCTGCCTTCCACAAAATATTAGAACAAAATTGATCAGCTTCTTAACGGCCCGACACGACAGCTTCGCACGGTCGCACGCTGACATGACCGGCATTAACCCAGAGGTCTTAGTGCATAGGCTGCAAGTTGACCCAGATTACCCGCCCGTGAAGCAAAAGTGAAGGAAGTTCGCATCCGAACATAATAAAGTTATCAACGAGGAGATCCAAAAGCTAATCGACAGCGGCTCAGTAAGAGAAGTGAATTACCCAAACTGGCTCGCAAACGTAGTGGTGGTGAAGAAGAAGAATGGGAAGTGGAGAGTTTGCATCAACTTCACAGACCTCAACAAGGCCTGTCCAAAGGATTCCTTCCCTCTACCACACATCGACATGATGGTAGACGCTATTGCGGGGCACGAACTATTGAGCTTCATGGATGCATTCTCCGGCTACAACTAAATCCTCATGCATCCAGACAACCAGGAAAAAACTTCTTTCATCACGGAGCGCGGCATTTTTTGCTACAAAGTGATGCCTTTTGGCTTCAAAAACGCTGGGGCAACCTATCAAAGGTTGGTCAACAAAATGTTTGCAAGCATGCTCGGACAGACTATGGAGGTCTACATCGACGATATGCTGGTAAAATCATTAATAGCGGATCAACACCTCGACTACCTCCGATAGTCATTTGATACCATAGACAAGTATGGGATGAAGCTTAATCCAACCAAGTGCTCCTTTGGAGTTTCATCAGGAAAGTTCCTCGGCTATTTGGTGACTAAGAGGGGCGTCGAGGCCAACCCAGATCAAATCCAATCCATCATGAATTTAAGGTCCCCCAAAAGCATCAAAGACGTGCAAAAACTGACTGGGCGACTCGCGGCCCTCAACCGTTTCATATCAAAGTCATCTGAAAAATGCAAGCTCTTCTTCGACACTCTAAGGAAGAGTAAAACATTTGATTGGAACCAAACAAGCGAGGACGCATTCCAAAGCATTAAGCGGTACCTAGCAGACCCTCCTCTCCTATCCAAACCTAAGGAAGGATAGACACTTCTACTCTACCTCGCTGTGTCCGAAACGGCCGTTAGCGCAGTACTAGTGAGGGAAGAAGGTGGTAAACAACTCCCCGTATACTACATCAGCAAGACCCTACTCGATGCAGAAATAAGGTACACTCAATTTGAGAAATTAGCCCTTGCACTCGTTACAGCCGCAAGGAAATTGAGGCCGTATTTCCAATGCCACACCATCAGTGTACTCACTACATTTCCCTTGAAGAACATCCTACATAAGCCCAAACTATCCGGCCGACTAGTGAAGTGGGCCGTGGAGCTAAGCGAGTACGACGTCACCTACCAACCTCGCATGGCGATCAAATCATAAGTGTTGGCGGACTTCATAGCTGACTTCACACCTGGGATCCTACAACAAGTGGAGGAAGAGCTTTGCACCATGTCGTACGACACACCAAAAGAGGAATGGACTTTGGCAGTCGACGGATTCAAGTAACGCTAAAGGCAATGGGCTAGGGGTAGTACTTACCTCACCCGAGGGACACGTCATCGAGAGGTCCATCCGATACGGATTCAGAACCACCAACAATGAAGCCGAGTACGAGGCACTCATAGCCGAGCTCACCTTGGCAAAAGACTTACGCGTCGGACGGATAAGGGTACGTAGTGACTCCCAATTAATTGTGAGACAATTGCAAGGATCCTACCAAGCTCGAGACTTGAAAATGTCGGCTTACTTGACCCTGATAAAAGAACTACAAGATTCATTCGAGTCGTTCGACATCGAACAAGTACCAAGATCAGAAAACACGCACGCTGACGCGCTTGCCAATCTCGGTTCCGCATTAGATACCACAGTTGAGCGGACCATCCCCGTGGTATTTATCCAATGGCTAGCTGTGTGGAAGCCAACAAAGCTTGAAGTCGAACCAATTTCAGACGAACCAACTTGGATCACCCCGATCTACGACTACCTGAGGAACGACACCCTCCTATCTGACAAGGTAGAAGCACGAAGAATCAAGATCAAGGCCGCCAGATTTTCCATAATAGAGGGTCAACTTTACAATCGATCCTACTCCGGGCCCTACCTCAAATGCATCGACCCAATCGAAGCTCAGCAAGTACGCAAGGATTTGCACGAGGGGCAATGTGAGAACCACTCGGCAGGGAGAAGCCTAGCCAACAGAGCAATCACGGCTGGATACTAATGGCCCACAATGCGATCCGAGTCGCACGACCTCGTCAAACGATGTGACCCTAGTCAGCACTTCGCCCACATTTCGCATCAACACCCGGAGCGACTCCACCCCATCTCAGCACCATGGCCCTTCATGAAGTGGGGAATGGACATAGTAGGAAAAATGTCAATCGCTACTGGAGGTAAGGTCTACATGCTGGCCGTGACAGATTACTTCACAAAATGGGTCGAAGCCGAGTCATATGTGAGAATCAAAGACTCCGAAGTAAAAAGCTTCTTTTGGAAAAATGTCATATGCCGCTACGAAGTTCCAAAGGAGATAGTCACTAACAATGGCTCACAATTCATATCATACGACTTCCAAGACTTTTGCGACAAGTAGAATATCAAACTAAGCTATTCAAGCCCAAGATATCCTCAAGCCAACGGACAAGCGGAATCCACCAACAAAACGATCATGTCCACCCTCAAGAAGCGACTCGACCAATACAAAGGAAAATGGGCCGACGAGCTACAAGGCATACTGTGGTCCTACCGTACGACGGTCAGAACATCAACAGGGGAGATGCCATTCTCCCTAACTTACGGCTCGGAGGCCGTAATAGCAACGGAGGCTGATTACCCTTCTTACAGAATACGGCACGCAACCGAAGAAATAAACAACAGAGAGTTGCTAAATGAACTCGACACAATCGACGAGTGTCGCGACAAGGCCACAATCAGATTGGCCGTATACCAACAAAGAGTCGCCCAACACTATAACAGGAACATTCGTCTCAAAGCATTCAATATCGGAGATTAGGTCCTTCATCGCGTCTTCCAAAATACAAAGGAAAAAGGAGCAGGTAAACTCAGTCCTATGTGGGAGGGACCATACCAAATCACCAAAGTAGTTGGACATGGAGCCTACAAACTATGATGTACAGATGGCATGGAGATCGGCAACAGCTGGAACGCATGCCATCTAAAACAGTATCATTTCTAAAGTCTGAACTTTATATTTTTCAATTTTATCACCCTACGACATGGAACTTACTTAGGCATTTCCTAATGTTTTTACACAAGTCAGCATCGCTGGACAAACCCGCGCTGAAAGTATCCTTTTTCATGCCACAGAACCTGCTTTCAAGATTTAATATTGCACGACGACATTAACCAAAGTTGAAGTATGAAACTAAAAGCTCCACACTCCAACTGGGGCAAATTCAATATCATAAAAGCAAGGTCAATAACCGCGACCTGCATTGAAGGTCACCATCACCAATGGTCGCATGACCCGCATTCAAGGTCAAGGACCACGACCTGCATTCAAGGTCATCATCACCAATGGTCGCACGACCCGTATTCAAGGTCAAGGACCACGACTTGCATTCAAGGTCATTATAAAAAGATCAATGGTCGCACGACCCGCATTCAAGGTCAATGACTGCGACTTGCATTCAAGGTCACCATCACCAATAGTCGCACGACCCGCATTCAAGATCAATGATTGCAACATGCATTCAAGGTCACATCACCAATGGTCGCACGACCCGCATTCAAGGTCAAGGACCACGACCTACATTCAAGGTTATTATAAAACGATCAATGGTCGCACGACCCGCATTCAAGGTCAAGGACCATGACCTAGATTCAAGGTTATTATGAAACAAAGAGTGGTCGCACGACCTGTATTTAAGGTCATGTGTCACGACGTACAAGATAAGTTATCTCTACTCTATCACACGACAACACACTATTTAACAGACCATTCATTCTATTAAATACGAAATTATAAAAGCATAAATAGGCTTAAGTATTTTAGCACTTAGAAAAAAATTCCAAATTTTACAAAACCCCTATGGGGCAACATCTTCATGATCTCGCTCAACTTCAGCTAACGGACCTGTCGCTCGACTGAGCAGGCAAAGCTATGACGGCTGCACCCTCAAGGGCCGGTTCGACACGAATTTCTTCATTGACCTTCGCCTCGACCAGCTGGCTCTTCTCCTTAGCCCCATCTTCATTATCATCCTCGTCCTTATCATCTGGGCGGGATAGCTCATCATGATCAGCGATCCATTTGTCTACCTCCCATTCGGCCGTACGACCTTCCTTGTATTGCCGCATCAGATCAACCCGCATCTTGACTACGATGTTGAGCACATCATCTTCAACCCGATCATACATGGCGTCGTACTCCGCTTCCTTGACCCTCAGCTGAGAGCCCAGTTGGTCGACCTTATATTGCAAAGGCCTAAGCTTGTCTACCTCCAATTTCAGATGCTCAAGCTCTAGGGTCGCCTCCGTCGCACGAGAACTAGCCTCCTCAGTGGTCTTCTTAGCCTCTACGCTCGAAGCCCTTAACTTCTCCACTTCAACCCTGAGGCCTTGGTTGCTAGACTTGAGCTCTCTTGCCTTCCTCAAGGCTGAAACAAGCTCTTGCTTGGCAAATATCTGAGATTGAAGAGCCTACAAAAAGGAAAACCATACTTAGAAAATGTTACAATAAAAAAAATATATGTATTAGATGCACGACTTACTTGAAATTGATGGCTAAGGCCCCAGTCCAACGCCTGCGACACACCCATCTCTTTTAGCCTGCTCTCATCTTCAAAAAGCAGCAGTCGCTCGACTTGGACTTGGGGCATAATAGACCCAAAGTCAGAGTAAGCAGAGGCACCCTGTGGGAACACAAGGTCAACCGACACCTCACTGCCTACGGCCGAATCATCCCTTCTCCACTTCCTTCCAACAGAGCCCATGTCGAGCGACTCTTTTTCTCTGCTAGGCGGGGGAGGAGATGATGGTGGAGTCGCCATCAGCTCGACAGAGTCAATCGACTTAGCTTTCTTCTTCCCCTTCCTCTTTTCTTTCAGCCTCCTCATGGCTTCATCAGCATCAGGAGCAGCGAAACCTCCAACCATCAAGTCAACTGCAAACCGTCGCTCGACGTATGATATTAGAGTCAGAAATCTTGAGCCGTACAGTTGCTCGAAATAATGTCTGACTCTCACAAACTCCACTAAATTTTTAAAGGCTGGGTAGGGAGTACCTGACTCGTTGATAACAGAGAATTTCCACAAGTGGCACGGCCTCAAATTATCCTCTGACAGGATTCTCCTCCAGCTCCTCTCCTTAACTCCGTATGACAGAACTTTCTCTGTGCGTGTCACACTAGTCGAGCTCACCACAGCCTGAAAAGCCCCGAGATTCACTGCACCATAAAAAAGAAACAAAGGGTTAGTCAGAACAACACATGTAGGAACATTATGTCGAACAACACAGCACGATTAACCCACCAGCCTTTGACCATGTCGTACGAACGGTCGTATCCCCTATTGGCCACTCGACAAGAAGGCCACGTGTGAAGAAATATTTGTCCTTCCATGATCTATCATTCGTAGTCAACTCAGTAATAAGGCGCCTTCTATGCGACCTAAGATTCAAGTTATAACGACCCTTCTCGGTGTCGTGCTCCCTCATAGAGTAAGTGTAGAACAGGTCCGACAGTTCAAAAACGATGGACTCCGTCGTACACAACAGCTCCATCCCAAACAGGATTCTCCAACTGTTTGGCATAAGTTGCCATTGGGGCAAGTTCGAAATAGTACAGGACCTTCCTTAGTAGCCCGACTATGGGTAGCCTAAAACCTACCCTCTGGAATGAAAGTTCATAGAAACAAGTCCATCCAGGTATATCCCAGTCTGCCCTCTCCTCCTTAACAGGAACCCGTAGATCAACTCCATCGGGTATGCCATAGCAATACCAGATACGGGTCAAGTCGTTCCTCCGTCAATACGCTGGCTTGGTTGATTAGCAAACCCAACGGCTTACTAGGACCCATGGGGCAGGGACCAGCATTTCCCCCTGGTAGCTCGACAAGAGGGTCCCCTACAGGTATGTCTTCTATGGCGCACGAGACTATCACTTGGCCATGCGCATGAGAAGCCAGAGTGACTTCCCCACTCTTGGTTCTCGACTCGCCCCACGAGTCAGACAACAGTTCGACAGGATCATCATATTATCGCCCCGACGTACTATGATTGTTCTTGTCACCTCTACTAGACATCTCACCTACAAGTCGAGCGACAGTAGGAAGGGTTAGTAGTCAAAACTAAGTAGATATCCTACTTGCCCTAGAACTCATTTCCTATAAATGTTAGCATTCCACTAGGAAGTGTCGTGCGACATATACCCCTAGCTACTGTCGTACGACAAAATACCACAAACAAATTTCCTCAAAACCTAAGTCATATTTTCGGATCAAAACCTACTTTTTTTTTCAGATCTTCCTAAAAATCAAAATCTCTACTCGAAGAACAAAAATATATCCAGAAACCAGAAAACACAAAACGTAGGAAAATCAAATAGCAAAAAACAAAAACTTACCCAAAAGCAAAGAATGACCACTGCTCCACCGGAATAGACACGAAAAAGACAAAACGAGCAGCAAACGACGCCGGAAACTAGAAACTCAGGGGACTGGTTCTTGAGAGAGAGAGAGAGAGAGAGAGAGAGAGAGAAAGCAAAAATTGAAAATGGGAAAGAAAAGGAAAAGGCGGCAATAAAAGAAAAGGCATGCGCTGACGTGTCAGTGTCTTATTAGGCACGCAACCCCATAACCGTCATCATTAATGAGGGATGCGCACTTCCCATAAAGTCACAATTACTTTGGCGCAGCTATCAAAGAGCCATTAGATGGCCAACTACTCACCACCTCGACCACGACATTGTCGTACGACCAGGTCAAGTCACAATAACTGATATTCTCATAAAACTCTAGAGTTGTCCTTCTCGTATGACATAAAAGAACCATCACAGAAATACACATAAGGAATCCATGTCTATGTGTCGTGCAACGAAACAACGTCAGAAAGCACAAACGCCTTGACTTTCTTCCTAAAGTACAAAGCGTTTGGGGGCAAACTATAGTAGCCAAAATATGTCAGGCCCAAAAAGGAACCCAAAGTATGTCTCAAAGACCTGGCCCAGAGTCCAAAAGTGGTATAACATCCATGTAGTACAACATTCGCTCAATGTAAGATATCCATGTAGTACGACATATGCTCAATGTAGGACATCTATGTAGTATGACATACACTCAGTGTGAGACATGCATGTAGTACGACATACACTCGATGCCCCACACGATCGAGTAGCAACAAAAGGATAACTCAATGTCCATTCTTGGAAGAGCTCCTACGTCGCACGACATACTCATCTCATGTCGACCTCCAATCAGCATATCATTCGACATACAATCATGATTATCCAAATTGACAAACCTACACGTCGTACGACATAGAATCTTCTTGGTTCTGTGGGAGACCAAATCATGATCTACTTTAAAGACGGTCCTATAAAACCATAATGACACTCTGTAACGGCCAGATTAAAAGAAGCATCCACCAACTTCCTTGGTGGAAGACAGCAAGTAGAAGTAATGATGAAATCCCTCAAATAGGCAGAAGCATCATCTCTCTATAAATGAAGGATAATTCTCCAAAGCGAGGGGGACCGAAAAACGGAGATCCCAAAGCTATCAATATTAAAACAACATCCTCCGGCCATTATTCATCTTCTCCGATAACCTTCCGATTGTACCTCGATCAGCCGATTTTATATCTCCTTCGACCAAGGATACCTCAATCGCCAGAATAACAGGAAGTATTACTCACTCATCTCCATTTACGAGCATTATATACTTATCAGCATACGCTAACTTGACCGTCGGAGTGACTTTGACCGGCACCACCCGGTGTCCCAGAAGTCCTGCGGGTCACGTGCGTTCTATCTTTGCAGGTTGTAGTGCCCCGTATTCCCGAGCGATTTTTGAGGACTACATGAGTGTAACCCATCATTTTAGATCTCATGGGCTTCACTCGAGAGTGCCGCCTTAGGGTCGGTCAAACTCGAAATACCCCCAGAAATCCTATTCGTTTGGAATTCAACCTTGGTATTAACCTTCGTGGATACCCTCCTTAGGGAGGACGAAAGTAAAGCCGTCACAAGGCCCCACTCGGATCTCACAGTGTTGAACTAACGATGGAGACTGCGAAATATATATGTCATATATCCTTCTCCCACTCACTATTTTAAAACTTAGGGTTTTCTATTCGTTAATGCACCTAAACTCTACAGGATCAAACGGCTAATTTTAATCAAGTTATATAGGGCATTAACTAATTTATTATTAGAATCATATTCTAAATAATTATAGTTTTTAACACTTAAAAATCTATAAGTGAATAATCTAAACTTAGGTAAACGTTTTACTAAAGTTAGATTATTAATTTGGTGTTTACCAAGTTTTAACTATTTAAAACTCTAACATATTATTTGGTTCATTTATTTATTAGGTGATTAATCATATTAAACCTAATTTAATAAATGACCATATTAATCTAAATTTATTAAACACTTTAATAACAAGATTAATATTAAAAGAATTATTTAGTTTTTAACTATTAAAAACTAATTATTTTTCATAGCAAATTATAAATATATTATTTACTATTTTAATCACATTAAAACAAATAATATATAAATGTTATTATGCATGTATGACAATATCAATATATATTTGTGTAGGTACACTTAAATCTAAATGACATGTATTTGCATGACAATACTAAATTATCACAATAATAAAGGCATACATGAGTTGACCGAGTGTTGTGGATTATTTAACCTAAAAAAAATTGAAAACTAAATTACGAAAAAAAAACCCTAAGGCATTCTTTGGTCTTCTTGTAACTTCACAATCTTCCAGTCTCTTCAGGACTCTCCGATTCATCTTATGAATTCAGAACAATAGCTGATTTGTGCACTAAATAAAAAACCTTAGACAAGACTTTTGTGCACTGGGTACACAAACTGATTTGCACATGGATGCTGATTTGCAATAAACCACTTGCAACATTTGCATTAAACAATTCAATGCATGCAAGCAGTAGCTATTTGCATTAAACAATTTAATGCACACATGACAGCGTACTGTGCAAAAACCAGCATATTGTGCTCACCAAACTTTTTTGGCTTTTTGCACACATGACAGCGCACCGAAATTCGCATAAACGCAGTAGAAACTGGCATATCAATTGTGTCTTATGTCCGCAGCCTGCTGATTACGTTTCTGATCACAACTTCTTATTCAATTTTCAGTATCTTTGTATTCGATTACATTTAAAAAATAATAATAATACAAAAAATAAAAACTGAAAAAATAAAATAAATTATTTACAACCCAATAACACCTAAATCCTATAACACCATAAAAATTTATGATCAACCATGTTTAAAATTAAACAATTTAATTTAAATAATAAATATTCAAATAAATAAATAAAAATGTGCTTACACAATTATACATCAGGAGCATTGAAAACAATTTTCTGTTCCGAAAATAACTAGGCTCTAATACCAATTGAAGCAACCGTTTTTCCGTTCTACTGGTCACGCAGCGGAAATAAGATTTTAAAATTTTTATACATATCGCAAAAGCAATATGTGACCAGTAAAACTTTAGAACTATATTTTCGGAATAATAAAAATAATATATATCACATATATATTTATTTTATATATAGAAAATTGTAATCAATGAAAGAAAAAGAAATTAAGAAACATACCACTGTTGGAGGCTCTTTCGTATTTTTTTTTCTCTGCAGCTCCTTGTCTGTACCACTACGTCTTCCTTGCTATATTCCGGCACCGGTAACTTGCGTGTAGGCGCGTCACGTTGTTAGTAACAATGAAGAGGTAGAAAAAATAAGAGTTTGAGAGATACTGTATCCCTCCGGTCACTTTTTCTCTTTTTTGTATATCTTACATAAAAAAAACCTTTGAACGTAAAACTGATTTGGTTTAAGTTGTCTGTTAAATTAAAAACTCTTTTTAATATATCTATTTAAGTTACCAAATTAATAAAAACTCTTTTTATTAATTTATCAGTAACTTTTGAATTTAAATTTTTTAAATTTTATTTTATTTTATTTTATTTAATAAATGAGATAATCCTATTATCTCTTTATTCAAAATAAAAATAAAAATAAACTATTATCAGATTTTTAAATTTAAACTTTTTAAATTCAAATTTATTTTATTTTATTTAATAAATGAGATAATCATATTATCTCTATATTCAAAAAATAAAAATAAACTATTATCAGACTTTTGAATGTAAACTTTTTAAATTCAAATTTATTTTACTTTATTTAATAAATGAGATAATCCTATTATCTCACTATTCAAAATAAAATATCAACTATCACCCTCCTCTTATGACTAATTACATAATTAAATAATCTTATTATTTAATTATTATAATTGTCATTATTTAATTAATTGTATAATCACATTACTCAATTAACTCCTGACACGTGTCACTTTCGCAACACTATTAATTGGACCATCCAATTAATTATACGTGACCCTTGTTACCTAAATGGATCGGGCTAGCAAGGGGACCTAATGGACCCACAGTATTTTAAGCTCCGATAATCCTTAAAATCATTAATTGAACTCTTTAATTAATATTCCTTAATTATCAACTGCAGTGTTATTCCACTAAAAATCCGAAACTACATTCTCTCAACTGCGGACGCTTTTACACAGACCGATATCACTCGTTGTCCATCGATATAGTTATTACATATGGTGTGACCCTCCTCAGTAGTTCATAATTAGAGATAGGTCATAATGTCCGTTATACCCCTCTAATTATATATATCCTTTAAGCACCGTTGATTCTCTAATGAACAATAAATCATGTTTCCTCACGGAATCAGGAGAGCGCTCATATTGTTCAAGCCTCGAATCAACTCTTAAGGGAACTACTCTCTACTTCTCACAAAAAGGAGTGGATTCCACTATTGTGTGCAAACCTTCCCAGCCACAAGCCAAATCGCAATACCAACATACGGAGAATATTGATCGGGAATAATCATCCGACCTCACCTATGGTATATCAAAGATCACGATCTAATGACACGCTCAAACGCGTGGGAATAAATCTCAAGTGTAAGATGTGTCGAAGTAATAAAATTTCCATAAGTACGGAGTCGAATCCACAAGGAAGTGGTGGAACTAATTCTAAAACTAGAGATTATACTAAAGCGGTAAAATAAATCAAGGTTGTTGTTTTTGGGTTTTTAATTAAACTATAATTAACTACTAATACAATAAAATAAAGTGAGACAGATTAAATGGAAGATAATGCTAAGTGGTCACACGGTTCTAATTCCGAATAAGGAAATATATTGACTATTATGAAGCACGTTATTAACATGATAAGACATCTTCAACTAAGGCCACACCACATTGTATTGCTCCCGTAATGGTATGGTATGGTATGTGAATTCAATCAAATACACCTATTGGTCCTAGAATGCAATTAATTGAAAACCATAGTTAATTTAATACAAAGGTTAATTAAGTAATTTCTTATCGAAACTAACCTAGTATTGATTCTTGAGTCAATTAAGCTCTATTGCAATTTCAATGATTTCTCATATAATATTACAATAAATATTAAATCGGTTCTCATCAAAGAGCATGCAATCTACTTTCGCAAAATATAAGAATTGAACACAAAGTAATAATATAAAATACGTTCAAAGTCAATATCATGTATTACAATAAATATCAAATCGGTTCTCATCAAAGAGCATGCAATCTACTTTCGCAATTGCAAAACACAAGAATTGAACACAAAGTAAAATATAAAATACGCTCAAAATCAATATCATGAAATAATATACAAAATATATTCATAATCAATAAAATCCAAATTCGTTCATGGTTCCGAAAACCACCTAACAACAAAACTAGCTACTCATATAATCGAAATAACAAGAAGATAGGAAAAGGGATGTGATACAACCCATTCGGAGACGTGTAGAGTCGAAATCGGCTTTGGTTCGGCTGAGACTTCTCTTCCGCAAATCTTTGTCTTCTCTTGATGAACAATCGATGTAATTCGTAAAACTAATATTGTGTTGGTGTTTGGTGATGATGCTTTGTGATTTTGAGGGTAAAGAATGGTGAAAATTGGCCCTAGGCCACAACTAAGAGCTGCTGGAACGAACCCAACTGAACTCTCTGTTCACCATGTCTATTCACGTGTACAGCACTGTTCACATGTACGGTACATCTTCAATTTAATCCACCAAAGCTTCCTCGATAAGCTCATATGCCTCATACCAAGAATACATTTCCCGAATTGCCCAGTTTTGGCTCGACTCATCGTGTATTCGCATAAATTCACGAGGCTCACCTAATATCTGCACATACTCACAAAATACATCAAACGTACCAAAAATACTCAAAAATACAATCAAAAGAAATGATCCAAGGGTCGTAAATATATAACAATAAATGACCGATCATCTAACCTAAAGGAGTCGATAACACACTCAAGATTGAGATCACCCACATATAGCCATCATAAGTTGATGTATATGAATCTCATAGGTAAACGGATCTTGGTGAGAGATTCATATAGATCATGACCCAGTCCTATATGATCACATCATATAAGGCGCCTCCATTCCCATATCTCCATATGAATTATTCAGGATAGAATCATCATACAATACAGAATGGACCGCAGCTATAGATTAATTACAAATAAAGTATCCAGCTTTATTTGCTATCTATGGACTCTTTAGATTACACATCTTTTACTGTATCTATCTGTATATGACAATCATATACACAATATGAGATTACATCCGGCAATCTAGGATGTTATAATGCACAAGTTTATATAATATAAATGACACGATAAGAATGGATTGAACTCTTCTTTTATTTATTTATAAAAAACCGTTTACAAATTACATCTTTAGGGCAAAACCCCAACAATAAAGACACTTTTAGTCGAATGATAAAACTTTTACTTTTATTTATGTCTAATTACATTTACAATTACAAGCTTTAGGGCATAAATCCCAACATAAAGCATGTAACATCCCGAATTTTGGATAATTAATTTTGAATATGTGAATAAAATTTTTTGTGAGTTGAGGGGTGTAAATGTAATTAAATGTATGTTTATTTGTATGGTTTCCAGGTGGACCAGATGGAACGGTCCAGGAATGATGCAGGACGAAAAAGAAGTGAAAAACTGGGACAGTGAGTACCGCGACCACAGGTCGCGATAAGCTGCTCGCGATGAAAAAAATAAAATTCGGGCAGTGAGCATAGCGACCATCAGCGTGACCAGAGCACCGGGAGATGTGCTCGCGATGAAGGCGGTAGAGTTGCTCCAATGAGCAACGCGACCTGGTGGCACGACCACAGGTCGCGACGACGGTCGCGATGACCGAAATTATATTAAAAAAAAATTTAGCTTCTCAGAGAAGCCACGAAACAGAACAGAAAAAGAAGAGAGGGCAGAGAGACTGAAAGAAGAAGCAAAAGAAAAGAAAAGAAGAAGAAGAAGAAGAGGAAGAAGAGAAGAAGAAGAGGAAGAGGAAGAAGAGAAGAAGAAGAGAAGGGAAAGAAGAAGAGAAGAAAAGAAAGAAAAGAGGAAGAGAAAGGAAAGAGGAGGAAGAAAGGAAAGAAAAGAAAAAGGAAAATCCAGAAGGAAAAAGGCGGAGAACCGGTAAAACGGTATCCAGGTTGGTGTACACGCGTTTTTGAACTTATTTTTTATAAATGTTTTGATTTAGTACGTTTGGCAATATCATTCTGGATTTTATATATATTCGTATGAATTGGTTTATATACTCGTATTTCATATTTGCATATTGTTGGACTTTTTGTGTGATATTCTGTTATTATGAAAATTTGAATAAAAACGTATGTTTTCAGAACCTACTTGACAATTATTGTTTGATTTTCCTATTTGTGGATTTTGATTTAAAATGATATTCGTTGATTTCTGAAACCAAAGAAGTAATTTGTTGTGAGTTTTAACGGCCCTGATATATATGTATAGGGATATATGGATATAGGAGATTGACATATCAATTGGGTGAAATTATGGCAGTACTGCACCGTGATGTATGATGTCTCTGATTTTGGATTATACGGATACCATTTCCTTGTGAAATGGGAAACCGACTGATTAATACGGATACCATTTCCTTGTGAAATGGGAAACCGACTGTGAAAGTATCCGGATACCATTTCCTTATGAAATGGAAAACCGACTGTTTATATAGAGGGATACCATTTCATATGAGATGGGAAACCCGACTGAAAAACCCGTAATCCAGTCATGTACACCCTATTATGTGTATCACGGGCCAGATTGAGAATTTATGATTAGAAAATGTTATGGAAAAGAAATGACTGATATTGAAATGAATTCCAGAAACTTTGAAATACTGGATGTTTACCTAGTTTCAGTAATTGAAAAACGTTTGTTATATCTATTTCTGAAATTCTATTTTTAAGCTTTATTGTTTATTTATATTTTGAAGTTCTGAATTTACGATATATTGTTTCAGATATACTGTTTTATATTATATTACCATTTATTTTAAGTGTACACCCACTAAGCAGTATTGCTTAGCGCGTTAGTTTTGTTTCTAACGAGTAGGTAATAAAGATACCGAGGACGGAAAAGACTGAAGAGGCACCAGCTGTAGAGGAGAGTTCAGAGTCAATACATTTGGGTAGTTATATTTGTATTCCTGTATAATGTAGTTAAATATGCATGCATATACAGAGAATTTGTAATTATGTTTTGTAATTATGTGCTGTAATTAATTCTTTATGCTTTCTGTTTTGCATTTTTCGAAAGATTGTAATTAATGAATTGTTTTATAAACTTTTTGAAAGTCGCACTAAACGGCAGAGTGCGCATTTGAATGAACTGAGATTTGAAGTGTTGTTGTGAAATGTGTGTGAATTAAATTTTATTTGAAACAGGTTTGGGAAATCGGAAAAACAGAGGGAACTCTGCCGAAATTTTTAAAACTGTGTTTTCAATGGGCTCACTAGAAAAATGTTTTTAAATTATAAATTGATACGAGATTTCAATGGTTCGAAATGGAAAAATATGAATTTAGAAAGTTTTGAACACCCGGTAGCGCTCCCTGGATCGATCCAGACGGATCGGGTCAGGGGGTGTTACAAAGCAGATCAATGGCACTCTTGGAATCACACTCAAGAACCACTTTACGAAAACCTGCTTCCTAAGAAAAATGTAGCCCTTCAAAAATAACCCACATATCAGCTTCAACCATACTATCATACCTTTCCTCAAAGCAAACCCCAGCACCCAGTTCTTATTAGCATCCCTAATAACACCACCTACAAGCTATAGATCTCTCTTCACCATTCCTGCTCCTATCAACATTGGCCTTGACTCAATCCACCATTAGAGGCTGCCAGGAAATCAAGTTACTAACCTTGGCTAAATTCTTCCCATCATTTTTATTACTCTCCAACCACTCCTTCATAGACTTGACTATCATTCTTTAAGGTCTAAAGGGATAGAAAAATTATCCTCAAAGACTTTAGAGCACCTCAATTTCCATATATACCAAAGCATCTAAGCAAAAACAATGTTACTAGGACTTATGCCCAGTACCTCATTGTTAACAACAGGATTTTTGCACAGCCACTGCTCCCACTCCTTAGCAAACTTAGCAAACTTTGTAGAATCCTTATATTAGCCTTCCTAGATTTTCCTAGACACGGAACAGCTTCTAAAGAGGTGGTCCAGGTCTTCATAAACAGCACTACACTTAGGATAGTCAATATCTAGAAGTGTCTCCATTTCCATTGAGCATCATAATTTTCTTCAGTAATGTGCATGTAAGCTGATTTCACAAAAACGTTTCCATTCTTGGATAAACCTCAAATGGATTTATGGTATCCACTTCTACGTTGCCCAACATGAATGCTTATAATGCACTTCACAATACTTAGAGGCAGGCACTGACACTACTGGTTGAACTTCCAAACTTGTCCTTCCAAAAAAGAATTCACCTTACTATTCAACTGATTTTGGTTCAGCTCATTAAGAGCATGAGGTTGCAAGAGCCTTACATTAGGGACCCAATTATCATTCCAGAAGCATATGTCCCTGCCATTCCCTACCCTCCACAATAAACCTCCCAAAACATATATAACCTTATGCACAATGCCTTTCCATGCACAAGAACTACTTCTCTTATATTCCAGAGTATCAAACAAGGGTCCTCCCCTAAGGTATTTGCTGCTGAACATTTCTCACCACAAACTACCATCATTTGCAGCAGTCTCCAGCTGGATTTTACTATTAAAGATTGGTTGATCTTCTTTATAATCTTGATTCTCAATCCTTATCTCTCTTTAGACAGCCTCACAGTCTCCTAATTAACTATGTGAACTGCCTTCTTTTCACTAGCATGACCCCATAAAAACTCCCTATTGATTTTTTTTCTAGCTTATTACAGGCTTCTCTAGGGAGCTTAACTGTTTGCATCACATAAATGGGGAGGGCAGTTGCAAAAGCCTTCACTAACACGGTTTTACCAGTAAGGTTGAGGGAAACACTCTTCCAGGTAGCATGCTTATTCTGAACTTTATCTAGGATGTCATTGTAGGCATTCTTATTATCCTACCATGCACAAGGGGGGTCCCTAAGTATTTTCCCAAATTTTTGGTCAAAGGAGAACCATAAGCTGAGGAGACATCCTTAGCAGTGGTGCTTCTGACATTCTTAAACACAAAAATACTAGATTTAGGGAAGCTTACTTGCTGGCCTGAAATGCTGAAGAACTCATCTATACATCTTGTCATAATGTTGGCCTGCTTGACAAAAGCTTGCCCAAAGAAGATAAGGTTGTCAGTGAAGAAGATGTGAGAGATGAAACCCCCACCTGCCCTAAAAACCTTGACAGAAATCCAATCCTTATCTTTTAAACTCTTCACGATAATATGGGACGACTTTTTCATAAAAGAACAAAAATGTAAGGGTATATGAGGTCATCCTACCTCAAACCACATCCCGAATTAAAACTATTTGTTACTTCCCTATTTAGAATCACTCTGTAACTCACACTAATAATACAGCTTAAAATTAAATAAAAAAACTTTCCCTCAAGTCCAATCTCAACTAACACTTTATACACAATATCTCATTGCATCCTGTCGTAGGCTTTAGCTAGATCGATTTTCCAAGGAAAAAACCCTTCTTACCCTTCATAAACTTAAACTTGTAAGGGACTTCTTGAGCAATCACAATGTTATCTTGGATTTGTTTTCCAGGACAAAAGCAACTTGATTAGGACTCACAAGAGAAGGTAACAACTCAATCTATGAATAATTGACATGCCTTTTTTGTACCCGTAAGTATACGGGGTAGGCTCAAGTAATATAGATTTGTGAAGTCCGAATATCGTTCCCACAAGGACGTTTAAATATTGAGTACTGAAATTAACCAAGCTTAATACTATCTAGATGATCAATTCAATGGTTGTAATTTGTGATTTATATTCTAAATGAATAAGAAACTTGAAATTAAAATATCTTTTTATCAATGGAGATGGGAACTAGGGAATCCGATTTCACTTACTAATCCTAATGATATGAGATAATCATGTATGGATGTCCAAGTTGATGATTGATGATCATGTTAACAAATTATCTGAAATCCTCTCTCAAGGTAAATCGAACCTATTCAACACATACTAACACCCTATCTCTGGATGAATGCTAAATATACGAGAATGCATTAAACATGGAAACACATTAGATCAAATAACCTATACCAATATATTTCTATTTGGTTCCTAGGTCATTGTGTCAATTTATCGAACACGTGGTGGGCGTCTCCTTTCGGTACTTAATCCACCACAATAAGATATCGAATATTGGTGATCAATCAATATACAATCAATTAAACATTAAATCAACACTCAATCATATAACTCAATTCATCCAACATTCATTAATCTCAATCAAAAGTTATAGCAAGTTCCATCATCATCCCTAGTGTAATAAATTAGTTCATCACTAGAAAACAAAAATACACAATATTATATATCAAGAACAACATGAATAATACAAGATTAAAGGAAAGATTGTGATAGAAAAACTCAATGGGGCTTGACTCTCGTCGAAACCGAATCGGTAGAGCTTTTCCGTGCACGAATCCGAATTCATAGAGCGATTGAAGTCGTCCGGAGAATCGATCCAATGGCTAGCTTCTTAGACCCTCTTCTCTCTTCTTCTTCCTCCTTCTCTCTCTCTTTCTTGTCTTCTTCTCTAAAATCCCGCAGATCCCCTTTCTCCCTCCTCACTTTCTATTAATAGAAGCACTTAGGGTTGCTGGAAATTCCTCGCCGCGATCACCACCGCGACCTGTGGTCGTGCTGGCTTGGTCGCGGTGCTCCCTGGATTGACTTGAACTGCTACACCGTGAGCTGCACCGCAAGCTAAGGTCGCGCTGGCCAGATCGCAATGCTCACTGCCAAGGCCTCATCATTCAGCGCGATCCCATCACCGCGACCGTTGGCTGGTCACTATGCTCTCTGCTAAGAACCTCACTCTCACCGCGACCACCTCATCGCGACCTGTGGTCGCGGTGAGCGGTCGCGCTGCTCACTGCCAGGATCCACATTTTCCACCGCGATCAGCACAGCGCGACCATAGGTCGCGATGGCCAGGTCGCGATGCTCCCTGCCAGAAATTTACGGTTTTGGACCGAGAATTCCAATCTTCGCACGGTTCTGAGAGAAACACCTAAAACCTACAAACACTTAACAAACACATCAAAAGCACCAAAAATACTCAAGAATACAATTAAAAGATACGGTTTAAGGGTCGAAATTATATGAAAATAAATGACCGATCAATAATCACCTTACTAATAATTTTATAAGATGTGTTGCATAAACCTATAAGCCTAATTTGATACATGTCCAAGGGGCTAGGGACCACAAGGATCAAAGCAATTAAGGTCTGGTTTATGCTCTCAGTCACCCTACCCTCTTTAAAGTTGTCCACTATCATTTTGAGTAAATCATCTTTGTACACATTCTAACTTTTCTTAAAGAATAAAGCTGAAAACTCATCTGGCCCAGGGCCTTATTACCTCAAATACCATCCAAGCTACCTTTAACTTCATCTAATCTAACTATCATATTTAACCTCTCTCTCTTCTTCACTAATTTTATGGAAACCCAAATAATCCACATTGCTTCATATCTAAAAGATTTAAGAGACTCATAGGAGCATAAGCACACCTAGGATATAAAAGAATGGGACAATGATTAAAGTTAATTCTAGGAAAATTCCTCACAAACCCATCACCATATTTTTGTCTCCAATCTCTAGAGCAAACAGCTCTATCTAATCTAACCTAAATATCTTCTCCAAACCCTTTCTTATTAACCCAAGTAAAATTTTAGTCCTACATAACCGATATCCACCTATTATTTTAATTAAACCAATTCACAAAACCACTCCTAATAAAGCTACTCCAACCTCCTATTAGGCACTGTCTTTATTGAACATATATAAATCTAAAAACGAGAAAGAAGAAATTCTGGAAAATAATATAGAGTTGCAGAATATTTATTTATAACTCAAATGGACAATGCACCTTCCTTTTATCTTAGTGGTGAAGGTTCAAGTTTCACCATGCATATTTGCTGGCATGTGGGAGTAGTTTTCTCTTAGGAGTAGAATATATCTCCGGTTATGGGATTAGATATCCAGACTGCGTTTCATGAATCTTAGTAGGTCTCGAGAGTTTAAGTCACACCATGTATATTACCAACATGTGTGGGTAGTTTTCTTTATTTATTGTGGGTGTAGTAAATGAGTGATATTTGAACCACGAGTTTAATGATTAATCTCGATAGTTTTCTCCCCTTATTATGGGAATAGATGTCTCTCATTATCGTTTAATGATTAATCTCGGTAGATCTTGAGGGTTTAAGTCACCATGCATATTTACCAGCATGTGTGAGTAGTTTTCTCTCGGTTATTATGGGAGTAGATGCCTCCCGTTATGGGAGTCTTATTATAGGAGTAAAAGCCTCATGTAAGGGAGAAGATTTCTCTCATTATCGTTTAATGATTGATCTCGGTAGGTCCCGAGAGTTCAAGTCACCGTACATATTTACTAGCATGTGTAAGTAGTTTTTTTTGCTTATTGCGGGAGTAGATGTCTATCTGATATGTGTGAATAGTTTTCTCCGCTTATTGTGGGAATAGATGTCTATCTGAAATGTTTGAGTAGTTTTTTCTACTTATTGCGAGAGTATATGTGTAACACCCCCCGACCCAAATTCGCTCAGATCAAATCGGGGAGCGCTACCAGATAAAAACATATACGGATACGGAAAATTGAAAACACTAGCGGAAGCACCTTCTTATACAGTTAGCATTAAAATTATACTATTGAAAACTTAAAATCATATACTTAAACATAAATCGAAATCAATAGTTCAAAATAGTTTTTGAAAATTTCGCCAGAGTTTCCTCTGTTTTTCTGACTTTCCAAAACTTGTTTTCATAATTCATAAAATCCACACTTCTATAATCTCAAATCAAATTGCGCACCCTTCCATATTCGGTGCGACTTACCAAAACAAATTATATCAAAATACTTATAAATATTCAACTTCAAAAGCATTAAATTCCATGGGCCCAAATATTACAAATATTTACAGACATACATAAAAACTAAATATCGTTTCAAATATTTACAAAAACATTCTTGTCCATGCATGTCGATATAATACATATAAAACATCAAAGATATAGTGGGCTACCCAAAAATGCGGGAGCGATAGTGACTCATAACTCAATCACTGTAGACTCAACTCTTTCCAGCCTTATCTTCTTCCTGAACTCTCTTACCTGCGTGTGAGAAACTCAACACGCTAAGCATAACGCTTAGTGGGTGTACCCAAAATCCAATTGTATAAACATAATATAATATCTCAATAACGCAAATAACATATAAAACCAATATATGGGGCACAATTAAATCAAATATTTCAAATATATATATATATATATATATATATATATATATATCCCTTGGAAAAACGATAACAAATATCATATCAAAGTAATTATCAACAACATCTTCCGAAATCGGAATAAAATATCGTATCAACTTATTAATACCAAATCAAATCATATAACAAATTATATTTCATTTATATTTCCATTTTAGGCTCCTGATATACTAAACATACTTTTCGGACTGGATTACGGGCTATACAGAACAGAGATGAATACCAACGGAGGACCCGCTGCGTATCCCAGATATATCATAACAGAGTTGGATACCAACGGAGGACCCGCTACGTATCCCAGATCAGATTTCCCAACCCGCAAAGGGTGGTACCTCAAACATAACATATAGGCGTAGTACTACTCAGAGAACCCAATTGACATGTCAATCTCCTATATCCATATCTATGTTTACATATATTAGAGCCAAATCACTTTTCGAAAATCATATAATTCATTCCGAACAGAATCGTCAATTTAAATTTTGAAATCATATCCAAATCAGTATACACATTTCCAGAATTCTAATCGCATCAATATACATATACAAGCAAATTACAAAATCATTTCCGAAAATATTTCTGAATCCAGAAATCGCTTCAAATCACATGCAATTATATATCATAAATCCATAGTAAATCCAAATGCCCCGAATCACTTTTCGAAACAAATCGCAAAACAATATATACGAAATTTCTTTTAATAATATTCTCCGTAATATTTCCATAATCAAAACATATCGAAAATCAATTCAGAATATTTTTCATAAACAATATTACGGATCCAGAATATATTCCAAATATACGTAATCCAAAACACTAACAATATATATATATATATATATATATATATATATATATTCAAAATCAATTTATTACAAACAATATATACCAAATCATCCTAAAATCAATTTCAAACAACATATCATAATCAATATAGCTCAAATAAACTAAAAACAATATAATATAACGATTCCGAAATATTCTGGAAAATCTAAAAAATATGAAAACGGTATCACCAAACCTGAAATGCTATTCTTAACACAAAACTCTTCTTAACCAACTTCACCTTCCTTCTCCTTCTTCTTCTAACACTTTCTCTCTCTAAAATCTCTCACTTTCTCTCTCTATAACTCACTCTCTAACTCTCACAGTTGACACACTTAAATTCACCTAGTCAAACTAATTTGCATGTAATGCTTTGGTATCATGCTAGGTGTAATGCTTTGGTATCATGCTTTTTAGGTGTCAAATGCCCCTTTTTTTTTATTCTTCTTGATTCCTCCGTCTCTCTATATCTATTCAACTCATTTTTCAATTGTTTTTTTTTTTTTTTTTTTGTGCTTCCAAGACATGCAATTATATTTTTCTCCACCACCATCCACTAACATATATATTATATATAAATATCTCACAATTGCAATTTGCTCCCTTAAACTTCTTAAAATCTTAAAATGGCAACAACTTCACAATTAATTACATGTGATTTACGAATTATCCTTGAATTATCAAACTGACCCACTAATCACATTTCATCTCAATAATATTCCAAAAATATTTCACACTTATCCAATCATCAGATTGACTTCACCAATATAAATCACATACTTGACTGTTGCATGCTTAATAATAATTAATAATAATACTTTTCATACTTACGGAAAATTAGGGGCGTTACAATTCTTCCTCCCTTAAGAAATTTCGTCCGCGAAATTTACCTCATTCAAATAGTTGTGGATATTGCTGTCGCATCACTTCTTCGCTCTCCCATGTAGCTTCTTCCACATTATGGTTCCTCCAGAGTATCTTCACTAGCGGTATTTTCTTATTCCGGAGTTCTTTTATCTCTTTGTCCAGAATCTCCACTAGTTCTTCCTCATGTGTCAGATCAGGTTGGATCTCAATGGCTTCAGTCTGAACTCTGCACGACGGGTCAGATCTGTATCGTCTCAACCTGGATACATGAAATACATCATGGATCTTTTCCAGTTCCAAAGGTAAAGCCAGTCGATAAGCTACTGGTCCCACACGTTCAATGATCTCGTATGGACCAATAAACCTCGGACTCAACTTCCCTTTCTTTCCAAATCTCAGTATCTTCTTCCATGGCGATACTTTCAAAAATACCCTGTCTCCGACTACATACTCAATGTCTCTTCGTTTCAAATCCACATACGATTTCTGACGATCGGAAGCAGCTTTCAATCTGTCTTTTATAATCTTAACTTTCTCTTCCGTCTGTCTAATCACATTAGGTCCAACCAACTTGTCTTCACCCAACTCTGTCCAGCATAAAGGTGTCCTACATTTCCTGCCATACAATGCCTCGTATGGTGCTATAGTTATGCTCGTCTGAAAACTGTTGTTGTATGCAAATTCAATCAATGGGAGATGATCAACCCAACTCCCTTCAAAATCGATTATACAACTCCTGAGCATATCTTCTAGCTTAAATGACTCGCTCTGATTGCCCATCTGTCTGCGGATGGAAAGCTGTACTGAAGTTCAATCGTGTACCCAAAGCTTCCTAAAATTTCTTCCAGAATCTGGATGTAAACCTCGGATCTCTGTTAGAAATTATCGAAGCTAGTACACCATGTAGTCGAACGATTTCTTTGATATACAGCTCTGCTAACCTGTCCAGAGAATAATCCGTTCTGACAGGTAGGAAGTGCGCTGATTTCATTAGTCGATCCATGATTACCCAAATCAAATCCTGCTTGCTTCGCGTAAGGGGTAATCTGGTAACAAAATCCATGGTAATGCGGTCCCATTTCCATTCAAGTATGGATATTAGCTGTAGCAAACCTGATGGAACCTGGTGTTCCGCTTTTACCCGCTAACATGTCATACATCTGTTCACAAATTCAATCACATCTCTTTTCAAACCTGACCACCAATACTGAGTCCTCAGATCTTAATACATTTTTGTACTACCAGGGTGTATCGAATACGAACTACTGTATGCCTCTGTTAGAATGGTCTTTCTCAACTCATCATCATTCGGAACACAAACTCTGTCCTTGAAGTACAAAATACCATCATCCTTGATTACAAAGTCAGTCTGCTTCCCCTCTTGGACTTGACCACGGATGGCTAAAAGTTTCTCATCCTGTTGTTGCTGATCCTGTATCTGCTGATTCAAATTTGGCTTGAGTTTCAACTCAGTCAGGATAGCATCATCTGATGTCAGTCTCAATTGAGCATTCATAGCTCTCAGTGCATACAGAGATTTCCTGCTCAAAGCATCAGCGACAACATTCGCTTTCCCTGGATGGTAGTCAATCACACAATCATAATCTTTAATCAACTTCATATATCGCCTCTGCCTCAAATTAAGTTCTTTCTGGGTAGGCAGATACTTAAGACTCTTGTAATCAGTGTAAATATAGCATTCTCTCCGTACAGATAATGCCGCCATATTTTCAGAGCAAACACTATGGCTGCAAGTTCCAGATCATGCGTCGGATAATTCTGTTCATGCGTTTTCAGCTGTCTGGAAGCATATGCAACTACCTTCCCATCCTGCATCAATACACATCCCAGGCCATTGTGTGAAGCATCGCTGTAAACCACAAAGTCTTTTCCTGATACTGGCTGTACAAGAATTGGTGCTTCAAACAACATCGCTTTTAATTTCTCAAAAGCCGCCTGGCATTTCTCATTCCATTCGAACCTGACATTCTTGTGCAGCAGTTTAGTCAAAGGAGTAGCTATGTATGAAAACCCCTTTACAAACCGTCTGTAGTATCCGACCAAACCCAGAAAACTCCGAATCTCAAAAACATTTCTAGGAGGCTTCCACTCCATAACTGCTTCAATTTTCTTGGGATCTGCTTTAATACCATCTACCGATATTACATGTCCCAGAAAAGCAATTTTATTCAGTCAGAATTCATATTTGCTGAGCTTGGCATACAACTTCTTTTCTCTCAGAATCTGTAACACTATTCGAAGATGCCGATCATGTTCTGCTGCAGTCTGAGAGTATATCAAAATATCATCGATGAATACTATAACACACAGATCCAGATATAGATAGAAGATACGGTTCATCAGAGCTATAAAGGCTGCTGGTGCATTAGTCAACCCAAATGGCATCACCACAAATTCATAGTGTCCGTACCGTGTCCGGAAAGCTGTTTTCTGAATATCAGAATCTTTCACCCTCAACTGGTGATATCTTGATCTGAGATCAATCTTCGAGAAGACAGTGGCTCCTCTCAACTGATCAACAAGTCATCGATCCTAGGCAATGGATATTTATTCTTGATTGTGAGCTTATTCAATTGCCTGTAATCGATACACAATCTCATCGACCCATCTTTCTTCTTCATAAATAGTACTAGTGCTCCCCACGGGGAAACACTTGGTCGAATGAATCCCTTATCTAACAACTCTTGCAACTGCAATTTCAGCTCTTTTAATTCTGCAGGTGCCATTCTGTACGGAGCAATTGATACTGGTGCAGTTCCCGGTATTACATCAATTACAAATTCCACCTCTTTCACCGGTGGTAGATCAGAAAGTTCTTCTGGAAATACATCTGAAAAATCACACACGGTAGGTATATTCTGTAGACTGAAATCAACCTTCCGTGAATCGACCACATGTGCTAAGTAGGCTTCATACCCCTTTCTGATCAATTTCAGAGCAGTAATGGTCGAAATAATATTAGAGAGATAATCCCTTCTATCGCCCACCATTAATACCTCTGCACCATTTGCTGTCCTAAGCGTCACTCGCTTTAGACTACAGTCAATTATAACTCGGTGTCTGGATAACCAATCCATGCCCAAAATTATATCGAAGTTATGGAATGGCAACTCTATCAAATCACCTGAAAATTCATACTCCTGTATTCTGATAGGACAATTTCTAGAAACCCTAGTCACGATCACACTGTGACCTAAGGGACTACTTGACACGTCCAGAAAATGGATTTCTACTCCCAAGTGCAGGAGTGTCGAAGTAATAAATTAACCCGGTGAGATCGGGGTCGATCCACGAGGAAGAATATTTAGATCCTGCAAAAACCAACAAAAATCTACAAGGAAAATATAATAGGAAATAAAATATTATGAAATGAGGGTAGGTATAATGGTGAAACAAATTAAATTAAAACATGCTAAGGTTAGAGGTTCAACTCTTGGTATATGGTTTAAGTTATATTTAACTCATTTTTATCACTCAATTGGAATTCACACATAAAGGAGGTTCCAATCGGAAGTTAGGCCATTTAAGTTCTTTACACATCTATCAAGTTATATTTCTTTTCTTTTAGTTATATTACAATGGGTACTCTACACTCCTTATGTTAAATGAGTTCAAGTACTTATTGTGCCAATCAACTACCATAAATCAAGATTCTTTTGCCAGATGCAGGTATAACCATGCGGTTCTAGACGGATTCAAGTATTTATGGTGTTGTTTGTCTACAATGAATCAAGAATCCTTGGTCAGAGGTGCAGGTATAACCATGCGGTTCTAGATGGATTCAAGTATTCATTGTGCCAAGAATTGTCTACAATAAGTCAAGATCCCCACTTCACATAAGAGTAAGAGATGAAAATTCAATTAAATAAGAAAAGTAATATAAAACATGTAGATAAATTTACACAAATGAATATAAACTTTAAGACTATGTTAAGAGTTAAATAAATCTTTATTCACATACCAAGAGCTTCTCCCTTCACCTTAGCAAAAAGAGAATTTAGCTACTCATGATAGAAGAAAGAAAACAAGTAAAAGAAATAAAATGAGCAAGAGAGAAATTAGATTATCACAAAAGTTCAACAATACAACAATGTAAGGTGAACTTGGCAAGGAACCCAAGCTGCCTTCAAGCTTATACAAGGCCTCTATTTATAGACACAATGAGAGGCAAACAAGTCAAAAATGGTAGGAATAAATTAATGCAAGTTGATTGAATTTGGTAAGGTAAAGTTGTCAACTTTGTTGTTTTCCACACATGCACCGACTTGTCCACCGACTTAGGCACCGTTCCTTTGACAATTTGATCTCGTGATAAACATCGAAGTTTTAGATAATTCTCTTATCTTTCTAGAATGATAAGACTCATAATATTTGGAATTTTCGGGAGAGAGTTATGGACCAAATAGTGAATAATGCCCAATTGACACGGCCATGCAAACCAGCCCAAGATAATCCAATATTTGTCTTCAAAGGAGTCCAAATCTGATAAGAGTTTACAAACCAAACTTATAGGTCTATGAGTTATCTTTCCAACACTATCAAGAACGTAGTGATTGGATATTTGAGTGCAAAGTTATGCCCATTACACTAAACCTGCATCAAAATAGAAAGTTTAACAATTAAGTGTAGTTATAAATAAGTTAGGTAATTTGATGACACTAATAGTATAAAATAATGGTTTTAACCTTTATTATTATACAAATTTAAGTGTTCATCACACCCCCCAACCAGCTTATTGCTAGTCCCTAGCAATTAAAGCGTTATCATTTCATAATGATTTTTCAAATTTATATCTAAGTCTTCATTTACCCATTCTTCGTTTGTTCTATCCAAATAGATGAACTCTTGACAAAAATATTTAATTTGTCTTCTTCATTTTTGTGTGCAACATGTACCCTTAGACAAGATATTGACAAACCTTCTTTGTGCTCATTATAAGTTGACATAAGTTCATGGGGCTTCACCGAAAATATCAAAGTTCTATTCTAATGTTTCTTCCAAAGTAACTTCCTTGGGCAGAGCAATGTATTTCTTCCTCTCTCTCTCTCTGTTTTTTTTTTTTTTTTTTTTTGAAATAAGATATATAGTGCATTCCTAACCCATGTAGCAAGCTTTAGGCCAATGACTCCCAGATCAGTTGATCTTAGGGCATTAGGTGTTGAGACACCCCTACGGGCTTAATAACTCGGGTTGAAATGTAACCAGATTTATATAGTAATAGTGGATAGTGCAATATCTAGTTCCCTTAAGCTTTCTTCTTAACCCATGTAGCGAGCTTTAGGTCAATAGCTCCCAGATCAGTTGACCTTAGGGCATTAGGTGTTGAGACACCCCTACGGACTTAATTACTCGAGTTAAGAAGGCTTCGAAACCAAATGTATCCATAATTTATTATTACCTTCTTTTTTTTTTTTAAATGAAATGAGCAAGAGAGGAAGAAGAGGATTCACTACCTTTGGTTGTTGATTTTGTTAACCCACAAGAATAGACTCTTAATAATCTTCAATTTGCAACCCATGATCAAATGTCAAAGTGTGTGTGTGAGAAGAGTAGTTTATGAACACTTGCTTTGGGTATATGAGCATGACAGTCAATTTATATTTGAGAGTTCATAGATTTAAATAGTCAAACTAAGATGAATAGTGAAGTCTCTTAATAAATTTAAAAAAAATCGAGATGAAATGATGACACTTATTATTTATTATCTTTTTTATTTTTTTAGCATAAAAATAAATAATCATAAAAGTTATCACAAATATTATCAACTATCCCTCCCCCCAACCAAATAAAGACATTGTCCTCAATTTCTAAGGATAAAGAGAGAGTGTAGAAGAAATTACCTGAACCAAAGATTAATGAAAAGAAAAACCTGCAACATACTAGAACAAGGTAAAAAGAACATATTTATTGAAAACAAAAATGGGAAAGAAAGAAAGGAAAAACAAAATACATAGGTCAAGCCAATCTACGCTTTTTGCTACCCTCAGCAATTGACCAATCTAACTTAGATGTGGCAATGTCATATTCGGGAACAAAAGCTTCTAATTGTTCAATCAATTGATGAACATTAGAAGCAGTGACAATGATACGTTGAGCTAGAGGTGAGATAAATTGGTTTTCCACAGCATGATCTAGGAAAGACAATAGACCATCATAAAAACCACAAATATTCAACAAGCCTATTGGTTTTTGATGGATTTTGAGTTGGGCCCATGAGGTGACTTCAAAGAGTTCCTCTAAGGTTCCAAATCCCCCTGGTAAGGCTATGAATGCATCAGCATGACTAAACATTTCAGCTTTGCGTTCATGCATGTCTGAAACAATCTGCACTTCCCCAATTGTATTTCCTGTAATACCACCCACACTCAAAGCTTTTGGGATGACACCCAAAACTTGACTGCCGCCATCATAAGCAGCTTTTGAGACACGACCCATCAACCCAAGGTTACCTCCGCCATAAACTAAATGAATCTTTTTCTCTGCTAATACCCTACCAAGCTGGTTAGCAGCTTCCTCAAATTCTCTATTCTTACCAGAACTAGACCCACAAAAGACACAAATATTAGTAAAGCGGCCTGAGATGGTGTTTGCCATTATTATGCACGCTTTTTTTTTTCTTTTTTTTTTGTGAAAATTTGTAAGGTTGTGAGAACTGGAGAAGATAGAGAAGTGTCATTTATAGAGCTCAAAAAGAAGATGAAATCATGGAAGCTATATGACTAGGCTTGCATTGGCAGATGGGTGTCAGTCTAGAGTATAAAATGTCAAAAAGAGTGGCTGACCTGTATCTGTACAAGTAGTTGTGATTGTGGCTCACATCTTCCTCTGGTTTTACGTCCAGAAACGGCTTGAACGCCCTCTATGGGTCGAGGATAGGCTTCCCATCCAATTTTCTTATAAATTGGCAAACAGGGTCTTTTAAAGTCAGATTCCCAAGACTGTATCGCTCCTGTTCTCTTTGAAATTGGTTCCATAAAGCGAGAATTGCAATATGCACATATCCACTAGGATGCGTCTCAAGAGTCAACAAAATATTGTCTAATGACTCCTTACTCAGGCCATCCTTAATGAATTGTATTTTATCTTCTCGATTTACAGACACCATTCCAAGAGAACGACAGCGTGTGTTACAAGTTGTGCGAGCACACTTATAACATACACCCAATTTCTTTGCTCTTCTTTTCTTTGCATAACTGCTTTTACCCAGACCAGGCATATAAGTAAGAAATGAATCAGAGAACTCACCTGCCAATCTTACCTTGGCTTCAATCAGCCAACGTACCTCAACAAGGATGCCCTTGCACATTAGCATTCTTAATCTTTCGGACCGTGCTTTGTAAATTTTCACCAACGCTTTTTGAGGAAGTAAGGGAAAACGATTTTTCAATTTCTCGAGAATTTCTTCCATTTTTGTGAAAAAGAAAAGGGAGAGAAAAGAGAATGTACAAAGCAAGAATTTTTTTTTTTTTTTTTTATCAGCTATTATGGGAGACTGAAAACACCGACTTGAAAAGTCACGGAGTACCGTTATCCGCCATTTAACCGGGAAAATAGAAGAAGGAAAAAGAACAACAAAAATACAAAATTAGCCTGCAATCACAAAAAAAAATTAAAGTTAGAGAGAAATATGCAAACCCAATTCAAATCATATCAATGGTTTTCATAACATGGATTTGAAAGAGGAAGAGTCCCTTCTTCGAAAACTTGATTTTCTAGAAATGGTTTAAGTCTTTGACCGTTCACTTTAAACACGTTACCATTCCTAGGGTTTTCAATGTCAACGGCCCCATAAGGATACACATGTTTCACAACAAATGGACCGCTCCACCTAGATCTCAGTTTTCCAGGGAATATGTGAAGTCGAGAATTATAAAGTAAAACTTTTTGCCCAACATCAAATGTTTTTCTTAAAATTAATTTGTCATGAAAGGTTTTGGTTCTATCTTTATAAATTCTCGAATTCTCATATGCATCATTTCTTAATTCCTCAAGTTCATTCAGTTGTAGCTTACGTAATTTGCAAGCATCATCAATGTTTGAATTAAAAGTTTTGATAGCCCAGTAAGCTTTATGCTCCATTTCCACAGGCAAGTGACAAGGTTTCCCATAAACTAATCGATAGGGTGACATACCCAAAGATGTTTTGAAAGTAGTACGGTAAGCCCAAAGTGCATCGTTTAGTCTAAGTGACCAATCTTTGCGATTTGGATTAACCGTTTTTTCTAAAATTTGTTTTATCTCTCAATTAGCTAATTCAACTTGTCCACTTGTCTGAGGGTGATAAGGGGTAGCAACTTTATGTGTAATCCCATATTTCTTCATTAGAGACTCAAAGACTTTGTTGCAAAAATGTGTTCCCCCATCACTTATAATGACTCGAGGAATTCCAAAACAACTCAAAATATTTTCTTTCAAAAATCTGACAACTGTTTTGTGGTCATTATTTCGACATGGAATTGCCTCGATCCATTTGGAGACATAGTCAACTGCGACTAAAATGTAAACAAAACCGAATGATGATGGAAACGGGCCCATGAAATCTATCCCCCAACAATCAAATATTTCAATGACAAGTATAGGGTTTAGAGGCATCATGTGCCGTTTAGAAATAGCCCCCAGTTTTTGACAATTTTCACAAGTTTTGCAGAATGTGTAGGTGTCTTTGAACAGAGTTGGCCAATAAAATCCACATTGTAAGATTTTTGCAGCCGTTTTCCTTGAAGAAAAATGACCCCCACATGCTTCTGTATGACAAAATTTAATGACACTACTTACCTCATTGTCGGGTATGCATCTACGAAAAATTTGATCAGGGCAATACTTGAACAGGTATGGGTCATTCCAATAAAAATTTCTAACCTCTGTCAGAAACTTTTTCTTATCTTGTGCTTGTCCATTGAGATGGCATCTCTCCTGTTACAAGAAAATTGACAATGTTAGCATACCATGGCATTTTACTAATAGAAAACAAAAACTCATCTGGAAAAGAGTCATTGATAGGTGTTATGTCCAAGGATGAGTTTGTTGTAAGTCTTGACAAATGATCTGCAACAACATTTTCAGCTCCTTTTTTATCTTTGATTGTGATGTTGAATTCTTGGAGCAACAAAATCCACCGTATCAATCTAGGTTTGGCATCCTGTTTAGACATTAAGTACCTCACAGCAGCATGATCAGTGAAAACAATAGTTGAAGAGCCAATTAAATAAGATCGGAATTTGTCTAATGCAAATATTACAGCAAGTAGTTCTTTTTCTGTAGTAGTATAATTCATTTGTGCACTATTCAAAGTTCTACTTGCGTAATAAATGACATAAGGCTTACCTTCCTTCCTTTGCCCTAGCACGGCACCGACAGCAAAATCGCTAGCATCACACATCAACTCAAAAGGCAGAGACCAATCAGGGGATTGCATGATAGGAGCAGTTGTCAAAAGGCTAATCAACTTATCAAAAGATTTTTGACAATCTTTAGTCCATTCAAATGGTGCATCTTTTATTAGGAGATTACAAAGAGGTCTAGATATTGCACTAAAGTCTTTAATGAATCTCCTATAAAATCCTGCATGGCCTAGGAAAGATCGAACATCCCTAACCGTTTTTTGTGGAGGCAAATGAGCAATTAATTCAACTTTTGCTTTGTCAACTTCAATTCCCTTAGAAGAAACCACATGTCCTAGGACAATTTCAGAGTGACCATGTAATGACATTTTTCCCAATTTAACACCAAGCCTTTTTCTTCACATCTTTTTAACACATTTTCTAAATTTTCAAGGCAATTATCAAATGAATTTCCAAACACTATTAGATCATCCATAAAGACCTCTAAAAAATGTTCAACCATGTCACTGAAAATGCTCAACATACATCTTTGAAATGTTGCAGGAGCATTACAAAGGCCAAAAGGCATCCTTCTAAATGCAAAGGTGCCAAAGGGACATGTGAATGTTGTCTTTTCTTGGTCCTCTAGTGCTATGGGAATTTGATAATAACCTGAGTATCCATCAAGAAAACAGTAGTAGGGATGTCCTGCCACTCTTTCTAGAATTTGGTCAAGAAATGGTAAGGGAAAATGGTCTTTTCTAGTGGCAGCATTTAATTTTCTATAGTCAATACACATTCGCCAACTAGATGAGACTCGTGTTGGTATTAACTCTCCTTTTTCATTTTTTACCACTGTGACTCCAGATTTCTTAGGGACTACTTGTGTTGGACTTACCCACTTACTATCATAAATAGGGTAGATAATTCCTACATCAAGTAACTTGAGAACTTCACCTCTTACTACCTCTTTCATGTATGGATTTAATCTTCTTTGGGGCTGTTGACATGTTCTAGCATTATCTTCTAGATGTATTCTATGTGTACATATTAAAGGATTAATGCCTTTTATGTCTTTTAAAGTCCACCCAATTGCATTTTTATGCCTTTTAAGTACCTCTATCAATTTACCTTCCTGTTCGTTGGTAAGAGTTGAAGAAATTACCACCGGGTAAGTTTGTTCTTCACCAAGGAATGCATATTTCAGTCCTTCAGGTAATGGCTTCAATTCTAGTTTGGGTACTTCTTCTTGTTTACTTTCATTGACAGGTCCTAATTCTTCAAATTTCGGCTTCCAACCTTTGTTCTCCATCACCTGGGTACAATCAAGCAACGAACATATATTAGAAACAGTAGGATCTAGTTGCATGCTTGACTCAAATGAATTAACTAAACAAGTTTCCAGAGGATCAGAAGAACTCCCTGCTTGAAGATGATCTTCAACAATAGCTTCAATCATGTTTGCTTCTTCATTTTCATCACCTTCATCTTGTGGTTGTTTGCACATGTTGAAAACATTAAGCTCTAGTGACATATTTCCAAATGTCATCTTCATTACGCCATTCCTGCAATTAATCAAAGCATTAGAAGTTGCTAAAAATGGGCGGCCTAAAATAACAGGAATTGGTTTACACCCATTAGCAACAGGTTGTGTATCCAAGACAATAAAATCCACAGGATATATGAATTTATCGACTTGTACTAACACATCTTCCATTATCCCTCTTGGCACTTTAATTGATCTATCAGCAAGTAAAAGAGTTATGGAAGTTGGTTTTAACTCACCTAGATCAAATTCTTGATAAACTGAATATGGAAGTAAATTAACACTAGCACCAAGATCAAGTAAAGCCTGTTCAATTTTATGCTCTCCAATAATGCATGAAATTGTAGGACAACCAGGGTCCTTATATTTCATAGAATTATTGTTTTGAAGAATGGAACTTACTTGTTCTGCTAAAAAGGCTCTCTTTTTCACATTCAGTTTTCTTTTCACAATGCACAAGTCTTTCAAAAATTTTGCATAAGAAGGAACCTGTTTAATAGCATCCAACAAAGGAATATTGACCTTCACTTGTTTGAAAATTTCATAAATTTCAGGATTGTGGTTCAATTTCCTTGGATTGTTCAATGCTTGCGGAAATGGGGCTACAGGTGGGAGTTTGGTCTTTTCTTGGCTAGGTACAGGCTTATTAACCCCTTCCTTACTCTTGGAGAAAGACTTATCATCTTTCTCACAAGGATCAAGAATAGGTTTTTCGACAACCTTACCACTGCGAAGAGTTATGACTGATTTAACTTGGTCCATGTGTTGACTTCCTGAACTACCCTCCTCCAGGTTGTATTGACCTTTAGGATTTGGTTGAGGTTGAGAAGGAAATTTTCCTTCATGGATGGTGAGTGTTGATGCAATCTTAGCAAGAGTGTCTTTTAAATCGGACAAGGTTTGTGAAGTTTGATTGTTAATGGTCTATTGCTTTTCAATGAATGAATGCAATGTTTCCTCAAGGTTTTTCCTAAATTGTGGGACATAGGGTGCATAACCTTGAGTACCTTGAAAGTTTTGGTGACCTTGAGGAGGTGATGGTTGTGAAGATTGTGCATGATTATCATTCCTCCAACTGAAGTTTGGGTGATTTCTCCAACCTGGATTGTAGGTCTGTGAGTATGGGTTAGGATTTGGCCTTTTGAAAGTGTTTAGGACATTGGCTTGTTCATGGAGACATTCTTTGAATGCAGGCAGAGTTGGGCACTCCTTAGTTGAATAGTCATTGGTATCACATATGTGACACACAATTTCTTGAGCGAATTTTAAGTGACCGCTCTTTTTCAATTCTAAGGCCTCGACCTTTCTAGCTAGAGATGCAAATTTGGCTTGAATGTCATGTTCTTCCCTAAGGTTGTAAATACCTCCACTAGATGTAGAGGCTTGAGCTTTGCTCGGTGCCTCTTGGGTACCTGCAGTGTCCCAATTTTGAGCATTCTCTGCTAATAGGTCTAGGTAGTCTAGTGCCTCTTCAGGGTTTTTATCTCCAAACTCTCCATTACACATCATTTCGACCATTTGTCTACCTTGGGGTGTTAAACCCTCGTAAAAGTGTGTGACTAGTCTCCATGTTTCAAAGCCGTGGTGAGGACAAGAATTAAGCAATTCTTTGTACCTCTCCCAAGATTGGTAAAGGGTCTCTCCTGGTTTCTGGCTGAAAGTGCTAATTTGTCTTTTGAAGGAATTTGTTCTATGATGAGGAAAGAACTTTTTCAAGAACTGTTCCTGCATTTCATCCCAATTACCAATAGATCTAGACCTAAGATTTTGCAACCATGTTTTAGCCTTATCTTTCAAAGAGAAAGGGAAAAGCTTTAGTCGGATGGTGTTCATGCTACAATTTGTGTCATTGTAAGTGTTGCACACTTCCTCAAACTCTCTCAAATGCAGGTATGGGTTTTCGGCATCTAATCCATGAAATTTGGGTAAAAGTTGAATAATACCCGGCTTAAAGTTAAAATGAGATGCATCTGGAGGAAAAACTAGACATGATGGAGCACTAGTTCTTGTGGGGTTCATGTAGTCTCTAAGTGTTCTAGGTTGTGCATGATCATTGTGTTGGGAACGATTGTCCCCAAGATCAGTGACTCTTTCAACTTCGTTTTCTGCCATATTTTCAAATGCAGATGGGGAGCCCCTAACAAGTCTACCAGTTGGTGTACGTGACCAAGCTCTCATGCAAGTCTTAGATGCAACAGAATAAAAGCAAACAAAAACACCAAAAAATAAAATTATTTACAAGAAAAAGAAAATGAAAAAGATGAAAAGAACTTTGATGGTTTTGGACACCAAATGATACTTCCCCGGCAACAGCGCCAAAAACTTGACACGTCCAGAAAATGGATTTCTACTCCCAAGTGCAGGAGTGTCGAAGTAATAAATTAACCCGGTGAGACCGGGGTCGATCCACGAGGAAGAATATTTAGATCCTGCAAAAACCAACAAAAATCTACAAGGAAAATATAATAGGAAATAAAATATTATGAAATGAGGGTAGGTATAATGGTGAAACAAATTAAATTAAAACATGCTAAGGTTAGAGGTTCCACTCTTGGTATATGGTTTAAGTTATATTTAACTCATTTTTATCACTCAATTGGAATCCACACATAAAGGAGGTTCCAATCGGAAGTTAGGCCATTTAAGTTCTTTACACATCTATCAAGTTATATTTCTTTTCTTTTAGTTATATTATAATGGGTACTCTACACTCCTTATGTTAAATGGGCTCAAGTACTTATTGTGCCAATCAACTACCATAAATCAAGATTTCTTTGCCAGATGCAGGTATAACCATGCGGTTCTAGACGGATTCAAGTATTTATAGTGTTGTTTGTCTACAATGAATCAAGAATCCTTGGTCAGAGATGCAGGTATAACCATGCGGTTCTAGACGGATTCAAATATTCATTGTGCCAAGAATTGTCTACAATAAGTCAAGATCCCCACTTCACATAAGAGTAAGAGATGAAAATTCAATTAAATAAGAAAAGTAATATAAAACATGTAGATAAATTTACACAAATGAATATAAACTTTAAGACCATGTTAAGAGTTAAATAAATCTTTATTCACATACCAAGAGCTTCTCCCTTCACCTTAGCAAAAAGAGAATTTAGCTACTCATGATAGAAGAAAGAAAACAAGTAAAAGAAATAAAATGAGCAAGAGAGAAATTAGATTATCACAAAAGTTCAACAATACAACAATGTAAGGTGAACTTGGCAAGGAACCCAAGCTGCCTTCAAGCTTATACAAGGCCTCTATTTATAGACACAATGAGAGGCAAACAAGTCAAAAATGGTAGGAATAAATTAATGCAAGTTGATTGAATTTGGTAAGGTAAAGTTGTCAACTTTGTTGTTTTCCACACATGCACCGACTTGTCCACCGAATTAGGCACCAGTTCCTTTGACAATTTGATCTCGTGATAAACATCAAAGTTGTAGATAATTCTCTTATCTTTCTAGAATGATAAGACTCATAATATTGGAATTTTCTGGAGAGAGTTATGGACCAAATAGTGAATACTGCCCAATTGACAGCGGCCATGCAAACCTAGCCCAAGATAATCCAATATTTGTCTTCAAAGGAGTCTAAATCTGATAAGAGTTTACAAACCAAACTTATAGGGCTATGAGTTATCTTTCCAACACTATCAAGAACGTAGTGATTGGATATTTGAGTGCAAAGTTATGTCCATTACTACTAAACCTGCATCAAAATAGAAAGTTTAACAATTAAGTGTAGTTATAAATAAGTTAGGTAATTTGATGACACTAATAGTATAAAATAATGGTTTTAACCTTTATTATTATACAAATTTAAGTGTTCATCACTACTCACTATCACATCAAACTCACTAGACTCAGTTTTCAGATATCTATCTCTAATCATGGCAACACAAATATACGAATGTGTAGATTCAGGGTCTATCAATGCAATTACAGCAAGGTCAAAAATAGAAACCATACCAGTAATCACATCTGGTGCATCCCTGTCCTCCTGAGCCCTAATAACATAGGCTCGAGCTGGTGCCTGACTCTCCTAACACCCTGAAGACTCTGTTGCCCCTCCGGGCCTATTGACCTTCGTCCCTGCCTGACTAGGTCTCCTCCCCCTGAGAATGGTCGGAGCTGACCTCACTGATGGCATATCAGAAGTAGCCTGACTCCTCGGACAATCTCTCAAAAAATTACCACGGGACCTACATTTGAAGTAGGCTCCGGTCACTCTCTTGCACTCACCCGGATGACTCTTTCCACAATGATCATAGAGAGCCAAGGCTAGTCCCCTAACTGTACTACCAGGAGCATTAGCCACAGATGCTGTAGATTGACCTGGTCTGGCGGATGTTGGAGGTCTCTGGGATTGCCTCGGGCCACTACTCTGGGAGGCTGAGATGAACTGGATTGTCTCTGACCTCTCCGCCGCTAACTCCAGCTCTTCCTGGCCTGTTCATCTGTTTGTACCCTTTCAACAATAAGGGCTGCAGATACAAGCCTAGTAAAATCAACTATCTCTAATGCAGCAACCTGAAGACGGATATAATTATTCAGACCGTCCTCAAATCTCCTGCACCTGCTCTCCTCTGTCAATAACATGTCACTGGCGTACTTACTCAATCGGTTAAACTCTCGTTCGTACTTAGCAATGGACATCTGTCTCTGTTTCAAATTCACAAAATCTCTCTTCATGTTCTCTATGTAAATGCGACCCATATACTTTTTCCGGAACTCCCTCTAGAAAAACTCCCAAGTTCGTACCCCTGGCTGCACTGTCCGAGTAATGGCTGTCCACCACTGATATGCATCCTCCTGCAATAAGGATACAGCACACTCTAGACTCTCCTCTGGGGTACAGTGCATCTGCTGTAATATGCGCTCTGTCCGCTCAAACCAGTATTCAGCGGCTGTAGCATCATCATCACACTTACCCTGGAAATCTGTAGGTCGATGTTTAGCCAACCTCTCAACTGCTGATCTCTGGGGTGGGGCTTTAGTTACTGTCCACAGAATCTCAGTCATCTGTCGCACATTAACTGGCTAATCTTGGATCTTCGGTCCAGCCATTCTCGGACTCACTAATTCTCCTGCTGCTTCCCTAGCCACACTGGCAGGGCTCCCAGGTCTATCTTTATCTCCTTCACTTTCCATTTTCCTATATAAGACAGAAGAGGAATTCTGCAGATTAGAGTCACATTCTCCTTTTTTTTTTTTTTTTCCTATAATGCATGCATGTACAAAACATTTTACATTTACAAAACATTTCGCTCTGGTCTAGGAACGCCTAAACCATTGGCTCTGATACCAAAAACTGTAACACCCCCTGACCCAAATCTGCTTGGATCAAATCAGGGAGCGCTACCGGATAAAAACATATACGGATACGGAAAATTGAAAACACTAGCGGAAGCACCTTCTTATACAGTTAGCATTAAAATTATACTATTGAAAACTTAAAACCATATACTTAAACATAAATCGAAATCAATAGTCCAAAATAGTTTCTGAAAATTTCCCCAGAGTTTCCTCTGTTTTTCTGACTTTCCAAAACCTGTTTTCATAATTCATAAAATCCACACTTCTATAATCTCAAATCAAATTGTGCACCCTTCCATATCCGGTGCGACTTACCAAAACAAATTATATCAAAATACTTATAAATATTTAACTTCAAAAGCATTAAACTCCATGGGCCCAAATATTATAAATATTTACAGACATATATAAAAACTAAATACCGTTTCAAATATTTACAAAAACTTTTTGTCCACGCATGCCGATATAATACATATAAAACATCAAAGATATAGTGGGCTACTCAAAAATGCGGGAGCGATGTGACTCAAGACTCAATCACTATAGACTCAACTCTTTCCAGCCTTATCTTCTTCCTGAACTCTCTTACCTGCGTGTGAGAAACTCAACACGCTAAGCATAACGCTTAGTGGATGTACCCAAAATCCAATTGTATAAACATAATATAATATCTCAATAACGCAAATAACATATAAAACCAACATATGGGGCACAATTAAATCAAATATTTCAAATATATATATATCCCTTGGAAAAAATAACAAATATCATATCAAAGCAATTATCAACAACTTCTTCCGAAATCGGAATAAAATATCGTATCAACTTATTAATACAAAATCAAATCATATAACAAATTATATTTCATTTCTATTTCCATTTTAGGCTCCTGATATACTAAACATACTTTTCGGACTGGATTACGGGCTATTCCGCTGCGTATCCCAGATATATCATAACAGAGTTGGATACCAACGGAGGACCCGCTGCGTATCCCATATCAGATTTTCCAACCCACAAAGGGTGGTACCTCAAACATAACATATAGGCGTAGTACTACTCAGAGAACCCAATTGACATGTCAATCTCCTATATCCATATCTATGTTTACATATATCAGAGCCAAATCACTTTTCGAAAATCATATAATTCATTCCGAACAGAATCGTCAATTTAAATTTTGAAATCATATCCAAATCAGTATATACATTTCCGGAATTCTAATCGCATCAATATACATATACAAGCAAATTACAAAATCGTTTTCGAAAATATTTCTGAATCCAGAAATCGCTTCAAATCACATTAAAAATCACATGCAATTATATATCATAAATCCATAGTAAATCCAAATGCCCCGAATCACTTTTCGAAATAAATTGCAAAACAATATATACGAAATTTCTTTTAATAATATTCTCCGTAATATTACTATAATCAAAACATATCGAAAATCAATTCATAATATTTTTCGTAAACAATATTACGGATCCAAAATATATTCCAAATATACGTAATCCAAAACTCTAACAATATATATATATATATATATCTATTCAAAATCATCACAAACAATATATATATATATATATATATATATATATATACAAAATCAATTTATTACAAACAATATATACTAAATCATCCCAAAATTAATTTCAAACAACATATCATAATCAATATAGCTCAAATAAACTAAAAATAATATAATATTATGATTCCGAAATATTCTGAAAAATACGAAAACGGTATCACCAAACCTAAAATGATATTCTTAACACAAAACTCTTCTTGACCAACTTCACATTCCTTCTCCTTCTTCTTCTTCTAACACTTTCTCTCTCTAAAATCTCTCACTTTCTCTCTCTATAACTCACTCTCTAACTCTCACGTTGACACACTCAAATTCACCTAGTCAAACTAATTTGCATGTAATACTTTGTATCATGCTAGGTGTAATGCTTTGGTATCATGCTTTTTAGGTGTCAAATGCCCCTTTTTTTTTTATTCTTGTTGATTTCTCCGTCTCTTTCTCTTATCTATTCAACTCATTTTTCAATTGTTTTTGTTTTTGTTTTTGTTTTTTTTTTTTTTTTGTGCTTCCAAGACATGCAATTATATTGTTCTCCACCACCATCTACTAACATATATATTATATATAAATATCTCACAATTACAATTTGCTCCCTTAAACTTCTTAAAATCTTAAAATAGCAACAACTTCACAATTAATTACATGTGATTTACCAATCATCCTTGAATTATCAAACTGACCCACTAATCACATTTCATCTCAATAATTAATATTCAAAAATATTTCACACTTATCCAATCATGAGATTGACCTTCACCAATATAAATCACATACTTGACTGTTGCATGCTTAATAATAATTATTAATAATACTTTTCATATTTACAGAAAATTAGGGGCGTTACAATATGTCTCCCGTTATGAGAGTCTTATTATAAGAGTAAATGTCTTGTGTAAGGGACTAGATGTCTCCCATTATCGTTTAATGATTGATCTCGGTAGGTCCTAAGGGTTGAAGTTACCGTACATATTTACTAGCATATGTAAGTAGTTTTTTCCGCTTATTGCGGGAGTAGATGTCTATTCGATATGTATTTAATAATTGGTCTGAACAGATTAAAAAATATAAGGAGAACTTCAATTGAGTTTCTAACGTTTGATGAAACATCAATTTTTTACTTACCTTTCCTTTTTTGGTTCTCGTGGCCTCTCACATTTCCTTAATATATCCAATTGGTTATTTGGCCAACTATTTGACGGTCAACCATCACAATTTTGTTTTAAAAGAGCGTTTTGCTCTTGAAGAATTTAATTAATAGAATTACAATTTTATCTTACAATTAAAATATAATAAAAATAAATAAATAGAAAAAAATAATAAAATAATATTAAGATAAATTATAAAAACTTAAAAATTTAAAAATCTGTTAAAAAATTCAAATTAAGTTATTTTATTAGAAAAATTAACATTTAAAAAATTAAATAGTAAAAAATGTTAAGAACTATTAAAGAAATAAAATAAAATAAAATAAATGGAGACTTAAAAAAATAAAGAAAATTTTTTTTTGTGTTTTTTTAAAAATATTTCTTTTAGTTTTTTAATTCTTAATTTATTTATTTTATTTTATTTTTTAGCAGTTTTTAACCTTTTTTTTTAATGTTAATTTTTTAAATAATATAATTAATTTGAATATTTTTTTAATATATTTTATATTTTTATATTTTATAATATAGTTTAATACTATTTTATTTATATTTATTTGTTATATTTAGTAATTTTATTATATTTTAATCATAATATAAAATTATAATTATATTAATTTTTCAAGAGTAAAACTGTTAAATAATGATGATTGACTGTCAAATAATTGGTTAAAGTACCAATTTAATTTATATTAGAAAAAGTAAGGGGTCATACGAACTTAAAAATAAAAAATAAATAAAATTTAATTAAATATTAAGGACTAAATTAAAATTATTTTAAAAATACATAAATGGAGATGCGGGAGATCAAACCCTGTGCCTCTCGCATGCAAAGCGAGCGCTCTACCATTTGAGCTACATCCCCGTATTATTCAGATGCACAATGTTAAATAATAACATATTGGAAGCACAGTGTTCGCCTATCTAGAAAGTCAAATGAGGATGATATTCTTACAAAGGGTGCGCTTGACAATGCTACGTGTATGAATATTTCACAAAAGTGGATACATTTAAAGATGCAAAATTGGCCGTCAGATTTTTGTTAAAGTGAGACCCAAACCAACCTCTATCTATTTGACCTCATGAAAGTTGAAAGGTCTCAGTGAATATTTTTATTACATAAATGAATTCATTTTCGTTAAAGCAAACCTCTCATACCTAAATTGTGTACTTTTATGATTAAAACACGGATCATGATACTGATAGCAATTTCTAGATCATGATACTACTTAATAATCAATTCAAATAAACAATAAAACAATAATAAATAGTCTGAATCTGAATCCACTTGATAATTTAAAATTTTAGTAACAGCGACTTTCGACTGGCGTCTGGCGGTCGCCGGTCGCTGTACTTGAAGTCAAAACACTTGACAAGTTGTCTTTAATATTAAGAGTATTATCACTACACCAAATCATTTTTTTTTTTTTTAATTTTAACATCCATTTTAAAAGTATCTGTGTCTCTCACCGCCGGTGGCTCTTCCGACGTCAACCCAATTTGTTGGGATGACGAGGCCCGTAGAGGTTTTGTTCATCATCCACTTCTTCTTCTTCTTTTTTCACTCTTTTGCTGTCAACTTTCTCTATAATTCCTTGGGTACTATCACCAATGGCACCGACCTCATCCTCATCAACGACGCCCGTATAGACTCCTCCGTGGTCCGCCTCACTAATGACTCCAACCAGTTCTCTTTTGGTCGCGCTTATTACCCGACGAAGCTGACCATGAGGCCCAGCACAAACTCCACGACTCTCTCATCGTTTTCGACTTCGTTTGTGTTCTCTGTCTTGCCGGAAATCGCTTCAAGTCCTGGCTTCGGCCTCTGTTTCGTCCTCACCAACTTCACGTCTCCCCCTGGCGCTCTCGCCAGTCAATACTTCGGTCTGTTCACGAACGCGACTGTCCCGGTTGTTGCTCCTCTGTTGGCAGTTGAATTCGATACGGGTCAAAACCCGGAATTCAACGACCCAGATGATAATCACATCGGGATTGATCTGAACAACCTTGACTCTATCGTGACTGAACCGGCTGGTTACTATAGCTCTTCAAATGGGTCTTTTGTGCCGGTTAGCATGAAGAGTGGACAGAACATACACGCTTGGATTGATTTTGATGGAAGCAATTTTGAGATTAACGTCACGATTGCACCTATTGGTGTGCCCAAACCGTCCAGGCCTACTCTTAACTATAAAAATCAGGTAATTGCTAATTATGTTTCTAGTGAGATGTATGTTGGATTCTCTGCATCCAAGACGAACTGGATTGAGGCACAGAGGATTCTTGCTTGGAGTTTGAGTGACACTGGGGTTGCCAGAGACATTAACACTAGTAATTTACCGGTTTTTTCGCTGCCTTCTTCTTCATCTTCGTTATCGGGTGGTGCTATTGCTGGGATTGTCATTAGTTGTGTGGTTTTTGTCATCATTTGTGCATCTGGGGGTTACTGGTTTTGGCGAAAGAAGATGTTAAAAGAGCAGGAAGAGGAGGAGATGGAAGATTGGGAGCTCGACTACTGGCCGCACCGATTCTCTTATGAAGAGCTAAGCAACGCCACCGATAGATTCTCTAACGAGAACCTTCTCGGTTCGGGTGGATTTGGAAAAGTATACAAAGGAATCAGTCTCCCCAACAACACAGAGATAGCTGTGAAATGCGTGAACCATGACTCCAAACAAGGACTAAAAGAGTTCATGGCAGAGATCTCAAGCATGGGCAGGCTTCAACACAAGAACCTGGTCCAAATGCGAGGCTGGTGTCGAAAAGGCAACGAGCTTATGCTCGTCTACGATTACATGCCCAACGGCAGCCTCAACAACTGGATTTTCGACAAACCCAAGAAGCTCTTGAACTGGAAACAACGCCGCCAAGTCCTGGCCGACGTCGCCGAAGGATTGAACTATCTCCACAACGGTTGGGAACAAGTAGTCCTACACAGAGACATCAAGTCCGGTAACATTTTACTTGACTCCGATATGAGAGGCCGCGTCGGAGATTTCGGTCTCGCGAAATTGTATCAACAAGGGGAAATACCCAACACTACAAGAGTAGTGGGGACGTTAGGATACTTGGCGCCTGAGTTGGCGACAATTGCGGCGCCGACGTCGACGAGCGATGTGTATAGTTTCGGGGTGGTGATTCTGGAGGTGGCATGCGGAAGAAGGCCGATAGACATGTCGAAGGAGAACGATGACGAGGCAGTACTTATGGACTGGGTGAGGGAATTGTACAGACAGGGGAGGCTCATCGAGGCCGCGGATGTGAGGATTAGAGAGGAATGCGAGGTGGAAGATATGGAGATGGTGTTGAAGCTTGGGTTGGTTTGTTGTCATCCTGATCCTCTAAAGAGGCCCAGCATGAAGGATGTGGTGGCCGTTTTAGTCGGTGCAGAGGCCGCCGCCACTCCTAAGGAGTTGTTGGGTGATTTGGTGCATGGTGTGGATGATGTTGGTGACAGTGGCGGCCGTGGCGGTGGCGGAGATCCTACGGAAGAAGCGCCACTCCAATCAGAACCTCCTGTGTGAATACGTTTTTTTAATTAAAAAATAGAGAGAAAAATTCGTTTTTCTTTAATGTTCTGTGTATTCAATTATAGAGGTTGGTGGAGTTTGACTAATGTTTTTTTAATTGATTGATTTTGGTGAAGTTTTATAATAATTTTATATAATAATTTTTACAGATGAATAATAATTTGAAATTCTTACAATTTCATACTATCATTAAAAGTTTGCAGTGAATGCATCCGGATTTTATTGAATTTTTTAAAGGTCTCGATTTAATATATTTAGATTTTTAAAATTTTTTAAATTTTAACCAGATTCAATATAACCTCGGATTATACCAAAACTTGAGCTCATAAAATTGAAAGGAATGAGATTGGAGTGTTGTCTATAGTGATAGTGAATTAAGCAGCATTAACAATACAATATAATACATATTGATATTACATCAAAAAGGATAAAGTAGCAATTACTATAAATACATACTTGCTTTAAGAGTAGTTCTTCAACAACTTTTATACATGTTGATATTTTGAAAGCCTAAAAAACAATTAAATATGCAGTTGATTTTTAGAGTGTGAAGTTGAGGGGGTGGAAACGGAAGTATGGTTTCTTTTTCTCGACACACATCCTGAGACCCTGTGACTTGTGCTGGCATGAAGATGCTACAGAGATTTTCATGGTTTCAGGTCCACACACCAGGACTCCAATATCAGATCCACCAGTTTCATTTGGAAACTTCGACAGTATCTCTGTTCGATTTATCACGTATTAGAGTGTTTAAAATACAAGGTTCTATTTTAAAAAAGTATATATTATCAAAGTGAAAAGGAGAAGAACTCAATTGTACCTTCAAAATTAGGCCTTCCTCCAAAATGGATTTCATGTTCCTCAACAGGACCCCTTGTTTCAATAGCTTTACCTTGGTTGGGAGCGACAGGTGGGATCTCTTTCTTCAGCCTCCTCCATCTTAAAATACTTGCCAACAAAGTGCTGCTAGCTATGGCTATTATAAAAGAGGCCAATATGATTAGATCAGCAACCCAAGAAGGACTCTTTTCTTTTGAGACCATCTTTTGAGAAGGATTGATCATCAATTTCTCAGATGAACCACCCTTCTTTTCGAAGGAAATAAAGATGCGGCTGAGACAAATGAGGAAAACAAGGAACACGATGGAGGAAACTGCAATCAGTCCAGCCAACCAAAGCGAACTTTCTGGTCCATGTACTGCATAATTTGAACTTTTTGTGCTAAAGCGAACTGTCTGAACTGAAGATAAATCATTTAGTAGTTCTCTTACTGTTACACCAGATCGCTCTTCTTGGGTTACAAAAGCTTTAAGTTTCAAATCCCACTTATGTGATTGGTTCAAGAGGAGAGAAGAAATTGAGTTTAACAGACAAAGGTCTTGGGATGACTTTACGACATATACAAGTTGTACTCTGGAGGGAAATCTATATCTGCTACTGTTTTGGCCAGAAGCAATTTCCTGCAAAATGCTCAGAAATGGGGTTATCCCAATTCCACCAGCAACCAGAAGTAGACTATCATATCTGCATAGGACTTCAAACCAGTGTTAATAATATGAAAATTTGCTATGAATTGTCTTAACTCAATGTCCCCACTGTTTACTTTTCAATAAACAAACCTTAGGAAGTTCATTGTGGCAGGTCCATATGGGCCTTCAATTGCTACAGGTATGCACTTCATTTGATCTGTATGTGAATCTAAATCTCCCTGTATCGTATGGCAGAGAGAACTTGTCCACTCTCCTTCACATTTAATTATAACAGACATGGTGTGATCATCGACACTTGAGCTGGAAGTTATACTGAAGGAATGCCACTGAAAATTTGAAATACTTGGTATCCTCATAAATATTACACTTGTAGGGGTAAACTTCAAGCCTGCAATTGGTATATATAGGATAGTCTTATCAGAAGACTTTCCACTTGTAACGGTATGATGATAACTTCACAGAAGGGTTAGAAATTTTACTTGGATCCTTTGGCAGAGTAAGTTCTATGGCTTTGCAGGGAAATACTTGTGCAGAAAGAATGCACGTTTCTGGTCTTGATTGTAGGATTCGAAGTAACTTGTCAAGGCCAAAGAGAAATATCCCACCAAAAACCATATAAAAGTGGCGATCACCAGCATGAAACAAGAAGAAAATTAGGAAGATTATGTACAGATGGTGTGTGTAATAGAAGAATTCAAACTTTTGCCTCCTTATTTGAGGAAGTGATGTGATCCACATCACCAATCCCGTAACAAAAGTAATCTCACCAGCAAGGTATATCCGACCTGTCTTCTGCCATTTCCACACCTTTTTGGTAAGAAGAAAAATTAAAGTCAGTGGAGAAACTTACACCGATTAATAAACTAAATGGTTGATAAAAGGAAAGGAACTGAAAATTTTAACCTCATCCTGGATGTGGTGGCTGATGCCCCACACAAGCAAGGTGCTTCCACCATGAACAATTGCAAAAAATATCATCGCAGTCCCTAGCCAGATATGGTATCTCACTGAGACTTCAAGCTGGATGCCAAGTAACCGAAATAAGGACAGCCCCCTTAAGATAGGAAGAAGAAGCAAAGCTAGACAGGCCTCCGCTAGCAAACCAAACCGGGTTGCTATTCTTAGATACTTGAGTTGCCATCTGAAATAGAACTGAAGAATCAATAACGGTGAAAATTGTTGCTTTTCAGTATCTCGGTTACTGTTTAAATATGATCACCAGTACTCACATCTCTAATTTCAGGGATTTGACTGGCATCAACTTCTTGAAATCATTTGAGATGCGCATATAATAAGTCCAAACTAAGAACATGAGAAAGAGCAAGACCACCAGAATCTCGACGCTGGATAAAATACCTAGAAATGTATTCACAACAGATGGATTGAAGAGAGCCGTAGCTGAATTCCTTGCTTGTCTATAATACAAGATTAGACAAATCTGTCAAACACTTGATTTTCCACGATATGGTATGATGAGGTAATGGCAGCTATATTACCTGATTCTTGGCTCCCTGGGTAGCATATGCAAGTAAACAAGTCCAATAATAGCCAAAGCAATCACAGGAAATGTATACACAGCAAAATTTAGACCTAAAAATAATTTCTCTGTTAATAACATTGTTTTCATTTGCAGCGTCATGTAAAGGAAAAAAAAATACCTCTTTAGGTGAATTACCTTTCTAATAACAACTGCTGCAACTCAACAAACAAGTACATAACCAAATATAGCTTTCTAATAATGGAAAGGGCTTAGATAATAATATATTTGAAAGATAAGGTTTTGATTTTGAACAGCAAGTGATACCTATTCAGTTGAAATCTCAAGTACATACCGTAATATCCAAACACAGTAGACCTTGCGTTGTCCTCGGCTTCTTTCCATCTTTTTGTCCAGGGGTTTGTTGATTTTAGAATCCAGAGAGAAATCCAACCAGCCCATATCAAAATCATCAATACTTTGAGAACAGCAAGAAGAGTTGACCTTGCCATGTTTGTCTTCTTAAACCGTTGCTGGAAGATATCCCTTGAGTTTATGTAGTAGGGAAGAAATCTTTTTATAAAGAAAAAAATTGAACCCACTAAAAGATAAAATGACTGGGACATGTGCTGTCTATCGACTGAACCGAGCACCCACCACCTTTCAAGAGTGCCTGTCACTGGCATAACCACTTCCTTATAGTTGGAGAACAAAAACCAGATACATCCCCAAAAGCAGTAGCGGTATCTAATTGATATCTACACCAATTTGGAATTTCAAGATGTTCATCATTTATTCGTGTACTGTAGCACGACTAGCATGCCATTCTGGCTTTGAGGGAATAATCATTTTAAGCACACTGTAAGATGTCATTTTCCGTTTCTGATTCGCTTCTGTTAATACATGGTCCTTAGTGGATTCATGGTCCACCCCACTTTTCATTTTCTGATTCGCTTCTGTTAATACATGGTCCTTAGTGGATTCATGGTCCACCCCACTTTTCATTTTTTTTCCTCTTTTTCTTTGCTCTTCGATTTGCATTTTGGTCTGACTAATTAGGAAGATAAGGGTTACAATTTGCAGATGCAACAATCTTATAAATGAATGGATGAAGTTTCAAGATTATGAATTCAAGACACAATACATAGAATTTGAGATGACTTGTCTGGTTAAGTTTTCATACCTCAGTTCGCGTGGACCTAAGTAGCTGGTGGAGTCTCTCTCAAGATACTCTGTGGGATGGAACAATCTAGTGTTGTCATGATGGTGCACTCTGAAGAAAGTTTATACTAAAAAATTAGAAGTGCCCTGCTTTGCTAGAACACAAAAAGGCATAGTATGCAGCACAAATTGAAGAAAATGATATTTACGGTAGGGATGGCAAAACGGTTCGAGTTTGTTCGACCTGGACAGGACTCGCATTATGCGGTTTGGGTTATTTACATAAAACCCAAATAAGAGGGTTTTTTTAACCATATTAGTTGCGGGTTGAAATGCAGGTACATTTCAAACCCGTCCATAACCCGCAACCATAAAACCTCTCTTATCTTTTTTTTTTTTTTTTCATCAGCTATGAGAGGTTTTTTTCATTAACCATAAAGCATCATTTCTTGTCCACTTGCGATGCATTGTTAGGAGGAAGACAGAGAGGTATTAGAGGGAGAGAGGGAGGTGCAAGGAGGGAAGGACGGAGGAGAGGCGGTCGGCGAGGGCGGCCTGGATGGGACCTTGTCGGAGTGCAAGACACAATAGAAGAGTCCCTTCCAAAGCTTCTTCATGTCGTTGCCGTCAATCTACGTCTGGCTGGGAAGGAGGATGTCGATGGTCTTGTCGCGGACCGACTTGTTGTAGGAAGCCAGCCCGAATTGTTGCCAACGTTTTTTTTTTTTTTTTTGGTGATAAAGATCAAGATTCGAAATTATTGTTGTTGTTGTTGTAATAAAGTCCGGGGTTGGGATTTATTTTTTATAACATAAATGGCAGACAAAGTGAAGCAAATATTGGCAAAGTAGATCCAGTTGGCGGATCAGATGGTGAAAGCGGTGGACGAGGCTACTTCTAACAAGCAGGACTGGGCGGAGCTCAAGTCAAAGACGGAGAAGCTAGCGGCGTTGCTGATGGAGCAGGCTTGCAGATTTATTAGTTTATCTTAATTGTATAACTGACTTTATGTAAGGTTAAATGAATGTTAGGTGAATGTTAGGTGGGTGTTAGACTTTATGTGTTATATCTTCATGTATATATACCTCACAAGATTAATGAAACAAATAGACATTTTTTTCCTCCATTACATTTTCTCTCCATTATATTTTCTGTCATTTTCATTATATCTTCATTATTTTCATCACTTTACATGGTATCAGAGACATAAAACAACATGGCAGATGCAAATCAAACACCAACAGAAAAATCAATTTCCAAACACCCAAACACCAACATTACTCCAAATATGGATCCATCCAATCCATATTTCGTTCATCACTCGGATCAACCCGGTCACATGCTCGTTCCAACGAAACTCAATGGAGCCAATTATCCATCATGGAGTAAATCCATGATTCTTGCTCTTACAGCCAAAAACAAAATTGGTTTCATTGATGGATCTATTGAGCCACCCTCTGAAACAGAGCATCCAACAAAATATGCTCTTTGGAATCAATGTAATAGCATGATTCTATCATGGCTCACTCACTCGGTGGAACCTGATTTAGCCAAGGGAGTCGTTCATGCCAAAACGGCTCTTCAAGTATAGGAAGATTTCAAAGACCAGTTCTCACAAAAAAACGCTCCAGCAATTTATCAAATTCAAAAGTCACTTGCCACTCTTTCACAAGGCACGATGACAATCTCAGTCTATTTCACAAAACTTAAGAGTCTTTGGGACGAATTAGACACATATCGTCCCATCTCTGCTTGTAACCAGATGAAGGCGCACATTGAACAAAGAGAAGAAGATCGGATGATGTAATTCCTCATGGGTCTCAATGACACTTACAATGTTGTTCGTAGCAACATCCTTATGATAACTCCACTGCCAAATGTTCGACAAGCCTATTCTCTAGTCAACCAAGAAGAAATGCAGCGACAAGTGACATCAGAGACAACTGAGAACTTTTCCATCGCTGCGGCAATTCAGAATCATTCAAACAACTTCTCAAACAAATCAAAGAACAAGTATTGTGAACACTGTAACAGAGAAGGACACACGATTGAAAATTGCCGAACTCTAAAGTTTCACTGCAAACACTGTGATAGAAAAGGCCATACTGAGGATAGATGCAGATACAAGAATGGCTCGTGGAAACCCAACATTACAAGCAATCGACAAGGTCAACCACAACAACATGGATTTCGAAAGAATCATTTTCCTGCTACCAATGCAACAAATTCTTCTCAATCTACACATGAAGTCTATCCACGTGACATTAGCAACACAAGCCAAGTTTCTAACCCGGACAATGTCTTGCACGGATTTTCCACCGAGCAACTTCAACAGCTTTCTCGTGCTTTATCAATGATGAGTTCAAACCATGGTGCTGGTAATAAAAAACACTTATGCAAATGCGACAGGTCTGTATCCATTTTCTGATGCTTTAATTAATTCTGTATTTACAAAACCATGGATTTTGGATAGTGGAGCCACCGATCATATCACTTCTGATTCCACACTTTTAACCAAAACACAATCATCATCCACACCTATTGTTAATTTACCAACGGGATCTACAGCCCCAATCACTTCAACTGGCACTGTATCTTTTAATTCTGATATCACTTTAGATGATGTTTTATGTGTTCCTAGTTTTCGCTTAAATCTAATTTATGTAAGCAAACTTACCTCTGCCTTAAATTGTTGTGCCATTTTTTTTCCCACCTTTTGTGTCCTACAGGACTTGGCTACGGGGAAGATGATTGGCTCGAGTAAACAACATGGTGGTCTCTATTACATGCCTCCGTTGCAAAGGATGTCAATCTGTCATCAAACTTCACACCCTTCCAATCTATGGCATATGCGTCTTGGACATCCATCACCATCTCGTCTTAAATTAGCTTCTTCTTTATTCTCTTCAAATAATATTTCTTATGATAATAATTGTGTTGTTTGTCCCATGGCAAAACAAACAAGACTTCCATTTCCATTAAGTTCCATATCAACTCATGCTCCATTTGATTTATTACATTGTGATATCTAGGGTCCTCACAAGGTTCATACACACTCAGGGGCACGATTTTTTCTTACCATTGTAGATGACTTTACAAGATGCACATGGATATTCCTTATGCAACATAAGTCTGAAACTCAAAACATTTTGAAATCTTTCATTGATTTTGCTCACACTCAATTTCATGCTTATGTCAAAGCAGTCAGAGTATACAATGGTTCTGAATTTTTATCTATGCAAAAATATTTTAGACTTCATGGCATTGAATATCAACGCACTTGTGTCTACACTCCACAGCAAAATGGAGTCGTTGAAAGAAAACATCGTCATATTCTCACTGTGGCACAAGTACTACTTTTTCAATCTCATTTACCTTTGAATTTCTGGGGTGAATGTGTTTTAACTGCAGTTTATCTCATTAACCGGTTACCATCACCACTACTCTCAAATAAAACACCTTTTGAATTGCTATATAATCGCCTGCCATCACTTGATCACCTAAAGGTTTTTGGTTGTCTATGCTATGCAACTGTTGTACACCCCATTCATAAATTTGAATCTCGTGTCAGACATTGCATCTTTGTTGGATATCCGACTGGGCAAAAGGGATATAAACTATATGACATGGAAACTAAGAAATTTTTTGTCAGTCGTGATGTCAAATTTCATGAAACCATTTTTCCTTTTTCATCTGTCTCAACACCACCCACTTCTGATTTTGTAATGCCTAATTTCCTTTCTGAGACTACAGAGATGCAATTTATCACGCCACCATGCCCTTCTACCACCAATCCTCACCCACCCGAGCAAACAGAAACATCTAATACACATGAAGCCATCTCACCCACACCTGTTGTTCCCTCCAGTATTGATCAACCTTCCACAAACACACCAGACGCCGAAACCTCACCACCACATTCAGACCCATCAAACATTTCTTCTGAAACTACTACCATTCCACCTCCGAGATAGTCAACACGGCCTAAGCGACCTCCGGCATGGCATAGAGAGTTCCTAATGTCATCTCAGGCACATCAATCTACCTCTGCAGCAAGTCCTATACCAGGTACTCGATATCCACTCTCTAATTTTCTTTCATACTCACGTTTTTCACCTTCACATTCTACTTTTCTAGTTAACATCACAGATCACACTGAGCCTAAAAATTATGCTCAAGCTGTCCTTAATCCACATTGGCGACAAGCTATGAATACAGAATTAGAAGCATTGCAGCTCAACAACACATGGAGCTTAGTCCCTTTGCCCATTGGCCACAAACCAATTGGTTGCAAATGGGTCTACAAAATCAAATACAAATCTGATGGCACCATTGAACGCTACAAAGCTCGTCTTGTTGCTAAAGGATACAATCAAGTTGAGGGCATTGACTATCAAGAAACATTTTCTCCAACAGCAAAACTTACAACACTTCGTTGTCTTCTTACTGTCGCTGCTGCTCGCCATTGGCACATCCACCAATTGGACGTTCAAAATGCTTTCCTCCATGGCGACCTTCATGAAGTTGTCTACATGGAACCTCCACCCGGTCTCCGCCGACAGGGGGAGAACACTGTATGTCGGCTCAATAAGTCTCTTTATGGACTTAAACAAGCATCAAGAAATTGGTTTTCCACATTTTCAGATACTATCAGAAAGGCCGGCTATCAACAATCAAAGGCTGATTATTCCCTTTTCACCAAGACTAAAGGTACTTCTTTTACAGCAATTCTTATATATGTCGATGACATACTTCTCACAGGAAATGATCTACATGAAATGGAACGTCTCAAAAGATGCCTTCTTAAACGCTTCCGTATCAAAGATCTTGGAAACTTGAAGTACTTTCTTGGTATTGAATTCTCTCGCTCCAGAAAAGGTATTTTTATGTCACAAAGAAAGTATGCGTTGGACATTTTACAAGATTCTGGACTCCTAGGCGCATGTCCCAACAATTTTCCAATGGAGCAGAATTTGAAACTTACTCCCACTGATGGAGCATTGCTAAATGATCCAACAAAGTACAGAAGACTAGTTGGCAGATTGATATACAGTGACGAGACCCGATATAGTTTATTCAGTTCGTACATTGAGCCAGTTTATGCAAGAACCTAGAATGCCTCATTGGGACGCTGCCATTCGAATCCTCAAATACATCAAAGATTGGGGAGGTTGTCGCGCCACAAGAAGATCAGTTACAGGCTACTGTATTTTCCTTGGAAGTTCTCTCATATCATGGAAATCTAAGAAACAAGCCAATGTCTCTAGATCATCAGCTGAGGCTGAATATCGAGCAATGGCTAACACATGTTTGGAGTTAACTTGGTTGCGTTACATACTACATGACCTAAAGGTTCCTCAAACAACTCCTGCACCATTATTTTGTGACAATCAGGCAGCTTTACACATTGCTGCGAATCCTGTCTTTCATGAGCGTACAAAGCACATTGAGATAGACTATCATATAGTACGAGAAAAAGTACAAGCCGGAATAATCAACCCTTCTTTTGTTCCTTCACACTTGCAATTGGCTGATGTATTTACGAAGGCTTTAGGAAAGGATCAGTTTGTGAATTTACGTAACAAGTTGGGACTTCATGATATTCACTCTCCAACTTGAGGGGGAGTATTAGTTTATCTTAATTGTATATCTGACTTTATGTAAGGTTAGATGAATGTTAGGTGAATGTTAGGTGGGTGTTAGACTTTATGTGTTAGTCTTGACTTTATGTAATGTTAGGTGAATGTTAGGTGGGTGTTAGACTTTATGTGTTAGTCTTGACTTTATGTAATGTTAGGTGAATGTTAGGTGAATATTAGATGGGAGTTAGACTTTATGTGTTATATCTTCATGTATATATACCTCACAAGATTAATGAAACAAATAGACATTTTTTTTCTCTCCATTATATTTTCTGTCATTTTCATTATATCTTCATTATTTTCATCACTTTACAAGATTTGCATATTTTTTTTTTTTTTTTTTTTTTGTATTCTTGGTTTTCTTGGTGGAGATCCAGATCTCCTCAACCAAGAACACCAGAACACTTTTTTTAAAAATTTTCTTTTAATTTTTTAAATTTTTTTATCTATATAATCTCCACGTCCATTAAGATTGCTGAACGGTGAAGATTCATTTAATTTTTTTACTATTTTTAACAAATTTATTTTATTTTGGCCCCTAAAATAAAAAAATAATAAAAATACGGGCTGGATAAAACTCTCATATTTTACGGATCTAGTTCAAACCTGTACCGCAAGCCCATATAGAGAGTTTAGGGCCAGGTTTGAACCCTTTTAAATTTATGAATTTTTTGAGAATTTATATGCTGTCCGGTTTTGAACCCTCGTATTATCAAGCCTAAAATCTCACCCCAAAAATTAGAAATAGGCATGACTGTTATCAATACACTGTTGAGATGTGAGAACATTTCCAATTGGATTTCCACAATCTGCTTTCCAAAAACACCAAAGGTGACTTTTTCTTCAGATTCTCAAAGCGAAGTTGATGATAGACTAGGTTGAATATATCTCTCTGGCATAGCAAAATGACATGCATACATGCTCACAAGTGTTGCAAACGCCATTATCTCACGTTGTGCAAACATCATCGGCCTCAACTGACATTTAATCACTTTTATGATGCAAATGAATAAATTGTTTAATGTTTCACAACTAAGTTCCATCACAAGCAAAAGCAATACCATCAACCTATCACTTACAATATGTACAGGAAACAGATTACGAACTAGGAATAATATCATGATGGTATAAAATTGTATAATGAAATAAAAATAACATCGCATATAGCAAATGTTGACGTGTAAATTTGGTCAACGTAATTAACATAAATTATCAATGAAAAACAAGTAATAACGAATCAAGAAGAAATATTTTTAAAGTGGTTCGGCCTAATAACAATGCTTATATCCACTGTTCTTGTATTACTATTAAGCTCGCTACAAGTATTTTCTCTTAAAATTTGTAACCCTTGTAATAGTGATGATCTATTCCTTTTATAGTGTGAAGGGATAAAGTCATCCTATTTTACATGGAATCTAATTGCTGAAAATTAGAGATCAAATTAAATACCTGAAAATTACATTTTAATTAAAATACAATAACTGAGAATAAGGAATTTAATACAAATTTGGACTCTACCGCTTGACAGATCAAATCCCTACATTTATAGGATTCTTCTTTATTTGGAAGATGTGCTCTGAGTTGGGCACATTGCGGGCTGGATCTAAGTTGTTGATGCGAGGTGATGCGGTAAGGTTTTCTAGGTCGCTGGGTCATTGCAGCTCACATAGAGCTTCCAGGTCCCTTTCTTCACTTCACGTTGTTAGGATGGTCTTGTCTATTGCATTGGGCCCTATCAGCTTTTCCAACCCATTTGGCCTCGTCGACTTCCTCAAGCCTTACCGCGTCGACTTCCTCAAACACAAACAAATTTCGACTTCACTTCACGTTGTTTGAGTGTTATGGAGCCGAAGGAATTGTGATGAGGTGTGCGAAGCTCTCGTTATCAGATTATGATGGGTCTATTGCTAGGATTGATGAGGGTTCGAGAGATAAAGGCCTTTGTAGGCTGTCTTGATTCTCGTGGGTAAGATTATTTCTAACATGAAGGTTAATAGGGAGGCTTTTAATAATACAATTTCTTCGATCTGGCGTACTAAAAATGAGTTTAATATCGAATCAATTGGTGTCAATTTGTTTGTGTTTCGGTTTGGGTATTCATGGGATATGAAGAGGGTTTTGAAGGGGGTCTTTGGTCCTTTGATAGGAATCTGTTGGTGTTGAAGGAAGCGGTGGGGATTGGCAGAGTGTATGATCTGAAGTTTCGTTTAGCTCCATTTTGGGTACAAATCTACAATTTACCATTAGTTTGTATGAACAAGGAGATAGGTTTATTCTTAGGTGGGCTTATAGGTCAAGTGACTGAGATTGATAATGGGAGAGTGGGGACTGTTTGGGTAAGTTTCTGAGGGTTCGGGTTCTGATTGATGTTATGCAACCATTGAAAAGGGGTCTTCGATTTGTGTTTGGAGATAATGGGGATGTGTGTTTTGCTTTGTTGTGCTATGAGCGTTTTCTAAAATTTTGCTACTTTTGTGGTTGTATGGGCCATTTGATTCGGGAATGTCAGGATAATGATAAAGGTCTGATGGATGCTTCCTTGCTGAAATTTGGAGTCTGGTTGTAAGCTTCAACTCCCGTTCGTCCTAAGTATGCAAGGGGTAATAGGTTTGTGCCTGAAGCTGATGGTTCTAATGACAAACAGAGAACTAATGTTGAGATTAATAAGAAGCAAGATCCAGGTATATCTAAAGAAAAAGCTCCCTCCAGGTCTGAAGCGTCGGTGTTAGACAGTTCTATTACTAATGAAAAGGCTCTCGATGAGGGAATCAAATCTGTTTTGAAGTAGAGTGAAACTCTGGTGCCTGATCATTCTGTTGCTACTTCTTTGCTGGCAGTGAGTGAGGTTTGTTCTGGTGTGTTGGTTGGGGTGGGAACGATAGCTCAATCTTTGAGGGTTTTTCCTCTACCTTGCTTACTCAAGGGGATGTGGTGAATGTGGAGGTATCTAGTCCGAAGAAAAGGAGATAGAAAAGGCTTGTAAGGGTGAGATTCCAAGATAAGGGTGAAGAGAATTGTGCAGTTACTGTGGGGAAGATATTGATGCTTTTTGATGAGGATGAGATGGATTCTTCTCAAGATAGTGAGTGAGATGGAACAATCTAGTGTTGTCAGGATGGTGCGCTATAAAGAAAGTTTATACTAAAAATTAGAAGTGTCCTGCTTTGCCAGAACACAAAAAGGCATAGAATGCAACACAAATTAAAGTAAATAACATTTATGGTCATATTATAGTGGAAAATCTCATCCCAAAAGTTAGAAATGGGCATGATTGTTATCAATTATATACCAACAATGCTGAGATGTGAGAACATTTCCGATTGGATTTCCACAATTTACTTTCCAGAAACACCAAAGGTGACTTTTTATTCAGATTCTCAAAGAGAAATTGATCTCTCTGACCTAGCTGTAGGAAAAATGGTTTTTGAATATGCAGTGGAAGTTTAAAATTTTATTGGTATGATTTCAAAAATTTTCCTTAAAAAGAACCTTAACCCTTGATTAATAAACATATTAATAAAGGTTTCATACTTTTTTATGTGACGATTAATGTTGCATCGAATTGATTCCGCAAGATCTTTCAATCTAATCACGAACGTGAATCACCTTGGAGTGTGGGCTTCCTTTCTTTGAATTATAATACCTAAGGATGGAAAACAAAAAACCTTTTTATTTTGTTAGTCACAATAACCCTCAAGAAGAAACTAAGAACGTTTGGTCACTTTTGAATTCTCAATCTTTCGATCAAAATTCATGTGAACCCAATTCGATGTTGTACACAAAACCTTTTGATGTAAAAGCTAGTAGTGTATTATCGAAACTAAACGCTCTTCTCTTTTCTCTTTTGGCCGAATTCTTCACATACTTGTTCTTTGAGTTGGGCGAATTTTTTTTCAGTAAGACGAAGCTCAAAAATTTACACATAGACACTAGCCTTGGCCGAACTCACTTGATGGGTATTTGAGGTGGCCGAATTCTCCATTAGAGAGGATTTGTGTTTCACCAAAAAAACCTATCAACTTGAGAGTTCCATCCAAATCTAACTCATAAGTATATAGTCAATTATAAGAGCATCTCCAATGCAAATATGTATTTTTAAGTATTTAAATAGTGTCACGTCAACATTTTTAAATAATATGGATCTAGCTTGTCAAAAAAATTATAGAAATACATGTTCACTTCTCCAATGTAAGTATCTAAGTAATGATTTGAACCAATCACCGCAAGCCATTTGTCACATTCTCTCTCCAATTTAATATGACAATTAAATGCATTGAGAAAATGTTAAAATTATTTTGGTGGGAAAAGTTAGAAATCCTAGTCAGCATATCAAGAAGGATATCTACAATTAGAAACTCTACTTGATATTCTTTAACCTTTTTTTACCACATCATATTAATATTGAAGTTAGATAATTGCATTGGAGAGGGTTTTTTTTTAACTTTTTCAATATAAATCTTACGTAGCACTTGATTTTCTCCAAATGCATAATAGCATTGGAGATGCTCTAAGTGATTGACTTTTATTAATATTTTTTTTATGGCAATTAGATTAAATTTTAATCCAATCCAAATTAGGAATATTAAATGTGACTTATCAAAAACTTTCTAATTTGACTAGATAAATAAAAACTTTTATTTATCTACTTATCAAATAGAGTTTTAATAGTTATCATACTACCATCAATAGTACAACACTAAAGGGTGCGTTTGGTGTGCGAGATTGGATTGGACTATTTTTATGAGATAGGATAGGATTGGACTAATTAGTATTGTAACGTGTTTAGTGTAGTATGGATAGAATTGAAAATAGTACTGTCCCTTGTTTAATGTAGAATGAAATTGAATAAAATCAAATTTAATTAAATTAATTTCATATAAAATAAAATAAAATAATTATTTTTAGAAAAAAAATTCAATTTATCTTTTAAATTAAATATATAAATTTATTATCTGAAATGAAAATAATTAAATTTATTTCAAATGCTAATATTAATTTAAGTAACATTTAAATTATATTTGTTCAAAAATGTTATACATGACATAGCCATTATGCATTCTTACAATTCCTACTAATACAAACATGAGTTTTCTGGAACTAATCATTTTTGTTGATAAGCATATCACTTAAAAGCTCACCTTAGAGCTCACAGTAGAGATCAAAATTTGGTTTCTCTTATAACCATGCATTTATACAATTGTAGCAACATAAAAGTTAAAAGTTGGATAACCATAACCATAACCTTTTTTCAACAAAGAATTTGCCAAGGCTCATATACCTTTCACATCCTTTTTTCTTCCACTCTCTAATTATTTAGAATGAGTAGACACTTTTTCTATTGATCTTTAAAGTTATCTATTAATAACAATATACACACTCATAAAAAAGCCTCTAAAGAAAATTGGGAGGGCTGCACTTCTGAATGATCAACCAGGCCTTCTTACACAACAAACTGGTCCAAGAGTGCTACCTTCTCATCTTCAAGTCTTAACCTCATCTTTAACCTCTCTCAACTCCTTCCCCAGTACAAAGCTTGATTTAGAACATAACAAACATAAACAATGCATGTTAAGCAAATCAAACGCGAAACAATGAAATCAATTGTACATATAAAATAATAACCCTAAAAAATTTGTAAAAAATACTAGAATTTAAAGGGGTACAAAATAAGGTAAAAACCACAGAATCGAATAGGAAGCAAAATTAAAACGATTAACTTGTTAATTTTGCGCAAAAAACAAAACTTATCGCCATGTATTATTGACAAAACTTGTCCAAAGCAACATATGAAACTTCTTCCTATATCAAAAACAACCCCTAAGATACTTCAATTCATAAAAAATAAAAAATAAAAACCCTAAACCCAAATATTAAAAACCATCAACAATTATCAAGTACCAATTAGAATTAAAATCGAATGCAAAAAAGCCAAGAAAAGAAAAAAAAAAAAGAATACCCAGTTCCTAAGATACTTCAATTCACAAAAAATATAAAATAAAAACCCTAAACCCAAATATTGACAACCATCAACAATTATCACGTACCAATTAGAATTAAAATCGAATGCAAAAGAGCCAAGGAAAAAAAAAAAAGAATACCCAGTTCACAAATTCGATTAGGACTTGATACAAACAAAAAATTATTCATCACAACTTGGCAGGACGACAGATATCTTTCAAGAGTTCGATACAAACATTTGCAAACATGACATCAAAATCTAATAATAATAATAATAATAAGAAAGAAAAGAGGAGGCAACTAACCTCAAATCGCCGGTACTGAGCGTGAAAGTGAGAAGAGAGGAGCAAATCGCAGAGAAAGAAGACAAGCAGAAAAAATTTCATGGGAGAGCAGAGGAGAATGCGCGAAAGTGAGAAGAGAGGAAATGAGAGGAAAAAAAAATAGTCTGGGATAATTTAACCCACCTTATTGGCAGGGTTTATTTTAACCGGTCAGATTGGGTTTAAAACGTCAACTGGACTAAATTATCCAGTGCGGTTGGATAGGCCAAATATAGGATTGGACAAAAAATAGTCCAATTAATGTTTAAACCATATAATAAATGGGCCCTAAGAGACGTTTTCCTAGTAGAAAAAAATTTTAATTTTTAATTAAATAATTTTTATTTAATTAAATAATAAAATAAAATAAAATAATAGGTTAATATATTAGCCCTTGCCGCCCAAACCTAAACACATGGGCTAAATTTTATTTTTTCGTTTTATTAAATCCATTTGACTTTAATAAAAAGTCCACATGTGAACTATACTCATTCTTACTAAAAAAAAAAAATAAGTACACAAGTCTTAATTAATATATTAATATAATTGAGCAGCCCATTTTAATTAAAATATGCAACTACTATATTCTTAATGTATTAATGGAATGCTAATTGCACCTCATTAGGGTCGCCCAAGAATTTCCACATCCTTGGCCGCCCTTTCCAGGTACTTGAAGAGTTACCGCGTGTCTTGTTCACACATGAACGCACCTCTTCAAAACATTTGGGTTCTAAAACCCAAAAATAATTCTAGATGAACCCAGTAATTGGTCCGGTAGAATATATTAAGTGACTTATGCAAGTTCGTGTAGATTAGGGATATTAGCGGGCTATCTAAATTTAAGTTTCAATAGACACAACCTAATCACAATCAACAAATGACTCACTTAGGTCTGATCTATTAATTTTAGTTCATTCCACTAAAGAACTAAAATTGAACTCTTAAATAATGATAGAATAAGTTAGTGTACCCATTCGTACTCTAGACAACCTTATTGGAGATAGTGTATCATCGTGAAAAATACCAGTAATCGCCAACAGCTCATAGACTGTCTATAGCTCTCCTAGTTACCCTAGTTACTCATATGACCACATTTTGAACTTGGATATTTTGGCTTGTCCAGAAGCCATGTTTCAATAAACACTATTGAAAACTTAACGTTAAGATTTAATATCCAATACTTCAATATATCCATATGATGGTATTCTACTCACATTTAATAAATGGAGCCACCATGTCTATATCTATAAATGGAGTCCTCTATCGATTAACAAATGAATACCACCAAATCATCGATGATAGACTATGCGATATAATCGTACTCATTGACAGCTCAAATGATAACACTTGTAACCATAAGTCCATCATTTATCTCTGGATTGAGATAGATTCTTCGATTGCCTCAAGTGAAAACTTTTATCTACTGACGGTTCTAGATAAAGTATTTCACTGTGATCCTATTTAATGCACACAGTGTACTAAATTCTTTTGCCCAAAGACTACTACACTTTGATGATTTTAGACTCATCATAACACATTTAATCTCACTCAAATGCTAGCAAAAGAATCTACAACTTTAACAAGATAAAGGCGCTCAGCCTCTATCTTAAGTTGTGAATACTATTTAAGACTAACTAAAGAATTGTGTCTACCTCATACATATCCAGATGTACGAACAATTCTTTATTTCTCATAGTCTTTTGACCTTATGATTATTTAGATTTAACAATTATAATATTCAAACTATAAAAACTATAAGATTTGTTAAAACAAAAATAACTTTATAAATACAAAAATATTGTTAAATTACATTATTACACTGTTGCTATTGAGCATAATTCTAACAATCTCCCACTTGCGCTATAGCAAATGTGTCATATCTCTCATCCTCATGTTCTTTAGATGCTCATCAAAACGCTTCTGTAGTAGAGCTTTTATGAAGGGATCCACTATATTTTCTGCTGACGCGATCTTGTTAATCGTCACATCACCCCTATGCACTATCTCCCTTAAAAGATGATACTTCCTTTCAATGTGTTTACCTCTCTTATGACTTTTTGGTTCTTTCGAATTAACCATTGCACCACTGTTGTCACAGTATATAGTGATCTGCTTATTCGCACTAGGAAGCACTTCCAAGTTAATCAAGAATTGGCGGAGCCAGACAGCCTCTTTAGCAGGTTCGCATGTGGGTACATACTTAACTTCCATGGTGGAATCAGCAATACAGGATTGCTTGATACTCCTTCATATGACTGCTCCTCTTCTAAGAGTAAATACAGATTCTGATATGGATCTTCTGGAGTCAGAATTCGATTGGAAATCAGAATCTGTATAACCAATGGGAATTAAATCCCCTCTAGAGTGTACAAGCATGTAATCTCTCATTCTCCTAAGATACTTGCAAATATGCTTAACTGTCGTCCAGTGATCAGGACTAGATTTCAATTGCAGCATACATGAGACTTCCAACTACCGAGGCTTATGGAACCCTACTCATGAATTGCTCTTCATGCTCATTCTTAGGAACTTGTTCCTTAGAAAGTTTGATTCCATGTTTGAAAGGTAACATACCTTTCTTGGAATCCTACTTGGGGAACCTAGACAAGATTTTATCTATGTATGAAGCTTAAGATAATGCAATAGTTATATTCTTTTTATCCCTTATTACTTGGATACTAAAAATATAACTTACTTCTCCTAAGTCCTCATATCAAATTATTTTGTTAACTATTCTTTCACTGATGTCAATACCCCTACATCGTTTCTGATGAGTAGTATATCACCAACGTAAAGAACTAGGAAAACCAACTTGTCACCTTTTATCCTTTTGTATACACAAGGTTCATTAAGGTTTTAAATAAATCCAAAACCTTTTACAGCTTGATCAAACCTTATGTTCCAGGATCTGGATGCTTGTTTCAGTCCATATATAAACCTTTGCAACTTGCATACTCTTTCTTCTTGGCCTTTTTCAATGAATCTTTCTGGTTACATCATATACATGCTTTCGTCAAGACTTCCATTAAAGAAAGTTGTCTTGACATTCCATTTGCCAAATCTCTCTAGGTCTAAATATGACATTATGGATAAGAGTATCCTTATGGATTTAAGCATGGCTACAGGAGAGAAGGTTTCCTCGTAATCAATACCATACTTCTATGTATAACCCTTAACTATCAATCTAACTTTAAAGGTTTTCACCTTACCATCCATACCTTTTTTCCTTTTGTATACTCACTTGCAACCAATGGGCTTTATCCTTGTATACGAGGAATGGTAAGTTGTTGATCGTATGATAGTACGGAACTTACAATTGAGCTAGGTTGTGAAACCACTTGTGGAATTGTATCTCCTGAAAGTTCATTCAGGACAATTCTACTCTTAGGCATAAAATCATTCATATAGTCATTTTCTAGAAATTTAGCATTTGTCGAAACAAATACTTTAAGATTTGAAGGACCATAGAAATAATATCCTTTAGTTCCTTTCGGTACCCTGTAAATATGCATGTTTCTGAACGAGACTCCATCTTTTATGTCTTTCCTTTTAACACGTGCGCAGGACATCTAAATATCCTTAAGTGTTGTAAACTAGGCTTTCGCCTGGTCCACAACTCATGCGGTGTTTTAGGAACTGACTTAGATAGTATGTCGTTTAGAATATACATAGCATTTTGTAATGCATAACCCCAAAAAGAATTAGGAAGCGTTGAATAACTCAACATAGACCTAACCATGTCTAAAAGAGTCATATTTCTCCTTTCTGCTACCCTATTCTGTTGAGGTGTTCCTGGTGCAGAAAACTGAGAAATAATCTCATTATCAATAAGATATTACTGAAACTCACCAGATATATATTCTCCACCACGATCAGATCTCAAGATTTTCATGTGTTTCTCAAGTTGATTTTCTACTTCAGCTTTAAATGCTTTGAACATGTCAAAAGCATCCAACTTATGTCTCATGAGATACACTTAGCCAAATCTCGAATAATCATCCGTAAAAGTGATGAAGTATGTAGCACCCCCCGACCCGACCCGGCCGGACCGACCCGGGGCGCGCTACTCGGACTTTCAAAACATTTCAAAACTTCATTTTATGTTTTAAAATCATTGTGAGCCCATAAATAATAATTAAACTTTTTACGAAAATTCGGCAGAGTGCCGTTTGTTTTTCGGACTTTCCAAAACCTGTTTTTACACAATCAATTCAATACCAATTTCAATAACACTTCAATAACAATTTCAAACAATTGCGCACTCTGCCGTTTAGTGCGACTTATCAAAACCTTTCATCACAATTTATAAAATAAAACAAATCAGACTTTACTATTTACATTTAAATAATAAAAGACATAAATCATACAATAATTAATTACGAAACGTTTTACAAAATGTATTTACAAATTCTCTGTATATGCATGCTTTTAGAATATATATACACATAACAAAAATATAGCTACCCAACTGTACAGTCTCTGTGACTCGGTCTGCAACTTGCTCTTCCTTCAGTCTCTAGCCTCCTCTGGATTCCTGGTACCTACGCGTTAGAAACAAACTAACGCGCTAAGTATAAAGCTTAGTGGGTGTACTAAAATCTCAAATAAATAGATCACAATATAAATATTTCAAAACAATTCCATTTCTATTGCATTTCAAAACAATTAACTTTCGAAAATCAAAGCATTAAACAATTCCAATTACTTTAATTTCAATAATGAAGTCGATAATGAATACTATCAATAAAATCATTCGGTTCACTTTTCAATTTCAATCAATTCTGGCCCACTAGAATACTAAACATTCTAGAACTGGAATATGGGTCAATGTGACGTCCGGGGTTGCCCCGCAACAACAGTCACTGATATCACGTGATTGTCCAAGATTGCCCCGCAACAACAATCACTAATATCATCGCGATTGTCCGAGATTGCCCCGCAACAACAATCGCTAGTAACATTGTGATCGTCCGAGATTGCCCCGCAACAACGATCACTAAAATCGGTGTGATTGTCCGAGATTGCCCCGCAACAACAATCACACAATAATAACGGCGCAGTACTGCTCAGTAAAACCCAGCTGGTATACCAACCTCCTATATCCATATCTATGTCTAGGTATCCTAGGGCCGTCACAATAAACAATTTTCAAGTATTCGCAATAAATTACAAATCATAAACAATAGTCATGCAAGCAACTAAATCAAGTATTTTTCACAAATCGTAACAATCAAAATATTCGAAAACACGATCCAAATGCTGCCTATCGTAAACGTATTACAAATCAACAATAGGTATGCAGATCATCAATTTTTCTTCATATAGCATAAACCATTTTCATACAAAAATCGAAAACGAAGAATCGAAAACATAAACGAAACGAATTCGAAAACGAAAACTCAAAAGAAAACGGAAATGAAAACGATGACTAAATACTTTTCATAACGATTGCGAAAACAAACGTACACCTACCTCGGTACCGTTTTTTGTTCGACCAACCGCGGTTCCACGATTTCTTTCCCTTTTTCTTTCTTCTTCTTCCTCTTTTTCCTCTTTTTCTTTTCTTTTCTTTCTTCTTCTTCTCTCTTCTTCTTCTTTCTTTTCTCTCCTTTTTCTCGGCTCTTTCTCTCTCTTTCTTGCCCTCTGTCTGAGTTCTGTGTGTTTCTCGCTTCTGCGAGAAACTTCTCCTTTTTTTTATATTTTTTTCGCTACTGCGACCGTCGTCGCGACCTGTGGTCGCGGCACCAGGTCGCGATGCTCACTGGAGTGCGCGCACCGCCTTCCTCGCGAGCGCGCCTTGGTCGCGCGAGTGGTCGCGCTGCTCTCTGCCCGTTTTTGACAATTTCATCGCGAGCAGTCCATCGCGACCTGTGGTCGCGGTGACTGGTCGCGGCACTCACTGCCAGATTTTTGCGTTTTCCACCGCGAGCGAGCCATCGCGACCTGTGGTCGCGGTGACCAGGTCGCGATGCTCTCTGGTCCAGTTTTCCAATTTTTCATTTTTCTCATTTTTCACTATTCAATCCGGTCCGCTGGAAATCATAAAATAAACATACATTTAATTACATTTATACCCCCTCAAATAGTAAAAATTTATTTTCACATATTTCACATATATCAAAAATTCATCACCCGAAATCCGGGATGTTACAAAGTACTTATATCCACCTCTAGCTTGAATGTTCATAGGACCACATACATCAGTGTGTATTAATCTTAAACATTCAGTAGTTCTTGTGCCTTTGATCGTGAACGACCTTTTGGTCATTTTACCTTCCAAACTAGATTCACAAGTTGGTAGATCATCAACCTTTAAGTCACTTAAAGGTCCATCACTAACCAATATTTTAATTATATTTAGGTTAATATGACCTAGGCGCAAATGTCATAGGTAGGTTTCATCTTTTGATAATTTTACTCTTTTATGATTAGGTTTTGTTAATTCTATGTCTAACAAGTGAAAGATGTTTCTTGACAAATGAAATAGACCATGTTCCAATGTACCTTTGCAAACAATTTTGTTATTCTTACTAATAATAAAATCTTTATTAAAAGTAACCGAATAACTAAATTTATTTAAATAAGAAATCAAAATTTAATTCCTCTTGAATTGAGGTATATAACAAATGTCTATTAAATCCAAATGCTTACTAGAATTTAAGCTAATTCTAATATCTCCCACTACATGAGTAGACACCAATGCTCTGTTGCCTAAGTGCAAGTTGAATTCATTATTATTCAGTCTTTTCTTTTCTTGGAAACCCTGCAAGGAATAACACACATGATTAGTGGCTCCAGAGTCTACAATCCAAGAATCTGTAGAATCCGCCAGAAAACATGTTTCAAGATAATTAATATTACCTTCTTCCTTCTTTATCTGAAACTTTGGGCAATTTCGTTTCCAATGTCCAATTTCACAACAAAGGAAACACTTCCCTTTAATCATTGTTACTTTTTTGGTCTCCTTCTTGGTAGGCCCAAGTTGCTTTTTCTTCTGTTGTTTCTTAACCTTCTTATAGGTCTTAACAACAACAACTTTGCCAACCATATGAATCTCTTAACCCTTGCCTTTCACAAGGATCTTCTCAGTGTTTTAAACATCTTGCATCAGTCTTTGCAAGGTGTATTCTTTAATGTTCAAGGTGTAATCCAACTTGAACTGATCAAAGGAATCTGACAATGAGTTAACTATCATGTCAATTTTGGTCTCACCATCTATCTCAGCACCATTGCGTTCAGCAATGTTGAGATGTGTTATGACTTTCATCATATGATCTTTCACAGTCTGTACAGGTTTCATCCTATGATTCATAAAAGCAGTCACTGCCTCTCTCTCAGTTGTCCTAGACCTCATAGCAAACATCTCCTCCAGAGATATCATAATATCAGCAGTAGTCCTCATTCCTTCATGTTGCTGTTGCAACACGTCGGACATGGTAGCCATAATGTAACATTTAGCCATCTCATCAGAGGACTCTCACTACTCATACTCGCCTCTTTGCACCTCAGTAGATTCATCAGTAGGAGCAGGTGGTTTAGAAGTAGACAGAACTATGCTTTTCGGCTTGCAACAACAGTCCAATTTTCCTTTTCCATGTGACATAATTATTACCAGTTAAAGTATTATCTTTTTGGATGTTGATTAGGGATGGGGTCATGATTTTTGAATAAAACAAAAATTATATAAGTAAATAATCATGATAAAGAACTTTTGAATATTTATCTTGAATTAAATTAAATAATTCAATCTTAAAATTCAACGGTGATCCAATACCCATAAATATCACGCCTCATTTGGGAGTTCGCATCATCTACTAGTTGGACTAGGTCCCACCTAATTGTTAATAACAACTATCGTTTTCAATTTAGCCTTGCGATTTTATTGACAAGAACTTTTGGAAGGATATCAATAAAATCATATTGAGTGTGTTACCAAGGTATCGACCTTCAATAATAATTCCCTCACGAAAATCTCTCCTTTAAGAGTAGATATCACTCGAGTTAATTGTCTAGTCTATCCTTGTAAAGCAGTATCTTGCTAAATTTCATTCATAGATACTCCTTTGGGGGTTATCACATGAAACATAAAGCTCAACTAACCTTGGAGGCCATAGGTGTTCCAAAACACCTTCTCCCACTCAATTGTTTAAGACATGTGATGGAATTCTATAGAATGATTTACTAAGTTATCTAGATGCCAATTAAGTACCTAAATTATTCAATGCATGTTCATACCAAAAGATATTTATGAGTGGCACTCCTATTCTATATGACTGTTATTAAATAATGACAAACATAATAATATTTATGAAAAAGTAAATAGCCACAATTTTGGTCCATCCTCGAAAAACAAGTAAATTACATTTGTTTGAAAAACAAAAAGCTTAAACATAACTTGGCGAACATGTCATCAAGCGGCCGTCTGTCCAAGGGTCTCACGTTAGGGCACATGCATGCCCAAAGGCATGCACGGCTGCCCCGCACGCAGCGCCCTTGCTGCCATTGGAGCTTGCGGGTGCGCTGCCTCGTGAAAGGCGCACTCGCGCTGCCTCTCCATGGGGGCGCGCTTGTCGCCCAGCCCTTGGAAGGCCATGCGTGCACACAGACCTGGAGGGCCACGCGCTTGGTCGCGCGCTTGCTTGCTGCCTTGGTGCGCGCAGGTTGTCTAGGGCTGTTCCGTTGCTTCTTTTGCTGCCTTGAATCTTCAACTCTTCGAATCTTCGAATCTTGAATAAATTACAGCAACCCTTTCTTTTACAATAATAAAATAAAAACCTAGCAACTATCAAGAAGGAAATTATGGCGATGATAGGCCACCCTTCTTGTTACAACTTCAAAACAAAAATTACATTAAAATTCTAGGACCAAAATCAAGCAATAACAATTCATATAACAAAACATATACATATATATATATATATACACACACATTCCAATGTTAATATATACGTGAATATTTAAAGTGTTATCTCTTTCTAAAACATGCATATTTACAATAAAAAGAAATAGATTCACGTGTATATATATATATATATATATATATATATATTAATTAATCAAGAGTACAACCATGCTCTGATACCAATTGCAGAAAAAACGGTTTGAAAATACGCAACGGAAGTTTAAAATTTGATTGGTATGATTTCAAAAATTTTCCTTAAAAAGAACCTCAACTCTTGATTAATTAACATATTAATAAAAGGTTTCATACCTTTTTACATGACGATTGATGTTGCGTCAAATTGATTCCGCAAGATCTTCCAATCTAATCACGAACGTGAATTACCTTAAAGTGTGGGCTCCCTTTCTTTGAATTGTAATACCTGAGGATGGAAAAAACTTTTTTCTTTGTTAGTCACAATAACCCTGTAGAAGAAACTAAGAACATTTGGTCACTTTTGAATTCTCAATCTTTCGATCGAAATTTGTGTGAACCCAATTCGATATTATGCACAAAGTCCTTTTAATGTAAAAGCTAGTAGTGTACTATCGAAACTAAACGCTCTTCTATTTTCTCTTTTGGCCGAATTCCTCACACACTTTTTCTCTGAGTTGGGCGAATTTTTTTTCAGTAAGATGAAGCTCAAAAATTCACACACAGACACTAGCCTTGGCCGAACTCACTTGATGGGTATTTGAGGTGGCCGAATTCTCCTTTAGAGAGGATTTGTGTTTCACCAAAAAACCTATCAACTTGAGAGTTCCATCCAAATCTAACTCATAAGTATATAGTCAATTATAAGTGATTGACTTTTATTAATATTTTTTTTATGGCAATTAGATTAAATTTTAATCCAATCCAAATTAGGAATATTAATTGTGACTTATTAAAAACTTCCTAATTTGACTAGATAAATAAAAACTTTTATTTATCTACTTATCAAATAGAATTTTGGTACTTATCATACTACCATCAATAGTATAACACTAAAAGACCTTCTCCTAGTAAAAAAATATTTTGATTTTTACTTAAATAATTAATTAAGTAATTCTCATTTAATTAAATAATAAAATTAAATTAAATAATAGACTAATATATTAGCCCTTGCCGCCCAAGTCTAAACACATGGGCTAAATTTTATTTTTCCATTTTATTAAATCCATTGGATTTTAATAAAAAAATCCACATGTGAACTAGACCAATTCCTACTAAAAAGAAAATAAGTGCACATGTCTTAATTATACATTAATATAATTGAGCAGCCCTTTTTAATTAAAATATGCAATTATATTGTAATACCCCTGACCCAATCCGCTCAGTCCGAATCAGAGAGCGCTATTATATACTGAAATCTTTGTTTTACTTTTATAAAACCACAACTTAAAATTTTATTAAAGTTTTTGAAAATGGTCCGAATAAATTTCTGAAAATTTCGCTAGAGTTTTCTCTGTTTTTCTGACTTTCCAAAACCTATTTTCAATAAATTCATAAAATGAACACTTCGAATTTATCATATCACTTTTGTGCACTCTTCCAAATTAGTGCGACTTTCCAAACATTTCATACAAACTATTTAATCAAAATCGATTCAAAAGTGATAAAATCTATAGTTTCGCAAAACCTAAACATTTATAGAAAATATGTAAAAACAACACAACTTTTACAAATATTTACAAAATTCTTCTGTATATGCATGCTAATAAAAAACATATAAATGAAATATAAAAACTACCCAATAGCTCAGGAATGATGTGACGCTGGTCTCTGTTCCTGCAGATTCACCTCTTCACTTCTTTTTCAACCCTGGAATCTTCTTTACTTACGCACGATAAAAATCAACGCGCTAAGCATATTGCTTAGTGGGTGTACACAAAACTTGACAAATATACTATAATAACATTTTTAATCGAATAATCAGAAATATAGATAGCAATTAAATGTTCAAATATGGGGCTCAATTCAAATCAAATACTTTTAAATAACATATCAATTTTATAATTTCACTAATAATCTCAAATCACTTTTCAAATTAAATCACGTTTCAATTCAAACCACATTTCTATTTTCATATTGGGCTCCTGACATACATAACATAATTTTAGGACTAGATTACGGGTTGTTCAGCACTAGAACCCAACTGGGGCTGCTAGCTGAATTATATACAGTCGGGTTTCCCATTTTAGCATGAAATGGTATCCCTATACAGGTATCATTTCCGACATCGTACCCTACGGGGACTGCCTGAAGCAAATGTCTTCACTCTAGGACCGTCCACAACGGTGGCTACACATAATCCAAAGAGTGGTATCATGATCATCAAAATCTCAGAAATCTCAATGCAGTACTGCTAAGTGAACCCAATTGACATGTCAATCTCCTATATCCATATCTATGTTCATATATATCAGAGCCAAATCACTTTTCGAAAACAATACAATTTATTTCGTTCAGAATTATCGAATTAAATCCAAATCATATCCATATCTATAAGCATATTTCCAGAATCCGAATCGCAACAATATTCATTTAAAAGCAAAATACAAAATCATTTCCGAATATATTTTTGAATCCAGAAATCACATCAAATCCATTTAAAAATCACATGTAAATATAACTCATAAATCCATAGAAAATCCAAATGCCCCGAAATCGCTTTTCGATACAAATCGCAAAACAATATATACCAAATTGCTTTTAACCATATTTTCCGTAATAATACTATAATCAAATCATATCAAAAATCAATTTAGAATATTTTTCGTAAACAATATTACGAATCCAAATTATATTTCAAATAAATGTAATCCAAATCATCACAAAATCAATTTCAAATAACAAATCATAATCAATATAACTCAAATAAACTAAAAACAATATAATATAACTATTCAGAAATATTTTGAAAAATCTGAAAATTCGAAAACTAGTGTACACCGAACCTGGATAATTTCCTAATATGTTTTTCCTACTCTTCTTCTCTTTCCTTCTTCTTCTTCCTTTCTTTTTCTTTTCTTCTTCTTTCTCACACCAAGTTTGAAATGTTTATGGTTTTTTTTTTTTTGCTAGTTTGTATTGCTAGTGCTTTTTTTTTTTTTGACTTGCTTTTATTCCTTGTTTTTGTTTCTTTTTTTTTTTTATTTGGACAAGTGGAATGCCACATTCCACTTATCATGTTTATATATATATATATATATATATATATATATATATATATATATATATATATATATTCTTAAGATCATGGCAATCTCCACTAATCATTATGTATATTATAAATATCTCCTCAATTATAAATTGCTCCCTTAAACTTCTTAAAATCCTACAATGGCACAAATTCACAATTAATCACATGTGATTTACCAATCATCCTTAAATTATCAAACTGACCCACCAATCACATTCCATCTCAATAATATTTCAAAAATATTTCACACTTATCCAATCATCAGATTGACTTCACCAATATTCAATTGGACCCATTATCATCCAAATGTACCATGAAAATAATATCTCTAATGGAAGTTAAATCGGTTAAAAATCACCATTCGTTTATACACCGTTTACCAAATATATATACTTTCCACCAAGTTAAATCACATACTTGACTCTTGTATGCTTAATAATAATTATTATTAATACTTTTCATATTTATGAAAAATTAGAGGCGTTACATATATTCTTAATGTATTAATGGAATGCTAATTACACTCTATTAGGGCCGCCCAAGTATTCCCACATCCTTGGCCGTCCTTTCCAGGTACTTGAAGAGTTACTGCGTGTCTTGTTCACACATGAACACACCACTTCAAAACTTTTAGATTCCAAAACCCAAAAACAATTCTAGATGGACCCAGAAATTGGTCCGACAGAATATATTAAGTGACTCGTGCAAGTTCGTACATATTGGGGATCTTGGCAAGCTATCTAAATTTAAACTTCAATAGACACAACTTAATCACAATTAACAAATGATCCACTTAGGTCTAATCTATTAATTTTAGTTCATTCCACTAAAGAACCAAAATTGAACTCTTAAATAAATATAGAATAAAATAATGTTTCCCATTCGTACCCTAGACAATCTTATTGCACATAGTGTATCAACGTGAAAAATACCAGTAATCGTTAAGAGTTCATAGACCGCCTATAGCTCTCCTAGTTACCAATTTTAATCATATGACCACATTTTAGACTTGGATATTTTGACTTGTCCAGAAGCCATGTTTCAATAGACACTATTGAGAATTTAACGTTAAGATTTAATATCCAATATCTCAAAATATCCATATGATGGTATTCTACTCATATTTAATAAATGAAGCCACGATGTCCATATCTATAAATGAAGTCCTCTACGATTAACAAATGAATACCACCAAACTATCGATGATAGACTATACTATATAATCGTACTCATTGACAGCTCAAATGATAACACTTGCAACCATATGTCCATCATTTATCTCAGGATTGAGATAGACTCTCCGATTGCCTCAAGTGAAAACTTTTATTCACTGACAGTTATGGATAACGTATTTTACTGTGATCCTATTCAATGCACCCAGTGCACTGGATTCTTTTGCCCAAAGACACTACACTTTAATAATTTTATACTCATCATAACATATTTGATCTCACTCAAATGCTAGCAAAAGAATCTATAACTTTAACAATATAAAGACGTCCAACCTCTATATTAAATTGTGAATATTATTCAAGACTAACTAAAGAATTATGTCAACCTCTTATATATCCAGATGTACGAACAATTCTTTATTTATGGTAATCTTTTGACCTTATAATTATTTACATTTAACAATTATAATATTTAAACTATAAAAACTATAAGATTTGTTAAAATAAAAATCACTTTATAAATATAAAAATATTGTTAAATTATACTATTATACTCTTACTATTAGCATAATCCTAACAATAGCAAAATGACTCACAAATGCTGCAAACGCCATTATCTCACGTTGTGCAAATATTATCAGCCTCCATTGACATTTAATCATTTGTATGATGCAAATGAAGAAATTGTTTAAGAAATTGTACCATCACAAGCAAAAGCAATACCATCAACCTAGCACTTACAAATTTACAGGAATCAGATTATGAACTAGGAATAATTATCATGATGGTATGAAATTATAGAGAGACAAAAATAACATCACATATAGCAAAGATGAACATCATCACCATTATTAAATTATAAAGTAGCTCATGGTCTTGATTCATTAATGTTTATCCATGATGTTTGTGGACCCCTCAAGGCGGTGCAATCTCGGGTGCATCTTTCTTAATATTTTGTGCCCTAAAGTTGTGTTTCTCCTCATTGTGCACAAGCAAAATCATCCAAGAATAATATGGGGGCCTGCCACTGATGGTGATTTCACTATCGAGACTGGTTATGCTCAACATTTTGAAGATGAGGACAAAACCAGCTGGAAATGGTCCTTTATTTGGATGCTCAAACTCCCTCCTCTGGTCCAGAATTTTCTTTAGATCCTTCTTCATAGGAAGTTGCTTGCAAATGAGCATAGAATGGTGAGAGGTTTTTCAGGTGACTACAGCTGCCCCAGGTGTGATGGTTGTGGTGAAACTTCTAAGCATCTTTTGAGAGGATGTGCTACCTTAAAATTTGTTTGAGAGGATATTTGTAAAGGCTATACTAGGAGTCAGAGCTTTCAGAAGAAGATGGAGGTCTGGTTGATGGAGAATCTCAAAGATAATAAGCTAATTATCTCATCTTCTCCATTGTCCTTTGGTTTATTTGAAAATGGAGATGTAAAAAGGTTTTTGATCCAAACTTTGTTTACCTCACTTGCCCCATTTGATTATTATGAATTATGGTATGGATTGGTTCAAGGCTAACTATGTTGGAAAGCTTCTTAAGCAAAGCTTTATTGTCAGCTGTGTTTGGGAACCTTCGAGAGAAGGCTGGATAAATTGAATATTAATGGAGGAAGAGGAGCTGATCTGGGTGTGATTGTTGCTGGTGGTACTGTGAGAGATCACTATAAAAATTGGATTGGTGATGTTTCCTTGAATATTGGCATAGGAAGTGTGTTGGAGGCTGAGATTTAGGGTCTGCTGGAGGGGTTGAAGTTTTGCTGATCGAATGGGTTCAAGCAGGTTGTAGTTGAGTCTGATTCGATGACTGTTGTGGAGAATATGAAAAGCTCTCCAAGTCCTAATCACCCCCTATTTGAGCTTATCCTTAATTGTCAGGAATTAATTAAAGCGAATTGGACTTGCAATCTGTCCCATAATTACAGATAATGTAACAGACTTGCGTATTGCCTTGCTAGGATAGGTTATGAATTATGATATGGGTTTAGGGATTCTGTTCTTTGAAGAACCTCCTCCAATAGCGATGGATACTTTCATGGCTGATTTTAGAGGAGAACCTGTCCTTAGACAGATGCTCCTTTAATCTTTCCTGTTTTTTTGGGCTTGTTGCCCCGTCTGTACCTAAAAAAAACTCATCCAAGTATTTTATGTTTTTTAATGGGACAAAAATTATTTTATACTCTAACTTTTTTTAATTATTATTATTTTTTTACTAATATTTTATTCTTTAATTCGTGTGGTTTCTAATTTTTTAAAAATCAATCAATTTATTTCTTTTATTAATCAATAATTTATCAAATTTAATGGTGACACAAAAATAAAAATTAAAGTTAAAAAATAAATAAAAATTAATTAAATAAAAATAAAATTTTAAAAATAAAATAATAATAACTAAAAAAATAAAAAAATAAAAAATTTAAAATAATTTTCAAAAATTTATAATTTAATTTTTAAAAATAATAATATCTTCTCTCCTGATATTTTAAAAAATATTTTCTAAATAGTTTATTTTATTTTTAAAAATAGTAATAAAAAAGTTATAATTTTAGAAATAATAATACATTCTCTCCTGATATTTTAAAAAATATATTTTATAAATTTTTTATGGAGAAATTACAGCAAACCTACTTGATGTTTGCCATTTTACAGGCAGAAATAACTTTATGAAAAATTGACAGCGAACCCCTCTGCCATTACCGTTAACCGTTAAAGATAACCGCTGACCGTTTTAAAAGTTTAAAATGACCAAAGTACCCTTAATTAAAAAAAAGAAAAAATTATAGCGAACCTACTTGAGGTTTGCCATTTTACAGGCGGAAACAACTTTATAAAAAATTGACAGTGAAACCCCCCCCCCCCCCCCCCCCCCCCCCCCCCCCCCCCCCATTATCGTTGACCGTTAAAGATAACCGTTGACCGTTTTAAAAGTTCAAAAAGATCAAAATACCCCTAATTAAAAAAATTAAAATTTTAAAAAATAAAAGGTGAATTGCACTAAACTTTTTCTTATTTTTTTTTTAAAAAATTAAAAACACTAAAAAAAAATTAATGGATTTCCACTGTTTATCAATATTGATGGACGATTGAGATCATATTAAAAAAAATATTTTTTTTAAAAAATAAAAAATAAATTTTGGTTGGATGGAGATGGAGATCCAATCTCCAGACTGGATCTCGGGTGTCCATTAGGATGAACGGTGGAGATCCAATCTGAAAATTGGATCCCCATCAAGATCAAGAAAAAATTGAAAAAGTAAAATTTTCATCGCTAGAGATTGGCTCCATTAAGTAATTTAATTTTTTTTTTTTTTATCTTGATGGAGATCCAATTTTCAGATTGGATCTTCACCGTCCATCAATTCTAATGGACGGTCGAATTTAATTTTAGTACAATTCTATTGTTTTATTATTTTTAATTTTATTGTTTAAATTTAATTTAATTTGTCCTTTTTTAATTAATTTTATTATTTTTATTTATTTATTTTGTAAAAATAAGAAAAACTTTAGTGCAATTCACCCTTTATTTTTAAAATTTTTAAATTTTTAATTTTTTAATTATAGGTATTTTAGTCTTTTTGAACTTTTAAAATGGTCAACGGTAACGACAAGGGGGTTTACTGTCAATTTTCCATAAGGTTTTTTCCGCCTATAAAATGACAAACTTCAAGTAGGTTCGCTGTAATTTGTCATTTTCTAATTAGGGATATTTTGGTCTTTTTAAACGGTCAACGGTAACAGTAGGGGAATTCGCTATCAATTTTTTATAAAGCTGTTTCCGCCTATAAAATGACAAACCTCAAGTAGATTCGCTGTAATTTCTCATTTTTTTTTATTAATTGAATAATTTATTTTATTTTTAATTTCTTAATTTATTATAATTTATTTTTCTATATAAAATTTATTTTTTATATTTTAATATTAATTTAAAGTATTATTTTCAATTATTAAATTTTTATAAATTAGTTATTATTGTACTGATTTTTTTTATTTTTTACAAGTTTTTAATTTTAGTGTTAATTAATTAATTTATTTATTTTTAATATTAAAGGATTTTTTTATAAATTTTATGTATTTTATAATTTTAATTTTTTTTTGTTGACATATATTAGATTCTTATTGGATGTACAAATTAAGGTTAATTATTAAATTTTAAAAAATAAAGGGTAAAATCGTATGTTCAACTTAATCATTTAAAGTTAAGGGTAAAATGATTAATGTGCATATTTTGTCATGTTTAACTGTAAAAAATTTGGTCAAAATAACTAAAATGGTGGATTTTTAAAAGAGCTAATTGCATCGACCTCCCCTGAGGTTTTGCCAACTACAAGCGGAGTCAATTTATCGTTTATTGACAGAGACCTCTCATACCCTTAGTAAAATTTGGTCAAATATAACAGTTGATCAGGAGAGGTCCTTGTCAAAAAATCTAAAAGTTAACTAACGAGATGTGAGATATTTATAAATAAACTCAAAAATTGACTCCGTATATAATTGAATAAATCTCACGAGGGGGGTTTTATTTATGCTTTTTGAAAAGTTATTAACCGTGAGTTAAAAAGAAAATATTAATCGGGAAAAGATAGGCATTCCCTGACACTCACAGCCCACTTGAGAAACCAGTAGCGCAAGGTACAGAATAAATCAGGATTTTTTAGATCATGAAGAGAAAAGTTATAGTAGTTCACTTGTATTTTACAAATTCAAGATATAGGTACCTAAAATTTACCCATAATAATTAATAAAGAGAATTGAATAATGATTCATCATTGTGTGTGTGTGTCACCTGTGGGACCTCAATAGCTTGTGATTGTATATATCAAACGGGTACGCACCAGAGTAGCCTATTGATGCTTCTCTAAATGATAAGAATGAAAGCAAAAAAGGTTGCAATGTAGAGATGGGAAGGCAGGAGGAAGCCATTTCTGACTTTCTGTCTTCAGGCCCCGGTCTGAGTTGCAGGCTCTGGTTTGAGAATGTGAAAATTCCGCCAATAACAATAACTAATACCGCATGATTTTCAAAGTAAAAAAGCAAAATGACAAGTGTCATTAAACGTTAAAAGTTAAAACTAAGAATGACAGTAATTATCAAACACTTTTGTTGGACCTTCATCTGTATTGTCTTCAATTGGCCTTAATTAGAGATTGTCCTAGATCTGCAATTCACGAACAAAGTAAGAAGGGGTACCGATTGGATGTTAATGGCCACCCTCCGACGGTCAAATCAGTATTGATCAGCTAACAACTTAGAACGTAAAGAATATAACTCATCTTTTTGTTTTGTGAATTAATCCCTTTTTTTCCCTATCTGTCTTGATTTTATATAGGTATTAATGTCTTGTTGTTATCTCTAGCATATGATACTTGAACTCCTCTAACAGAAAAGATATTTGATTTGACATTTTTACTATTCACTTCCAAGGCTGCTCTATTATTCACCACCGAGGTAGTAGTCGGTGGATGACGGTCAAAGCGTTGACTTCCATTTTGTGGACTCTGGTGCTGAATTTGACCAGGGCACCACGTCTTTGGGTGAGTGTTCCACCAACCTTCCGTGTACATAATAACTTTATTACTCACAAGATATGTACATCTATATTATGTCTAAATAGTACATAGCCATCCATGAATTTTGAAAAACAGAATGCATCAAAAATTAAAAAACTCATTTATATTTCCTTCAAAAGATTATAGAAGCAAACTGTAAAATTGGTCGATTAAACGGACAAGTGGGTTTGAAGGTAAGTTTGATATTCAGCTTTAGATTTTTATATTGCATTGTCCACAAGGTCTGATCATTGATCGTTCCTTTGCTAATAAGTTTTTGACACGTGGGTATATGTTCTATCGTTTGATTATTCGGAAAGAAGTGAACCTGAACCGTTCATTGAGGTCCAAAATCAAAAGAGATTTTAAGTCATAATATGATGATTTGTGGGAGTCACTATCAAAATTTTCTTGGTAGTTTTTCGGTGTATTAAACACCTCTCTTTTTATTATCTATATGAAGAGTGGGGCTTTTCTACAGTTTAATCAAATTCTTTTATTGCTCAAGCTTCAAATTAAGAAAAAGTAGTGGCTTTTTTACATCAAAAATTTGCAAGAAAAATTCCAGTGCATGTGGTGGTTTACATATATTAATGTGTCAAGCATGTCTGGTGTTTCACAAATTCACAATTATGAAGTGCAGGCTTACAAGGAGAGCACAAAACCAAAACATAATGGAATTGACTCGAATGATACAATAATACAGCTCAGCCTTGTTGGCTAAATGTTACACAATCAAAATGGAAGCCATTCCTCTGCATTATTATCATATAAAATAATACAATAATAATACTTTTACAATTATTTAAATGTATAAATCTGTAAAACATTATTCATACAAAAACACATCAATTCAATGAACAAAATTTAGCACCAAATGGTATGTCTATATGACTATGTGGTCACTTGGCAGGAGTCTTCTCAATAAACCAGTGATAGATTGTCTACCAAAAGACCCAGCTTTATTTCTTATCCACCATTATTTGGATGGTGAAAAATCCTAGATGGAGACAGCAGCACATTGAAATAGCGTAGCAATCACAAGTCCTTTAAATCTTCTTTGGATATTCTTTTCATTAATTGGAAAGTAGAGAAGAAGTTCGGTTATAATAGACTCACGTGTCTACTCGACTAATAACATGCATGTCACGTGGTATGAATATCACATACAGTTAGAATACACTTATACAGCTATGTCCACTAATAACATGCCACGTGGTATAGATATCATATATGAATTTGAATGCATACCGTTTTTATGTCACATAGTATGCTATGAGTTTCTCTTTGAAATGTGAAGCTAGGACAGCACCAAAACTCTGGTGTTCAAATATTGTGGGGATGATACAGAAGATGCTTGTTGCCTTTTCCAATTGCAAAGGTAACCTCTCCACTAGTACTCAAAAAACTCAAGAGAAATGGAGAGGAAGAGAGCTAAAGAGCTTCTTTGAGAGTCATGTAATGGGGTCGTTTTTTGTTTGTGAATTGTGACATATCCAATAGCGCCTGCAAACCTTGACAAAGAGAATCTCTCTTTTTCTTTCTTTTCTTTTTTGGCGTTGATAGCAACGACTCCTTCCTCATAAATTGCCAACCCACTACCACCAAAATCTTGTTATCTTCGCTACCCACATTTTTTTATTTTTAATTTCTCTCTAAAACATCTGAAAAATAGAGAGAGAGAGAGAGAGAGAGAGAGAGGGAGGGGGGACTGGGGATAAACAAATGGAAGAAGAGAAATATATGCCGGCTGATCACTCTGTGCAGTACTGTAGTGCAAGAATTATGTCGCCGGAGATCGTGGAGATAGGTGAGGATAGTAAGAGTGTGAGTGCTAGCAGAGACACGGTTGCTGGTGATGTTTATGTGGCTGTTGGAAGAGATGATTTGGACGTCGTAAAATGGGCTCTTGATCATGCTGTTTCACCAGGAGCTCGGATTTTCCTTGTCCATGTTTTTCCTCCTATAACCTACATCAATACCCCTGGTAACCCTGAATTTCTACTCTCTAGTCTAGATGTTGTTGTTTTCTATAGACTTATCTTATGAATATAATTTTTGTATGTTGAAAATGGTCTCTGAAAGTTGGAAGATTAGCAAGGAACCAACTGAGCCAACAGCAGGTGAGAGTTTATATTAATGAAGAGAATAACAGAAGAAGAAACCTCTTGCAGAAATACATTCGTCTCTGTACTGATGCCAAGGTGTTCTTTTACACTCACTACTTCGGGTTCCTGCTACCGTTACATACAACACACCATGAAAAAAAAAAAATTGGACTCAATGGTATTATTGATTTTTCCACGTAACAGGTGACAGTGGAGACAATGCTGCTTGAGAGCAATGCGACAGCCAAAGCAATTCTTGATCTCATTTCTATCCTCAACATCACTAGTCTCGTCATGGGAACCAAACGGCCACATAGTTCAAGGTACAATTTAGCTGTTACTTCTTTGACATATTCCCCGTGTTAAATTGAATTGAATTGACAATATAAGATGTTATCACTTGTTTGTTAGGCGATTTGGGAAAAAACAGGAAAAGGGAGAATTTGTAAAGAAGAATGCTCCAGAGTATTGTGAGGTTACCATTGTTCATGGCGGCAAGAAAGTTCTGGACAGTCAACAGGTAATGGAGGTGGTTCCTTCGTTGTCTTCGCCTTCTAGTCCCGGAAGACAAGAAATTACTCGCCCATCTCAAAGGAATTTCTTTGAATGTGTATGTTTTTCAGGCAAGTTTAATTAAAACTTGAATACTCTTCTCTTAACACTTAGAATATAGTATGGACTATATGGCATTATATCCAAGCAACACAGCTTAATCTGGACTTGGAAGAATTTTCGTATATGTTACATGTCTAGAGGAGATATATAAAGTAATGTAACAGTAAATAATGAACTTGTTCAAATTTGATGAAAGTGGAAATTATTAATTTGATTGATGATTGTTGACTGCTACTTACTGATGATTTTATAACTTTGTGACTAAAAATATGTTATTAATTGATGTATTCGTTTTCATATTGTTCCGTCCTTCCAAATGATGACTCTCTTTTGTCTTCCCTTTCTTTACAAAATTTTAACGTTAAGAGTGTTTAGGACTGATACAACCGCCCTCGGGAAGGGTTCTTAAGGTTTTAACTATAAAGATGGACCTTCAAGAGATTCATGTATGAAAACAGAGCTAATGGTAAAAGCTGGATTCTGCTAACAACAATGTCATTCTACACAGAATAAGGCTTCAAATAGCAGCTAATATGGAACACGCACAAAAAGAAACCCAAATGCCCCATCAGTTTTTTCAGTTCACAAACCCAAAAAGAGAGAATGCCTAGCAAGATTGCAGTCCTTTGATGTTCCTTTCATTGTAATTTGATTTCATATGGTATCTATCTAGTCCCATTATTCAACTTCTGTATTATCTTAGCTTCTATTTTGTTTAGTGTTTACGTCATCCTCGACTTTATTGTCTCGCTTCTATCTCAATATCAAGATTCTGTTGTTCAAGTTGACAATTTTATTAAGTTCCAAAACGTTTGTTGCTGCTACATAATGATTGCATCTCTTCGGCATTACTGTGCATAATCAGGAAATATAAAGAAAATCAGAACGCATACTTAGTTTTTTAGTATTTTCAGGATCGACATCAATTTTTTTTTTCACTTTTTATTCAAAATAGAAGTTTGCAAAATAGTTATACTAGAAAATATAGGAAGTTTGACATTAATTTTAGAGGGAAGTTGATCACACCTATTACTGATGTACACAATTCAGTTAAATTAACTAAGAGTGTGTACAGCTCAGCTGAATCGAACAGTTGGTAATCAACTGTTAAACACAACTCAGGATTTTAATCAAACACATAGTGAACAACTATCAACTTCTACAAGATCAAAGTTAAATTCTGTGTACCTTCAGTCTAAGAAGAAAGAAGAAAATAATCATCATGATCATCACAAAGATGATCATGATGATCACGGTGAACAAGCTTCAAAAGTCTGTTAGGAAGTTGTTAGGAGTTAGTTAGTTTTGGAGGGAAAAGTTGTTAACTTGTAACAAAATTTTCCATTCATCAATCAATTCTTTAAGGCAGGTTGTTGCCCTGAAGATTGACTATATATATTAACATCAAAGCCTGTAAACTATAATTCAGAAAAATATCAATAAAAATTCAGAGAATAATTTTCTCATGCCTGTTTGCTTTCCTAGAAAATCTTCTTCTTAGGTTTTTAGTTTTGTTTCACTTCTTCAAGAAAGCAACAACTTCAATATGGTATCAGAGCAATAAGACCACAGCTTCTGCTTCAGATTGTAGAGGCAATGATGCCTCACAGCTCACTTTGAGCAGGAGTTCCAAGTTATTGACTCTAATAAAGCTTGTATTGACAGTAAAACTGGACAATAACAACTTCCTGCTATAGAGGCAACAGATGCTGGCTGCAATTAAGGGAAACTGTCTCTCTTCCTTTATAGATTCAGCAGTTCAGCCTTCATCTCAACTCAACATAGATAGCTCTATGAGTAAGGCCTTCTTGGGCTGGGAATAGCAAGACTAGATTTTGTTGTGTTGGATCTTATCCTCCATAAGTCAAGATCTTCTTCTTGAGTTTGTTGATTGCTTGACAGCTTTTGAAGCATGGAATTCAGTAGAGCAACTTTTTGCTTCACAATCAAAGGCTAATGTGATACAGCTGAAGTTACAGCTAGACTTTGAAGAAAAATGGATCTTCAATGTCTGAATATCTCTTGAAGAAAAAGAGCATCATTGATGCACTTTCCTTTGCTGGTCATCCTTTGAGTAATGATGATAAGTTTATGACTATTTTTAGAGGCCTAAGTTCTGAGTATGATTCTTTTGTCATACCTAGTACCTCCATGCAACACTCATATACAATATTTGAAATTACTTCTTTATTACTGACTCATGAAGCAAGAATAGAGAAACATTCTCAAACTGAGAATCTTACTGTGAATATGGCTGCAAACAAGAAGGGAAATGGAAGTGGTCAAGGTGGTTATGGTAGAGGCAATCAACAGAATACTGTTCAAGGGAACAGACCTGCAAATCAAGGACCTAGTAACAATAATAATGGTGGAAGGAAGAGGCAAAAATTTTAACTCAAACAGCAGGCCACCATGTCAGATCTGTCATCGTTCTGGACATAGAGCTTTTAGGTGTTATTATAGGTATGATCAGACATTTACTCCTCAGTTTAATGGTCCTAATAATGCAGGAAATGCTCAAGCAAACCAGGGACAAATGGCTGTCATGATTGGTTCACCTAATATGTCATAGATCCCTCTTGGTACCCTGACAATGGTGCTACAAACCACTGTACTCCTGATTGCAGCAACCTACAGAACAAGAGTTATTTCCAAGGCACCGAAAGGATCTACATGGGTAATGATAAGGGACTCTCTATATCTTTAGTTGGTGACAACAAATTTACTCGCAATAGTTATGTTTTTCAATTAAGAAATTGTAACACCCCCTGACCCAATCCACTCGGACCGAATCAGGGAGCGTTACTATATACTAAAATCTAACTTTTACTTTTATATAACCATAATTTAAAACGATATTAAAAACATTTGAAAGTGGTCCAAATAAATTTCCAAAAATCTTGCCAGAGTTTCCTCTATTTTTCTAACTTTCCAAAACCTGTTTACAGTTAAAATTTATAAAAATCAACTTCTAAATTCTGAAATCAATTTTTGCGCACCCTTCCAAATATAGTGCGACTTACCAACCACTTTATCACAATATAATTTATAAAGATTCAAATAACATAAACATATAATAAAATATTTACATAGCGGAAGCTTCTTAAATATATACAAATAGTTTCTGTATATGCCTGCGGTATCAAAATTTATAGACTTATTACAAAAGAACTACCAAAATAAATGTAGGACATGTGACTCCGAACTCTGTTCCTGCAGTCTCTATTCTTCTTTGTCTTTGTTTTCTTTGGAACCTCTGTTACCTGCGTGTGAGAAAACTCAATACGCTAAGCATATTGCTTAATGGATGTACACATAATTGCATATACAAATATACTATATCAAATAATATACAAATATGTTATTTATTGAAAATATAAATAACAAATATATATAAACAATATATGGGGCTCATATCAAATCAAATCATAAATCCAACAAGTATAATATCCCAAAATCAATCAATAGATAAATTCTTCATAATTTCTCGAATGTTTTCAACTAACAAATCAGTTTTCAGACTGGGCTCCTGACATATAAAATATAAGTTATCGGACTGGATTATGGGTTCTTCGGCATCGGACACATAAACGGGGCCACCCGCCGAATGTCAGATCAGAATGGAACATCAACGGAATCATCAGTTGTAAATGTCCCATGACAGAATTCAGAACCTTAGGACCTGCACTTTGGGCTTGTACTATCGAAAGGGTGAGTATATTGGCACAGTACTATTCAGACAGAAACCCAATTGACATGTCAACCTCCTATATCCATATTGTAACACCCCCTGACCCGACCCGACTGAATCGACCCAGGGAGCGATACCGGGTTTTCAAAACTTTACTTAATTTACTTTATAAATTGCAAACCAGTGAAAATCATATAACTTATATTTTAAAAATGTGTTTCTAGTGAGCCTATCAAACTTTATTTTCAAAAATTTCGGCAGAGTTTCCTCTATTTTTCGGATTTCCCAAAACCTGTTTTCAATAAAACAATATCATACAATATAATTCCAACACTTCTATATCCAAATTTGCAAATCAATGCGCACTCTGCCGTTTAGTGCGACTTCCAAACAGTTTCAAATAAAACATATATAATTAGTATTTTTAAACATTTGATAAGAATATAAATCATAAAGCACTTATTACAATACTTAGATATACAATTATAGATTTCTGTATATGCATGCTTAACTAAATACAATATACAATTTCAAATTCAATTATAACTACTCAAAAGAAACTGTGACTCTGGACCTTCAATCTGCTGTTACTTCTTCTCTATTCTTTGTTTCCCTCTGTGTCTCTGATACCTGCGCGTGATAAAATCGACGCGCTAAGCAAAAATGCCTAGTAGGTGTACACTCAACTCAAGTATCAAAATCATTAATCATTTCATAATAAAAATATACCAATACTATCATATAAAAACAGTTCAATTTTTAACTTTCTCACTGAAAGAAATCATATAAAACAGTTTAATCAAAGCATCTAAATTCAATCAATAAAGCATACACATATTTCTTTTTCAGTTCTTTTCTAATCATTTTATTAATGCTATAACATTTCATACACACATTTTGTTCACTTTCATTCTCCATTCTGACCGTACACTCATCATATAATTCGATATCTGTAACATCGATGTAACGTTCACCTCCGGGATTCGCCTAAACTGGACTAAGACAGGTTTGCCCCGCGAGATGTAACAATCAGGAATACCAGTACAATATCTATCTCCGGGATTCGCCTAAACTGGATTATACCAGGTTTGCCCCGCGAGATATAACAGTTATGAATACAGTGCTCTGGCTATCTCCGGGATTCGCCTAAACTGGACTCAGCCAGGTTTGCCCCGCGAGATGCAGCAGTCATCACTATCAGTACAATGGCTATCTCCGGGATTCGCCTAAACTGGACCTTACCAGGTTTGCCTCGCGAGATGCAGCAATCATGGATACAATGCAATATCTATCTCCGGGATTCGCCTAAACTGGACCTTGCCAGGTTTGCCCCGCGAGATACAGTAATCATCACTTTATATTCGTTTTCCAATTAATCAACAATAATTCACGAATCAAAATAAAATTCAAGCATCACAATTTGCAAACAATATTCGTAAGACATAATTCAGAAATTTCCTATCAAATCCTTCTGTTTCTTTCGAAATCAACAATTATTACTCTCAAATCTTCATTTAATACAACAAATAAAATTTCAGACAATATTCATAAAACATATGTATTTGATTTCTTGAAAATTATACGATTTGTTTCATTTCAATATAGTCAAAATACGATTGAATCAAAATATTCGAATCAATAAACATATAAACATATATTTATCAAATACTCAAAACAAATCTCAGATTCAACTCAAAAATACAAAATAAAATCACAAAGGTTTCGAAAAGGAGTGTACACCTACCTGGTTTCCGTTTTTCGCACAGTTTGTCTTCTGACTTTCCTTTTTCCTTTCTTTTTCCTTTTTCTCTTTTCTTTTCTTTTCTTCTTTTCTTCCTCTTTCTCTTTTCTTCTTCTTCTTCTTTTCTTCTTTTCTTCCTCTTTCCTCTTTTCTTCTTTCTTTCCTTCTCTTCCCTTCTTTTTCGTTTTACTTCTTTTTCTTCTTCTTCTTCTCTCTTCTTTTCTATCTTCTTCTTTCTTTCTCTTTCTTCTCTTCATTTTCTCATCTCGCTCCCGTCGGGTCTCTCTCTTTTCTCCCTTTTCTCTCTTTTCTTTCGTTTTTCGGGTGAGTTTCTGCGATGACTTTTTTTTTATTTATAAAATTTCGGTTGTCGCGACCTGTGGTCGCGTCACTGGGTCGCGTTACTCTCTGGAGCAACTCCACCTCCTTCATCGCGATCACCCATCGCGGTACCCTGGTCGCGCTGGTGGTCGCGATGCTCACTGCCAGAATTTCACTTTTTCATCGCGAGCCAGTCATCGCGATCTGTGGTCGCGGTGATCAGGTCGCGTTGCTCACTGCCAGAAAATGCCATTTTTCATCGCGAGCAGCTCATCGCGACCTGTGGTCGCGGTGAGGGGTCGCGGTACACACTGCCCCAGTTTTTCACTACTTTTTTTCTTCATGTATCAGTTTTGGACCGTTCCATCTAATCCACCTGGAAACCATAAAAATAAACATACATTTAATTACGTTTTACACCCCTCAACTCATACATATTTTATCCACATATTCACAATTAATTACTCGAAATTTGAGATGTTACACTTATCTATGTTCATACACATCGGAGCCATTTCACAAAACATTTTCTCACATCCAATGTCAACATTTTTCATTTCTTTCAGAATCATCAAAATCAACTTTCAACGTATTCAATTTCAATTCATATCGATATATATATATATATATATATATATATATATTTTCGAAATTCAAATTTCATCACATATCATATAACGGAAATATACGAATAAATTTCTAAATCAATAATCACATTAAATCGATCCAAAAATATATTCAAACGTATTTTATAATTCCATATCAAATCAAAATGCCCCGAAATTATTTTTCGATACATTTCACAAATCGTATATAATTAAAATCACTTCCAACAATATATTTCCATAACAATCTTAGCATCAAAACGTATTAAAATCAATTCCGAATATTATTCACAATCAAAATTCCGTATATCAACTATATTTCAAAAATTCACAATTCAAATCAATTCGAAATCGGTTTCAAACTATCAATTCTACTCAATATAATTCAAATAATTCAAAAACTATAAAATTCGATAATTCCGAAAATTGCTGGAAAACTAAAAATTCAAAAATGAATGTACACCGAACCTGAACTATAATCTATAATCAATATAATTCAAATAACTCAAATTTAATCAAATTCAATCAATCTGAAATATTCTGGAAAATGAAAAAATTCGAAAAACACGTGTACACCGAACCTGAACACTTCCTTCTACTATTTTCCTTCTTTTCCTCCTCTTTTCTTCTTTCTTTTCTTTCTCTCTCTTCTTTCTCTCTCGTTTGCTGCTATGTTTGCTGATATGTTTGAGAGCTTTAGCTCTCTTTCTTGTTCTGTTTTCTCTTTATAATGGTACCGCTTCAATCACTCGCTGCTTATTATTTTTTTTTAAAATTTTTGGGCCATCGCGAGCGGTGGTTGCGTCACTCGGTTGCGATGCTCATTGGTGGAAATTTGCCACCTTCAGCGCGAGCGGCTATCGCGAGCGCTGGTTGCGAGCCTGGTCGCGGTGCTCACTGGTCCAATTTTTCCATTTTCATCACAAGCAGCTACCGCGATTCCTGGTCGCGAGCTGGGTCGCGGTACACACTATCCAGTTTTTCACCCTTTTCTTCGTGCATTGTTTTCGACCGTTCAAATTGGTCCATTTGGAAACCTAAAAATATACATATTTATTCGAAATTAGGGATGTCACAGAAATATCCTATACATTCCATAAATAACAAAAAATCTCTTAAGTGTGTCTAAATTTGTGAGAGAAAACAATGTCTTCATTGAGTTTCACCCTTACTTTTGCCTTGTGAAAGATCAAGCTATGAAGTCTTCTTCAAGGGGTTCTTAAACATGGTTTATATGCCTTTGACCTACCACTTACCTCCCATGCTACAAGTTCTATTCATAAGCCATTGAAATCATAACAACTGTGTTCTTACTCTACTAAAAAGTGTTGTTTTTCTGCTGTTAATAAATCTGCAAATAATGTTGTACAACCTGCTATACTTACTTTACAACTTTGGCATATAAGGTTGGGTCATCCCTCCTTTCAAATTGTATAGAAAATTATGAATCAATGTAAAGTCTCTTTTTCTAATTCTTCTACTTTGCTGTATCATGCTTGCCAATTAGGCAAATCTCATAAATTGCCTTTTGCATCCTCTAAAACAATATACAAACGACCTCTAGAACTTGTTATTGTTGATATTTGGGGACCAGCTCCCATCTTGTCCTTAAAAGGGTTCAAATATTATGTAAGCTTCCTAAATGCTTTCACTAGGTATATTTGGATTTTTCTCCTTAAAGCCAAGGGTAATATTCATAGAGTCTTCATAGAGTTCAAGACTCGAGTTGAATTGTTTTTCTCTCATAAAATAAGGACATTGCAAACTGATTGTGGAAAGGAATTTCTTGTGTTAAATAATTATTTGACTACTTGTGGCATAATCCTAAGACATAGTTGTCCATATGTTCATAAACAAATTGGTTTGGTGGAGAGGAAGCATAAACAGCTAGTGAAAACAGGTTTAAGTCTACTTGCTCAAGCTTCTATGCCCTTACGTTTTTGGGATTAGACTTTTATTCAACTACATACCTTGTTAATAGGATACCAACTAAAGTCTTACTCAATAAAACTCCCTATAGTTGTTTGTTTGGTTTGGAACCTGATTACAGCTCTCTAAGAGTCTTTAGATGCTTAATATATCCCAACTTGAGACCCTATAATAAGCATAAGTTGCAATTTCGAAGTTCTCTTTGCACCTTTATTGGGTATAACAATTAGTTTAAGGGTTACAAGTGCTTGAGTTTTACAGGCAGATTATATATAACTAGGCATGTTGTATTTGATGAACAAACCTTTCCTTTTGCCAAGCTACAGTTGTCATATACTGCTGCTTCATGTTCTCATTCAGTGAGTCTTTTTCCTCCTTTGGTTTGGTTCTATTCTCAGCACAGTTTATGTGTTAATGTGGTTCCAGCTACTGCAGTTCCTTATGCAATATCCTAAGATTCTACTGCTGATCCTGCTATGTCTAGTGGTTCAGTTTCTTTTATAGTTGATTCTATGGCACCGGTTCAGATAATTCTCCTTCTGCTCCTTCTATTGTGCCTATTTCAACAGCTTCTATTCATACTACACCATCTATTAATCATCACCCTATGATTACTCGATCTAAAGTTGGGACTTTCAAGCCCAAAGTGATGCTAGCTGAAGGTCTGGATATTGAATCTCATACAGTTTCTCAGGCTCTTCAAAATCCTAAATGGGTTTCAGCTATGAATGAAGAGTTTCAAGCTCCTCAAAGGAACAAGACTTGGACTCTTGTCCCTCCACCTGTAGGTAGAAAAGTGATAGGGTGCAAATGGATTTTTCAAATTAAGAAAAACTCTGATGGATTAATCTTGAAGTATAAAGCATGCCTTATTGCAAAGGGTTTTCACCAAGTTGAGGGTTTTGATTTCCATGAGACTTTCAGCCCCATTGTCAAACTAGCTACTATTAGGGTGATTTTGTCCATTGCATTGGCCAAGTATTGGTCCTTGAGGCAGCTTGATGTAAATAATGTCTTCCTCAATGGTAAGGTGACAGAGAACATATCCATGCAGTAGCCTCCAGGGTTTTTATCCTCTGATTCTACTCTTCTGTGCAAATTACACAAAGCTTTATATGGCCTAAAGCAGGCCCCGAAGTCGTGGTTTGATAAATGAAACAAGCCTTGGTTGATTTGGGTTTTCACTCTTCTAAAGCTGACCACTCTCTACCTTGCAGGTTTTACAATCATCACTGTACTTATATCTTAGTTTATGTTGATGATATCATCGTTACTGAAAGTTCTCCTAAAGCTATTAATCAGCTTGTTTTTCAGCTTAATAAAGCCTTTACCTAAAAGAGTTAGGGGATTTGCTTTATTTTTTAGGGATTTAGGTTCAGCCCACTGCTAATGGGTTACATCTCTCCTAACATAAATATATTGTTGATCTTCTCCATAAAACATGCATGCTTATTGCCAAACCTTTCCCTTCTCCTATGGTTACTACTATAAGTCACTCTTTATCTACCTACAGAGGCACTTCTGCCTCAAATGCTACTGAATATAGGTCGGTTATTGGGGCTTTGTAGTATGCCACCATTACCAGACCTGACATTTCCTACTTGGTGAATAGGGTTTGCCATTTCATGTAGAATCCCTTGGATAAGCATTGGAAGACTGTCAAGCATATCTTGCGATGTTTGAAGGGCACTTCCTCAGCTGGCATGCAGTTTACTCTTCCTTCTTCCTCAATTCAGTCTCTTAATTTGGTGGCCTATTCGAATGCTGATTGGGCGTCTAACGATCGCTAGTCCACTAGTGGGTTTTATGTTTTTCTAGGGCCTAATCTCATTACATGGAGTGTTAAGAAGTAGCACACCATTTCCAGGTCTTCCACTCAGGCTGAATATCGCAGCCTAACCTCTACAGTTGCTGAACTTACTTGGCTCAAATCTCTTCTTCAAGAGTTAAGAGTTCCTCAGTCTGTGGTATCTACTGTGTGGTGTGACAACAACTTAATCTAATATAGCTATGTCTAGCAATCCTATGCTTCATGCTCGGACAAAGCACATTGAACTTGACCTCTATTTTGTGCGAGATAAGGTGGTTCAAAAAGAAATACAGGTTAATCATGTCCCCTCTCTGGATCAGATTGCTAAAATCTTTACTAAAGCTTTGCCCAGCCCACGTTTTCAGTATTTGAAGAGCAAACTCACTGTCATTCCATCTCCAATGAGTTTAAGGGGGGTATTAGTAATGTACACAATTCAGTTAAATTAACTGAGAGTAGGCACAGCTCGGCTGCAAGTTCAGCCAAGACAAATGAAAAAGATCCTAATCAAACAATTGATCGAACAGTTGGTAATCAACTGTTAGACACAACTCAGACTTTTAATCAAACACATAGTGGGCAATTATCAACTTCTACAAGATCGAAGTTAAATTCTGTGTGCCTTCAGTCTAAAAAGAAAGAAGAAAATGATCATCATGATATTCACAAAGATGATCATGATGATTACGGTTAACAAACTTCAAAAGTCTGTTTAGAAGTTGTTAGAAGTTAATTTTGAAGGGAAAAGTTGTTAATTTTCCAGTCATCAATCAATTATTTAAAGGCAGATTGTTGCCTTGAAGATTGACTACATATATTAACGTCAAAGCCAGTAAACTATAATTCAGAAAAACATCAATAAAAATTCAGAGAATAATTTTCTCATACCTGTTTGCTTTCCTAAAAAATCTTCTTCTTAGGTTTCAGCTTCGTTTCACTTCTTCAAGAAAGCAACAACTTCAATAACTACAATCGTGAAGAAGATTCAATTTAATCTATATTTATGAATTATATTGAAACGACACGTCTTGACCCTTCGCTAGAGTTCACGGATTTTTCATATAATTGAAAAAATATATTCTAAAACAGTTTCTTAATACTCTTAGTACTTTTTTAAATATCAATAACATTATCAAATTTTATCGAATGTCTCTTAAGAGGCAATAAAAGAAATAGATCTCATAATTTCTTATATGTATATATTAAAGAAAACAATTAACATTTAAACTAGTTTAGCAAAAATATAACAGAAATCAACAAACAAATTTGGAGATAATTCACTTTGCATAAATTGAGTATAAATCTTTGTAAACTTGAAGAAAGATTTTCTCTTTTGATTGATTCAATTACAATATTTAGTATTGATAACATCATAAATAGAGAAAAAAACAAATGGAGAGGTAAATAAGTCAAGGTGGTTGGAGGTGGGTGGAGGTGATTGCGGCACCGCATGTTATCACCGAAAGTTACCACCGCCATTTGACTTTAACACTCCCCTTCAAGTTGGTGCATAGATGTCACTCATGCCCAACTTGTCTAAGAAGTTTGAGAACACTCGATTGGATACTCCTTTGGTAAGTATATCAGCTAATTGATCTTCTGATCGAATCTTTGGCAGTTCTACAATCTTCGTATCCAGCTTCTCTTTAATGAAGAACCTATCTACCTCGACATGCTTTGTTGTCGCAATATAGTTGAACTGGCTGCTTTGGGGGGTAGCCTAGGTCCTGTAAGAGAAATTTCAACCATAGTGCTTCATATATTCCTAAGGCCATTCCTCTGTACTCGGCTTCTGCACTAAATCGTGCAACAACATTTTGTTTCTTACTCCTCCAAGTCACTAGATTTCCACCTACAAAGGTAAAGTATCCTGAAGTTGATCGTCTATCATCAACTGCACCGACCCAATCAGCATCTGTATATACACGGATATTTTGCTTGTCTGAATTTTTAGAGAATAAAATTCCCTTCCCTAGAGCAGATTTTAGATATCTCAAAATTAGCATGACGGCATTCATATGTTGTTCACCAGGATTATGCATGAACTGACTAACGATACTTAGAGCATATGTAACACCCCCTGACTCGACCCGTCTGAATCGACCCAGGGAGCGTTACCGGGTTTTCAAAACTTTTCTTCATTCTGTTTATAATTTGAAAATCAAATAATGTATAATTTAAAATTTTTTCTAGTGAGCCCATCTTCAAATTCATTTTAAAATTTTCGACAGAGTTCCCTCTGTTTTTCTGATTTTCCAAACACATGTTTTCCACAAAAGTTCAAAATAATATAATTTCAACACTTCAAAATCAAACTTTCAATCAATTGAGCACCCTGCCGTATAGTGCGACTTTCCAAACAGTTTTAAATAAAACATATATAATTAATATTTACAAATTTATGAAAACAAAAACCATTAAACAACTATTTACAAACATATATAAATATCGAATCTATAAAACTGTATAACTACCTAATAAGTATAGTGACTCTGAATTCTTTAATCTGCAGCTACCTTCTCTCTACTCTTTTCTCCTCCAGTATTCCTCTTACCTACGCGTGATGAAATCAACGCGCTAAGCAATAATGCTTAGTGGGTGTACACTAAACTTATTTATCAAAATCATAAAATAAATTTCATAATAAAATGTAACAAAATGCTAATGTATAAAAACATATTATTATTCAACACAATTACGGAAATGATTCATATAAAATCAACTTAATAAAAGCAACTAAATTAAATTAAATATTCATACGAAATGAAGTTCTCTATTCTTTTATAATTCATTCTCAATCCTGACCTTTTGGTATACTCAACATAATTCAGGACTGGAATATGGGTCGTTCGACCTCAGTGGCTGTCTGTCGAACATAACTCCCAACCCTAGGACCGGCACTTGGGGCCTGTACAATCCATGGGTGGTACATATAACTCCCTACCCTAGGACTGAGTGTTCGGTATCCTAGAGAGGTACATAACTCCCTATCCCAGGACAAATCCTTAGGAAGGTACATAATCCCTATCCCAGGACGAATACTTAGAGAGATACATAATAATCACGATCAATAGCAATATCGGTGCAGTACTGCTGAAATAACCCAGCTAGTATACCAACCTCCTATATCCATTTTCTATGTCCAAGTATCCTAGAGCCGTTTCCATCTCAATCACAATTCATTAAAAGTCATATCAAACATTTCATTTCTTTTACAATCAATAGTTGTAAGTCAAACAATATTTTCAAACAATCGAAGAATAAAATTTTCAAATAATGATCGTAATTCAAATAATATTTTTAACATTCGAAAATCCTATTAAATCAAAATCCACCAATATTTACAAAAATCTCAAATTCAAACCTAGATACCGTTTTACCGACCTAGATACCGTTTTACCGACTATTTCTTTTCTGAATTTCATTTTCCCTTTTCCTTTTCTCTCTTTCCTCCTCTTTTCCTTTTCCTTCTTCTTCTTCCTTTCCTTTTCTTATTCTTCTTCCTCTTCTTCTTCTTCTTCTTCTTCTTTCTCTTTCTTCCTTTCTCTCTCTTTTCTTTCTCTTTTTCTTTCTTTCTTTCTCTTCTCTCGTTCTCTCTCTCTCTCTCTCTCTCTCTCTCTCTCTCTCTCTCTCTCTCTCTCTCTCTCTCTCTCTCTCTTTTTCTATTTTTCTGGATTGCTTCTTCGTGAAGCTTCCACCGCCTTCTTATTTTTTTTATAAAATTTCGGTCATCGCGAGTTGTGGTCGCTCCACCTGGTCGCGTTGTTCACTGGAGTGATTTCACCGCTTTCATCGCGATCAACTATCGCGGTGCTTGGTCGCGAAGTTGGTCGCGTTGTTCACTGCCCGAAATCAACATTTTCACCGTGAGCTGTTCAGCGCGATCTGTGGTTGAGGTGCTCTCTGCCTAAAATCACTATTTTCACCACGAGCTGCTCATCGCGATCCCTGGTCGCGGTGACTGGTCGCGGTACTCACTGCCCAGTTTTTCACCATTCTCTTCGTGCATTGTTTTTCGACCGTTCAAATTGGTCCATTTGGAAACCTAAAAATATACATTTAATTACATTTTCCCCCCCTTAGATCATAAATATAATATTTACATATTCAAAATTAATTCGACCATACTTTTCATATTTATTTGAAATTAGGGATGTTACAGCATATGCGGGATTTGGTCTTGTGTGAGCTAAGTACATAAATATCCCTGTAACACCCCCTGACCCAAATCCACTCGAACCGAATCAGGGAGCGCTACTATATACTAAAATCTAACTTTTACTTTTTATAACCCATAATTTAACAATATATTAAAAACATTTAAAAATGGTCCAAATAATTTTCGAAAATCTTGCCAGAGTTTCCTCTATTTTTCTGATTTTCCAAAACCTGTTTACAGTTAAAATTCATAAAAATCAACTTCCAAATTCTCAAATCAATTTTGCGCACCCTTCCAAATATAGTGCGACTTACCAACCAATTATCACAATATAATTTATAAAGATTCAAATAACATAAACATATAATAAAATATTTACATAACGGAAGCTCCTTAAATATTTACAAACAGTTTCTGTATATGCATGCGATAATCAAAATATATAAACTTATACAAACGAACTACCAAAATATATGCAGGAAAGATGTGATTCCGGACTCTGGTTCTGCAGTCTCTACTCTTCTTTATCTTTATCGCCTTTGGAACCTTTGTTACCTGCGTGCGAGAAAACTCAACACGCTAAGCATATTGCTTAGTGGATGTACACAAAATTGTATATATAAATATACTATATCACATAATTCAATCTATTTATGGAAATTATAAATAACAAATATAGGAACAATATATGGAGCTCATATCAAATCAAATATCCAAAATCAATTAACAGACAAATTTTTCATAATTTCTCAAACGTTTCCATATAACAAATCAGTTTTCAGAGTGGGCTCCTGACATACAAAACATAAGTTATAGGACTGGATTACGGGTTGTTCGGCATCGGACGCAAACGGGGCCACCCGCCGAACATCAGATCAGAATGGAACACCTACGGAATCACCCGCTGTAAATGTCCTATGACAAATTTCAGAACCCTAGGACCAGCACTTTGGGCCTGTACTGTAACACCCCCTGACCCGACCCGTCTGGATCTACCCAGGGAGCGTTACCGGGTTTTCAAAACTTTACTGAATTCTATTTATAAACTGAAAACCATATAATTTATAATTTAAAAACCTTTCTAGTGAGCCCATCAAAATTCAGTTTTAAAAATTTCGGCAGAGTTTCCCCTGTTTTTCTGATTTCCCAAAACCTGTTTTTGACAAAATAAATCCAAGACAATTTAATAGCAACACTTCTATATCCACTTTCAAACCAATGCGCACTCTGCCGGTTAGTGCGACTTCCAAACAGTTTTTAAAATAAAGCAATTCATAATTCATTATTTACAGTCCTTTGAAAATGCAAAATAGAAAACATAAAACAATTAATTACAGCACATAATTACAAAACATAATTATATAACTCAATTACAAAGTCTCTGTATATGCATGCATAACTAACTACTTTATACAGTACTATAGATATCTACCCAAAATGTGGTGACTCTGGATCTCTGTCTGCAACTCTCTCTCTTCAATTCTTTCCTTCCTCGATATCTCTGTCACTTACGCGCGATAAACATCAATGCGCTAAGTATATAGCTTAATGGGTGTACACTAAAATAAATTGCAATATAATATAAAATACTAAATTCAGAATATAAATTCAAAAATTCAGAAATATATATATATATATATATATAACAACAAATCTTAAATGCAGCATTTCAGAAATATCTATATAGAACAATGAATCAAGTTTCAATTTCTAAAACTATATAAAATAAAGTATTTCAAACGTTTCTGGATTTCATTCGTAGAAACATTTTTTTATTTTTCTGGTTTTCAGTTATCAATTGGGCCCGTGATACACATAACAGGGTTGACAAAACTGGATTACGAGTTTTACAGTCGGGTTTCCCATCTCATAAGAAATTGTATCTCTATATAAACAGTCGGTTTCCCATTTCACGAGGAAATGGTATCTATATATTCTCACAGTCAGTTTCCCATTTTACGAGAAAATGGTATCCGTGTTTAACAGTCGGTTTCCCATTTCACGAGGAAATGGTATCCGTATAATCAACACCAGAGGCATCATAAATCACGGTGCAGTACTGCCATATATATATTCACCCAATTGACATGTCAATCTCCTATATCCATATCCCTATACATATATCAGGGCCATAAAATCAAAATTCAGAGAGTACAGATATTTTAGTCACTTTTCAAACAACTTTACAATAATCAAATCCAAAATCAATATTCATGGACAATTGTAAATAACAGAATACAGAAATAAATCAGTAAATTCGATATAATCACAATTTCCGTACCTCAAAATCATTTTCAAATATTAGTCACAAATTGGGAATAAAAAAAAAATTACACAATTAGTTCAAGCAATATACAAAATACGAATATACGAAAATCGTAAATGTGATTCTAAATTCTTTAAGTCAATAAACGATATAAAAGTTTTCAGAACTGTGTGTATACCAACCTGGATACCGTTTTACCGGTTCTACGCTATTTTCCTTCTGAGTTTTCCTTTTTCCTTTCTTTCTTTTCTTCCTTTCTCCTCCTCCTTTCTTCCTCTTCTTTTCTTCTTCTTTCCCTTCTCTTCTTCTTCTCTTCTTCTTCTTCTTCTTCTTCTTCTTCTTCTTATTCTTCTTCTTCTTCTTCTTCTTCTTCTTATTCTTCTTCTTCTTTCTTTTCTTTTCCTCTCTTCTTCTTTCTTTTCTTTTCCTTCCTCACCCGTTTTCTGCTTCTGCTTTTCTGTTTGGCTTCAGCGAGAAGCTTTCTTTTTTTATAAAAATTCGGTCATCGCGACCTGTGGTCGCGCCACCTGGTCGCGGTACTCACTGGAGACGTTCCACCGCTTTCATCGCAGTATCATGGTCGCGCTGGTGGTCGCGTTGCTCACTGCCCGAATTTGATCTTTTTCACTGCGAGCTAGTCAGCTTGATCTGTGGTCGCGGTGTTCACTGCCAAAAATTTCATTTTTCACCGCGAGCAGCTCATCGCGATCTCTGGTCGCAGTGAGGGGTCGCGGTACACACTGCCACTTTTTCTTCACTTCATGCAATCTTTCTGGATCACTCCATCTGGTCCATCTGGAAACTATAAAAATAAACATTTAATTACGTTTTACACCCCTCTAATCATAAATTTTTTTATATCCATATATTCAAAATTAATTATTCGAAATTAGGGATGTTACATGTACTATCCAAAGGGTGGTATAATCGGCACAGTACTGTTCAGACAGAAACCCAATTGACATGTAAACCTCCTATATCCATATCTATGTTTATACACATCAAAGCCAAAATGTTTTCTCAAATTCAATGTCAACATATTTTATTTCTTTCCGAATAATCGAATTCAATTTCAATACATATCGATATATTTATATTTTTGCAATTCAAATTTTATCAAATATAATATAACGGAAATATACAAATATATTTATAAATCAATAATCATATCAAATCAATCCAAAATATACTCAAACGTATTTCATAATTCCATTTCGAATCAAATTGCCCCAAAATCATTTTCCGATACATTTCACAATATAATATAATTTAAATCACTTTCAACAATATATTTCCATAACACTATTAGAACCAAATCGTATTCAAATCAATCCGAAATCGGTTTCAAACTATCCATTTTACTCAATATAATTCAAATAATTCAAAAACTATAAAATTCGATAATTCCTAAAATTTCTGGAAAACTAGAAAAATTCGAAAACTCGTATACATCGAACCTGAACTATAATCTATAATCAATATAATTTAAATAACTCAAATTTAATCAAATTCAATTAATTCGAAATATTCTGAAAAACGAAAAATTCCAAAACACGTGTACACCGAACCAGAACTATAATCTATAATCCATATAATTCAACTAATTCAAAAACTCTAAAATTCAACCATTCCGAAAATTTATGAAAAACTGAAAATTCAAAAAATACGTGTACATCAAACCTGAACTATTCTTCCTTCTCCTTTCCTTCTTTTCTTCCTCTTTTCTTCTTCTTCTTCTTCTTCTCTCCTTCTTCTTCTTCTTTTTCTTCTTTCTCTCTCATCTTTTCTCTTCTTTCTCTCTCGTTTTCTCTAGTTGCTGTTTCTATAATGTTTGCTGAATGTTGAGAGCTTTTGCTCTCTTTGATTCATTTAAATGTACCGCTCCACCGCTTTATTTTTTTACAATTTTTAAGCCATCGCGACCGGTACCGCGACTGGTGGTCACGTTGCTTGGTCGCGATACTCACTGGTGGAAATTTGCCACTTTCACCGCGAGCTGCTCAGCGCGATCTGTGGTCGCGGTGAGTGGTCGCGGTACTTACTGCCCTAAATTATCCTTTTCACAACGAGCTGCTCATCGCGATCCCTGGTCGCGGTACTCACTGTCTCATTTTTCCTTCTCTTTCATGTATTCTTTCTGGACCGCTCTACCTGGTCCATCTGGAAACCTTAAAAATATACATACATTTAATTACATTTTCCACCCCTCAAATCATAAATATCATATTCACATATTCAAAATTAATTCAATCATACTTTTCATATTTATTCGAAATTAGGGATGTTACAATCCCAACAAGTCTTTGGTATCTCCCCCTGTCCGCTGGTACCTCACTTGTCTCATTACACAACTTCAAACCCTCTTCAACTGGAGTATCAGCTGGTTGACATTCTAACATTCCAGTTTCCTGTAAAAGATCTAAGGCATACTTTCTTTGGCATAGAAAGATTCCTGAATGTGATCAAGAAACTTCAATCCCAAGAAAGTATTTTAGATGACCTAGATCTTTCATTTCAAATTCTCTAGAGAGGTAGTTTTGTAGGGCTTTTCTTTCTTCTTGATCATCTCCTGTTACCACTATATCATCCACATAAACAATGAGTGTTATAATCTTACCATGTTGCCTTTTCAAGAACAAAGTGTGATCTGAATTGCTTTGATGATAACCGAAAGCTATCATTGATTTTGTGAGTCTTCCAAACCATGCCTTTGGGGAATGCTTTAGCCCATATAATGATTTCTTCAATCTGCATACTATTATTCCTTTTTTCTGACAATCCTGAAGGAAGCTCCATGTATACTTCTTCAGATAACTCCTCATGTAGAAAAGCATTCTTCACATCAAATTATTGTAACGACCAGTCTAGATTTGCAGCTAAAGACAATAATACACGAACTGTGTTGATCTTAGCTACTGGTGCAAATGTCTCTGTGTAATCAATTCCATAAGTTTGAGTATACCCTTTCGCAACAAGTCTAGCTTTGTAGCATTCGATACTACCATCTGTCTTGTACTTCACAGTATAAATCCAACGACACCCAACTGGTTTTTTTCCTGGAGGGCATTCCATAAGTTCCCATGTCTAGTTCTTCTGCAATGATTTCATTTCTTCATTTATGGTTGCTTTCCACTTTGGATCAGTTAAGGCTTTCTGCACACTGTTAGGAATAGTTATAGTAGATAATTGATTTAAAAATGACTTATTTGATTCAGACAAACGATGGTTAGACACATAGTTACTCATGGGATAACTAACTCTACTTGAAAGTTCAGGTTCATATGTAGGTTTAGGAATACCTCTGTTGTGACGATGTAGTAATTGTTTTCTGGATGACTCGGACTCTAAATTGAGAATACCTTCAATAGACGACGATTGGTTTGGTATATCAGCTAAGACTTCCTCAGACCCATGTTATTCGAATAGAGGCAGAGATTGTGTCATATTGTCTCTTCCTTCTTCTATCATTCCTTCTGTATCTAAGAGGGCACTACCAGTTGGTTCTAAGTTCATACCACTCAAATCTAATTCCCCAACTGTAGCACCCCCCGACCCGACCCGGCCGGACCGACCCGGGGCGCGCCACTGGGACTTTCACATCTTTTCATAACTTCATTTTACATTTTAAAATCAGTGTGAGCCCATAAAACATTTTAAAGATCCTTTTCAAGTGAGCCCATAACAATAATTAACTTTTTGCGAAAATTCGGCAGAGTGCCGTTTGTTTTTCGGACTTTCCAAAACCTGTTTTTTTCACAATCAATTCAATACCAATTTCAATAACACTTCAATAACAATTTCAAACAATTGCGCACTCTGCCGTTTAGTGCGACTTATCAATCACAAATTATAAAATAAAACCATTCAAAACTGTTATATATATATATATATATATATATACATTCAGAAATCGTAAAATAATTAATTAAAAACATATTACAAAACATGTTTACAATTCCCCTGTATATGCATGCTTTCAGAATAGGTATATATACATAACAAAAATATAGCTACCCAACTGTACAATCCTGTGACTCGGTCTGCAATTCTTCCAGTTCTTCAGTCTTTCACCTCGTCCGGATTCCTGGTACCTACGCGTTAGAAACAAAACTAACGCGCTAAGCATAAAGCTTAGTGGGTGTACTAAAATCTCAATATGGAAACATATATAACTTTTAATAATAACAATTCACAATACATATATCAATTCAAATCATGTTCAAAACAATTAAATTGCAGAATCAAAGTATATAATAATTTTCGATCAATAAAAGCATTCAATACACTTTTCAATTCCAATCAATTCTGGCCCGCTAGAATACTAAACATATACGGACTGGAATGTGGGTCAAGCTCCCAACCCCCAGAACGAATTCTGAGGAGGTACGTGTCTCCCAACTCTAGGACCGTGGGTACGGAACCTAGAGAGGTACATAGCTCCCTATCCCAGGAACGAATCCTTGGGAAGGTACATTAACTTCCAACCCCCAGGACGAATCCTGAGGAGGTACGTATCTCCCAACCTCTGGACGAATCCAAGAGGAGGTACATCAATATCATCAATATCAATCAATCAATATCGGCGCAGTACTGCTCAATAAAACCCAGCTGGTATACCAACCTCCTATATCCACTTCTATGTCTACGTATCCTAGGGCCGTTTCAATAAACTATTTTCACAATAATCACAATATAGTATAAATCATGAACAATAGTCATGCGAGCAATATTTTTCACAAATCACAACAGTCGAAATGTTCGAAAACGAAATTGAAATATAATATATCACAAATCAGTCCAAAATCAACAATAATCGTACAAAATATAAATCATGTAGTATTTACGAAATCGACAAAATCGAAAGAAAATCAAGATGCGATCTAATATAAAAGTATTCCAAAATCGACAATAGATGTAGCAAGTACATATAAAATAAACACTCTACTTACGGAAAATCGAAAACGAAAACTTTGAACGAAATCGAAAACGAACACGGAAACGAAATCGAAAACGAAAACGAAAACTAACGAAAGACTTTGCGTAACGATTTCGAAAACAAACGTACACCTACCTCGGTACCGTCTTTTCGTTCGAGAATCGTGGTTCTACGATTTCGTCTTTCCTTTTCCTTTCTCCTACACTTACTTTCTCTCTTTTCTCTTTCTTCTTCTTCTTCTTCTTTCTTTCTTTTTCTCGCTCTTTTCTCTCTCTCTCTGTTCTGTGATGGTTTCTGGCTTCCTCGAGAAGCCACTTCTTTTTTTTTATATTTTTTTCGCTACCGCGACCGCCGTCGCGACCTGTGGTCGCGGCACCAGGTCGCGATGCTCACTGGAATGCGCGCACCGCCTTCGTCGCGAGCGCGCCCTGGTCGCGCGAGTGGTCGCGCTGCTCACTGCCAATTTTTGACAATTTCATCGCGAGCAGTCCATCGCGACCTGTGGTCGCGGTGGCTGGTCGCGTTGCTCACTGCCAGGTTTTGCCATTTTCATCGCGAGCAAGCCATCGCGACCTGTGGTCGCGGTGACTGGTCGCGGTACTCACTGCCAGATTTTGCGTTTTTCACCGCGAGCGAGCCATCGCGACCTGTGGTCGCGGTGACCAGGTCGCGATGCTCTCTGGTCCATTTTCCAATTTTTCATTTTTCACTATTCAATCCGGTCCACTGGAAATCATAAAATAACCATACATTTAATTACATTTACACCCCCTAAAATAGTAAAAATTTTATTTTCACATATTTCACATATATTAAAAATTCATCACCCGAAATCCGGGATGTTACACCAACCGCCTGATTTATGGGTTCAGACTGATGATCATAAGCAAGAGTCTGAATTTCCGGATGATTCTCCCCCTGAATTTCAGACTCAGAAGAAAAATATATCGTGTCTTCATGGAACACCATATCCATAGTAATAAACATTCGTCTAGATAGAGGATGATAACATCGATACCCTTTTTGGTTTAAGGCATATCCAACAAACACACATTGCAATGCACGAGGATCTAACTTGTTGCAATGGTGTTTATGAAGATGAACAAATGCCACACAACCAAAAACACAATGAGGTAGATCTGGAATAGCGTGAGCAGCTAAAGCCTCAGTCAGAGCTTAGAGAGGTATTTTAAAGTCAATGGAGCTGGAGGGCACACGATTGATGATATATGCTGCAGAGGTAACTGCTTCTCCCCAATAAGATACTGGCATGTGTGCTGATATTAAGGAAGCTCTAACAACCTCCAATAAGTGCCGATTTTTTCGTTCAGCAACTCCATTATGCTGAGGTGTATTAGGACAAGTAGTCTGATGGATGATTCCATGTGCTTCCAGATGGTGCTGAAGATTAGAACTGTGATATTCTCCACCATTATCACTACGCAGAATCTGAACCTTTCTATTATACTGGGTTTCAATGAATTTGTGAAACTTCTGAAACAATAAGTTCACTTTATCTTTGGACTTCAGTAAGCACAACCAAGTCATTCTGGTACAATCATCAATAAAAGTAACAAACCAACGTGATCTACTTATAGTTGAGACTTTAGATGGACCCCATACATCAGAATATATAATCATAAAAGGAACAAGGCTTTTATTCAAACTTAATGGAAATGAAGTACGATGGCTTTTGGCCAATTCATAAATATCATAGCAAAAATTAGAAACATCACACTTTGTAAATAAACTAGGAAATAATTTTTTCAAATAACCGAAGGAAGAATATCCCAGGCGTCAATGCCACAACCAAATCTCCGATTCTGTTTTCTTTCCCTCAGACCCATCAGTTATCAAGGCTTGTCGCAGTTTTTCTGAATCCGTCAACCGTAAATCTAAGTAATATAGTTTCCCTCGCTTAATACCATAACCAATCGTCTGTCTTGTTTGGATATCCTTAAACACACAAAAATCAGGCAAAAAAATGACAATACAAGATAAGGATGTGGTAATTTGAGAGACTGACAAAAGATTATAATCTAAAGATGGGACAACTAAAACATAATCTAAATGTAAATCTTCAGTTAAGGTTAAGGGGCCTTCCCCAATAACTAGGGTTGTGTGACCATTGGCTGTAGAAACAACCTTTTGTGAGGAAGATTTAAAGAGTGAGACCTGTCTAGAATCAAAAGTCATATGATCTGTAGCTCCAGAATCAATTATCCATGCACTATTCATAACAGGTGCAGAAATATTTAAAGCCTTACCATTATCCGTAGCCGCTATCAATACCGATGCCTTCTCAGCAACATCAGCAACTGTTACACTCAGGGTCTGCTTATAGTCTTTCTTTTGTTGCTCACGATTCTTATTCCACCAATCTGAATATCCAACAAGTTCAAAAATGCTACCCTTGATATGATCGGTTTTCTTGCAATAAGTACATTTTAATGATGACTTATCAACAGGGTTAGCTTTCAGATTGCTTGTCTTTGATCGTTGAGCTACCATAACTAAGATGTCGGAAGTATTATATTCTCCTTTCAAAGTAGTCTGACGAACTGCTTCTCGGCAAACCAACGCATAGCACTGTTCCAAATCAGGAATGGGATCTTTACATAAAATCTCTCCTCGAACTTGTTCAAAGGCTCCATCTAGTCCAGCAAGAAAATTGTGCACCCGTAATCGTTCAATGGATTTTCTGTATGCTGCAATGTCATCAGCGTCCTTCATGATTATTTTATCGCGATGATCCAATTCGCGAAAAATCTCAGTTAGCTCTCCATAATATTCAGAGAGTTTTGCCATGTTGTCGAGCAGCGAAGGCTTTCTGGTTCAAGGAAAAGACTCGCAGTTCATCACTCCCATCGTAGAAAGCCTTAGATAATGCATTCCAGATTTCTTGAGCTGTGGGTAGCCGTAAGTATCGCTTCATAATGTCTGGGCTCATCGACATCAATAGCTATCTCTTTACTTTTTGGTTCTCAGCATACCATTTTTCATACCCATCTTCGGATTTTGTAGGTGGTGCTTTCTTTCCCCGCATGTAAGAAAATTTCTCTCGTTCAGCAATGTGCATTTCCATAAGTTGAGACCACACATCATAGTTAGACTCGGTGAGTGAGATTCCTGTGTTAAACACGTTTTCTGATTGAACTATAACTGTGATAGATTTTGCTCCTGATGTCTCAACCTTTTCACTCATTTTGATGGACTTGAAACTGCTTGGACTGGTATTGTGAATGAACCCAAATTCCTTTCTCTCTCGCTATCTTTTTTTTTTTAATCAAATCCGACAAAGCCTAAAAACACTCCAAATCGCGTTTACAACAGACATATATGGGAAAGTAAAAGTCATAGTGGGGAACATGTGGGCTTAATTTTGCTTTTGCTTTTTTTTCCTTTTTTTTTTTTTTAACATTTTCCTTTTCTTTTCCTACCCCCTTTTTTTTTTTAACTTAGTGGAGCACCACCACAAAAAAAAAAAAAAGCAACCAGATTTTTGACTTAAATTCCCCCATCCCCCCAAACCAATTCACCCCAAAATTTTTTTAATCAATTCTTTGACATTTCTAACCAAACTCCCCAACTCACCGCACAAACCAGATCAGTGCCAAGTTCTGGGAGGTGGTTGATCTATGGTTCGCTGGAGATTCGAGCAGAGGCAGTTTCAAAGGCGAGCAACAACAGAATGTCGTTGACGTCTCTGCTCTCGCAAGATGCTGATAGATCCTCTTCCGGGTTCGATCTAAAAACCGTAGTTCGTACTACCACCGGTACTTTCAACGTGGTAACGAAATGAGTTAAGAACTGACCGGGGAATTTTCAACAGAGGTGAGGCTAAAAGAATGGAGTTGTGTTTGAATTTTTTATTTATTTTTTATTTTACAGAGTCGAACTTGGCTCTGATACCATATAAACTTGAAGAAAGATTTTCTCTCTTGATTGATTCAATTACAATGTTTAGTATTTATAACATCAGAAATAGAGAAAAAAACAAATAAAGAGGTAAATAAGTCAAGATGGTTGGAGGTGAGTGGAGGTTAGACATGGCCCCGGTTCGGTTCGAACCGGCGGTTTTGAACCGGAACCTAAGGTTCCGGTTCAAAACCGGTTCTGGAACCGGGATCCGGAACCGGGACAGTCGGTCCCGGTTCCGGTTTCCCCAAAAAAATAATCGGAAACGCCGGTTTGGAACCGGCGGTTCACGGAACCGCCCGGTTCGGGCTATTCCGGTTCGGTTCCGGTTTTTCTTTTTTTTTTTTTTTTTTTTAGAAAAAAAAAAAATTTTAAAAAAATTTGCACAGTGTGGCCAACGGCCATCTGCTGCCACCTGGCAGCTGGCAGCAATGTAGCCGTTGTTCAACGGCTCCCTAGAAAAATTACCAAAATAACCCCTAAAAAATTACAATTTAACCCCTAAAGTTTTAAAAATATTAATTTTTTCCCAATCCAAAAAACTATATAAACCCCATCAATTCTCCAATTCAATTAAAAAAAATTCTCTCATTCTCTCATTCTCTCAATATTTCTCTCATCTCTAATTCTCTCAATATTTTTCTAATTCTCTCATTCTCTCAATCTTGCTATTATTTTTCACTACTTCAATTGTTTTCATTATTTGTTTAAACACTTTATTTTATAAATTTATAATGGCATCACCATCAAGACCATCTATTTCCGGAGGTCGAAAATCTATTTCCGGAGGTCGAAGATCTATTTCCGAAGGCCGAAGGTCCGTTTCCAACAGAAACGCTGAGCAAAATGAGCAGGTACCGGATTTAAATGTTCAAGAAGTGCAAAGTCGCCCTTTCCCAGAATACAACAACGATCGAAATTTTGCTGAATACCTACAAGAAAGAGAATTTGATGAGGTAATTTTTGGTAATGAAACTCCTATTAATTTTAATCCTGATCATTCTCATCCCTCTTCTGGCGGTGGTCCCTCCTCTGCTCCAAACCTCCCAAATCCAATTCCAAGTGAAACCGTACAATTGCCGCAGCCGCAGGAGCAGCCAGATTTGTCAAAGTACAAATCTGAACTTTTTAAAGTTCATATGAAGAGGGTGGAGAAGGATGGTTTAGTTATAGTGGTTTGCAATTATTTTTCCAAAGATTTTAAATGGAACAAATCCGGAGGGTACGGGACGTATTGGAAGCATATCAACAGCAAACATCCAGCCGAAGCTCACCATCAGCGAGGACAACACCAAATTGTAAGGTACACATCCCCTAACCATCCTTTATTTAAATATACTGATCAAAATAATAGGGACCAATTAGCAAGAATGGTAGCGACCGAACATCTCCCCTTTAGTTTTGGGGAAAAAACTGGTTTTTTAAAATACTGTCATAATGCTTTAAATCCCGCTGTATGTAGAGTACCTAGGACCACATTAAAACGTACTATGTGTGATATTTATAAAAAAGAAAAAAAAGCTTTAGTAAAATATTTTCAAAATTATCCGGGTCGTGTGTCTGTTTGTGCTAATATCTGGAGTGATCATTGGCAAAAACATTCATACTTAGGACTCACTTGCCATTTCGTTGACCAATCATGGGATTTGCAAAAACGAATATTGGCATTTAGAGTTTTTGATGACACCCATACTGCTGATAATATTTATAAATTAATGAAAATTATTTTTGAAGAATATTGTTTTGAGAGTAAAATTTTTGCAATTGGTTTTGATAATGCTGCAAATAATACTGCCGCCGTTCCACAATTAATTCAATTGTGTCAACCTTATTTTGGCGGCAGATTTTTTCATCAAAGATGTGTTTGCCATGTTTTAAATATATGTGTACAACATGGTTTGCAAACACTATATGAGTGGATTACACTAATTAGGGATGCTCTATACTATTTGTGGAAACATCCTAGCACTATGAAACAATGGGCTAGGTATTGTAAAGCTAACGGGAAACATCCAATTAGGTTTTCCCGTGATGTTCCAACTCGTTGGAACTCCACATATAAGTTGCTTTGTGAAAGCTACGAGTATAGAGAATTATTAGTTAGATTTATGCAGCATAATGTTAATACCATTAATTTATATGAACACCATTGGGATGTTTGTACAAAAATTTGCATGCTTTTAAAAGTTTTTCATGATGCAACAAATTCTTTATCCGGTATATATTATCCAACTTCACATTTATTTTTATTTGAAGCCCTTAATATTGTAGGTGCACTTAATGAATGTTCACAAATAAATGAATTAGTTCCGTGTGTTTATGCAATGCGAGAAAGATGGATAAACTATTATAGGGACATTCCTGTAATTTATACTCTTGCATCAGTTTTTGACCCTAGGAATAAATTTAATAGTTTATATGAATTTTTTACACTTTATTACCAATCTCTAGGGATAATGGACATAGATGTTAGTGGTTTATATAATAATGTTAGGAATTTATTTTATTCAATGTATGACGAATATCGTTCTGTTTACGGTCCCTCGTTGAACATTAATGTTCAACAATCGGAACCAAGCGGAAGCGGTAGTACTAGTCATTCGCGCTTTCCCTCCACATTAAGGAAGTTAGTGTTCAACAATCGGAACCAAGCGGAAGCGGTAGTACTAGTCATTCGCGCTTTCCCTCCACATTAAGGAAGTTAGGGGCAAGCGTGTTTACCAAAAAAGCAAGGACGTCGGGGAGTTCGTCTTCATCAACCTATGTTTCAGAGGTTGATGTTTACATAAACACCTCCTTTGAGTTTTTGGACACCCCAGACTTTAACGTCCTACAGTGGTGGAGAGAGCACGCAACTAACTTTCCAATTTTGGCCATCATTGCCAAACAAATTTTTGGAACCCCTGTCTCGACCGTCGCCGTCGAACAGGAATTTAGTGCAGGTGGCAATGTTCTGAACGAGAGACGAGCATTGCTCAGTCTTGACTCAATACAGATCCAGGTCTGTGTTGACGACTGGACCAAGGCCACATACCGGCAGCAAGAATTGGATCTGGTGTCCGACGACAATGACTTTTTCGACACTAACGAGGATACAACGGCAACCAAAGGAACAAGCGACGATTGATCACATTCGAAACATAATAGGTAAAAGAACTACGTGGGCTTAGATTCCTCCTAGAGGATACGTAGGCAGCTTAATTGAAGTAAAATTAAGTGCAAGCCCTAATTTTTTATTTATTTATTTAATTTTATAGTTTTATAATATTATTAAAATTTTATTTCAATTTTATATATTTAATTTTTGGGCTAATTGCAATAAAGTGCCCTGACGTTTGACTATATTGCAATGAAATCGTGAGTTTAGCCTTAATTACATGTTAATACCCTTAACTAACTGATTAATTGCATGTTAGTACCATTGACCAAGTTGACCGGTATGTTGACTTTGACTTTTTTTGTAAAAAGACAAAATTGCCCCTGGTTAAAAAAAAATTAAATAAAATTTTAAAAAAATTTTAAAAATTAAAAATTTTAAAAATAGATCTCCACCGTCCATCAAGATTGATGGACGGTGGAGATACTTTTTTTAAAAAAAAAATTAAAATTATATAATTAAAAATAATTAAAAATTTTTTTGGTGTTTCTTGGTGAAGATCCAGATTGGATCTCCACCGTCCATCAATGATGATGGACGGTGGAGATCCAATCTGGATCTCCACCAAGAACACCAAGAACAAACAAGAACACAAAAAAAAAAAAAAAAAAAATTTCGAAAACTCGATCTGCTCCATCAACGGGAGCAGATCTGCTCCCGTTGATGGAGCATCTGCTCCGTCGCCGATGGAGCGCTCCTTCGAACCCAGCAGCTGGGTTTGAACGCGAACCCAGGTCTGGGTTCGCGTTTGAAGAAATTTTTTTTTTTTTTTTTTGTTTTGCTCTGTTCTTGGTGGAGATCCAGATTGGATCTCCACCGTCCATCAATGTTGATGGACAGTGGAGATCCAATCTGGATCTCCACCAAGAACACTAATTTTTTTTTAATATAAAATATTTTTTAAATTTTTTTTTAATTATTTGGTTTTAAATTTTTATTTTTTATTTTAAATGTATCTCCACCGTCCATCAAGATTGATGGACGGTGGAGATCCATTTTTAAAATTTTTAATTTTTTCAATTTTTTTAAATTTTTATTTAATTTATTTTTTTTAAACCAGGGGCAATTTTGTCTTTTTACCAAAAAGTCAAAGTCAACATACCGGTCAACTTGGTCAAAGGTACTAACATGCAATTAAGGCTAAACTCACGATTTCATTGCAATATAGCCAAACGTCAGGGTACTTTATTGCAATTATTCCTTAATTTTTTTATTAATTTATTTTTAATTTTTAATTTTTAATTTTTTTTTATTTTGGCCAGTTCCGGCGGTTTGGAACCGGCGGTTGAACCGCCGGTTCCAAAAAAACCGGGGAGGAACCGAACCGGCCGGTTCCTCCCGGTTCCAACCGGAACCGGGACCGGGACCTCCCCGGTCCCGGTTCCGGTTGATGAAAATTTGGAACCGAAACCGGCGATTCCGGAACCGAAACTGGCGGTTCCGGAACCGGAACCGCCGGTCCGGTTCAGATGGCCATGTCTAGTGGAGGTGATTGGGGCACCACATGTTATCACCGAAAGTTACCACCGCCATTTGACTTTAACAATCTTCACTTGAAGTATAAACATTAAACACAATAAAAATCTTCAAATGAAAAAGTACTTAACAAGTCTGGAGACATATGATAAATTCAGCAATTAAAATAACCAGCTGAAAATGTACATAGAGTCTTCGCATTATCTCATGGCCCGACTTTAGCAATTATGAACCCTGCTAACTTCTATCAATTATAAACTTACAAATTTATAGCAAAATTCGTAATATATTAACATAATCTCAAATGTAACCTGTAAATATTAACTACTAGAAAATTTCCACCAAACTAATACCAAGAATTGGAGAATAAGCTGGTCATATACCGCGGAAAACTCATCGTACGTATGGATAATCTCTCTATATGTATTCTGATCAATACGCATGTGCAGCAGTCCCCAAAGGGTAATAAACGACCAAACACGTAATAGTAAATATGAAAACATGTAATCAAAATCATTAATAATACATTTAATCATCAGATATATAAAAATAAACTTCAAACAGAAGATGATCAACAACATAAACAATTTTATAATTTAAATTACAAGATATAAAAGCCTATCCATATCTGTTTGTAACTAAAAATATTTGGAAAGATAAAAATAACTTTTTGTTGAAAAATCCACTCACTGTTTGGCAGAATTTACTTCTGGACAACCTCTAAGTCTTGATTCTCCAACTTGGTCACATGCGTGTAAATTGTTGTAATTTGTCACATAAGTAATGAAAAACAATGGGCCTTCAACAATGTAATGGCCCAATTAAGGTAGATGGTATATACAGACTCGGGAACGCGTGTATAGTCAGTGTATAATACATTGATAGATATTTTCCCTCCCGACAAAAATTTTGTGCGTGCTTTTCCTATCTGGGTTCTCAAGCGATTCAGAGTCGGAGCAAGGAAAGAATCCGAAATTTTCAGTAATTGAAATCTACGAGTTCATTAGAAATCATAAGCTACGATGAATCAGTACGATCACAGATACGCCGATCCCGACTCTTACCGTCAACGTCGTAGGTAACTCTTTTTCTTTCATTCTCGTCTTCTTCTAACTAACTTTCTACGTTTTTAATAGTTTTCGTGTTTTAGAGGGTTATGATATTGTAATTACTTTGTTGCAGCGATTTAATGGCCTTGCCGCCTCAAATCGGTGGTCCGCCCATGATGGGCCGGAGCGGAGCCGCTACTTACGGGGCTCCTCCTCCTTCTGCCAGTTTCTCTGGGAGAGGAACTGGAGTTGTTTCCGGATCGGGACCGGGCGTGTATCCACCTGGCGGTAGATTTGATGTTGGCGGTGGCGGTGGGAGGGGTTACGGCGGTGGAGATAGAAGAGGCAGAGGACGTGGTCGCGGTGGTGGTGGAGGAGGAGGGAGAGGTTTTGATTCTGGCCGTGGTGGTGGTGGAGGGAGAGGGTTTGACTTTGGTCGTGGTGGCGGTAGAGGTGGCGGTGGAAGAGGAGGCAGACATGGTGGTGGTGGCGGCGGTCATAGAGGGGACTTGGATAATATATCTCTTCCAAAGCAAGATTTTGGAAATATAATCCCTTTTGAAAAGAGCTTCTACATTGAGAGCCCATCGGTACGAGCAATGACCGAGACCGAGGTTATGATGTATCGTGCCAGGAAGGAGATTACTGTTGAAGGCCATGATATTCCTAAACCCATTCGCATGTTTCACGAAGCCAATTTCCCTGGTACTTTTTTGGCCCATATGTGTCTTCTAATTGTTATTGTTAACTTAGCTTGTCTGATTAGTGTTGTGATTTGATATGTGTTAGGTTACTGCCTAGAGGTGATTGCTAAATTAGGGTTTGTTGAGCCAACCCCTATTCAGGCTCAGGGGTGGCCTATGGCTTTAAAGGGTAGAGATTTAGTTGGTATTGCTGAGACGGGTTCTGGGAAAACTTTGGCATATTTGTTGCCTGCTGTGGTTCATGTTAGCGCTCAGCCAAGACTGGGTTAGAATTTCTGTCTCTCTCTCTTTTTCCCTTTTTTTTTTTTTTTTTTTTTTTGAGTTTATGATTTTTATATATTTTTCTTGGTCCATTTGTTGAGTCATTTTAACTATATCTTTGTTACAATTGTTTAGTTCAAGGTGAAGGTCCCATTGTATTAGTATTAGCACCTACTAGAGAATTGGCCGTTCAAATTCAGGAAGAGGCTTTAAAATTTGGTTCACGGGCAAGTATTAGGACTACTTGTGTTTATGGTGGTGCCCCTAAAGGACCACAAATTCGCGATCTTCAAAGAGGTATTTTCAATTTTCTTCTATAGCTGCATTTGGGCTTTCCTATATTTGCTCACGCCCAGTTATGGGAGCATTCAACGATTGATGGTTTCCCTTTATGCCAGGTGTTGAAATTGTCATTGCCACCCCTGGTCGACTGATAGATATGTTGGAAGCTCAACACACAAACTTGCGAAGAGTGACTTACCTCGTGTTGGATGAGGCTGATCGGATGTTGGACATGGGATTTGAGCCTCAGATAAGGAAAATTGTAGCTCAGGTGCTTATGCTTTAGTGGTATTATAGATAATTTTACTTATTTACTAAACATATATAAGCTCTCTATGATCCTTTTAACTGTAGTGAAAAATTATATTAGTTTGTCCTCTTAATTCTTTTCAGGTTTTTAACCTATTGCCTTTTAGATGGCCACATGATCATGTCTGTAACTTTCTCCGAAGTTATTTGATTTTTTAATCTAAGCATGCCTGTCTTGTAGCTCTCTTACTCTTTAGTATGTAATTGGTTGTATCTATTTGACAGAGTCCTTGTTATATGATGGCTTTGATGAAGTGAACAAATTAAACTTAAAAGTGTAGAATTTAGATTGAACTTTTTCATTTTTTTGGGGATCCTGTATATGCTTCGATGTGTTAGAACTTGGAAGATATGCATTGATGTTCTTGAGATCATCTGCTAACTATTATATAAAACCGTGTTAGTAATAATTTTAAGGTTTCAAGGTTTGTCGCTAAGCATTTAGGAGTTTACTGAATTATCAACTTTCTTTGTTGGCTTTTTAATCGTAACTGATTGCTCTAAGTGTTATAATGTATAGGATTTAGTCATTTGATTATTTTGGTGTGATTTTATAGCTTAACTGATCCACTACTGTTATTGGTTGGATCCCTAAAGAATTTTAAGCTAAACATAAAAGTTTAAAAGAAAGAATTTTAAACTGAACATAAAAGTTATTTTTGTATTACAGATCCGACCCGATAGACAGACTTTATATTGGAGTGCTACATGGCCACGGGAGGTTGAAACTCTAGCAAGGCAGTTTCTGCGCAATCCATATAAGGTTTTTGTTGTATTTGTTACCCTATGTATATGATATTTTTGCTTGTGTGAATTGGTATGATTTGAATTTTCATTTAATGACATTTATTCATTGTTCTTTTAATTTTGTGTTATTTAGGTAATCATTGGATCACCAGATCTGAAAGCAAACCAATCAATAAACCAAGTTGTTGAAGTTATTACAGAGGCGGAGAAGTATAACAGGTTTGTTTTGGCAACTGTTGCAGTCTTGCAGAGATAGCTTGACATTTTGGCTCCCCAATTTTGATTTGTTAACATGTGCTATTAATGTAGGCTGATCAAACTGCTCAAAGAAATGATGGATGGGAGTCGTATTCTAATATTTGTGGAGACCAAAAAAGGATGTGACCAAGTTACAAGGCAACTGAGAATGGATGGTTGGCCAGCGCTTTCTATCCATGGTGATAAAAACCAGTCTGAAAGGGATTGGGTCCTGGCTGAATTTAAAAGTGGAAGAAGTCCTATAATGACTGCTACGGATGTTGCGGCAAGGGGTCTTGGTAGGATCACTGTGTTTTAGGAGTCTTAGTTCTAATCTTTAGGTCTTGAAAGCGAGTTCCCGGGCTGCTCTCCAGTTTCCTGAGAATATAATTTGTGGTTTGGGTGCAAAGAGGGGTGCCATCATGCATAATGTCTCTTGACTTCTTTTTTTTTTAATTAACCGATAAGCATATGATCGTTTACAAGGGATTTACAGGTTGGATGAGAGGCATATTGGTTTCTCATGTTCACTAAAATGGCCCTGTAAAATTTCTCTGCTTGGTTACTACCTTATTGTTACAGCTCATATTACATGGACATGGAGCACGTGAAATTGGTATGACTGGGATGATAATTTATGATGTAAGGAGGTATGCCATGTTAGCAGGCTAGTGGGCACTGCAGGTCAGAGAACTTCCTGTTATTGTTTGTCTGGTGAAAAAAATAATTACAGAAAGCTGGCTTGTTGTGTTCTTTACTTCAGTTGCCTGAAATGGCATGGCTCCTTGATAAGTGTCTAAGTAACATAGTTGAAGTTATTGTTGCCCATCCACGGTTATGGAGCTGGTTTGTCGTGGCAGCCTGGTTGACTCACGTGTGCTAATACATTTATTGGATTTGGAAATGGTGGTGGTGAAGCTGTTCCTTATCCCTGCAAGGTTAAGGTGGGCACATTTATTTGATGAATGTGTTATCTTAATATTAACCACTTGGATCTAGGGATGCAGGGATAAGGGGGGTTTTGTAGTTTCTAGGCATGTAAATGAGCTCAGTCATGCCAAGTAGTTGACTGCTCAAGCTTGGCTCAGCCATCTTGTGAGCTTTTATAATGCCAATCTTTTGGCAAGTTGACTTGAGCCCAAAATCTTTTATTGGCTCAAGTTTCTTGCCAAATGATACTAACCAAGCTTCTTCTGAGCCAAGCTTGAGTTGAGCTTAAGCAGTGTTGTTTGTCCTACTGCCGCTGTTCCCTACATTTCTTATATTTCTTTTGTAACAAACCTTACATGCTTTTGGCGTAACTTCTAAATCTTCTATTGTTATTTGGTTGTAGATGTGAAGGACATAAAATGTGTGATCAATTATGATTTTCCAACCAGCCTTGAGGATTATGTGCACAGGATTGGGCGTACTGGTCGTGCCGGTGCCAGGGGAGCTGCATTTACCTTTTTTACACATTCAAATGCAAAATTTGCAAGGGAGCTTGTCAAGATCTTGCTAGAAGCAGGGCAGGTTGTGAGTCCTGCATTGTCTACCATGGCCCGCTCTACAGGTTCTAGTTTTGGAGGTAAATTCTTCATTTCGTTAATTGGAGTTGAGAGCACGGCATGGTGTGTGCTGGGTGGGATAATCTGACAATTTCTTTTGGTTACGTCATGTATAGGTTCTGGGGTAAACTTCCGGTCTAGAGGACGAGGAGGCTTTGCCAACCGCAGTTTGATTTCCGGGTCGAATACTATTCCTATTGGCTCAAAGCGACATTATTGGTAGTTTGGTGGCTCGACTCTACTCTACTGTTGGCCAAACTCAAAGGCCGTTTCTTGCATCTGAAAGAAGCGGCTCAGCCTCAAGTGTATACAATCCATCTAGTGATTGCGGCATCTTGTTTTATTATTATTATTATTATTATTATTGTTGTTCGGGTTTGCCATTAGCTTAAGTGATTATTTTGTAACAGTGATAGCTTGATACAGTTTTTAGATAAAATCAAATTAATGTTATAGCAATTCCTAATTTCAGATTGATTATTGTGAGTTCTTTTAATTTGATGATTGTTGTCACCTAATAAAGGATTAAATCTTTTTGGGATTTAACTTTTTGCAGGTGGAATTAATGTTAGGAAATTAGAGCACAATTTCCCTATAACCAGATTTGTGAGAAAGCGAAATAAAAGCGGAAATAAAACACACACACAATTTGATAACGGAGTTCGGCCAATTGTGCCTACGTCTCCGGACCCGCTGCAGATCGTTTTACTAAAGGGAGAAAATATACAAAGTGTTTACAACACTTACAACTCACAACCACTCACAACCACTCACAAACTACAACCCACTCCCAATTATACCCAAGAATTTTTCTCACAAAATTCTTTTACAAGCTTTTCTCTCAAACTCTCTCTTATTCTCTAATTTTGGGATATCTAACAAATGAGAGCTAAAGGGTTTATATAGGCTTCAAAAGAGATGGGTTGGTGGAATTAGGCAAGAAGTTAGGCACCTCCATTTGACATTTGCACAAGTTAGGCAAGAAGTTAGGCACCTCCATTTGACATTTGCTCAAGTTAGGCAAGAAATTAGGCACCTCCATTTGATATTTGCTCAAGTTAGGCACCTCCATTTGACATTTTACAATTGTCTTGACAATCTCCCACTTGAAGACTGATTTCAATCTGTCTTCACACCTCGATCTATGCAGCAGCTCTTTCACGGTCTTGTTACTATTGCAGGCCAACTGAAGCTGAACACAGCTTCAGTTTGTCAGTCGTCACCGTCTTTGTCAACATGTCTGCTGGATTTTGAGCTCCACTAATCTTTTCAAGTTTCAAAATCCCATCTTCCAGAAGTGACCGGATAAAATGATACCGCAACTGTATGTGCTTCGTTCTGGAATGAAAAGACGGATTCTTTGCTAGATGGATAGCACTTTGACTGTCACAATACAAGACATTGTCTTCTTGTTTCTTTCCCAGTTCCTCTAAGAAACTTTGTAGCCAAACCATTTCTTTGCTGGCTTCCGTGACAGCAACATATTCTGCTTCAGTTGTGGAGAGAGCAACTATCTTCTGTAACTGAGACACCCAACTCACTGCGGTACCTCCTAGAGTATAGACATACCCTGTAGTGCTCTTTCTGATGTCAACATTTCCGGCTAAGTCAGCATCCACATAGCTTGTTAGTGTCGTATCTCCACCTTTGAAACAAAGTGTCTTGTTTGTGGTACATCGTAAATACCTGAGGATCCATTTGACTGCTTCCCAGTGTATCTTACCTGGATTGTTCATGTACCTGCTAACAGCTCCCACTGCTTGGGCAATATCTGGTCTGGTACAAACCATGGCATACATCAGACTTCCAATTGCTGAGGCGTACGGAACCTTTGCCATATGTGTACGCTCTTCCTCTGTCTTCGGTGACTGTTCCTTGGAGAGTCTGAAATGAACACCCAAAGGTGTACTCACTGGTTTAGCATCTTGCATGTTGAACCTTGAGAGTACTTTCTTGATGTACTCAGCTTGTGATAACAACAAAGTCTCCGACTTAGTGTCTCTCTTGATCCTCATTCCAAGAATCTGCTTTGCAGCACCTAAGTCTTTCATTGCGAACTGCTTCGACAATTCCCGCTTCAAATTCATAATCTCTTGCATATCTGAACCTGCAACGAGCATATCATCAACGTACAACAATAAGATAATGAAGCTGTTGTCGAACCTTTTGATATAACAACAATGATCTGCTTGGCATCTTGTGAAACCGCTGCTGCTCATAAAACTATCAAACTTCTTGTACCACTGCCTGGGAGCTTGTTTTAAGCCATACAAGCTCTTCTTTAACCTGCATACTAGGTTTTCCTTGCCTGCTTCTTTGAAACCTTCCGGTTGCCTCATATAGATTTCTTCCTCCAAGTCACCATGAAGGAAAGCTGTTTTTACATCTAACTGCTCAAGATGTAAATTTTCTGCAGCTACAATTTTCAACACCAGTCTGATTGTAGTCAGCTTCACGACTGGAGAGAAAATTTCATTGTAGTCAATACCTTCTTTTTGCTGAAAGCCTTTGACAACCATTCTAGCTTTGTAGCGCTTGTTTCCATTGTGTTCTTCTTTAATCCTGAAGACCCATTTGTTATGAAGAGCTTTCTTGCCTGGTGGTAATTCAGCTAATTCCCATGTCTGATTTGACATAAGCGAGTCCATCTCATCTCTCATGGCAGACTCCCACTTGACTGAATCCTCCACTTGCATTGCTTCATCATAGCACTCTGGTTCACCACTATCAGTTAGCAACAAGTAGTGTAAAGAAGGCGAATAACGCTGGATTGGCTTAGGAACTCTGGAGGAGCGTCTCAGTTCTGGTGCGTCTAGTTCTTCTTGAACTGTTTCAGGACTAATCTGAACATCACTTCCAGAAATCTCCTCAAACTCAGCAAATTCCTTTGTTTCAGCTTCGGTAGTGGAGCTACTTGATTCTGCGATTGATCTGTCTTTGTACATCAAATTCTCATTGAATATAACATCTCTGCTTCTGATGATCTTCCGATTTTCATAATCCCAAAACCGGTAACCAAACTCATCACCACCATAGCCAACAAAGACACATTTATTGGACTTGGCATCAAGTTTACTTCTTTCGGCAGAATCTATATGTACGTAAGAGATACAACCAAACACTCTTAAATGCGAAATGTTTACCTCTTTTCCGCTCCAAACTTCCTCTGGTATTCCACCATCTAAGGGAACTGAGGGCCCACGGTTGATCAAGTAGGCTGCAGTGTTGACAGCTTCAGCCCATAGCATTTTGGGCAAACCGGCATGTAACCTCATGCTTCTGGCACGTTCATTCAGAGTTCTGTTCATGCGCTCTGCTACGCCATTTTGCTGTGGTGTCATGGGAACTGTTTTCTCCATCTTGATCCCACTGTTTGCGCAAGATTCTCTGAATCTACTATCTCTGTACTCTCCTCCATTGTCAGACCTCAACCGCTTGATTTTTAAACCAGTTTCATTTTCCACCATGGCCTTCCATTTTCTGAAGGTATCAAAGACTTCTGATTTCTTCTTCAGAAAATAAACCCACACCTTCCTTGTAGAGTCATCGATGAAGGTGACATAATACAGTGAGCCTGAAAGAGATGAAACTGGAGATGGTCCCCACACATCGGTATGAACCAACTCTAACTTTTCTGCCTTGGGTATCTTGCCAATCTTTGCAAAACTGACTTTCTTCTGTTTACCAAAGATGCAATCCTCGCATAGTCCGACATCTACAGCCTTGAGATCCGGAAGCTTCCCTTTTGACAGAAGTGTCTTCATCCCTTTCTCGCTCATATGGCCAAGCCTTTGGTGCCATAGGTTTGACTTTCCATCAGAATCTGCTACTGCAACAATATTCTCTAAGTTTGAGGTTACATAGAGAGTACCACACTTCTTACCACGAGCAACGACGAGTGCTCTTTTGGTAATCTTCCATTCACAGCCTGAAAAAGTTGTACAATATCCTTCTCCATCAAGTTGTCCTATCGAAATCAAATTTCTTTTGAGGCCAGGAATATGTCTCACTCCTTGCAGCTTCCAGGTACTCCCGTTTGGCAACTTTAATCGGATGTCTCCTTTTCCGACAATCTTCAAGGTTTCATCATCAGCTAGATGAACCTTCCCAAAGTTACCACTGACGTAGTTCTCCATGATCTCTCGGCATGGGGTGGCATGGAAAGATGCTCCTGAATCCAGAATCCATGATTCAATCGGGCTGTTGACGCTTAGAATCATAGCATCACCTGCTTCCTCGGTCACATTGGCGGATTCCTGTGTGCCGGTATCTTTCTTCGGTGCTCGGCAATCCCTCTTAAAGTGACCCTTTTTGCCACAATTATAACAGCTAAAATCTTTCTTTCCTGATCTGGATTTACCCCTTCTGGATTTCGATCTGCTACGATATGAACTTCTTTCTGAAGTTCTCCCTCTGGACTCTGTGTGTAAGGTTGAGGAGCTTGATGCTTCACCCGATTCTCTCCGCCGAATTTCTTCACTCAATACCAGATCTCGAACATCGTCAAATTTCAATTTATTATTTCCTGACGAACTGCTGACTGCTGTGACAGTAGCATTCCAACTGTCTGGTAGAGATGACAAGAGAATCAAGGCTCGAACTTCTTCATCAAATTCGATTTCCACGGAACTCAACTGGGTTGTGATTGTGTTGTGCTCATTCAGATGTTGAGCGACTGATGCCCCTTCCGCCATCCGCAAGTTGAATAATCGCCTCATCAAGTGAACTTTGTTTGAGGCCGATGGCTTCTCATACATATTGGAGAGAGCCGTTATAAGACCCGCCGTGGTCTTTTCCTTTACTATATTGAAAGCAACATTCCGGGATAACGTTAATCGGATCACTCCGAGGGCTTGTCTGTCAAGAAGATTCCAATCTTCTTCCTTCATATCATCTGGCTTCTTTCCTAAAAGAGGTTGATACAGCTTTTTCTGGTACAGATAATCTTCAATCTGCATTTTCCAAAAGCCGAAGTCCGCACCATCGAACTTTTCAATTTTAATCTTCCCTTCGTCTGCGGCCATCGCTCCCACTCGAATCTGGCTTCCTTTGGATTGTTTCTGACTATTTCTGCTGACTGTCGTGTATTAGAACACCTCCGTCGACACACCGGTACTGCCGACAAAACTCACAGAAACTGACAGAATCTACCACCAAAGCTCTGATACCAGTTGTTAGGAAATTAGAGCACAATTTCCCTATAACCAGATTTGTGAGAAAGCGAAATAAAAGCGGAAATAAAACACACACACAATTTGATAACGGAGTTCGGCCAATTGTGCCTACGTCTCCGGACCCGCTGCAGATCGTTTTACTAAAGGGAGAAAATATACAAAGTGTTTACAACACTTACAACTCACAACCACTCACAACCACTCACAAACTACAACCCACTCCCAATTATACCCAAGAATTTTTCTCACAAAATTCTTTTACAAGCTTTTCTCTCAAACTCTCTCTTATTCTCTAATTTTGGGATATCTAACAAATGAGAGCTAAAGGGTTTATATAGGCTTCAAAAGAGATGGGTTGGTGGAATTAGGCAAGAAGTTAGGCACCTCCATTTGACATTTGCACAAGTTAGGCAAGAAGTTAGGCACCTCCATTTGACATTTGCTCAAGTTAGGCAAGAAATTAGGCACCTCCATTTGATATTTGCTCAAGTTAGGCACCTCCATTTGACATTTTACAATTGTCTTGACAATTAACTTATTGAAAAATTAATAGTTAACTTTTCTGTCATTAAAGTTGACCGTAAAAAATAATTGTAGACTGTTTTGAGTGAAAAAATTAAAATACTCCTAATTAAAAAATTAAAAATTATAAAAATTAAAATAAAGAAGGATAAATTAAAGTCAACCTATTTAGGGTTTAAAAATTAAAAAAAATTAAAATAAATTTACATCTCCATTATCCACTTAAATGGTGGAGATTTATTTAAAATAAAAAAGTTTAAAATTATGTATAAATTTTAAAAAAATAATTAAAAAACACTTGAGCTTAAAAAGAAAAAAAAAAAAGAATCCATTAGAGATTCACGGAGATCCTGCATGGAATGGGAGACCACGAAATGGAGGTTAGCCTTCCTTTCGTCGTGAGACGAAAGTCGTCGCACTTCGCCTCCCCTCGCAACGAAGGGGAGGCTCTGCCTCTTCCATTTATCGCCAATTCGAACCTGAGAAGGCTTTCGCTTCTCCTGGTTCGCTGAGTTGCCAATTTTTTTTATTTTTCTAATCTTCACCGTCCATTTGAGATAGACGGATGAATGATGGAGATCTTAAGTAATTTATTTTTTATTTATTTTTAAAAAAATTTCTACTATTTATCTCATTTAGATGGATGGTGGAGATCTTAAATTTTTTATTTTTTAAAATATTTTTAAAATAACTAAAATACCCTTGGAATATTTGACTTTGACTAATGTCGACTAATATTTTATAACAATTGACTAACGGGAAGGGAGTTAACTGTTAATTTTTCAATAAGTTGATTTCGCCTATAAAAAGACAAATCCCAGATAAGTTGGCTGTAACCTGTCCGAATTTAAATGGCCAATGACCATTCTACATTTTTAGTCAAGGTCAACTGTTAGCACTAGACGGTCAAGGATAATGGCAGGGGGGTTCGCTGTCAATTTTTTATTAAGTTATTTTTGTCTGTAAAATGACAAACCCTAGATAGGTTAGCTGTAATTTGTCTCTTAATAAATCATACAAATTTTCATTAGTTGAAAATTACACTACCTTATTTTATTTTTGTTTTAATTGTATAATCCATACAATTCTTTTTTTTTTTGGTTACATATCACCTAAAACATTAGCAAAAATCTCCACCGTTCATCTAATATAGAGATTTTTTCTTTTTTAAAAAAATTATTGTAAAAAATTAAACTTTTGATCTCTATCGTTCATCTTTGAATAGACGGTGGAAATATGAAATTTATTTATTTTTTTTAAAAAAAAAATTAGGAGTTTAATATATATATATATATATATATATACACACACGGGAGGGACTGGGGGACTCATTTTTTGACTCAATTTTATAGCCATTTGAATCTTTTAGATTTGGATGGTTAGGATTTAATAAATTTAAGTCATTTATTTCTTTTTTTCCTCTCTCCATCATTAATTTATTTTATTTTCTCTTTCCTCTTTCTTAATTTTTCTTTCCTAAAATATTATCATTCTATTTTTCTTTTCTACAATTTCTTCCTTAACTCCATTATTTTTTTTATTCTCCATTGTTGCAGTGATACATAATTCTCCATTTTTGCATTAAAAACAATCATCATTATAGTCTTATAATATTGCCTAGTAATAACACAATAATGACATTGGAAGTACTATATCTCAATTCTCATTATAACAAAATATCATGTATCACTGCAACAATAGAGACAAAAAAAATAATGGAGTTAAGGAAGAAATTATAGGAAAGAGAAATAGAATGATAATATTTTAGGAAAGAAAATCTAAGAAAGCGGAAAGAGAAAATAAAATAAATTAATTATGGAGAGGGAAAAAAAATAAATGACTTAAATTTATTAAATCTTAGCCATCAAAATATAAAAGATCCAATGGCTACAAAAATGAGTAAAAAAATGAGTCCTCCGATCCCTCCCGATACATATAAATTATTGAAGAACCCAGGGTTCTGCGAGGTGGCATGGCTGGATCTCCAGCCGCTGGGTTCGACTCCAAAGGCGAACCCAGAAAACTGGATTCTCCCTTTTTTTTTTGTGGTTCTTGTTAGAGATTGAATCTCCACCGTCTATCAAGATGGAGATCCAATTTAGAGATTTTTTTTATAATTATTATTTAAAAAAAAATAGTTTTTTTAAATAAATCCTAACCTTCAATCATCTCAAAGATGAAGGGTTTAGATTTTTTTAAAATTTTTATTTAATAAAATAAAATTAAAAAGGAGAAAAGACTAAAATAACCCTGTGCATGTTAAATTTGACTAAAGTCAATTAACGGCAGGGGAGGTATTTGTCCATTAATGGTAAAGTTGACTCCGCTTATAATTGGTAAAACCTTAGGGGAGATGGATGTTATTAGTTTATATATATATATATATATATATATATATATATATATATATATATATATATATAAATTTAGCAAAAATGCCCAAAAAATAAAAAAAAAATTGCAAATTTACCCACCATACACTAATTTTTGCATTGACAACCCAAATGTTTGTTTGAGATAAAAATACCCTCCAATTTTAACCCAACCCACAAAGATATTTTTTACTCTTCTTCTTTTTCACGCTCCAAACTCATATTTTATTTCCTCTTCTCTTCTTCACAAATCTCTTGTCAAATCTAAACCAACAAAATCTCTCTTTCTCATCTCTCTAAATTCCTACCACTGAATATTGGTTCAAACCATCTCCCAAACTCCCACCATCGAAAATTCGCAAGGTTAGTGTTCATCTTTCATTTTTACCATAATGCTTTTAATTTGTTAATCCTCCATCTTTCTAGGTTTTACATTTACGTTTTCGTTGGTTTTACATTTGTTAATCCTCCATCAAATAAAATAACAATGTTGTTCTTCATTTGTTTGGTTTTCATCGGGTCTATCATACCTGATGATTGTTACTATCGAGTTGAGAAGACCCAATATTTAGTATTGTTGGGTCTTGTCTCATCGATGATTGATACCATCGGGTCAGCGTGATACAAATTTTAATTTTATTTTTTGCTTTTATGCAGGAATGAGTATGGTTGATGTACAATTGATAATTAATTGGGATGAACATTGAGTATGTGAACAAGGGGTTTATTGGTATGATGGCAAGAGATCAAATGGTTGTTGTTTCCAAGAGATGCAACTTTTGTTCAACTATTAGATAAGGTGTATGAAGTCACTGGGATTAACATAAACAATTATCGAGTTATTATAAAGACGGTTGTTTATATCATCCGCCCAAGCATTCTTGTTGAGATTAGTGATGATGATGATGTTATTTTATTATTGCGTTAAAGAATGTTAACCCTTTAGTACATATAACCGTATTTGAGGTTGGGCATAGTAACCCACAATCGAAGCATAAATGTTGTCTAGAGTCATCTAATCAACAACATCATCCTATCAATTTTCAGTTTCCTTCATCGAAGGGAAGTAATCATATTTATACTTTTATTCCTGTCACTAAAGCAAACAATCGTTCTCGATCGAGTGTCTATACAGATGATATTCAGAAGGGCTACACACCAAATTTCAATAATGTGACGGTTCATGATCAAATTCAATTTGATGATGATTTTGGTAACGAAGGCAGAGAAAGTAGACCGATCTTAACTTCTAAACAACTTGAACTCTAAAGCAACAACTTAAAAAAAAAAACATATCATTTAGTCATCGGGTTTAGTAGACCCGATAAATATATTATCGGGTCAATGCGACCCAATGACTGCTTAAACACAAATTTTCAATGATTCAACCAAATCAAGCTTCGAAAGTTAGAACATTGAAAAACCCACAACGTAAGTAACCAAATATATTTTTTAATTTCATTATTACATATAAAAAATCTTTCTAAACCCTAAACCTTAAATCTATGGGGTCATCTTGTAACGCCCCTAATTTTCCATAATTATGAAAAGTATTATTATTAATTATTATTAAGTATACAACAGTCAAGTATGTGATTTAACTTGGTGGAAAGTATATATTTGGTATATGGTGTATAAACGAATAGTAATTGTTAGGTCGGGTATTTTCTAGGTTGGCTAATTCCGTGCAAAACACTCTTTGATTGTAATTGTGTTTGGGAGCTTTCGTTGAAGGCATCAAGATCATCGATTCATTTGGTAAGTTGCTCTCAATCTCACAAAGGTTTTTAGGATCTCACACACTCACAATATATCAATCATTATGTTTCTAGGCATCTCATTCATCATTGACATGGTATATGGTGCATAGTTCATTGTATTGCATTCATATGTTATGTTCTGCAGATGCATCCTATAGATGGTCCCATATCTCCACCTTTCTATTCGAATTGCAAAGTGAATTCCCATGAAAGTTGTTGGCCTATGTGTGTATTTACTTCTGTAAGTTTTTCAGAATTTTCTGGGTGGCACTTCGCTAGATATTAGATAGTAACCGGACATAGGTCAGTGCTGGAAAAACAGGGGAGACAATTTTTATGTGTCATGTATGTGGTCCAATATGTCACCCTTCTTGTCCGAATTTTAAATGGTGTTCTTTATGAAAGTTGTTTATTTATGTGTCAACTTGCTTCTGTAATTATTTCAGAATTTTCTGGGTGGCACTTCTCTAGATAATAGCTGAAAACCGGACATAGGTCAGTGTTGGAAAAATAGGGGAGATAGTTTTTGTATGTCATGTATGTGGTCCCATATTTCACCTTTTCGGTCCGAATTTTAACTGGTGTTCTTCATGAAAGTTGTTCATATATGTGTCTACTTTCTTCCGTTATATTTTCAGAATTTTCTGGGTGGTCTTTATCTAGATATTAGCTTGAAACCGAACATAGGTCAGTGTAGAAAACTGCACCCGACCCAACATGTGCGCCTGACCCGTTTTGTGTGGCAACCCGACCCGTGGTTCTTCCTATATAAAGGCCACTTCGTCTTTTTCATCCAAAAACCAGAGAGAAGAACCTTAGCAGCTCCCTTTCTTCATGCTCTCTCAAATCCAATATCTTAAAATTTACCCAATCTCTCTTGTATGTCCATGGAATCAAACTAGAGACTTGTGGTAAGTGTTTTTCTTGTATGTTGAAATTGTTTTATGCTTCATATCATTTAAATCTCTTTGTTGTTCTTGAATGAGAGTTAGATATTGATTGGATGTTGAAAGCTTGTGGTTTTTGTGTTTAATGCATGATAAGGGGTTTCAAAAGTTGAATTAGTACCTAGATAAGTTTATGTTGTGATTTAGAGTGCATTTGTCTTGCTTGAATGAATTATACCTCTATCTCACATGTGTTTAGTGGATTTTACTAATCTAGATTGGATCAAGAGTGTTAGTTGTTGTTATAATAATTTACTTGTTGCTAGATTCACATTCATATAAACATGTTGGCTGCCTTGTAGAGTTCATGCATTGAATATGTTTATTTTATGACTTGAAAGTGTTGAATTTGTTGCAAAATTTGTTAGGTCTTGAAATGTGTTTATGCTAAGTGTTATTTAAGCAGATTGTGTGCACTAATTCACTTAGCATCATAAGTTGTATTGGTCATGCATCCTAATTGTGTGTTCATGCATCATTGAACACTTAGACCATAGTCCTTTGTGTTGTTGGAAGAACTTGTGTGACTTTGGTGAAGTCTTGTGAATGAGCTCAAGGTTTGCTTCTTGTAGAAAAGTCGCATTTGTGTGGAATTTCACTAGTTGGCTCTTGCAAGACGATAGGTGTAGGCTCACGCCAATAGGAGTGTGAATTCTAGGATAGCTTGAAGATATACGTTTAGTCACCTAGTGGATCTTAAGAGATCATTAGGGAAAAGGCCTGCGGGTAGACTATAGTGGGATAGTCCAAGAGGAGTGAGTCCTGGTAATTTCAACTTGAGGGTGTACTGCATTTATCACTAGTGGATTGTCTATTAAGTGGCCAAGAGTGGTCCCGTGGTTTTTGATCCCTTGTTGGAAGGGGTTTTCCACGCTAAAATTATTATGTTGATTTTGTTTATCTCTTTCGCATTTGTTATGTGTTTATAATTGTCGAATTGGTCTAATTAAATTGTTGGTAATAAAAAAATTGGGTAATAACCTATTCACCCCCCCTTTTAGGTTCATATTAGACCGTTGCACTTAAACTTTCAGTTGGTATCAGAGAAGGTAGTTAGACATACATATCTAGATCTTTGGGTGTTTATTTGTTTGTTTGCTATTTGTGTGCAATTTTTGTCTATTCTTGATCCCATGGACTCTGTAGTAAGAGAGGGTGCATCCCACACCAAACCTCCACTTCTAAATGATACAAACTACTCATTTTGGAAAGTCCGGATGAGAGCATACTTGAAGTCCATAGATGAACATGTATGGACAAGCATCGAAGAGGGGTACACACCTCCCACAACCACAAGTGAAGATGGGAGAAGAACATTGAAACCCAAGTCAACTTGGACACCTACAGATTACAGTTTTGCAACTTGGAATTCAAAGGGGATGAACGCTATTTTCTGTAGCGTTGATGACAGTCAATATAGGCACATTCAAAAATGTGAATGTGCCAAGGAAGCATGGGAGATCCTCCAAATCACACATGAAGGAACTACAGCTGTCAAGAGGTCCAAGCTTCAAATGCTAACATCTCAATTTGAGAGTCTTCGAATGGAAGTGAATGAGACCTTTGTAGAATTTGAAGCCAAGCTCACAGACATCACCAACAAGAGTTATATGTTGGGAGAATTCTATTCTAGCTCGAAGATTGTTAGGAAGATTCTAAGATCCTTGCCCGAAAGATTTCAAGCTAAAGTTACAGCTATTGAAGAAAGCAAGTATGTTGATTCCATGAGAGTAGAAGAACTTGTTGGTTCCTTGAAGATTTTTGAAATGGGATTGAAACCAGTCAAGAAACACAAGAGTATAGCCCTCAAAGTAATCAAGGAAGCTGAAAATTCAGAAGATGATAATGATCTCAATGAAGCCGAGATTGCCATGTTTGCCAAGAGGTTAAAAAAATTCCTCAAGACAAATAGAAAGAAGGGTGAGAACTCCACAAGAACCAAAGATACAAGGAAAAGCTTTCCAAAGAAAGTTGACACCTCAAAAGAAAAGATCAACAAGAGAGGCGTCCAATGTTATGAATGTGGAGGCTATGGGCATATCTCAACTGAATGTGCCAACAATTTGAAGAAAAATAAGAAAGGTAAGACAATGAAGGTATCATGGAGTGATAGTGATGAAGAAGATGATACAAGCTCCACAAGTTTAGAAGAGCTAGTGAGTAACTTCACTGCTTTTGTTGCAAGTCATCATAGCAATGAGGAAGAAGCTAGTGAAGGTGAAACGAGCATGAGTGAGAGAGAGGAATTAGATGAAGAAAGCCTTGAGGAAGCTTTTAATGAGTTATATGCAGAAAGCCTTAAGATAAAGAAGGAAAATGTTTCTTACAAGGTCAAACTCAAGAACCTTGAGAAAGAGAAGCAAGAGGCATTATCAAGGGCTCAGATTGTTGAATAAGACATCCAAAAACTCAAGAAAGAAAAAGAAGATGATAATCAAAGAATTATTCTAATGAAGACGGAACTGAGTGAGAAAGAGAAGACTTTGCAAATTGTGAGACATAGGGAACAAGAATGTCTCAAGAAATTGGAGGATGCAAGGAAATCAATCGAGGGGCTGACTTTAGGTGCACTAAAAGTTGATCAAGTAATTAATCTTGGCAAGGCTTATGGAGACAAGAGAGGCATAGGCTATGCAATTGAAGAAATCACTCATTCGTCAAGCAAGACAACATGTTTCAAAGGAGACAATTTGAAGCAAACACTTGAACAACCAAGGATAACAAGCAACCCAAAGAAGGCACCTCTTAGACAACCACAAGCACAAGGTAAAGTTCCTAACACCACATCATTCCGACTCCAAAGAAATGAATGACAACCAAATCATCAAGGTACATTTTCTAACTCCATTCCTATTTGTCATTTTTGTAGTAGGAAAGGGCATATTAGACCTAGATGTTTTGATTACATTCAATTGTGCCATAATGAAATGGAATCTAGGGATTGTCACTTTGAAAGATTTTCTAGACAAATGCCTAACAATGTTGTTAATTTAAAACCACTAGAAAAGAACTTGAAAAAAAAAATATGAGAAAAGCATGGGTTAGAAAAGATGATTTCATATGTTATGCTGCTCATTATGCCTTGAAAACCATTAATGCAAATTCTTGGTACCTTGATAGTGGTTGTTCTAGGCACATGTCCGGAGATAAAAATGTTTTTGAAAATCTTGTGATGAAAGATGGAGGATGGGTCACTTTTGATAATGGTTCTAAGAAGAAGGTGATAGGTAAAGGGTCAATTAAAATTTCTGGTTTACCTAGTCTTAATGATGCTCTTCTTGTTGATGGATTGCAGGCAAACTTGATTAGCATTACACACTTATGTGAAAGTGTACATGCTGTCAACTTTTTTAAAGATACTTGTGCAATCTTGGACTCTAATGGAAATGTTATTTTGCAGGGAAAGAGAACTGATGATAATTGTTATTGTATTGATGTTAAACCTCTTAAATGCAATTTGACTAACCATGAATAGGTTGAACTTTGGCATCAAAGACTTGGTCACTTGAATTTCAAGAACCTAAAGAAACTTGGAAAGATGAAGGCTGTGAGAGGTCTTTCTAACCTAGGAAAGAAACAGGAAGGTGTATGTGGACCATGTCAAATTGGGAAGCAAACAAAGGGGATACACAAAAAAAATAAAGGTACAATGTCCAAACGTCCCTTGGAGCTTCTTCACATGGATCTCATGGGTCTTATGCAAACCGAAAGCCTTGGAGGTAAGCGGTATATCTGTGTGTGTGTTGATGACTTTTCTAGATTCACTTGGATTGATTTTCTTAGAGAAAAGTCATACGCTTTTGAAAAATTTAAATCACTTTGCATTAAACTTCAGAATGAAAAAGATCTTAAAATCAAGAACATTCAAAGAATTATGAGTGATCATGGAAAGGAATTTGAAAATGCTAGCTTCGGTAATTTTTGTGATAACCTTGGTATTTTTCATGAGTTTTCTGCTCCTAGAACTCCTCAACAAAATGGTGTTGTTGAGAGAAAGAACAGGATACTGCAAAAGATGGCTAAAGTTATGCTCAATAGCAAGAAACTTCCAAGGAATTTCTGGGCTGAAGCTGTCAATACTGCATGCTACATTTTAAACCGTGTTTTCTTGAGACCCAGCACTAGACAAACTCCATATGAGTTATGGAAAGGAAAGAAGCCGAATATAAGCTACTTTCACACATTTGGGAGTAAGTGCTATATTTTAAATGATTGTGACCAACTTGGTAAGTTTGATGCTAAAAGTGATAAAGGTATTTTTCTAGGATACTCTTCTAACAGTAGAGCATATAAGGTATTCAATTCAACTACTCATACAATTATGGAATCATCTAATGTGGTTGTGGATGATGCAGGAATTGTGTCTAATATTGATGATGAGTATGTTGTTGAGAATTCTGAATGTGCAGGTTTAGACTCAAATGTGAAAGAAGATGAGACTGAAGAAATGCCAAATCAAACAGATCCTGCTCCTTGGGTTAGAAGGTCTCATAAAAAGAATGACATCATAGGAGATGTGAGTGAAGGAGTACGAACAAGAAGACAACTAGCTAATCAAGTTAGCTATGTTTGCTACACATCTCAGTTCGAACCCAAGAAAGTTGAAGAAGCACTTCAAGATGAGTTCTGGATTGGTGCCATGCAAGAAGAACTCAATCAATTCCAATGTCATTGGTATAAAGTGGATTTTCAAGAACAAATCGGATGAAAATGGAAATGTAGTGAGGAACAAAGCAAGACTAGTTGCTCAAGGCTACACACAACTTGAGGGAGTAGACTTTGATGAAACTTTTGCTCCAGTAGCTAGATTGAAATCTATTAGACATTTATTGTGTGTTTCTTGTGTGTGCAGGTTCAAACTACATCAAATGGATGTGAAGAGTGCATTTCTAAATGGAGTTCTTCAAGAAGAAGTATACGTTGAGCAACCAAAGGGATTTGTAGATCCACATCATCCAGAGCACGTATACAAATTAAAGAAAGCACTCTATGGATTGAAACAAGCTCCGCGAGCATGGTATGAACGTCTCACCCACTACTTGCTTGAAAATAAATACATAAGAGGTAGTGTTGATAAAACCTTGTTCATCAAATGTGAAAATGGTGAGTTATTCATAGCTCAAATTTATGTTGATGATATTATGTTTGGTTCCACTAATGAAAAGCGAGTGAGTGACTTTGTTAATGTGATGACTCGTGAGTTTGAGATGAGCATGGTAGGTGAGCTAACTTATTTCCTAGGTTTACAAGTCAAGCAAATGATGATGGGATTTTCATTTCCCAAGCTAAATATGCTAAAAACCTAGTGAAAAGGTTTGGGTTAGAATCGGCAAAACACTATAACATACCCATGAGCACTTCATTGAAATTGAGTAAAGATTCAAATGGAAAAAGTGTTGATCAGAGTTTGTATAGAAGCATGATAGGAAGTTTGTTGTACTTAACTGCTAGTAAACCTAATATTTCTTTGAGTGTTGGTTTATGTGCCAGGTATCAATCAAATCCGAAAGAGTCACATCTCACAGCTGTGAAAAGAATAATTCGATATGTCAATGGAACTTCGGACTTTGGAATTTGGTACTCTTTTGACACTAACCCTAACCTGGTTGGCTTTAGTGATGTAGATTGGGCAGGATGCAGTGATGATCGAAAAAGCACAACTGGAGGATGCTTTTATCTGGGAAACAATCTTGTGTCCTGGTATAGCAAAAGGCAAAACTCTATCTCCTTGTCAACTGCAGAGGCAGAATACATTGCAGCAGGTAGTGGTTGTACACAACTTCTATGGATGAAACAAATGTTGGAGGATTATGGTTTGAAATAACGTACTCTGACAATTTATTGTGACAATACCAATGCTATAAATATTTCCAAAAATCCTGTTCAACACTCTAGGACTAAGCATATTGACATTCGACATCATTTCATTAGAGAATTAGTCGAAAGCAAAGTAGTGTCCTTAGAGCATGTGTCCACAGAAAATCAACTTGCTGATTTGTTTACCAAACCTTTGGATCATGTTAGGTTTCAGTTACTTAGTAAATCCATTGGTGTATGCTCTCTTCATTGATTGTGCCATGTCATTTGTAACATGTGTTATTCATGTCTAAGAGTGGACTAGTATTATATTTGTGTAAAATAATATGTATCATTTATCTACTCTTTAATTCCTGACATTAGCCCTTCAAATCTTTATTGCAATTGACAAAATGCCCATATTTGGACTTGTATAAGCAATTGTGTGAATGTTGTGTGTCTATTAAGCTCATCCAGTTTCTGAATATAAAAAGATTTCTCATTGCTCTCAAATGTTTTTGAAAATGGTTTTCTTGTTGAGAAATGTATAATTGGATTAATAATGGCTTGGTAAACAAAGGCTTGGAAATGGCTATGCCCTCTGGAAGAGTGAAAGCTACCTCTACAACATGCTTGAAACAATATCTTTATCTCCAAGTTAGAGGAGAAGGCTACCTCTTTAGGTGCAATGAAAGCCGCCAATGCCTTTGGAAATTAAAATTAAAGTTGAAATACAAGAAAATGAAGAAAAGAAGCAAAAGAAGAAGAAGGAAAAGCTCAATAATAAAAAAAAAAAAAAGACGAGCTTGTGTTGAATGATAATATAAAGCTGTTTTGTAGTTGATATCAAAATAATTCCTTCAAAAGCTTATTTTTGAAATTTTGCGACTTTCTTGATACAGGATGATATATATATATATGCTTGTGTGTATATTGGTCACTTATTTTGGGCAAATGTTAATCTGTTAATGAAGTGATGATTGTGTTTGTGTTTTTGAAGTTGAGATGGGACTTGATATTTGTTGTGGTGCATATTTGTGATTATTGGTTCCTTAAGAATATGACTCCCATGTTACTTGTGTATGGCATTTAGGGGGAATTGGTACGTGTATTCTCTTATCTCTTGTGCGATATTTTTCTTGTTTACTAATATCTTTGTCTATTGTGTTTTTCCTTTGCCTCTCCCGTGACAAAAAGGGGGAGAAGTTTGTATTGTTGTATAGTACTTAGGCGAAAAATTTGAGGGGGAGACAAAAAGGGAGAGAAGTTTTTTTTTTTTGTTTTATGTGCATATGGAAATAGTCTTAGGGGGATAAATGTTAATGCATACATGTGTTTATCGTTTATCGTTTTGTGTCTGTTGTTAATGATTATATTTATCTATGGGCGTTTATATGAACCGCACGGTGTCTACTAACGTCTTTTGTTTTGTGTTAGTGTGCTTTCTTTTGTTTCAGGTTCACCTTGCCCAGAGATGATCTCAAGCTTCAAGTTTTTAGTTTTAAGATCATTCATTGCAATTTTGTAAGGTTGTATTTGTGAGTTCAAACTTTATATCATTTTGTATATTAGTGAGATTTGAGGTTTTGTCATGGAATAGCCAAAGGGGGAGATTGTTAGGTCGAGTATTTTCTAGGTTGACTAATTCCGTGCAAAACACTCTTTGGTTGTAATTGTGTTTGGGAGCTTTCGTTGAAGGCATCAAGATCATCGATTCATTTGGTAAGTTGCTCTCAATCTCACAAAGGTTTTTAGAATCTCACACACTCACAACATATCAGTCATTATGTTTCTAGGCATCTCATTCATCATTGACATGGTATATGGTGCATAGTTCATTGTATTGCATTCATATGTTATGTTTTGCAGATGCATCCTATAGATGGTCCCATATCTCCACCTTCCTATCCGAATTGCAAAGTGTATTCTTCATGAAAGTTGTTGGCCTATGTGTGTACTTACTTCTGTAAGGTTTTCAGAATTTTCTGGGCGGCACTTCGCTAGATATTAGATAGTAACCGGACATAGGTCAGTACTAAACAAGGGAGACAATTTTTATGTGTCATGTATGTGGTCCAATATGTCACCCTCTCTGTCCGAATTTTAAATGGTGTTCTTCATGAAAGTTGTTTATATATGTGTCGACTTGCTTCTGTACTTGTTTCAGAATTTTCTGCACGGCGCTTCTCTAGATAATAGCTGAAAACCGAACATAGGTCAGGTTAGTGTTGAAAAAACAGGGGAGACAATTTTTGTATGGCATGTATGTGGTCCTATATGTCACCTCTCCGGTCCGAATTTTAACTGGTGTTCTTCATGAAAGTTGTTCATATATATGTCTACTTTCTTCAGTTATATTTTCATAATTTTCTGGGTGGTCTTTATCTAGATATTAGCTTGAAATCGAACATATGTCAGTGCAGAAAACTGCACCCGACCCACATGTGCGTCTGACCCGTTTTGTGTGGCAACCCGACCCGTGGCTCTTCCTATATAAAGGCCACTTCGTCTTTTTCATCCAAAAACCAGAGAGAAGAATCCTAGCAGCTCCCTCTCTTCATGCTCTCTCAAATCCAATATCTCAAAACTTACCCAATCTCTCTTGTATGTCCATGGAATCAAACTAGAGACTTGTGGTAAGTGTTTTTCTTATATGTTGAAATTGTTTTATGCTTCATATCATTTAAATCTCTTTGTTGTTCTTAAATGAGAGTTAGATATTGATTGGATGTTGAAAGCTTGTGGTTTTTGTGTTTAATGCATGATAAGGGGTTTAGGAAGTTGAATTAGTACCTAGATAAGTTTATGTTGTGATTTAGAGTGCATTTGTCTTGCTTGAATGAATTATACCTCTATCTCACATGTGTTTAGTGGATTGTACTAATCTAAATTGGATCAAGAGTGTTAGTTGTTGTTATAATAATTTACTTGTTGCTAGAATCACATTCATATAAACATGTTGGCTGCCTTGTAGAGTTCATGCATTGAATATGTTTATTTTATGACTTGAAAGTGTTGAATTTGTTGCAAAATTTGTTAGGTCTTGAAATGTGTTTATGCTAAGTGTTATTTAAGCAGATTATGTGCACTAATTCACTTAGCATCATAGGTTGTATTGGTCATACATCCTAATTGTGTGTTCATGCATCATTGAACACTTAGACCATAATCCTTTGTGTTGTTGGAAGAACTTGTGTGACTTTGGTGAAGTCTTGTGAATGAGCTCAAGGTTTGCTTCTTGTGGAAAAGTTGCATTTGTGTGGAATTTCACTAGTTGGCTCTTGCGAGACGATAGGTGTAGGCTCACGCCAATAGGAATCTGAATTCTAGGATAGCTTGAGGATATACGTTTAGTCACCTAGTGGATCTTGCGAAATCATTAGGGAAAAGGCCTGCGGGTAGACTAAAGTGAGATAGTCCAAGAGGAGTGAGTCCTGGTAATTTCAACTTGAAGGTGTACTGCATTTATCACTAGTGGATTGTCCGTTAAGTGGCCAAGAGTGGTCCCGTGGTTTTTGATCTCTTGTTGGAAGGGGTTTTCCACGCTAAAATTATTGTGTTGATTTTGTTTATCTCTTCCGCATTTGTTATGTGTTTATAATTGTCGAATTGGTCTAATTAAATTGTTGGTAATAAAAAAAAATTGGGTAAGAATCTATTCACCCCCCCTTCTAGGTTCATATTAAACCGTTACACTTAAACTTTCAGTAATTTTTAACCGATTTAACTCCCATTAGAGATATTATTTTCATGGTGCATTTGGATCATAATGGGTCCAATTGAATATTTGTGAACTCAATTTGGTGATTGGATAAGTGTGGAATATTTTTGAAATATTATTGAGATGGAATGTGATTGGTGGGTTAGTTTGATAATTCAAGGATGATTGGTAAATCACATGTAATTAATTGTGAAGTTGTTGCAATTTTAGGATTTTAAGAAGTTCAAGAGAGTAGATTGCATTTGTTGAGATATATATATATATATATATATATATATATATATATATATATATATATAAGCTTGACAAGTGGAATTCCACTTGATATAAGCTTGACAGGTGGAATTCCACTTGTTCAAACCATAAAACACAAAAAACACATAGTCAAACAAAAAAATTACAAACCTAGCAAAACATTAGAAACAAACACACATAGAACAAATAGAGAGATCGGCCAGAAGATGAGAAAAAAAAAAAGAAGAGAAGGAGAAGAGAAGAAGAAAGAGAGAGATCGGCCAGAAGACAAGAGAAAAAAAAAAGAGAAGAAGAAGAAAGGGTGATTCAGGTTCGATGTACACTAGTTTTCGAATTTTCAGTTTTCCAAAATATTTCGAATTGATTAAATTTTATTAATGTTGAGTTATTTGAATTATATTGAAGAAGAAGAAGAAGAAGAAGAAAGGGTGATTCAGGTTCGGTGTACACTAGTTTTCGAATTTTCAGTTTTCCAAAATATTTCAAATTGATTAAATTTTATTAATGTTGAGTTATTTGAATTATATTGAAGAAGAAGAAGAAGAAGAAAGGGTGATTCAGGTTCGGTGTACACTAGTTTTCAAATTTTCAGTTTTCCAAAATATTTCGGATTGATTAAATTTTATTAATGTTAAGTTATTTGAATTATATTGACGAAGAAGAAGAAGAAGAAGGGTGATTCAGGTTCGGTGTACACTAGTTTTCGAATTTTCAGTTTTCCAAAATATTTCGAATTGATTAAATTTTATTAATGTTGAGTTATTTGAATTATATTGATTATAGTTTATAGTTTGAAATTGATTTTGGAATGATTTGAATTACGTATTCTTAAAATATAGTTTATATCTGAAATATTGATTGTGAATAATATTATGAGTTGATTTTCATATGTTTTGATTTTAATATTGTTATGAGAAATATAGTTGAAGGTGATTTTGATTATATAATGTTTGTGAAATATATCGAAAAATGATTTTGGGGCATTTTGATTTAATATTGGTTTGTGAAATATATTCGAATATGATTTTGAATTGATTTGATGTGAATATTGGTTTTAGAAATATATTTGAATATATTTTTAAATTGATTTGATGTAATTATTGATTTGAGAAACATATTCGTATATGATTTTGTATACTTCTTTTATATATGATTATTAATGAAATTTGGATTTCAAAAATATATTTATAGATTTGAAATATTTGAAAGTTAAATTTGAATATAAGAAAGTGATTTGTGAAATTGTATTTCAGAATTGAAATAAGGAAATCGAAATTGAATGATTTGAAAATTGAATTTGTTGATTCTGAAAGAAATGAAATGTGTTGATATTGACTTTGAGGCATGATATTGTAAAATGGCTCTGATATATATATGAACATAGATATGGATATAGGAGGTTGACATGTCAATTGGGTTATATAGCAGTACTATACCGAAATATTGTGATGTACCACCCTATGGATAGTACAGGCCCCGAGTGCCGATCCTAGGGTAGGGAATTGATATGATACATTTCCGACGGGTAGGCACCGAGTGTCCGATGTCGGGATTAGATGCATGTGATACCATTCGATGGGTAGGCACCGAGTGTCCGATGTCGAACAACCCCTAATCCAGTCCTGTAATATATGTTATGTGTATCAGGAGCCTGAAATAGAAATTGAAATATGATATGAAAATATTTGAGATTGATATTATTTTTATTTTGGTATGAATTGAATTGAGCCCCATATTTGAACATTTATTTGTTATCTATATTTCTGATTAATCGATTAAAATGTTATTATAGTATATTCGTAAAAATTCAGTTTTGTGTACACCCACTAAACAATATGCTTAGCGCGTTGATTTTTGTCGCGCGTAGGTAAAGAAGATTCCATAGTTGAAAAAGAAGTGAAGAGGTGAATCTGCAGGAGCAGGAATCAGAGTCACATCATTCCTGAGCTTTTGGGTAATCTTTTTATGTTCCATTTATATGTTTTTTATTAGCATGCATAAACAGAAGGATTTTGTAAATATTTGTAAAAGTTGTGTTGTTTTTACATATTTTCTATAAATGTTTATGTTTTACGGAATTATGGATTTTATCACTTTTGAATTGATTTTGATTAAATAGTTTGTATGAAATATTTAGAAAGTCGCACTGAATTTGGAAGGGTGCGCAAAAGTGATATGATAAATCTGAAGTGTTGATTTTATGATTTTACTGAAAATAGGTTTTGGAAAGTCAGAAAAACAGAGGAAACTCTGGCGAAATTTTAAGAAATTTTATTGGGTCATTATTAAAGTTTACTTTTTAATTTTTAAAAGTATGGTTTTATAAAAGTGAAGTAGAGATTTCAGTATATGGTAGCGGTTCCTGATTCGGTCTGAGCGGATTGGGTCAGGGGTGTTACAGTTCTAATGCATCTCGACTAATTCTTACTAATGCAAGAAATTGATGCTTATAAACGAAGTGATAGTTATGTAGAAGATGGCATCTTACCTTCTTTTTTCCTACAATATGTCTTCTTGCAGAACCACCTGAACTCAAATTTGTGCTTAAATTGAACAACAAATACAGCTTCAAATCGTCTGGTGTTTAGCGTGCAAAGTTTTCAATGGAGTTTAAGAGATGAGAAAAGAAATCTGAGTTTGGACCGTGAAGAATTGAATAGAAGAGAAGAACTGTTTGGTCTGTGAAGAAAAGAAGAGAAAATAAATCTCAGACAACACCGTGAAAAAGAAGAAGAGTAAAAAATAGTTTGTGGGTTAGGTTAAAATAAGAGGGTATTTTTGTCTCAAACAAACATTTGGGTAGGGGTGGGCACATTAACCAAACTGACTCTAACCAAATCGAACCGAACAGACTAAAAGGGGTTATTTTCGGTTATGGATCATGGGTCGTGGGGGTTTGGTTATTCCCTTTGATAACCGAATAAAAATCGATTATGGATCGTTTATGAGTGGTCAAAACCGTAACCAACTCATAACTGAACTATATAAATAAAAATAAAAAACCCTAACCTCCCCATTTGGTCATTTCATTCCAGAAAACATATTCTCTCAACTCTCAAGTCTCTCTTTTAGAATAATTTTCCATAATCTCTGTGAATTCTTTTTGAGGAATTTTTCTCTTCCATCTTTAGATTATATTATATCATACAATCTATTTTCTGTTGTAAATTGGTGGCTGACCGCCACTTTTCTTTCAAAGAGAATATGTGACAGCTAGCAGTATACATGTTAAATGGTGGCTTTCATTTGCCTCATGCATTTGAAACGTGGCAATTTGGATGTTCAAATGTGATTAGGTTTTCTTATATATAGAACCCTCACCTCCTATGTAATTGTAAGTTGAAATCAATCACACGATTCAGTAAAAATATTCTCCCATATTTTCTCTTTTTTTTATGGTATTTACTTATTGTTGAAGTATTTACTTTATACTGATAATATATAATTTACTTCATATTTTATAACACGTTATCAGCACAATCGCATATAAATAAGAAGATCTTCAAAAAAGTAATTTACTTATCAATATTTCATTGCAACATGAAATTGCAAAAATAAATATAAGAGTTGGATGAAGGGAAGAAAAAAATTGATTTATCAAAAAACTATGTGGAATGGGTTTCATAAATTTTCTTATCTTTTGAAAACTATTTTCAACCAGGAACGAGTTCCTGTATATACGCGAAAAAGAATAGATTACTACAATACCTTTTTATCGCTTTCAATTCTCTGACTTCTTGATTCACCACTAAGTCTACTGAGCTATGACCCGCGGTCTGAAAACGTGTGTGTGAGCACGTCACGGATAGAGATAGAGGTAACAGAAAAAGGCGAAGAAGACTTCTTTATCCCTGGCCGGCCGCACCCTGTAAAAACAGAAAGAGTCAGAAAAAAAAAATTCTCTCCTCTTTGTGTTGGCCGAATGTGCCTCTTTTCTTTCATTTGCATTAGGTCAAAATTTTCTAGTAACATAACACTTATATATTAGGCTCTAGGGTTTTTAGTTGATCAAGTCAAAATAGGATTGTAAATCCTTTTTGTTCTGATCTCCCTAGAGATTTGAACCTGTGACCTGTGGGACAATTAAAATAATCAAATTATTTTAATTCTATTGTCTCTGTCATGGTTTGAATCTGCAACCTCATATTAATAAATAGAATAATTAATAATTCATAATTATTAATTTTCTTTTAATCATTAAATGGTTAATTAAATAATCACATTATTTTATTAATTTTCTTTAATTAAATTGTGTTACTTTCGTAACACTATTAATTGGACAATCCAATTAATTTACCGTGACCCTCGTTATCAACAACCATAAGGGCTAGTAAAGGGAGCTAATGGACCCACAATTTTAAACTCCAATAATACTAAGTAATATTAATTAAACTTTTTAATTAATATTTCACGATTATTAACCTCAGAGTTATTCCACTAAAAACCCGAGGCTGTACTCTCAGAACTGTATACGTGATTATACAATATGAAGTCTCAATGTCCATTGATATAGCTATTTGCATCTGGTGTGATCCTCGACAAGTAATTCATAGATACAACTTGGTCATAATGTCTGTTATACCCCTCTAGTTATATCTATTCCTTTAAGCACTATTGATTCTATAATGAACAATTAAATCTTGTCTTCCTCATGGAAGAAAGAGAGATCTCATAATTTTCCAAACCCTAAATCAACCATTAAGGGAACTACTTATCTACTTCAATCAAGAAGTAGTTGATTTCACTGTTGTGTTCATACATTCCCAGCCACAAGCCAAACCGCAACTCCAAGATTACGGAGGTATTGGTCGTGAATACTACAACGACCCCACTCATGTTAAATCAAAAGCACGATCCAACTTGAAAGGGACGATAAGACACTCAGAATTAAGATCACCTATAAATAGCCATCGTTTGTCGATATATATGAATCTCATCTACTAACGGATCTTTGTAACATCCCTAATTTCGAATAATTAATTTTGAATATGTGGATATAAAAATTTATGATTTGAAGGGTGAAAAAATATAATTAAAAGTATGTATATTTTTATGGTTTTCAGGTGGACTAGATGGAACGGTTCAGAAATGATGCATGAAGAGAAGAGTGAAAACTGGGCAGTGAGTACCACGACCACTCACCGCGACCAGAGATCACGATGAGTCGCTCGCAGTGAAAAATAGTGACTTTTGGTAGTGACACCGCGACCAGGGATCGCGCTGACTAGCTCGCGGTGAAAATGTCAAATTCGGACAGTGAGCATAGTGACCACCAGCGCGACCAGGTACCGAGATGGGTGATCGCGATGAAAATGGTGAAAATCACTCCAGTGAGCAACGCGACCAGGTAGCGCGACCACAGGTCGCGATGACCGAAAGTTTATAAAAAAAAAAAATAAGAGGCGGTGGAAGCAATCGAGAAAAACAGAAAAGAAAAGAGAGACCGAGGAAAAGAAAGAGAAAGAAAAGAAAAAGAAAGAGAGAGAGAAGAAGAAGAAGAAGAAGAAGAGAAGAAGAGAAGAAGAGAAAATGAGGAAGAAGAAAAGGAAAAGGAAAAGGAAAAGAAGAGGAAAGAGAGAAAAGAAAAAGGAAAAAATGAACCTAGAAAAGCAATAGTCGAGAAGAAAACAGTATCTAGGTTGGTGTACACTCGTTTTCGAAACTTTTGTGGTCTTCTTATATGTTTTTGATTTGAATATAAATTTATTTGAATATTTTGATGGATATATATTTATATAGTTATTGATTGGAATATTCTGATTTAATTCGAGTATCGATTTACTATGGTTATGTTAAAAAGGAATTGTTTGGGAATTTATTTTCGATTTTGAAAAAATATTATGGAATTTGCGATGTTGAATGATTTCAAATATGTTTAAGGATATTGTTTTATGAATATCATTATTATTAAATTGATGAATTTTAGTTGGAATAAAAAAATTGAATAACGCCATTTGGGCTGACAAATGCACCTGCAGCCTTTATGGACCTGATGAACCGGATATTCCGATCATACTTGGATCAGTTCGTAGTGGTATTTATTGATGATATCCTGGTGTACTCACAGACGACTGAGGACCATGACAGGCACCTCAGAGTTGTACTGCAGATTCTAAGGGAGAAGCAACTGTATGGCAAATTGAGCAAATGTGAATTCTGGTTGCCTGAGATTACATTTTTGGGTCACATTGTATCAGCAGAGGGTATCAAGGCAGATCCTAAAAAGATTGAAGCGATTATGGAATGGAAGCCTCCCAGAAATGTTACAGAAGTCAGAAGTTTCTTAGGCTTGGCAAGTTATTATCGACGGTTTGTGAAGGGATTCTCATCCATAGTAAGTCCGTTGACCAAGCTACTGCATATGAATGTCAGATTTGACTGAACTGACAGATGCCAGGCAGCTTTTGACAGATTGAAGACGATGTTAGTTGAGGCTCCAGTCCTGATTCAGCCTGTTTCAGGTAAAGATTTTGTGATCTATAGTGATGCCTCACATCAGGGTTTAGGCTGTGTATTAATGCAGGAAGGCAAAGTGGTTGTATATGCGTCCAGACAACTGAAAAATCATGAGCAGAATTATCCGATACTTGATCTGGAGCTTGCAACTATTGTATTTGCTTTAAAAATATGGAGGCATTACTTATATGGTGAGAAATTTTATATATACACAGATCACAAGAGTTTGAAATATCTATCTACCCAGAGAGAGCTTAATCTGAGACAGAGACGATGGATGGAGTTGATTAAAAATTATGACTATGTCATTGATTACCATCCAGGAAAGTCGAATGTAGTAGCAGATGCTCTGAGCAGAAAAGCATTATTCGCCCTAAAGGCTATGAATGTGCAACTACAGTTGAATCCAGATAATACATTGGTAGCAGAACTGAGATGTAGACCCAGTTTGATTCAGCAGACTGCAGAAAAACAGAAGCAGGATGATAGAATTCAAATGATATCTGGACAGATTCCAGAAGGAAAGCATCCGGACTTCTCAATCAGAACTGATGGTATTGTGTGTTTCAGAGTCAGGATTTGTATTCCAGATGATAAAGAATTGAGAAAGATGATCCTGATAGAGGCACACAGTAGTCCGTACTCGATGCACCCATGTAGTACAAAGATGTACAGAGACTTGAAAACTCAGTATTGTTGGTCTGGTATGAAGAAAGATATAGTGGATTTCGTGAATAAATGTATGACCTGTCAACAGGTGAAAGCTGAACACCAGGTTCCATCAGGATTGTTACAACCAATAGCAATACCTGAATGGAAATGGGATCGCATTACAATGGACTTTGTCACCGGATTGCCACTCACCCGGAGTAAACACGATGCAATATGGGTTATAGTGGACCGACTGACGAAGTCAGCACATTTTCTACCTGTCAGAACTGACTATTCACTGGATCGACTGGCAGAATTGTATATAAAAGAAATAGTCAGATTGCATGGAGTGCCTGCATCAATAATATCATATCGGGACCCGCGGTTTACATCCAGATTCTGGAAGAAGTTTCAAGAAGCCTTGGGTACTCGACTGAGTTTCAGTACAGCCTTCCATCCACAGACAGACGGACAATCAGAAAGAGTAATTCAGGTGCTTGAAGATATGCTCAGGAGTTGTGTAATTGATTTTGAAGGGAGTTAGGCGGATCACCTCCCATTGATTGAATTCGCCTACAATAGTTATCAGTCGAGCATAGCCATAACACCATATGAAGCACTGTATGGAAGGAAATACAGGACACCAGTATGTTGGACATAGTTGGGAGAAGATCGGTTAGTAGGCCCAGATTTGATTCGACAAACTGAGGAGAAGGTGAAGATTATCAAGGCAAGACTGAAAGTTGCATCTGACCGACAGAAATCATATGCAAACTTGAAAAGAAAATAGATAGAATATGAAGTCGGTGAGAAAGTTTTCCTGAAAATATCTCCGTGGAAGAAAGTGCTCAGATTTGGCAGAAAAGGTAAGTTGAGTCCTAGGTTTATTGGGCCATATGAAATCATTGAACGTGTGGGACCAGTAGCCTACAGACTTACTACCTCCAGAATTAGAAAAGATTCATAATGTTTTCCATGTGTCAATGCTGAGAAGATACAGATCTGATCCTTCTCACAGAATTCAGGCCGAAAGTATTGAAATTCGACCAGACCTGACATATGAAGAGGAACCAGTGCAAATTCTTGATCGGGAGATTAAAGAACTACGAAATAAAAGAGTTCCACTGGTGAAAGTCCTCTGGAGAAATCACAAAGTAGAAGAGGCTACCTGGGAGAGTGAGGAAATCATGAGACAACAGTATCCACAACTGTTCAACTGAGGTAAATTTCGAGGACGAAATTTCTTAAGAGGGGAAGAAATTGTAACATCCCTAATTTCGAATAATTAATTTTGAATATGTGGATATAAAAATTTATAATTTGAGGGGTGAAAAAATGTAATTAAAAGTATGTATATTTTTATGATTTTCAAGTGGACCAGACGGAACGGTCCAGAAATGATGCATGAAGAGAAGAGTGAAAACTGGGCAATGAGTACCACGACCACTCACCGCGACCAAAGATCGTGATGAGTCGCTTGCGGTGAAAAATGGTGATTTTTGGCAGTGAGCACTGCGACCAGTCACCGCGATCAAGGATCGCGCTGACTAACTCGCGGTGAAAATGTTAAATTCAGGCAGTGAGCATGGCGACTACTAACGCGACCAGGTACCGCGATGGGTGATCGCGATGAAAGCGGTGGAAATCACTTTAGTGAGCAACGCGACCAAGTAGCGCGACCACAGGTCGCGATGACGGTCGCGATGACCGAAAGTTTATAAAAAAAAATAAGAGGCGGTGGAAGCAATCGAGAAAAACAGAAAAGAAAAGAGAGACCGAGGAAAAGAAAGAGAAAGAAAAGAAAAAGAAAGAAAAGAAAGAAAGATAGAGAAAGAGAAGAAGAAGAAGAAGAAGAAGAAGAGAAAAGGAAGAAGAAGAAAAGAAAAAGGAAAAGGAAAAGAAAAGGAGAAAGGAAAAGAGGAGAAAAGAGAGAAAAGAAAAAGGAAAAAAGGAACCTAAAAAAGCATTAGTCGAGAAGAAAACAGTATCCAGGTTGGTGTACACTTGTTTTCGAAACTTTTGTGGTATTCTTATATGTTTTTTATTTTAATATAAATTTGTTTGAATATTTTGATGGATATATATTTATATAGTTATTTATTGGAATATTCTGATTTAATTCGAGTATCGATTTACTATGGTTATGTTAAAAAGGAATTGTTTGGGAATTTATTTTCGATTTTGAAAAAATATTATGGAATTTGCGATGTCGAATGATTTCAAATATGTTTAAGGATATTGTTTTATGAATATCATTATTATTAAATTGATGAATGTTAGTAGGAATAAAAAAATTGAATAAATGGTATTATGAAATGGCCCTAGGATACTTGAACATAGAAATGGATATAGGAGGTTGGTATACCAGCTGGGTTCATTTAGCAGTACTGCACCGTTATTGACATTGATGTGATATTATGTACCTCCCCAAGGATTCGTCCTGGGGTAGGAAGACACGTACCTCTCCAAGGATTCGTCCTGGAGTAGGGAGACACGTACCTTCCTAAGGATTCGTTCCTGGAATAGGGAGATATGGACCTCTCTAGGTTCCGAACATTCGGTCCTAGGGTAGGGAGATACGTACCACCCTAAGGATTCATCCTAGGTTGGGAGTTATGTTCGACTGATAGCCACTGAGAGGTCGAACGACCCATATTCCAGTCCTGAATTATGTTAAGTATACCAAAGGGGCCAGAATTGAAGTGAATCGAATGATATGTTTATAAGTGAATTTAGAAATTGATTTTTATATGTTTTATTTCAGTAATTGAGTTAAATGTGTATATGTTTTTATATTATAGTATGTTGATAATTTAGTTTTGAAATTTATTTTGTAATTTTGATAATTGAGTTTAGTGTACACCCACTAAGTTATATGCTTAGCGCGTCGGTTTTTATCGCGCGTAGGTAACAAAGATACCGAGGAAGGAAAAGACTGAAGAGGAGTTAGCTGCAGACAGAGGAGCAGAGTCACATTTCTGGGGTAGATATATATATATATATATATATATATATATATATATATATATATTGTTGTATAATATGGTTGGATACGCATGCATATACATAGATTTGTAATTGTGTTATATATTTATATTTTGTAAATAATTGTTTTATGATTCTGTTTTTCATTTTCAAAAGATTGTAAATAATGAATTATAAAATGTTTTATTTTTAAACTGTTTGGAAAGTTGCACTAAACGGCAGAGTGCGCATTTGATTGAAAAGAGATTTGATGTAACACCCCCTGACCCGACCCTGACCCGACTGGATCGACCTAGGGAGCGCTACCGGTTTTCAAAACTTTCTAAATTCACTTTATATATTTCAAACCATTGAAAATCATATTAATTTGTAATTTAAAAATATTTTCCTAGTGAGCCCATCAAACTTATTTTCAAAAATTTCGGCAGAGTTTCCTCTATTTTTCTGATTTCCCAAAACCTGTTTTCAATAAAACAAATATAAAACAATATATTTCAACACTTCTATTTCCCCATTTCAAATCAATGCGCACTCTGCCGTTTTGTGCGACTTCCAAACAGTTTCAAATAAAACATATAGAATTAATATTCACAAACATTTGAAAAGAATATAAATCATAAAGCAATTATTTCCAAAATATATAACGGTCAAATTATAGATTTCTGTATATGCATGCTTAACTAAATACAATATACAATTAACATTCCATTATAACTACTCAAAAGAAACTGTGACTCTGGACCTTCAATCTGCTGTTACTTCTTCTCTAATCTTTGTTTCTCCCCTGTGTCTCTGATACCTGTGCATGATAAAATCAACGCGCTAAGCAATAATGCCTAGTGGGTGTACACTAAACTCAAGTTTCAAAATCAAAAATCATTTCATAATAAAAACTATACCGATATTATCGAATATAAATCATTGACAGAAATAAAACTGATGAAATCAATTCGATATAAATTACTCAAAACAATTAATAATCCATGCAAAACCAAATCATCAATTCTTTTCTAATCATTTCTTTACGAATCATTCTCAATTCTAGCCCGCTAGAATACTCAATATACTTTCTGGACTGGAATTTGGGTCTAATCTCTGTAATATCAGTGTGACGTCCGGGGTTGCCCCGCAACAACAGTCACTAGTATCGGTGTGATTGTCCGAGATTGCCCCGCAACAACAATCATTAAAATCGGTGTGATTGTCCGAGATTGCCCCGCAACAACAATCACTAGAATTGATGTGATTGTCCGAGATTGCCTCGCAACAATAATCACTAGTATCCATGTGATTGTCCGAGATTGCCCCGCAACAACAATCATTAGTATCCATGTGATTATCCGAGATTGCCCCGCAACAACAATCACTGATCTCAATGCGACGTCCGGGATTGCCCCGCCACAACAGTCACAAGTAATTATGGTGCAGTATGACAGTAATAACCCAACTGGTATACCAATCTCCTATATCCATTTCCTATGTCCAAGTATCCTATGGCTGTTTTCATTTTTCTTTTCATTTCAAACTAATTCAGAATCATTCAAAACATTGTTCATACAATAATCAATTCAAAAACTCATTTTATAAACAAAATATGATTATATTAGAATATTCTGAAAATTAAATCATATCAACACATATATAATACCGTTATTCACAGTTAGTGTTACCAAAATCATTTCCAACTCAATACAAGTCAGTGTCCATCAATTAACAATCTCAATGAATCCAAATCATAATTGCGTATATTTGTAAAACGAATTATTCAAAAACATCTTAATATCAGAAAACAGAACGTCATCAATCCAAATCATAATCATAATCAAAATCAAAATCATAAATCAAAATCATCAAAATCATTAAAAGTAATATATTCGAATTCCTGAAATTTAAAGTCAATCAAATCCATTTGAATCTGAAAACTAAACTCAAATTAGTAGTGTACACCAACCTGGTTTTCGTTTTTCGAACCGTTTTTCTTCTGGATTTCCTTTTTTCCTTTATTTCTTCTTTTTCTCTTTTTCTTCTCTTCTTCTTCTTCTTCTTCTTCTTCTTCTTCTTCCTTTTCTCTTCTTCTTCTCTTCTTCTTCTTCCTTTTCTCTTTCTTTCTTTCTCTCTTTTCTTCTTCTCTTCTTCTTCTTCTTCTTCTTCTTTTCTCGATCTCTCTCCTTCCCTCTCTGTTTTCTGCCCCTCTCTCTTTTTTCTAGAGACTTCACGTCTCTTCTTTTTTTTTATAAAATTTTGATCGTCGCGGTGCTCTCTGGAGCAACTTCACCGCCTTCATCGCGATCACACCTCGCGGTACCCTGGTCGCGATGGTGGTCGCGTTGCTCACTGCCAAGATTGTCACTTTTTCATTGCGAGCCAGTCATCGCGATCTGTGGTCGCGGTGCTCACTGCCAAGAAGCAACATTCTTCACCGCGAGCAGCTCATCGCGATCTGTGGTCGCGATGCTCACTGTCTCAGTTTTTTTTTTTTTTTTTTCACTCTCTCTTCGTGCATCGTTTTCGACCGTTCAATTTGGTCCACTTGGAAACTATAAAATAAACATACTTTTAATTACATTTACACCCCTCAATTCACAAAATTTATTTTCACATATTCAAAATTAATTACTCGAAATTCGAGATGTTACATTTGAAGTGTTGTTATGATATTATTTAAGTTTTTATTTGAAACAGATTTTGGGAAATTAGAAAAACAGAGGAAACTCTGTCGAAATTTTTAAAATCGATTTGATGGGCTCACTCAAAAAGGTTTTTAAATTATAAATTATATGGTTTTCAATTTATAAACAGAATTAAGAAAAGTTTTGAAAACCCGGTAACGCTCCCTGAATCGATTCAGACGGGTCAGGTCAGGGGGTGTTACAATCTTGGTGAGAGATTCATAAAAATCGTGGCGCAGTCCAATATGATCTCATCATATAAGGTGCCTCCATTCTCATGTCAACTACACGAGCAGTCTAGGATAAGACCACTGTACTCTACAGAATGGACCGCAGCAGTAGATCAACCACAAATAAAGAACAAAGTACCCAGCTTTATTTGTTCTCTACGGACTCTTTAGATTGCATGTCTCAAAATAAATCCTATTGTATATGACTTTTATATACTCATTTTAAAATTACATCTTACAATCTCGGATGTTTCTTGCACAATATAAATGTATGGATAAATGTAAAATACTTTTAATTTGAATGATAAACTTTTAATTCTTATTAATGTCTAAAACAGTTTACAAATACAAGTTTTAGGGTATAAATCTCAACATCGGAAACACTAAATATTAAAAATTTTAATCCAATAAGAACCCAAAGCTCTGGATATATTAACAATTTCAATCCAGTAAGAACCTGAAGTTCAAAATCTAATAAAATTTATTTAATTTAGGGCTAATTGCAATAAACTACCCTGACATTTGGCTATATTGTAATAAAATCGTGAGTTTAACCTTAATTACATGTTAGTACCCTATCGTCAGTTGACCAGTTAAATATAACGGTTTCACTTTGACTTTTGTGTAAAATAACATAATTGCCCCTAATTTAAAAAAATAAATTAAATAAAAATTGAAAAAAATTAAAAAATTAAAATTTTTAAAAATGGATCTCCATCATCCATCAATTTTAATGGACGATGGAGATACATTTTTTAAAAAAATTTTAAAAATCATACAATTAAAAAAAGTTAAAAAAAAATATTTTATATTAAAAAAAATTTCGTGTTCTTAGTGGAGATCCAGATCACCAAGAACTCCAAGAACAAAACAACAAAAAAAAAAAAAAAAAGAATTTTACTGAAACCAGATCTGCTCCCGTTGATGGAGCAGTTGCTCCATCGCCGATGCTGACAATTTTGGCATTTTTGCACATGCTGACAATTTTACCTTTTATTACATAAACCTCTCCTGGAAAATGTTGACCAAATCATTGACTAGCCATAAAGTTAACGGTTTGATACTGTTGTAAGGGTAAAATCATTTTTTTTCCATTAAATCAATTAAAATAATTTCAGATTTCTCTAGAAGAAGAATTTTCCATTAAATCAATTAAAACAATTAAACAAATAATTAAAAAATAAGAAATCCAGATTTGTCCATAAGAAGAATTTTCCATTAAATCAATTAAAACAATTAAAAGATAAGAAATTCAGATTTCTCAAGAATAAGAAGAAATCTGAAAAAAGAAGAAGAAAAAAAAATCTGAAGAACAAGAAGAATAAGAAAAAAAAAATCTGGAAAAAATAAGAATAAGAAGAAGAAGAAAAAGAAGTTTGTGGTTGGGTGTGTGTTTTTGGTTGATGATGAATAAAAAATTGGAAAAAAAAAAAAAGAAAAAGAAGAAGAGATTGTTTGGGTGGTTGTTATTGGGATTTGATGAAAAAATTTGAAGGTTTGAATATATATATATAGGTTCAACTTTTAATTTTTTTTTTAGGTTGAAGGTTTTAACCTTCAATTTTTTTTTTTTTTAAATTTGAAGGTGAAGATACCATTTTCTAACAAAATGGACGGTGAAATTTTTTTTTTTTTTATAGTTTTAAGGTTTTTTTTAAATGTTTTTTTATTAAGGGTAAAATGGTCTTTTTGTCAAAACTATTAACTTTATAGTTAGTCAACGGTTTGGTCAACGTTTTCCAAAGGAAGTTTGTACAATAAAAGGTAAAGTTATCAGTATATGCAAAAATACCAAAATGGAGGGTTATTAGTGTAATTAACCCTTTAACATATATATATAAACACACACATACATACATAAGCACATATATATATATATATATATATACAAATTTAATTAAAAAAATATTAAAATAAAATATATAATAATAAATAAAATATATAAATAATAAAATAATATTGATATAACCAATATAAAATTAATTAGAATAAATAAAATATGTATATACAATAAATTAAAGGATAAATTACAATAAATTAACCTCACATGAAATGACAATTAAACCGTATTTTTAATTAAATAATAGTTTAACATCTTTGATTAGTCGTTGACTGCCAGTTGACTGTTTAATTTAACTGAGATCAAACTAATCGAAGGTATATTAGTCTTTAAACTTTAACTGACAAATCATCATAATTTCACTTAACCAACAGAATGAATTTCACTTTTTATCCTTAACGGTCACATCAGTCACTCATACCTGTTCCTCACACCGCTCGATACAGCAACTCCTTCTCTTTCACACAATTTGGCGCCAAACTTAGTGGCCTGATGAGTCATATCCCCCCTCTCTCATACCACCGGTCCTTAGTATGTTTTGTAAGGAACCATGTTCATCTTTGCATTCGAAGCTTTTGGTTCGACGAAGACGATTTCGGTTTTAAAGTTGACAGGTAAGAAATTTTTTTTATTTTTTTTGTTTGATGTTTTGGATTAAATTTAAGTGATCTCCTACTCCTCTCTTAGTCTAAAGACCGATCAAATCTCTCACTGACCTTTCTCCTAGGTTTGGGTTTTTGGGAAAAAATTCTCATCTTTGCGTTCGAAGGTTTGGGTTCGACGAAGAGGAGCTGGGCTTTAGAAGACAGGTAAGAAATTTTTTTTCTTTTTGTGTTTGATGTTTTGGATTAAACTTAGTGACCTATCCCTCTGTCGCTCTCTCTATAAAAATTGATTAACCTCTCACTGGTTTGTTAGCTTGCTCAATCTTGCTTAGTGCTTTTTTCAGGTTTGTAGGGGTTTCAATAAAGTTCGTAAATTTTCGTAGTTGGGTTGTCTGTTTCTTAAAATTAGTATGGCACAACTTTGTGGGATTTTAATTGTTGTTTGAGTAGATATGATGATGCATAGAAGGGGTCCCTTTAAAATATTGAAATGCATTGTCTGTTTTTCATAGTTGTATATTCATATCCCTAAATTGAACAACTTCTTTCTTGCCTTATAATAGAGAGTTCCGAGAAATGAATAGTGGGTACTCTTTTAATTTACTAGAATGAGTAGTGCTAGTATGACAAAACTTATAACAAATTGTTTGGCCGTGTAGATCATGGATGATATGGTAGTTCTAAATTGCTTGCTGACGTGATTTTTTATTAGTTTTGTAATTTCTAGCATTACTTATATAAGGAGGAGTTTTTTGCTTGTTGATGTGCTTTGTCTTGCTTGGAGCTATATTCCAGTAGGCGTTTTCTTAATTTTGTTTATAGTTCATAAGTTTCTGTTATAGGGATTATCATGTGGCTTGTGCGTTTGAACTAGATTCAACATCTCAATAGGTTCCCATCTGTTTATTCTTATTGAAGTCTTCGGATAGGATATGGCGGAATAGTTAGTTGATTTAGTAATTGTTGTGTGCCTGCAAACCTGTGGCATTTATCTGGCCATAGATCCTTGTTAATTGTGCTTCTCTCAGAACTGACATTCGTTAATCCATGTGATGTTATGCAGAAACTAAGCCATGTGATATAATTCTTATAAAAGGTAGTTAAAGCTAATATAAGTTACCTGTCTAATTCTTAAATTTAGCAAAATTGAGTGGTTCTTCTACCCATCCGAACCAGTGGATTTTTGTTAGAGAAAAAACTGAAACAATCATTAGGTGGAAATTGTTCTGTTTTATGTTGAAATTGTTTTGTTTTATGTTGAAAAGCCAAGAAATTTTTTTTATTTTTTTATTTTTGGTTTCTTCCAGGCCAAAATTTATAACAAGTATATCTATCACTGTTTTAGGCTGTGTGATATGAACAAAAAATGTGGAAAAAAAAAAAAAACAAGTGAACAAGAAGTCCACTAACCAAAAATTACCTGAAACAAATAAGAACCTATTGAAGCTTAACTGAGCCAAAATTACTTATAATATCTCTCGCTCTATTAGGCTGTGAGATATGAACAAAAGATCTAAAAAATCATCATTAAACTACAATCCATCCTAAACTGAATATAGAAGGATGTCTCTTCAGTGATGATCCTCATTACTGCATGTTTTATTTTAGTTAGCTTCACTTTTCATGAACCTTGACTAAATTATTAAATACCATATTATTGTAAATGGGGTTGTACATTACATGTTGCATTTTGGTTGCAATTTTTGTTATTCAATTAACCTATTGTTATAAGTAAATATTTTGATGCTTATGCATTTGTATGTCATTTTGTTTAGGTACGGTGGCTGGATTGAACATGGATTGGAGTCCTACATTCTGATGCAGCTCAATTTATATAATATACGTGTAGTAATTATTATATTTTTACTAGTTTTTATAAGTATGTATGTGTCTAACCGCATTAGTCCTAGTTGTGACTAAATACCCAAGTTAGATGGATTTTTTGCTTGGTGGGATGGGTATATTTTGGATATATTTTGTTAGTTTTATGGTCGGTGCAATGTGAGTATAAGGAGGAGTAGGTGTACAGTACTCACATTGGCTCTCATGACTTTTGTTCATGGTATTTTTGCACATATTTTGCTCATAAGTTGACAATATCAACATTTTTTGGATCAAGATGGGTGGGTACAAAATGGGATGTGTTTATATTTTCTCCATTCATTTTGGGTGGGTATAGAAACATATATGAAATAGTATTCAACTTGGTACCTAAACAGCATGTTGACAGTGGATAGTTATTCGGATTTTATATTTTAGATATATTACTAATGGAAATTATGTGTACTTATTCCCTTATTTGTTTGATGAGTTTGTTTCTTTGATTATGTTATATTTTTTCACTGTCCATTTACAACTCTTACTTTATTTTAATTTTTTTAAAATTTTATAATGCATGAGGTGAAATGGAATAGGTTGCTTGCTTATATGGCCAGTTTGATGGATGTTGGAATTGTCTTCTTTGAGAAACATCCCTCTTCAGTGCTTGATGAGGTGCATTATGACTGCAATGGTTTTGCTACAGATAGAGTAGTTTTTAACTAGTTTTCCTTTATTTATGGGCTCCTTGCCTGCAGTTGGCCAAAAGAAAATGAAAATGATATAGGTCTTTGCCTAGTACAATTAATCTGCAAAAAATATTTGTCAGTTATATAAACAAAATTTTCAAAATAAATGGATATCAGTTATGACCTCGGCCTTCTCAAACCTTCTTGTGGATCAACGGTCATCAAGCAATAATATTTTAAAAATTAGTTGCCTTTCATTGCAAATTTATATTTATGTTTAATGGGTAAAATAGTCATCTTCTATTAATTATGATGAGTCAGCACATGTCACATCTTCAATTTTATATATGTTAGAGGGATAAAAATGTACTTGCAGTAAATTTAAATCAACTTTATACATGTCAGAGGAGCAAAATGGTATTTATAACATTTTAATCAAAAGTGCGGTTTAGTTGTCATTTCACCAAATGTGAGGGTAGTTTATTGTAATTTGCTCTTAAAAAAAGAGCTAATTGCACCTACAACCCCTGAGGTTTTGTCAACTACAAATAGAATCAACTTTATCGTTTATTGACAATGACCTCCCCTGCTGTTAGTTAACTTTCATTAATTCTAACTGTTGACCAACCTTAACCGTTAAAATGACCAAAATGCCCTTAAAACAATATTTTATTTTTATTAAAATTAAAAAAAAAAGGTTAGATCTCTACCGTCCATCTGAGGTGAGATGGACGGTAGAGATTGTTTCTTCTTAAAAAATATTATTATAAATTTTTTAATTTAAAAAAAAAATTAAAAAATTAAAGTTTGAATGTGGAGATTGGATCTCCACCCAAAAAAAAAAAAAACAAAAGAAACTTGCTGGAGATCCAGCCATGGTTGGATCTCCAGCGCGATGAATCCTTCTGAGTTCGTCAACGATCTGGGTTCGCCGTCGATGGCGAACCCAGATCTAGCTATTAAAAAAAAAAATTTTGAAGAACCCAGATCTGGGTTCTTCGATCAGATCTGGGTTCTTCGAAGAACCCAATCTTTCTGGGTTCTTCAAACGAACCCAGAAGGGTTCGAAATCGATTCGAACCCTTCTAGGTTTGTTCGAAGAATCCATATCTGGGTTCTTTGATTCTTCGAAGAATCAAAGAACCCAATTTGATTGGGTTCTTCGAAGAACCCAAACATGCTACCCAAAAGTTTTTATTTTTTTTTCGAGTTCCATTTTTCAGATTAAATCTCAACCGTCTATCAATCTTGATGGACGGTTGAGATTCAATCTGAAAAATGGATCTCCATTAATTATAATTAATTTTATTTTTAATATTATTTTATTATTATTTTTTAATCTTTTAATTTATTTTTTAATAAAATAAAATTAAAAAGTGTGAAAAGACCAAAATACCCCTGTCCCTGTTAAGTTTGACTAAAGTCAACTAATGGCATGGGAGAGCAAAATCGTAACAAAAAAGAATAGGGAGGGCAACATCGTAAAGCAGGAGCCCTCAACCCCTAAGAATATAAATAATCGAAAACCCTAATGAGAAGCGACGGCAGCCCCAGCAGGTGCGAGAGGAAAAATGACAACCCGATTGAAGAAGAACAGGAAGAAGAGAGGGCACGTGAGCGCGGGTCATGGTCGCATCGGGAAGCACAGGAAGCACCCTGGCGGTCGCGGTAACGCCGGAGGCATGCACCACCACCGTATCCTCTTCGACAAGTACCACCCTGGTTATTTCGGTAAAGTCGGCATGAGGTACTTCCACAAACTCCGCAACAAGTTTCATTGCCCCATCGTCAACATCGACAAGCTCTGGTCCATGGTCCCTAACGATGTCAAGGACAAGGCCTCCAAAGACAACGTTCCTTTGATCGACGTCACCCAGTTCGGCTACTTTAAGGTTCTCGGCAAAGGTGTTTTGCCCGATAATCAACCTTTCGTTGTCAAGGCCAAGCTTGTCTCTAAAACTGCTGAGAAGAAGATTAAGGAGGCTGGTGGCGCCGTTTTGCTCACCGCTTAGGTTGTTACATTTTTTTTAATATAAGTTTTTTGAGTGGTTGAGTATTGTTATAACTAGTTTTGGATGTTCCTGTTTTTGTTTTTTTTCAGTTTAATTGAATCTGGACTCGTATTTGAACCTTTTTGGTTGAAAAATGATATTGATATAATCTTCTTATAAGTTTATATTTTGGTCATTGTGGTTGGTGGGCATTATATTGTTTCTTCTATTCACTGTGATTTAGAAGCTTATGCTTGTCGAATATGATATGTGATACGTTCTTGCGAAGCTTGCTTTGTCAGCTATTAATTTCAAGTTATCTTTATTGTTTTCAATTCGCATTTTAGGTGGTAATGACTTTTAGAGTAGATGACAATTTAATAAGATTCTTTTTAGAAATTGTATGAGATGAGAAGGGTATGTTTCAGTTTCATAAGTTGGGAATATGACTTTAGCGCGAGTCAAGCCTGTTTGGATAAAGGTGGGATGAGTATCTATTTGCCAATTGTCACATTAACATTACTCTTATGTGATGGTTTTGGTTAGGTGGCTAGAGAATACTTAATCTCTTTGCTTTGGGGATGGTGTGTTTACGGTATGAGGGCCGGGTACTGTATATGAAATAGTTGGCTGTGTATGTCATTGAGGGTCTGCCATAGGTTAGAACAGTTTGGTGTTGCCATACATGCTTATCTTCATGAATTCTTCATTGTTGTAATACCCTTCTTGGGACTTCCTTCATCCAATGAATCCTCTTGATTGCCCTCTCTCTTTCCTCCCAAAAACATTACTATTTTCATTGTATAGGTTGATATTGTTCCAAATTTGTCTGTTAATTATGTGATGTGAACCAGACATAAAAGTACTTTAATCACCTATCATTCCCACGTTTACTCTTATGGAATCAGGCACCTTGTAAGAAAGATTAACTTCTTCGCTTCTTGGGTGCGTCTAATTTGAATAGGTCTGAAATGGAAATAAAAGCCGTTAAGTTGGATGGTTTCTGAATGCTTTTGCTTCATAAAATGGTAATTTTTAGTCATCCTTTTTCCTCATAGAAACAGATGCTTACATTGCTTTCAAACGGTTTATATGAGTCTTTATAATGCATTTTTTTAAAATTCTAGGTTTAGATTTCAAACTGTATGGATATGGAACAACAAAATTTGGTTCTTGGATTTAGTACACTATTATGTTGAATCTAGTATGGATTTGGCAAAGCTCGGTGGATTTGGATCAGAATTGCAACTGTGATTGGTTGTTCACCATTTGAAGTTAGATTCATGCAATTCTAGCTGTGGTTCATTGTCTAAATTATGTTGTGACTGCACGTAGCAGAAAATAAATTTCTTTTGCTAAGCTCTGAACTGAGGGTTGGCTGCAGTTCATGAATTGCTTATCAGTTTTCTGATTAGTGTATAGTTGGGATAGTCTGAGCTGCAGTTACTGTTAAGGAGCATCTGCCGAGAATCCAAGCTGTCTAGCATTGGTTTCAATTGCTCGTACATGTAGCCGCGTTTTAAGAGATCGTAGACTCAAAAGTAATCAAATGCATGTATAGTCTCCTCCAATTAAAGGGAGATTTGAGTGTCTGTAGTAGTGAACAAGCTTCATATTTGAGAGGATGAAGTATTGTAATATGGTTTGCACTGGGCAGCACCCTTTTACCATCGCATTGAGTAATTATTTGTATACGTTAGCTTGTTGGAAGAGCATGTCTTCTCTTGTTAGGCTCTTACTAATTAGTGGTAGTCTCTTCTCTAACTTTTCCTGCTACAGTTTGATGGGCAGATCCTTGCTCAATCTAGCAGCTGAAACCATAAATATGCAGGTAGACACCTTGTTTGCATATATAACAATGCATCAATCACTTTAGATTTGTTCAAGGCTGCTTTTTGTGCGATATTAATATCGACCTCGCAGAATTAAGTTCTTGGCAGGGTTTTGGATGATTGGATTCTGTCACTGGCTTTGTGGTTCATGCTATATATATTGAAATACTTGTAATTTGTTGTTGGCGGTCTACTTGTGTGAAGCAATGGCATCTTATCAAATCTTAAAACTACATTGGATATTGATTCAGTTTTGTAATATATATTAATATTTGAATTAGGTTATATTTGATTTTAACATTCATCCACTCGTTTATTTTCAAAATCAGTTATAATGCACTTCAATAATTCTTTTTTATTATTATTGAAATGAAACTATATCCACTCAATAAATTGTTGTGTCTGAGCTGTGACCTCAGACTGGTCTAAAGTCGCACACAATAGTTCTTTGGAACAAAGGAGTGGCAGAGAGAAAGAGAGGAAAATGTAGTGCATTTGATAGCAACATTAACATATAGAATTATAGTTAGTTTCTAGTGTTACAACACACTATCTCGCGTTAGAGAAATATGAGTTGATCCATGAGTTTATAGTATCTTGACACCATCCTCCATTATTGCAACTGTGGTTGTTTAGTTCACCAGTGAATAGCCCAATTTGTGCTGTAACAATCTGGCTGAACAGGTTTTCCTACTTGGATTGAACTTAATTTGGGTTCATTGGATTGGATTAAAACAAACGACCCACTAATTTCTAGGCCCATTAACCTACCTATATATATATATATATATATATATATATATATATATATATATATATTATTGTATTGACAAAGACAAGTTTTCAAAAAGGTTAGTCCAATAATTTCGGTGGCCCCAAATGGGAGGAGCCAAATTTTATGTCAAAAATTGATCACAAGGGTCCCTTAGTCATAATAGTGTACATATTTCAAGTTTTAGCATAAATTAAAGTTGTTCCATTGAGCATATTTCTAACTGTAGAAAGTGTTAGAGAGAGGAGAGAGAAAGTGCCCCGTTGAAGCGCGTGGTTTGACTTTGTGAGAGTACAATCTTACATGCCGCTTAGCTCGACCGTACTCACTCACTCTGAAGGCTCTCTATGGCGGATTCGTTCGTCTTCACGGCAGAAGCACAACCTATGGCTACAGATCAACTGGAGGAGAAACCACCAGACCCTGTAAATAGCTCTAAACGAGCTAGAGGAGAAGAAGATGTTAAAGTATCCGATTAAGAAAGCCAGTGGAAGATAGCTTCAAAGCTAAGCTGCTGAGCATGGCAAACCCTAATAATTGGCAAGGATTTGGGATATTGAAAGAGAGATTGAAGATTGGTGAAGAAGACATCAAGATTTCAAAAGGGCCTGAGGGGATGTAAATGATTTTGTCCTCTGAGTTGACACCCAACTCAATCGACCTTGGGCAAATGTTGTTATACTGAAAATAATGAGGCGTCCTTATTCTTTGAGCTTCTTGTTGTCCAGGTTGAAATAGAAGTGGACGCTCCTAGGGCAATGGCAACTCACAGACCTAGAAGACGAGTACTTTGTCGCTCGATTTTAGCATAGGGTGGACTTGGAGATGATGCTTACTGGAAGACCATGAATTGTTGCAAATCAGTATTTGGTTGTGCAAAAGTGGAGGCCTGATTTCGTCTCTAGTGAGGATGAGATACAAAGAATGCTTCTCTGGGTTCGTTTGTTAAGAATTCTTATGGAATGGATAGACGCGGACTTGCTCTAGAGGATTGGTGGAATGTTGGGCAGCATGTGCAAAGTGGACGAAATTATCGAGAACCAAGCTATGGGTTGTTTTGCGAGAGTTTGTGTAGAAATAGATATTTTGAAACCTCTTGTGGGAACTCTGAAGGTGAATAATAGACATATCATGGTGGAATATGAAAGCTTGGGTGTTGTATGCTTCAAATGTGGTCGCTATGGTTACAGCAAAGAGAACCGCAAAGATGGAACTACTACAATGCAGAAGGACAACAGTATGTCTGATACTACATTGGAGAAAGCCGAAAAGAAAAATGAACCTCTATGGCCCGTGGCTGGTGGTTACTTATGGCAGAAACAGAAACGACCAAGAGGGATATGGAACCAAAAGTGTATGAGGCAAGTGTGGGAGCAATAATGGAATTGCTAGACGTTATGGGAAACAAGATAATGCTTGTAAGAAGGTGGGTACTGAAACTGCTAGTGGTTCAAAGGACAAAGCGAAAGCTAGCATGGGAAGTGTAGCTAAAGGATGATCTACAAGAAAAACTAAGAGTGGTAATGGAAATGTGAAACATGCAGGTGAAGGCAGTACAAGCAATAAGACAACTAAGAATAAGGGCTATAGGTTTAATGTTTTTAAGGAACAACCAGATGAGGAGATGGAAACTGAATTTACAAACTGCCCAGGTGCGAAATATAAAACAGATGCTCTGAATGACATTACCAATGTAGCTGGTAGGGGAGGCAGAATTGGTAAATGTGCAACTATTGGTCTAGGAGTTGGCAGAGGGGGGAGAGATAGTGCGGACAGAGCTCAGATCCCCAAATCAATCAAGGCCTTCAAAGGAAAGACTTATGAAGAATGAGGAGTCATATATGATGGAGGAAAACTACACAACAATTTCCAGAAAATCTTGTATAAGAAGATAGATTATAGTGAGGGGATAGAGCAGAAAATGGAAGAAGCAAGAACGCTACAACAACTTCACAAGGATATTCTGAAGTTCACGGGCTTACAACAGGAAGATATTCATCCTGATTGTAAGAATGCTAATACCTCAGAGCCTCGGAGTGGGAAGCAAGAGTTTAAAGCTAGCAGGAAGAGTGTTTAAAAGGTGCAGATTTCCTGCAGCAAATTTGAAGAAGTGGTTTCATCTCTTAAGGAGGCCTTTGATGCAGCCCAAGTCTAGGGTCTACCAATTATGTCCTCCTCCTTACACTTTTTATGTATTATGTTTGGAATATTAGTGGTGCGAGTAAAAAGCTTTTTGTTAGGATTGTTAAAGACATGAAAGCTCTTTATAATTTCAATGGTTTTGTTATTTTATAACCCCATGTTAGTGGGATTAAAGTTAGGAATGTCATTAAAAAACTAAATTTTTCTGATTATTTTATTGTTGAGGCGGAGGGTTTTGTTGGGGTCTTTGACTCCTATGGGGCAACAGTGTAATTAGGCTACAAGTTCTTGCTCGCACTAATCAAACTATCACAGCTCTTGTTGATGATGATTGTGGGGCATGGGTCTTTACTGCTATGTATGCGAGTTCTAGTGTAAATATTATGAAATATTTGTGGCAGTATCTTGATCTAATTAGAAACTACTTTGAGGGCACTTGATTGGTTTTGGGGGACTTCAATGAAATCACTAACTCTGCTGAAAAATTAGAAGGTAGAAGTGATTTTACTAATAATGGTTTTGGAAACTGTATTAAAAGATATGAGATGATTGATATGGGGTATGTGGGACAACAGTTTACTTGAGTTAATAAAAGGGGTTTCGGTAAGGACATTTGTGATAGGCTTGATAGTGGTCTTTGTTCTACGGCATGGAGATTGCGGTATGAGGGTGGGTTTGTTAAGCACTTCCCCATAATCAATTTTGATCATTGACCTCTGTTGCTTATCCCTAAGAGCGTCCATTACCTAGTTAAGAACCTTAAACCCTTCAAATACGAGGCTCTGTGGCTGAAGTATGATAATTATGTTGAGGCCATCAGAGGCCTGTGGAATAATCAGGGAAATATCAGTGATAAGTTGCATAGTCTTGTTGAGGGATTAAAAACCTGGAATAGAGACTATTTTGGGTGGCTCTTTCCTAATAAAAGAAGAATTTTGGCTAGGCTTTAAGGAATTCAACACAATTTGAGCTTTAATTTTGATATTAAACTTATCAAACTTAAGGCTCTTTGGGTTGAAGAGTACAATAAGATTATTAAGCAAGAAAAGATTTTCTGGCTTCCAAAGTCTAAAAACACTTGGCTTAAAGAAGGAGATAAAAATACGAAGTTCTTCCACCTTTCTACCCTTGTTAGGAGAAAGCGTAATAAATTAGAAGGTATCAAAATGAAGAATAGTGTGTGGACTACAGATAAAAAGATAATGAAAGAGGCTACGGTGCAGTATTTTAAAGAGTTGTTTTCTGACAGCAGTAGTAGTATAGGGTATGAGAATATTCCTAGATTGTTTCCTAGCTTGAATGAGAGGGATATAACTAATCTTGGTAGGGATGTAGTGATGGAAGATGTGAAGACTAGTTTGGATAGTATTGGTGGTTTAAAAGCTCCGGGTCCAGATGGTTTTCCGGCATTGTTTTTTCAAAGAAGTTGGAGGATTTATTCTGGTTTGTGGTGGGTTGCGTTAGGGAAGGTAAGATGCTTAAGGAGACTAATCAAACTCGGATTGCTCTCATTCCTAAAATGACAAACCCGATGGACGTGACTCAGCTTAGACCCATTAGTCTATGTAATACTACTTACAAAATTATGAGTAAAATTATTATTTCTAGACTAAGACAGTTTTTGCCTGAGTTGGTGAGTTATAACCAGACTGCTTTTGTGCCGGGTAGGAATATTCATGACAACATAGTGATTCCTCAAGAGGTCCTTCATAAGTTTAGAATCTCTAAAGGAAATAAGAGTTTCCTAGTTTGGAAATCAATCTATCTAAAACCTATGATAGGATGAGATGGGATTTCATTGCTAAGGTCTTTGAAGAAGTTGGTATAGATAGTGTGCTTAGGAAACTCATTATTAGTTGCATCTCTGAAGTCAACTATATGGTTATAGTGAATGGGAAAGCTTCTGAAAGTTTCCTTCATGGATGCGGTCTTAGACAAGGTGACCCTATGTCACCCTATATCTTTGTACTTTGTATAGAAAAACTATCACATATTATTAGAAGAAAGTTGGACAATAAGCTTTGGTTTCCTGTTAAAGCTTCTAGAAGGGGACGTCAAATATCACACCTTTTCTTTGTGGATGATTTGATACTTTTCAGTCAAACTACGCTCAAGCAAGCGGACTATATGAAAAATTGCATTGATGAGTTCTGTTTTAGCTCGGGCCAACAGGTTAGCTATTCTAAATTTAGGATTTTTGTGTCTAAAAACACTTACTAGAGGCTGGCTAAAGAGTTGGCTGCAGTTTGTGGCTTCCCTTAATAGATGACTTAAGTGTGTATTTAGGGTTCCTTTGATGCATGACAGAGTTAGTAAACACACTTATAAGGGGATCATTGAAAAAACTCAAAACAGGCTTACTGGCAGGAAGAGTGGAACTTTATCATTTGCTGGCAGGGTTGTATTAATTAGGGTTTTGTTATTTAAGACTGTGACATCCGCAATTCCGATGTATACTATGCAAACTGTCAAACTGTCAAGGGTAGTCTGCCGTATGCTGGACAAAATTAACAGGGATTTCTTGTGGGGGCAGTCCAGAAATAAGAATAAGACGCATTTAGTGAGCTGGAAGATTGTTTTAAACTGAAGTGTGAAGGGGGCTCAGGGATTCAAAGCATGAAGGAGCTGAACCAAGCATTACTTGCTAAGGCTGGCTGGAACATTCTATAGAATAAAGAAAGTCTTTAGAGTGAGGTGATTAAACACAAATACTTCAAAGAGGGTTCTGTTTTGCAGATTGATACCAAGGAGGGTCTGAGTTCTTATGTTTGGAAATACCTTAATCATGGCCTTAAAACCATTGCTATAGGGCTGGTTTGAAGGGTTGGAGATAGGCAGAATATTAATTTTTGGTTAAACAGCTGGGTGCCTCTGGTGGGTGTGCTTTATCTGCATGCCTTATATATGCTAAATGTGACCCAACTGGATGTTAAGGTCTGTTGTTTCTTTAATGAGGAAGGGTGGAATTTTCAAATACTGTGTGATGTTCTTCCTATCAGTATAGATCACAAGATTTTAAGTATCCATGTAGGTAGGTACCATTGCAATTTTGACAGGTGCATATGGGGGTCTACTGCCAATCGGGATATTACTGTTAGGTCGGCTTATTTTGTGACGTTTGGGGATACGCATACCTGTTGAAAATGAAAAGGCATTTGGAAGATGAGAAAACCTCTTAAAATCCAGCTGTTTCTTTAGATTTTAGTGCAAGGGAAAACGTTTTCCAATTTGCAAAGAGTCATTAGAGGTATAAGTGATAATTTTGACTGTTCTAGGTGTTATATGAGCTATGAAGACTGCCATTACCTCTTTAGAATCTGCTGCAGCTCTATGAAAATCTGGGAAGCTTGATGGCCTAGTTGTACAAGCACTAACAGCTTCAAAGGGGACTGGGATAATTGACTGCTAGAAAATCTTTCGAATAAAAGGTAGATTATTAATTTAGGGCCAGCTGATTTGTTTTTTATTTTTATTTTGTAGTTTATATGGAAGTGGAAGTGTTTGAATATTTTTTTTATGAGGATTTTGTGATCTGTACAAACCCACAGTTAGTTATTTCTAAGTACTTGAAGGACTGGAGGATGGCTAATGTGAATATGGACTCTAATACTAGCAAGTCTAGCAGAGCGATCTCCTAGGAACCGCCTAATGAATGGTGGGTCAAACTGAATGTAGATGGCAATAGGGAAGAGAAGTTAGGAGGAATTACTATAGGAGGTGTCTTCAGAAACTCTAATAAGGAATGGCTGTTAGGATTTGTGTTAAATAAAATGATTGGTAGTGTGGTAGAAGCATAATTATGGTGTATTTTTTAAGGGTTAAAGCTGGCTTGGGAGGCAGGCTTTAGAAGACTTTGTGTGGAATGTGACTCTACTAGTGCTATTAGCCTGTTATCCATGAATGTTAGCATCAATCACCCTCTCTTCAACATTATTTTCAGCTAGGGATGGGCAAAATTCGGTTTGGTTTGGTGTTACCCATAACCGAACCAAACCAATTTTTTTTTCGGTTATCAATTGGGTCAACCAAACTTGGTGGGTTTTATGTGAATAACAAAAAATAACCAAACCGTAAAAGTTCGGTTCAGTTCGATTTGGTTATCTCGGTTTGGGCCTGAATTATGTGTATGGACTTTAAGTAGGTCTTTTGGGCCAGAAATCAATTTTTTTTATTTTTTAACCAATTGTTTGCATATTTATAAGTTAATGGGTCTATATATTTTGGGCCAATATCAAATTTGTATCTCTTTTGAGTTATATTATAATTTTTTAAGTTTGATACTTTTTTTGTATAATTGATACTTGATACTCAATACCAAATGGGTAAGGTTTTTTTTTTATTTTTGTTTATATTGTTCGGTTATGGGTCGGTTACAGTTTTGGCCACCCATAACCGATTTTTATTTGGTTATCAAAAGGAATAACCAAACACCCAAGACCTATGACCTATAACCGAAATAACACCCTTTAGTCGGTACTGTTCAGTTTGGTTAGGGTCGGTTTGGTTAATATGTCCACCCTTATTTGCAGCTGTAAAGAGCTTATTAATAAGGACTGATGCTACACTCGTGGGCACATTTACAGAGAAGGAAATAGATTATATGGACCGGCTTGTCTTGGCCATTCTTTTAACTTAGGGATTGTTGTTTTTGAGGCTCCCCCCTCAAATGTTTTGTCTAGTTTTTCTGATGACTGTAGATGTAAGACACCCTGACCCAATCCACTCGGGCCGAATCAGGGAGCGCTACTATATACCGAAATCTAACTTTTACTTTTATATAACCATAATTTAAAACTATATTAAAAACATTTGAAAGTGGTCCAAATAAATTTTCGAAAATCTTATCAGAGTTTGCTTTGTTTTTCTAACTTTCCAAAACCTGTTTACAATTAAAATTCATAAAAATCAACTTCTAAATTCTCAAATCACTTTTGCGCACCTTTCCAAATGTAGTGCAACTTACCCAATCAATTTATCACAATATAATTTAGAAATATTTAAATAACATAAACATATAATAAAATATTTACATAGCGGAAGCTCCTCAAATATATACAAACATTTACTGTATATGCATGTTGTATTAAAACATAGATACTTAATACAAAATGACTACCCAAAGATATAGGGACGATGTGACTCCGGACTCTCCTTCTGCAGTCTCTACTCTTCTTTGTCTTTATCTCCCTTGGAACCTCTATTACCTATGTGTGAGAAAACTCAACACGCTAAGTATATTGCTTAGTGGGTGTACACAAAATTGTATATCCAAATATACTATATCAAATAAGTTTATCTATTTTCGATAAAAATATAAATAACATATAAATAAATCAGATATGGGGCTCATGTCAAATCAAATCAGATACTCAACAAATACAGTATTCAAAATCAATCAACAGACAAAATCTTCATAAATTTCTCAAATGCTTTCATATAACAAATCAGTTTTCATATTGGGCTCCTGACATACATAACATAAGTTATCGGACTGGATTACGGGTTGTTCGGCATCGGACACACAAACGGGGCTACCCGCTGAACATCAAATCAGAATGAAACACCAATAGAATTACCCGCTGTAAATGTCCCAAAACAGAATTCAGAACCCTATGACTGGCACTTGGAGCCTGTACATCCAAAGGGTGGCACATACAGATCAAAGCTCCCTACCCTAGGACCGGCACTTGAGGCCTGCACTATCCATAGGGTGGTGCATCAGAGTATATTGGCACAGTACTGTTCAGACAGAAACCCAATTGACATGTCAACCTCCTATATCCATATCTATATTTATACACATCAGAGCCATTTCGCAAAACGTTTTCTCAAATTCAATGTCAACATATTTCATTTCTTTCAGAATCATCGAATTCAACTTTCAAACTATTCAATCTCAATTCAAATCGATATATATATATATATATATATATATATATTGAAATTCAAATTTCATCAAATATCATATAACGGAAATATACGAATATATTTCTAAAATCAATAATTACATCAAATCAATCCAAAAATATATATTCAAACGTATTTCATAATTCCATATCGAATCAAATGCCCCAAAATCATTTTCTGATACATTTCATAAATATTATATCGTTAAAATCACCTTCAACAATTTATTTCCATAACAATATTAGAATCAAAACGTATTAAAATCAATTCAGACTATTATTCACAATCAATATTTCAAATATAAACTATATTTCGACAATTCAATATTCAAATCATTCCAAAATCAATTTCAAACAATAAACTATAATCAATATAATTCAAACAACTCAAAATTAATCAAATTCAATCAATCCAAAATATTCTGGAAAACGAAAAATTCAAAAACGAGTGTACATCAAACCTGGATACCCTTTCCTTCCTCATTTCCTTCTTGTCCTTCTCTTTTCTTCTTCTTCTTCTTCTTCTTCTTTCCTTTCTCTCTCTTCTTTCTCTCTCCTCTTTTCTCTCTTCTTTCTCTCCCGTTCTCTAGTTTATGTTCTGTTTTTGCTTGTGAGCTTATTGTCACGGCCTTAGTATTTTCTAAGCCAACCGTGCGGCACTTAACACACTTCCTCCCGTCGAAGAGGTTAAGTCAGCCTTGATCCCCACGAGCTAGGCAAATAACTTGCTAACAAACTCAAGAAAGCTTGTAGAAAGAGAGAAGAGATAACACAAGTGTTTGAATGCTTGAATGTTTCAATTCTAAGGTGGTTTGTACAGATGAGGGGTGCCATCTATTTATAGGCACCAAAGAACATTCTAGGTTCCTACTTATCTACAATGTTCTAGAGAATTCTACAATGTACAAGAAATCCCTACAATGTACATGTTCTAGAGAATTTCATGTCTTGAACATCCTACAAGTCTCCACAACATTCTAGAATGTCCCAAGAGCTAGACTTCTCTAGGAGTTTCTCCATCTTTCTAGGTTGCTTCACAAGGTTCTCTATTCTTTCGGGTTGTTCCGGAAGGTTCTAAAAAGATCGTGATATTCTCCCCCACCTAATCCGACGACGTCCTCGTCGTAGCCTCCTTGTGGAACTCCTCGATTTGTTTTGCAAACTGCCATAAAGCCTCATTCGGTTCCCAAGTAGCTTCACTCATGGGAAGTCCCTTCCACTTGATTGGGTACTCACTACTTCGGGGAACACCCATTTTCCGCACGATTCGATCCGCCAGGATCTCTTCTACTTCCTTATCATAGGAGGTTACTACGGCAGTTGGCGCCCTTGAAGATTCTCCTCGGCTAGGGTCTTCCAGTGTCCGCATGATATGGTTTCAAATGACTCACACGGAAGATTGGATGGATCTTTAGCCTCGGAGGTAATTCAACCTTGTAGGAAACTTTTCCTACCTTCTTCAGGATTGGGAAGGGTCCTTCGTACTTCTTTACCAAGCCTTTGTGCACCTTCCTGAAGGCCTTGAATTGCTGGGGTAGCAACTTGACAAGCACCAAGTCTTCTACTTGAAATTCCACTCGTCGCCTCTTCTTGTCCACCCATTTCTTCATTTTCCGCGCTGCATTGTCAAGATAGGATCGTGCTATATCGGCTTGTTCTTGCCAATCCTTGGCCAGCTTATACGATCCTGGGCTCCTTCCCGTGTAACCCACCATTACCGTCTGCGGAGTAAAAGGCTGTTGGCCCATCGCCAACTCGAATGGACTGTGGTGGGTCGCCTCGCTCCTTTGCAAGTTGTAAGAGAATTGGGCCACATCCAGCAACTTTGCCCAATCCCTTTGATTGGCACTCACAAAGTGCCTCAAGTATAACTCCAACAAGGCATTCACCCTCTCTGTTTGCCCATCCATATGTGGGTGAAAACTTGTAGAAAAATGCAACTTCGACCCCTAACAAGTTGAAAAGCTCAGTCCAAAATTTCCCTGTGAAGCGTGGGTCTCGATCTCTAATGATCGTTCTTGGCACGCCCCAATACTTCACTACATCCCTTAGGAACAACCGAGCTGCCTGCTCCGCCGTGCAATCCGTGGGGGTAGCAATGAAAGTTGCATATTTAGATAACCGGTCGACCACCACCATGATCGATCCGCATCCATCCGACTTGGGTAAGGCCGAAATAAAGTCCATGGTGACACTCTCCCATGGTCTCTCAGGGATTGGTAGCGGCTCTAGCAATCCTCCCGGTGATTGCTGTTCATTCTTGTCCTGTTGGCACACAAGGCAAGTCTTCACATAGGCCTCTATATCATTCCTCATGTGCGGCTAGTAGTAAGTTGCCTCGAGTAAAGCCCTGGTCCTCTGTTGCCCCAGATGTCCTGCCCACTTTGTAGCATGGCACTCCTTGATCAGATTTTTCCACAGGTTTCCGAATTTCGGGACATACAGCCTATTTCCCACGGTGTAGAACAAGTCATCCTGTACCCAAAACCGCTTGGTCTTCCCATCATTGGCTAACCCCAATAGACTCTTACCTAGTGAGTCGCATTGTAGCCCTTCCTTAATGAGATTAATGACTTCTCCTTGTGGCGCACTCCTCATAATTGCAAGCTCCGCCTTGCGACTCAGTGCATCTGCCACCAAATTGGCCTTCCCGGGCTTATACTCGAGCTTGTAGTCAAACTCAACTAAGAAGTCTTGCCATCTAGCTTGCTTTGGGCTTAGCTTCTTTTATGTCTGGAAGTAACTAGTGGCAACGTTGTCAGTCCGAATGATAAAGTGAGAGCCAAGCAGGTAATGTCTCCATGTGCGAAGGCAATAAACAACCGCAGTCATCTCCTTCTCTTGAACGATATACCTCCGTTCCGTATTATTCAGCTTGCGGCTCTCGAAGGCTATAGGATGCCCGTCTTGCATTAGAACCCATCCAATAGCAAAGTCAAAAGCATCCGTTTGCACCTCATAAGGCTTGGAATGGTCTGGAAGACTCAATACCGATTCTTCCGTTACTGCCTTCTTCAATCCCTCAAAGGCTTCTTGGCACTCACTCGACCATTCACACGCCTTGTTCTTCTTTAGAAGATCTGTGAGTGAAGCTGCCCTCGCCGAGTACCCCTTGATTAATCTCCGGTAGTAGTTGACTAGGCCAAGAAATGACCGTAGTTCGGGCACCTTCGTCGGAGGATCCCATTCACAAATAGCTTTGATTTTCCCTTCGTCCATCATGAGCACACCATCCTTGATCTTATGCCCCAAGAAATACACTTCCGGTTGGGCAAAAGAACATTTCTCCTTCTTGACGTAGAGCTTGTTTTTCCTTAAGACCTTGAAGACAGTTTGTAAGTGTCGGGCGTGCTCTTCGAGAGTGTTACTATAGACCACAATGTCGTCTAGGTACACCACCATAAACTGATCCAAGTAAGGATGGAAGATCTTGTTCATAAGTGTGCAAAACGTGGCCGGTGCATTGGTGAGGCCGAATGGCATCACTAGGAACTCATAAGCACCGTAACGCGTTACATACGTAGTTTTTGCCTCGTCGCCTTCCGCAATCCTCACTTGGTAATAACCCGACCTTAAATCAAGCTTTCTAAAATTTCGAGCTCTACCAAGCTGGTTAAACAAGTCAGCAATCAAAGGAATAGGGTACTTGTTCTTGATGGTTACCTTGTTCAAAGCCCGATAGTCGATGCACAATCGCATGGACCCGTCCTTCTTCCTTTGAAACAACACTGGTGCGCCATAAGGGGCTTTGGACGGTTGAATGTAGCCAGCATCTAATAAGTCCTTCAGCTGTTTCCTCAATTCCTCCAACTCTGGTGGTGCCATTCGATAAGAGGCTTTAGCGGGTGGCTTGGTTCCCAGCTCCAATTCGATTTGGTGATCCACCTCCCTCCTAGGTGGTAGTTTCTTGGGTAATTCTGCGGGCATGACATCCTTGTACTCTTCAAGGACCTTCTTGATCTCATTGGGTAGCTCTTCCGTTGGAACTTTACCCTCGTCATGTTTCACCGCGGCCAAGTATGTCACCTTCCCCTTCTTAAGGCCTTTCTTCACTTACAAGGCCGAAAGATGAGGAGTCTTCGACCCGAATTTGGCGATGGCTGGAATAATGCAAGGAGTATCTTCCAATATAGCAACAAAATGTAGAAAGGGTAAAGGAACTACCTTGACTTGTTCGAGGAAATCCATGTCGAGCACTACCTCGAAGTCATCCATGGGCGCGACTGTCAGGTCTATCTTTCCATTCCAATTACCCATACTGATGCTTACTCCTCGAGCCATGCCAATAAGCGGTCTCGCCTTAGAGTTCACGGCCTTTAACCATCCGGTCTCCTTGGACACTTTTAGTCCAAGTCTCCTTGCCTCCTCCTCAAAGACAAAGGAGTTTGTAGCTCCCGTATCGACCATGACGCGGGTAGCTTTCCCGTTGATATGTATATCAAGGTACATAAGACCCTGACTCCCTCGGGTCTTAGGGGCTGGCTGGGCTTTGATGGCGGTGAGCATGCGAAGAGAGCCCATATGAGATTCTTCCATCTCCTTCTCGCGCTCATCTACCAACGCATTGATAGCCTTGCGCTTTGGGCACTCTCTTGCCCAATGAGGACCGTCGCAAAGAAAACAGTTGGTCTTCGGCTTGAGGTCTTTCTTGCCCTGACCTTCCTTCTGCTTACCCTTGTCTTTCCCACTCGGAGGCTTGTATGGACCTTTCCCTTTGTCTCCCCACCTTTGCCATGGTTATCCTGTGGTGGTTTCTTCTTAGGCGGTTTACTTCTCCGGTAATCAATTAGGGATTCCGCAATGGCTATGGCTTCGGCAAGATTTTACACATTGCGGCAACGCAACTCTACTTCCGCCCAAGGTTGTAGGTTATCCATGAAATTGAATAACAACTCGTTGTCCGACATGTTAGGGACTTCGAGCATGAGATTTGTAAACTCCTTGACATAATCCCTAATTGAACCCGTTTGCTTGAGCTTCTTCAAATTCTTCCGAGCAAGATATGCGGCATCTTCCGGATAGAATTGTTTCTTGAGCTCTTTCTTAAAATCATCCCAAGAATCAATAGTGCACGTACCTCTTTGGATGTCGGCATGTCTCCTCCTCCACCACAGAGTGGCTGTATCGGCGAGGTATAAGGTTGCGGTCCGGATTTGCTCCTGATCATCCGTGATCCTAACGGCCTCAAAGTACCTCTTCATGTGCCAAATGAAGTTGTCTACCTCCTTGGCATCTCGCTTGCCATCAAACGCTTTCGGCCTAGGCACCTCCTTCTTTGGAGCACCTTGGAAAGCCCCTCTATTAACAGGTCTCTTGCATAAGGCCATATCTTCACGCAAGTCTTCAAGAAGCATCTCACACTCCACGAGCTTCCCCATTACCGTGTTCTCCAACCGGGCTTGAAAGATCTCGTTTCCTTCTTGCGCCTCTCGCCCTGATGTAGTGCCAAATTGCATGTCTCCCCGGAGGTCCTCGATCTTTTCCCTAAGATCGCCAATGTCCCTCTCCATGCACTACTCCAATACATCCAGCCGTTCCCTCGAATCAGCTATGGCGAGCTTAATCCTAGCCAACCTTGACTCTAAGATTGAGGCGGCATCACGAGATTTGTCCTTCCTTGACCTGCTTGGGTTAGCATCCCTTCCACGGCTTGGTTCTTGGATGACAACTTCTTCGACTCCTGCCATTATGCTACCTCTTCCTTGGTTGAGCAACCAAGCTCTGATACCACTTGTCACGACCTTAGTATTTTCTAAGCCAACCGTGCGGCACTTAACACACTTTCTCCTATCGAAGAGGTTAAGTCAGCCTTGATCCCCACGAGCTAGACAAGTAACTTGCTAGTAAACTCAAGAAAGCTTGTAGGAAGATAGAAGAGAGAACACAAGTGTTTGAATGCTTGAATGTTTCAATTCTAAGGTGGTTTGTACAGATGAGGGGTGCCATCTATTTATAGACACCAAAGAACATTCTAGGTTCCTACCTATCTACAATGTTCTAGAGAATTCTACAATGTACAAGAAATCCCTACAATGTACATGTTCTAGAGAATTCCATGTCTTGAACATCCTACATGTCTCTACAACATTCTAGAATGTCCCAAGAGCTAGACTTCTCTAGGAGTTTCTCCATCCTTCTAGGTTGCTCCACAAGGTTCTCTATTCTTCCGGGTTGTTTCGGAAGGTTCTAGAAAGATCGTGACATTATGCTTACTTCTATTTCTTTTAAGTGGCACTGCTTCATGCCACTCGGTGCTCATTTTTTTTTATAATTTTTGAGCCATCGCGACTGCGTATTGCGACTGGTGGTCGCGCCACTAAGTGGTACTCACTGGTCCAGTTTTGCCACTTTCATCGCGAGCAGCTATTGCGAGCACTGGTCGCGAGCCTGGTCTCGATGCACACTGTCCAGTTTTTCACCTTTTTCTTCGAGCACTGTTTTGGACCGTTCCAATTGGTCCATTTGGAAATTACATTTTCATATTTATTTTCCACCCCTTCAAATCATAAATATCACATTCACATCCTCAATAATAGTTAAACAATACTTTTCATATTATTCGAAATTAGGGATGTTACAGTAGAGGTATTTCTACCTCTAGATTATCTGTTTGTAATGCCTCTTGTTAGGCTGTTTGCTGGTTTTCTAGGTTTTTAAAACCCTCCTTCCAACCAAAAAAAAAAAAATTTGTTCCATTGTCTTTCATTTTTAGTCATGGCCCCGTCCTAATTCGAACCGATTTGTGGTTTTGAAACCGGGACCGCCGGTCCCGATTTAAAACCGGTTACAACCGATGCATCGGAACAGGAACCCTCGATCCCAGTTCCAGTTAACATTAAATTTGAACCGGAACCGCCGGTTCTTGCGGTTCCGGTTTGGTTAACGTTTTTTTTTTTCTTTTAACAAAAATAAAAAGCAAATTTGGCAGTTGGCCTTCTGGCCAACGGCCAAATTTGTGACAGTGGCAAACTGCCACTGCCGCTGGACAGGTAGCCATTGGCCGGAGATACCTCTTTGAAAATTACAAAATCCTTCCTTAAATAATTACAATTTGGATCCTTAAATTTTTAAAAATATTATTTTTTCTCCCCAACCCAAAAAACTATATAAACCCCTATCATCTTCAATTCACTTCACACCAATTCTCTTTCTCTTAATCTTTCTCTAATCTCTAATCTCTCTCAAGAATTCTCACTCTCTCTCTCACAACAATTCTCTCAATCTTTCTCACTCTAAAATCTCTATTTTTTCAATGCTTCAATTATTTCCATTATTGTTTAAATTGTGTACTTTATTTTATAAGAAGTCGAAGGCCCGTTTTCAGAAGGTTCGTTTCTTCCAGAGACAATGAGCCGGTACTGAATTTGAATGTTCAAGAAGTGCAGAGTCGCCCTGCCCCAGCATTTAATTTCAACGATAAAAATTGTGTTCAATACGTACAACAGAGAGAATATGAGGAGGTAATTTTTTATAATGAAACTCCTCCTAATTTTACTCCTCAGTATTCTCATCCCCCTGCTCTCTCTCGTCAAATCCCCTCAAGTAAAACCGTAGAAATGTTGCCGCCAAATTTGGCAAAGTACAAATCTGAACTATTTAAAGTTCATATAAAGAGGGTGGAGAAGGAATTGGGGATAATTGTGGTGACTTGCAATTATTGTTCCAAAGAATTTAAGTGGAACAAATTCGGAGGATACGGGACGTATTGGAAACACATCAACAGCAGGCATCCAGTAGAAGCTGAGCATGAGCGCAGCCGCTGATAATAACAAATTCAAGGTACACATCTCCTAACCATCCATTATTTAAATATAGTGGTGCAAATAATAGGGAAGAGTTAGCAAGAATGGTAGCGACCAAACATCTTCCTTTTAGTTTTGGTGAAAAAACAGGATTTTTAAAATATAGTCATAAGGCCTTAAATCCCGCTGCATGTAGGATATTTAGGACCACGTTGAAACGTACTATGTGTGAAAATATATAAAAAGGAAAAAAATTATTAGTTAAATATTTTCAAAATTATATATGTCGTGTGTCTGTTTGTGCCGATTTCTGGAGTGATCATTAACAAAACCATTCATATTTAAGACTCACTTGCCATTACGTTGATCAAGCATGAAAGTTGCAAAAACGAATTCTTACATTTAGAGTTTTTGACGACACCATGCTGCTGATAATATTTATA